>CM026213.1:19725650-20398150 GCA_014839995.1 Xenentodon cancila | reverse complement strand
ATGACAAATCATTTTAATCATAATAAAACTGAACAAATCGATCTGGAAAATAGCAAGAGAGGACTGACGGACAGAGAACCAAACAAGTCTAAATCCTAAATGTCTTAATTTCATACATAGTACATCAAATGGAAATCTAGCTGGACTTTACTAAGATATATTTTTATATGTATTTATGTGTGTGTGTATATATATATATATATATATATATATATATATATATATATATATATATATATATATATATAAAATATAATATATATATAATATATATATATATATATATATAATATAATATATATATAATATATAATATATATATAATGAATTTAATTGCAAATGAAATCACCCTTAGGTATAACTGATAAATAATTAATTCTAATCTGTAATATCTTGGAATTTATGTATAGTGATTTAAAAATGCTTTTAAACAAGATGTTTCAAGTATTGAGTGGAAACTGCATAACTTTATTTGTTGTTAGTCTACGGAGTGTAAAAAGAAAACTGTGGTGTTTGTAGGTTTATAATGAGATGTTTTACCTCGAGGTCTGTGAC
This sequence comes from Xenentodon cancila, assembly GCA_014839995.1. Classification (NCBI taxonomy): domain Eukaryota; kingdom Metazoa; phylum Chordata; class Actinopteri; order Beloniformes; family Belonidae; genus Xenentodon; species Xenentodon cancila. The sequence goes on along the minus strand of CM026213.1, from coordinate 20,397,595 downwards.
TCTGTCAGAAGGCTAAAGTTAAAATGACCCCTTTCTCATTTCGTTTGTGTTGGCGTGTTGTTGGCATAGCCAGAGGGGATGCAGTGAACGAACACAGGAGGAAGAGGCGGTTGCATATCATCCATCTGTGTCTTCCAGTATTGCGGCAAACACTCTCTCATGTTCTGCGAGAGTAGTCTTGAAAACAGGATTCAAATGGCAGAAAATCCGACGATGTTTGGCCCACATACAGTATGCTGATTGTAGTGTATGCATCCTGCAATATAATTCACATGTTGTCTTTATGTCCTCATTAGGTATGCATTTATTTATAAGAGATGACGCCCTCAGCAAAGTGCTGGAGGGGACATGAGGGCAAGTCAAAATCAACTACAACAGAAGACTCAAGATCAAGACCATGGTTCTACAGCTGTTTTTTTATTTCTTTTTTTTTTAACTAATTAAAGGGAGAGTAAGTGAATCTACACAATTTCTAACTCGGAACACATTTCATCACAGTATTATTTCCTCCTCGTTGCTTGCAGCTCATCTCCAGAGTACACTACAAACAAACAAAAACAAACCAAAAAAGAAAATCAAGGTCTTCATATACAGTCACCGCCCTGCCCCACAAAAAACCCTAACAAAGACTGCTCTAGCCAAGCCACTACAGCGGATCTCCTGTTAGAGGACCAGTTCCTGATGTGGTGTGCTTTCTCAAGGAGCCCATGAGAGAGGTAGAGTCGCATAGCAACCAACGTGACATCATCCAGATATCACTTACTCTGCCTTTAAGCCTTTTCTTTCACATTCACTCTTAGTGTCTTAGACTGTGTCCTCTTTGTGTAGGTTTAAGTTTTCTTATGGGTAAAGCTGGTCACGAGAAAGAAGACGATCGAGCACACGCTGGTCCCAATTCCTCCAGTCTGACAATTCTAGGTGAAGTTATGTTTGTCTTGCAAACTGTCTTTTCAGATGACCCCGTTGTGGGAGGTGTGTTAACAGTTAGTATCCAAAGAGTTGAACATTTACGATAAGAAATCCATTTTTGTGCAGAGGACCCTGATGGGAAACACAAACACACTTTGGATTGAAATGTGGAATGTAACAATAACCAATCAGAAACCTAAACGATGGAAAACTACCAGTGAAAATTAATTCAAAATGTATTGAATCAAAAGTCTTAAAGATGAGACTTTAGAATGATCCAAACACAGGAGAGGAAGTGTCAGGAATAGCTGAAAAAAGTAATTTATTTGAAAAAAAGGTGCCGCAACGCAGGAATACCAAAGGAATAAACCACAAGAAAACTAATCTCAGAATTGAAATCTCAGGACAGACTGTACAGACCAGCAGCGACGAAATAAAGGTCAAGACACATATGCTGAACTAGGGGAAGTCAAAACAGGACTAAAACACAAGGATGCAACCTTTCAAAATAAAACAGGAACAACTACAGATCGAAAACCATGACAGTTTTTCCAAAGGGAATGCTTGAATGCCATGAAATGCTTCAAAATTTCCAAAACCCATTAACAGTGAAATTCACTCACCTGCATCTCACATGGCAATATATTAAGTCCTGCTCCCGCTGTCTCCAACACTTCATCTGCACCTCCTTTTTATCCGAAACGTTCAGATAAAAACAGTCCAAACACTTTTGTGATTGTTTGTTTCTCCATTCCCATTATCTGCCGTGCTTGTTTACACGCTGAAGTCAGATGGATATTCTATTGTTGTTTGATCCCGCTGGGGAAGTACTTTGATGCTGTTACAGGGTGCACTGGTATGTTGTGTTTGGGTGTGAGACATTTAACATGATTTTCTGGGTTCTCAGATCAAACTCTGGGAACAAACTCTTTCAGGGTGTTGTGCCTGTCTCAGTCATATCACCTCGCTCATCACTATATCCACTCCAGGATCAAGGATGTTAGCGCGATGATTTTTTTATTTTTTTTTTTATTCCAGCCTTGTATGTGGTTTTGAAAATGTATTAAGGTTTTTAAAATTATTTAGTGGAAACAGTTTCTAGCTTAGGTTAAGGATTCAAGCTGCTTGGTCTGGTTAAAGGAAACGTCTTGGAAATATTCCAACACGGACGCTTGTCACAAATGTCCTTTTTCGAACATACCATGTGATGATTTCCGCCTAGTATGCAAACTACGCAACTGATTTGCAATTACAAAAGAAACCAACAGCAGATTGAAAAGTTAAAGAGGAAAAAATATGCATTCTCATAAATGTTTTGTTTTTGCTTTTGCTATTATTTCACAATTTGCATTGAAGCAGAGCTGTGCAGTATATTGTAAGACAGTATGAGATGTTGCTTCATGGGTGGTATTTTCATACTTAAAAGACAATAACACATGTTGAAATAATGATAAAACTTTATAGTGCTTTTATTTTTTGGCAGGGGGCAGGTTAATTTCAGTACAGAGATACACATGTAAATGCTACAACAGGAAGTTTTTATTTGACATGATCCCATGTCGGCATCCGACCACAACTCATCTGGACCAGCGTTATATGTCAAGCTGCCCTGGTTTGGTTCGGTTGATTTGTTCTTTTTACTTAAAAGCATTTTTAGGGAATAAAACTAAGAAAAAAAAGAAATTCATATAACACAAGTTCAGGAATAATATGGTATAGTACAAAAATGCAAAAGTGTGAATATGACATACAGTATTTGTAGTTGAAAATGTGCAGCTGCATCAACCAGTGAGTCTGACTTCCAACCCATGCCAGGGCGTCTGTTTTCTCATAAAGATGTCTGTAAAACTTGTTCACGTTGACTGACGGGTGGCACTAATAGCGTTACAGTCTGCTCTCTTTTTGATCAGCCTGTCTCACATCTTGTCACTTTAATTTTGACTCCCTCCCTAGTGACCTGTCAGAACTATAATTTGGTCGACAATGCCTCCTGTGCTGTGAAAATGCTGATCGCTAAAATCCCGAGCTTCTTTAGAATTTTTTTCTATTCTAATATAGTCTTAGATGATCATAAAAGAGACTAAATAGATGCTATGTTGAGTAACCACTGTACACTTCTGTTTTGAGATTGTTTTTTATTAAAAAGATATCAGAAAAAAGACAAGTTGGCTGGTCAGTAAATCAGAGCTACACTTATTATTAAAGTTTTTAAATATTATTACATATAAAGCTATTTAAGTGGTTCAAGAGGCAGCCAGATAAAGTCAGATAAATTCTATCAATTGATACCACTCAAGTCTAGGAAATAAAAAAAAAAAAAAAAGTCTGTGGAGCTCAAAAGGTTTGAGCTCATCAGACCTCTGCAGCTCGCTCCTCATATCTGCTTTAAGCACATAGCTTGAGGATGGATTGGCCTTGACTTCTATCACTATTCTCCCTCTTTTCTGCTGGCAATTTGTTAGTGTTTTGTTTGTTTTTGTCTTCGTCACAGTGGAAAACACCAAGCTCAAAGCTACAGGTAATAGCCTTTTTTTTTTTTTTTTTTTTTTGCTTGGTCTGGATGGTAAATGGTTATAAAGAACAAGAGAGACTCTATTTATAGCATATGTTATATTATATAGGGGGTGGGGTGGGGGTGGGGTGTTGGAAAAGAATCATACAGTTTTTTTTTCTCTGCATAGAAATTGTATTTGCTACCAGCACTGACAGCTGTGGAGATCATTCTGGCAATGTCAGACCGCAGACTGCTGCTTTATAACTCCTGAATCTCAAATGGAAATGGTGGTGACTGAAATTAAAAAAGAAAAGACAATGTTTGTCCTCGTTGATTAGGATGCTTTAAAAAAATAGTCTAACCAGAAACACAATGAAAATTCAATAGAGTGCTCCTAATAGCGAGATAAGCATGGAGAATGATTACTTGAGCCGACATCCGGTGTTCATGTTGTGATTTTGCTGCTCTTTGTAAAGATACATTTTAACCAGAGCATTTTACTTCCAAACTGTATTTGCATTCGAATACTAAAATATATCATGTCATGTCAAATGACATTTTGTTTGCAGGCTTGTTTTATGAGTCATGCATGGGGTGTACTCACCTGCTGTTTGACATGCACTGAAGGTGGTTCTTTTGATATTTTTTTTTTCCTTTTTTCTTGTGACTATGCTCATTCTTTCAGTCTGTTTTCGTGTTGACAGATACAGTTACTGCTCTGAAGATTTTGAACATTCTTGTCAGACTTGACTCTGACTGCTACAGCAGGAAAACAACTTACTATCCAACCTCCTCAGCACTCGGTATGCACCGTCAACTTGATGCTAAGAAAAAAAGATTTTATAAACAAAGTGTTCAATCTCCGTGCTTAATAAACCCCCTTTGTGACATTTTCAAACGGACCAGTTATTTGATTATAGACTGACAGCTTGTAACTATTCTGACACAGTCACTAACCTTTTGTCGAACAACTAGACACAAATCATGTTTTTGACCTTTCCTTTATTTCACACATTCTGACAGACAGAGCTTTATACTGTCAATATTTACTTTGAACTGGACAGTTTTGGCTTGCTCTTTGCAAATTAATCCATGCAAAGTCTCTTCCTCGACCAAATGCTCCGATGTGCAGTTCAATAAAACTGTCTGCTTTTGTTATAAGCTTCTGCTTTCGTATTTGATATTACTCATTTTGCATCTGCTACCCTTCCAGTTGAATTCCAGACTTGTCTGTGATCACATATTTGAAAACAAAAGCAATGAAAATGTAAAAGCTGTTCCTGGAATAAAACATTGTAGTCAGACAACAGACACCTTTAGGAAAAAAAAAAAAAAAAAAAAATAGACGCCTGGTGTCGTCTCTCAGTGAGATGATTTGTTGAACCTCATCCCGAAGAACATTTGTTTACACAAATAGATGCTTCCAAACATACTCGGCACACAGGCAGCCTGAAGGCGGAGTTATGGCATTGTGTCTGAGATGAAAGGGGCAAACTCTTTCGCCTCAAGAGATTCCAACTTGGCCCTCAGTGGGCCGTTCCACTGTAATTCATTCAGTTATATGACTTGCTGTGTTTTTTTTGTTGTTTTTTTTTTTTTTTAACTTTAGCAAATGCATGTCTAAAAACTTTCAAAAGTTTATTTCTATTCTTCCAGTATTGGCAATTTCCTTCCAAATTTGTACTTAGTGCATTCTGACTCTCACAGTGAGGACAATTTTATTTATTTATTTATTTTTATTTTTTTTCTGCAGCATACATATTCATGACTTCGAGGGTTTTTGTCCTTCCAGTTTCACATTCAGTTGTGTGGGACACTGAAATGCTCGGTTACATCACAGCAAAGGCAAGTTGCTGCCGTTTTCGTCCTCAAACTCTCCGTAACAACATTTCTCATTTCATTGCAGGGCCAGAAACAGGTAATTTCCTCACACATCTCACACAATCTAAGCTCCACACTTTGCTTTTTCACAAACTTTGTTGCCCTGTTGTTTTCTTTTCTTTTCTTTTTTTTTTTATGTTGTTTTCTTTTTTGCTTCCATGAGGCGACACATATACTGTAGCTTTCTCCATACTTAATGGTCCCCTATTGATGCACAGCAAGGCTGAGAAGCTATTTGGCAGAGGAAGGATAGAGAAGAGGAAGAAAAAAAAAAAAAAAGAAAAGAAACACTTGCCACTGCTGCAGACGCCTTCAGTAGGCTCAGTTCCCTGTTGTTGCTGTGTTCACTGATGGGAAACCAATGAGGAATTGTGTCTTTGTAGATTTGTTGCCTTGTGGGTGCAATGTCTGGGTGGGAGGTCAAATTCACTCCAGTGCATTTTAGCATTGCTCACTGGTAGCTGCAAAAAGCAAACCTGTGTGTGTCACGCAGCTGCCCACACCTTCTCCAGGCCGACACCGGAGACACATGCTGCTGGAAATTGGCCATAAATTTTTGCAGGACTGTATTCCACCCGTGCTTTCAGTGGGAAAATGATAATTGTAGCACCAAGCTCACAAACGATAAAAGATTTTTGCATCAGAGTGTAAATGCATTAAAATTTACCATGTAAATTACAAAATGAATGTAAAAATCAGTGCTCTTTTTAATGCTCTCATCTGTTAGTAACAAGCCGGGGGTAAATGAATGCAGATGTGGGCATCCTAATGGCAGGGAAGCATCCACATCTAATCGTCCTGCAGTGTTGGTTTTGGCACAGCAGCAGTACAAACATGTTGCTGCAGAAGAGGCTACTTCCAGTCTAATGTATTTACCTTCTAATTTGTGTCTCAGTGAGAGGCCATATATCCTGTTTAGGGAGTGACACCTTTCCTCCTCCACTTTATGGAGCGGTGCAGGCATTTGATGGGACCTGGGCATGCTGTGCTGATGGATGAGCTTGTCAAGACAGCCCCATGGATGCTCTCCTCCCTGCAGAATGCACAGGACCAGAGAGCTTCAAATAGAAAGGCATCGCTTGAAATATAGTTAATAACTCATTCAAAACACCTGAAAATAATCTTCTTAACTGGATAAGCATAATGTATTAGGAATGTTTTCCCTTTTTTTTCTGTCAGTTATGTGTCAGCTTTCATACTCGGTTTGAAAAAATGACATTTGTCAAAAAGATTAAAAATGTAAATCTATTTTGTTGTGATACCTTCCATATGTGGCTGATGACAATGCCAATGACAAAGGCTGATGGCATACATCCATAAACGACGTTTTCTTTCTTTTTCTTTATTTATTCCAAACTACTTTTTTGTTTTTTTTTTGTTGTTTTTTTTTGTCTTCACTACAGTTTGTCAGTGAACAGCGTTGAACACTGGGCCTTTAATGTCAGAGATTCAGTGCAAGGCTGAGAGTTTGATTCCCTGAGGCAGGAGTTTGGAATCGCTGACAGGTGTTTCAAAGTCTTGAATTTGTGGATGTTCTAAAACAAATTCTTGAAACACTGTGCTTTAATACATCTCTTTGAGTAACTTTTGGGCCTATTTCTGTGTTTCTATTTGTGCTTTCTTTTTTTCCCCTCTTTCTCACTGTGTAAAATTCCAGTCAACAGTGTTCCTGAGGAGAATTAAGTTGATGAATAAGTAACAAGTATCATTTCAAATTACAACCATATTACCTGTTATGTTGTACAGCGACTGGTATTGTAAATATTTGAATACATTTATGCAGTAGGATCATGCAGGAGTAGCAATGCGTAGTGATGTCAGAGTTTCTCGCATGACTGCATATCATCCTTAGGAAACAGAGGTTGGTACATGCTGGTCTGCCCCCACAGCCGGCTGTGAGAGCTCATGCCGGGATGTTGAAAATGTGAACGATATACCAGCCAATCCTGGGTGTAAACAAACCATCCTCTACGGAAGACGCACTACATTTTCAGTGTTGCTTTGTGTAGTTTTCTGCAGTGGCTGCGCAGCAGACCCGTGAAGATGGAATTCAAAATAACTATTATGTTTTCTTGGGTTCTATGTTTTAATTTTGGGTTTGTATTTTGAAACTGTCAGGTTGAATTCGTTGTTGGTTAGCAGCAATTTTCCACTTGGACGGTTAGTAGTTTGCATCATACGTTCAGCCTCCACACAGCTTAGCCTGATTCTTTACGTTAAAGGTTACATCAGGTGACTAAACGAAAACGTTCATGCGTGAAAGGTTGTATTTAGGTGATTGACATGAAAGCTTTGCTTGTGGTAATCTGCATCTGTTTTGCATTCACATTCGCAGGGTACTTGTGACATCACAGATCAAGTTCAGTGTCAAATGATCCATTTTCTCTTATTTTCCACCACCCCGCTTCCCATCATGCATTTGCTGTACCTTATAAGTAGGAAGTGCATAGCTGTAACACCACTTTCAAAAGAGACACAACCCCTAGATAAAGGAGCGGTTTCATGAAAGCTGAGCTGATGCTGCTCTAAAGCTTTGATGCCTCCTGGGGCTGGCAACAACTGTCTTATCAATTAATTTGAAATAATAGTTTATGGGATAGTTTAAAATTGCCAGTTTTACTTTAATTGGCATACTGTAGTTATGGAATACCACCACCACTGCTTTCATGAGCTTCTGTAGTTCTAGGACACCTCCATCCAGAGTATTCATGCAGATAAATCCAAAATGTAGCAGCGTGTGCTGTCAAAAGTGAAAAGATTATATCCCATGTGATAAAAGGACAACCTGGTGGAAAGTCATTACAGACACAGTGGTGTCTTGTATCACTACAAATACTGTACCCACCTATAGTTGAAAAGCAGGGATTTATCCACATGCTAAATACAACTGATCCCAGATTCAATATTTTCACTTAGAGTTAAGATTCCACTTATTTTTCCTACTTCCTTTTTAGAGTTATGGATGGATGGATGGATGGATGGATGGATGGATGGATGGATGGATGGATGGATGGATGGATGGATGGATGGATGGATGGATGGATGGATGGATGGATGGAAATCTCCACTTCTATTTTAAAGCTGTATCAGCCAGCTGAAACTCTACCCCCCAGAAAACCAGCTGCTTTGAATGGAGCTGTGAAGACATGGTTAAATATGGTGTTTTTAAACTGCATCAATGTAGTATTTTAACCAAAACATGTCTCAGACATTTCATTAATACCTCAAGAAAGTGAATCAACTTTTGAAAAACATCACTGCATGTCTCACTTTTTTAACACATACAGTGAACATCAAAATCCCCGTTCTTTGTACTTCATCCCACGCTAAAGAGTTTTCCTCACAGCCTTTGGGATAATATGTATTACAGTGTTTCAAGGCTAAATAACTGCGTGAATGCACAAAAGTAAAATATCATAGCTGCGGGTTTTACATATCAGTCACTGTAAGATTATGCACACATGCAAAACCCAAGGTCTGAACTGATGGCAGCGGATATGTCTTGAAAGGCTGCCATTTAACCTGAAACCACTTGAGCATTACTGCCTTCACATTCATCACACGCTGTAATTTGAGCCATGGCACTTCACTGATTGATGACACGCAATCTTAAATTTTAGATGCATTATATCAACACTGGTTGTAGATTTTAATGGCAATGTATTTGGCTGGTTGTTGAAAGAAATGTTACACCGTCATACTTGTTCAACTTGGAAACCAACAGGTTAAAATCTTAAACTTGTAAGTTCTTGTGTGTAAAGTGGTGCAACCTCTTAAGTCTACTGAAACTCTGACAGCTGACAGTTAAATTGTGAAAAATTAAATGCTTGTGGCAAAAAGCTTAAACCCACCTCCTCTCTGTGTCCTCCTTGAAGACGAGTGTTATTTCCTCAGTTTAATCAGACAATCTCACCCTGCACAGATTTATTTTATGTGCAAATGTTTTTTTTGGATTTCCATGATTTAATGTTTTCTAAGAACAATAATTGACAAACCTTGATATGCATGAAATCCTTGTCTTCTGCCAGACAACACAGCAACCACCAAAGACATGCATGCACATATACACACACACGCACACACACGCACACGCACACACACACATATATATATATATATATATATATATATATATATATATATATATATATATATATATATATATATATATATATATATTTTTTTTTTTTTTTTTTTTTTTTTTTTTTTTTTTTTTTGCTCACCTGCCTTGACTCGCATATGAACTTAAGTGACATCCCATTCCTGATCCATAGGGTTCAATATGACGTCAGTCCACCATTTGCAGCTATAACAGCTTCTGGGAAGGCTGTCCACAAGGTTTAGGAGTGTGTTTATGTGAATTTGTGACCATTCTTCCAGAAGTGCGTTTGTGAGGTCACACTGATGTTAGACCAGAAAGTCAGTCTCTCAGTCTCCGCTCTAATTCATTGCAAAGATGTTCTATCAGGTTGAGGTCAGGACTTTGTGGAGGCCAGTCAAGTTCATCCACACCAGACTCTGTCATCCAGGTCTCTATGGACTTTGTAAAATGGTGTACATTCATGTTGGAAGAGGAAGGAGCCAGCTCCAAACTGTTCCCACAAAGTTGGGAGCTAGAATTGTCCAAAATGTCCTGGTATACTGAAGCATTCAGAGTTCTTTTCACTGGAACTACGGGGCCAAGCCCAGATCCTGAAAACAACCCACACCATAATCCCCCCTCCACCAAACTTTACACTTGGAACAGTGCAGTCAGACAAGTACCATTGTCCCGGCAACCGCCAAACCCAGACCTCTCCATCAGATTGCCAGAGGGAAAAGCCGCATTCATCACTCCAGAGAACACGTCTCCACTGCTCCAGAGTTCAGTGGCGGCGTGTTTTACACCACTGCATCAGACTCTTTGCATTGCACTTGGTGATGTATGTCTTGGATGCAGCTGTTCGGCCACGGAAACCCATTCATGAAGCTCTCTGCGGACTGTTCTTGAGCTGATCTGAAGGCCACACGAATTTTGGAGGTCTGTAGTGATTGACTCATCGGAAAGTTGGCGACCTCTTTGCACTATGCGCCTCAGCATCAGACTTGCTCCATCAGTTTACGTAGCCAAACACTTCGTTGCTGAGTTGCTGTTGTTCCCAAACACATCCATGTTTTTATAATACAGTTGACTGTGGAATATTTAGGAGCGAGGAAATTTTATGACTGAATTTGCTGCACAGGTGGCATCCCATCACAGTTCCATGCTGGAATTCACTGAGCTCCTGAGAGCGACCCGTTCTTTCACAAATAGCTGTAAAAACAGTCTCCATGTCTAGGTGCATGAATACTTTTGCCAATATAGTGTGTGTGAGTGTGTGTATGTGTATACATATATACACACACACACACACACACACACACATATATGTATATATATATGTCTGCCTGTATATATATATATATATATATATATATATATATATATATATATATATATATATATATATATATACACACACACATACATATACATATATATATATATATATATATATATATATATATATATATATATATATATATATATATATATATATATATATATATATATGTGTGTGTGTGTGTGTGTGTGTGTGTGTGTATATATATATATATATATATATATATATATATATGTGTGTGTGTGTAGTAGTGATATATAAGTAGTGATTTCTCACAAATAGAGAAACTAGCTCACTTTTGATTTATGCTTTTAATCAGAGCTATTTTGGGATTCTAAAGAAAAATATATTCAAGAGCCAAACAAACAAAAAAAAAAAAGCAAGTTTTCAGATGTAACCTTGACGTCATCAATCTTTGTCATATTTGCCAAGTTTAAAGGCTTTAAAGGGACTCTTTCTTTTTTTTGAACATTTATATATGAGCAGGGATGTTTTAATTGCTCATGATATTACTGTTTTTTTATATGACATATCCACACAAAACATCCTGTTGATGAATTGTCATGATGGAAATAATCGATTTTGATGACTGATCCGTGCACGCTATATATTCTTGATAACAGTTGGTCTGCTTACTGACATTAACTCTACATTGCATAGATACACTTAGATATGTAGATAAGGCTCCAAGAATGCAGATTATTTATTATGAGTTAAAATAAATATATAAATTAATACAGCAGCTGTGTTTGTTCTCCCTCATGAACAGTGTTCTGGCTTTTTCCAGACTGTTTCACTGCTGGTTGAGAACCGCTGAATGCGTTTGAAAGAGCATAATTGTTTCCGTGAAAACTGTGGTCCGAGCCAGTAATTTACTATTAAAGCATTAACGCTGCATGACCAATACAAGCCTCCGAGCCATTTGATACACAGTTGTAATGATTTACCTCATGAGCTGAAGATGAACTCCCAGAAGATATACACTATATACCAATGTATAATGTGTGGGATTCTACACAGACGTATACACTAAAATATAACGTCTGTGGGGTTTTATGACACATACACAGAGCTGCCAGTTTTTCTGATTATATTATATGTCTTATGATGTCAATAGTGCAACCAGGGTGTCTCTTAAAGACCTGTAGCACGGCAGGTAAAAAAAAAAAAAATATCTCGGGAAGCGAGTGTTTGGTAGCAAGAATAACACACCTGGAATAAACATGCTTGTGGAGAATAAGGTTAGGATTCATTCCTGCCTTCTTGACTACAGATTGTCAGTACACTGTGACTGATTTGTGTATGTACATGTTTTTCAGTGTTTCTGTTTTCCACTGCAGTGTTACCCTTTTGCTCTTCAGCTGGCAAAAATAATACAATAATACAGATACTGCAATATTCAAGTCCTTCCTAAATCTGTAACATGACTTGCAAGAAGAGTGAGAGCAGTTCACTCCTGGATGCTTTTGAGAGCCAGAAAATAGCTTGAGGTGAAATGTAAAATAATCTGTTCAAAGAATATGCAGCGATCAAGGTAACAAGATCAATACAATTACAGATTGGCAGTCAAACTGTTAAGAACTGTTCATAAGATGATAAGAGCATAATCATATCACACACATGGCCCGAATTGCTCAGATTTGAAGGGAAATATCCTGGTAGACTTATCTGGATTTTCTCCCACGGTGTCTTCAAAACATGCCATTTAATGTTTGTAAAATCAAACACGTTTAAAATGTAGGTGCAACTAAAGTTATTACAGTTTATATGACTTTGATACGTACTATGCACTCTTATCGTATCCACTGCAAGATTTGCATGTCAGTGCCTGATGTTTCAAAGGGGTGAGCAGGATAGCTACCGGCTCCTTGCAAAAGGACTCTTATCTCCTCAAATATGAACTGTGTTTGAACTGAGGTGAGTCCTAAGAGGGGTAACAAGTTTTTTTTTTTTTTTTTCAAGTTTTTTTTTTCTTTTTAAGTAGTGCATCCATGGCAGCAGTGTGTATCTGCTTCTGCATCCTTCTTTGAATATTGTTTTTTGTTGCTAAAAACCAGATTCTACTTAGAGTATGAACGATTAGGAGACTAAACAAACAATATTTCTGGAAAAAAAAAAAGAAAGGAGTCAATCAATCTCTGTAGCTCTCAGCACAATTTTGTTTTTCTGTACAGTAAACAGATAAAGTGCATATGGAGGCACACGATTATTTAAATTAATTTATTTTAGTGTATTTTCTTTGAAAAAACTGAATGTAATGCACAAGTTGAATGTATACACAAACATGCACATGCATGTATTTGTTTTTCCAATCCAACTAAAATGAAGCCCTCCTGCAAACTACAGATCAGAGCAATTCTGATGTTGCCGTTTTCTTCCAACCTCTACCCTACTTCTGCAAATTTCAGTTTTCACTCTGAGGCAAACACTTTCCACTGTGACATTTGTATGCTTGAAGTGAGATGCCAGGATTACCAAATGTGGTACATCAATTCAGGATCTGACCACATAATTCACAAAAGCCCATTGCTCAACGAAATGACAACCCACACAAGCCACATTTAAGACAAGAATAACCTGAAGGAAGAGAGGAAAAATAAAATAAGTGCAACAATATAAATCTTTGTTTGTTTTTTTTGGCTGAACCTAAGGAGAGAGAAAAGGGAGTTTAACAGATATGTGACCTTTTACATGGAAGGTTGTTAAAGATTTTACAATATAAAAAGTCATTTCAGAAACATGTTTAAAAAAATTAGGAAAACTCAGTGAGTCTAGTTTTTGATAATTACTATCACGGATATCTAAGATACCATCCTTTTACAAGATACTGAAATTTACTCATAGATTTCATGGGGTATAAATGAATTTGCTGTGACGTGCTTTGGTCCAAATACCAAAGATACTTTACAACAGCTCCCTTTTCAATCATGCTTTTACACCCCTGATTATAGGAGCCTTTTTTTATGGTCGAGTGAACCACTCAACACTACTCCACCCCCATCTGTGGTGGTGCTTCTTCTGAGATCAGTGTTGCAGCTTGGCACTAACTACTTCCTCGGTAGAGCAAATGCAGCATGATGTGAAGATGGGTGAAGATAATGGTGGGGAAGCTGGATACTCTGATCAGGGTTTGTCTTTGTGTTACGGTACTCTGCAAACCTGAGCAGCTCACTGGCTTGGATATTTTCAGATGTAGGCGACTACGAAAAAAATGAAAAGATTTTCTTTTATTTCAGACTTTTTGCTTAGTGGTCACTACAGAAACCCTAACTCAGACACTAAGGGGTCACGATTCAGTGTGGACCCCAAGTTCAGCTGAATGAAGAGGGCTGGGTCAGGAAGGCCATCCTAATCCAAAAAAATTCCAAATCAATATATGGAAAAAGGTGATCCACCGTGGTGACCTAGTCAGGCCTGTCAACCTAAATCTTTTCATTTTCAATACAACAAATTAGTTTGGTCCCTCTGGATCCAACTTTCCCTTCCACGGGACAGCACAACTAAAAAAAGAAGGAATTGCCTCAGAATGTCATTTGACAGGTATAATCTATCAGAGAAACAAACCATGTGACACAGCCAGAGTGACGGCCAGACTAGACACAAGGAAATATCCAAAAAGGCATGCAGTGGAGTAGGAACGCCTCCCTGATGCAGTACAACCCAAGGTGCTATTGGCAATCCTGCAGTCATCTTGGTTGATTTCAACACTGGCTCTTGGAGACCCCCAGGAGTCACCCCCGTAAAGCCCGCTCCTGCCTTGTTGTGATTGGTGCGCTACATTCCTTGTTGCGAGAGGTACCATTCGCATTTCAAGAAAGACCATCTTCATCCTGTGAATGGGCGTGGCCACCCAGGTTACTGACAACCCCTAAAAGGGAACAGACAAAATAAATTGTTTTAGTCGTCTTAGGGATTTAAATATATCTGCCATCAAGCCTGAATAATTATGTAATCATGTAAATATATATGTAGTGTTAGTAGGATCACATTCTTCTAAAGTAATATTACATGACAATTCACAGTGTCCAAGAGCAATAAAGCTGCATAGGCAAAGGAAAAAATTACAATGAAAATTAATATTCTACGAAGTGAAAAGTTATTAAATTATAAGCAACTATTACATTTTAAAATTCGCTAGCATCCTTTCATTTATTAGTCAACTATTAACAATTTGTTTACATGTGAGAAATGATATTTCACTAATCACATGTTACGAATACAGCCTGTTCTAAATCCAGAGCAAAAACACAGCATTTCACTAAAGTTTACACAGTAATTGGCCACATTCATCATTTTTCATCAGTGGTGCATTTCAGTTTACAAAGCACTAAAATGATTTAGGAATAAAACGTGTGTTGATATTTTTGGTCCGATAAAGAGACATCAGGACTGAGCACACCAGCACTCTGGTATTGATCCACTGATTTTAACACTCTGGAGGGGTTTAAAAATCAATCTTGGTGATAACCCATAGATTTAGACGCATTTACACTTATATTCACACATACGCATCTTCTAGTTTCCAGCTGAGCCAAAGTGTGTGTCTTTGGAGAGTTGAAGGAAAATAGCAGACGCTGGGGGACTCACAGAGCAAATGAACGAAACACAAAAAGCTGCTGCAGTTTTTAAAGGCAAAGCCATCATGCGCTGAGAAAACAATACAGGAAGATGATTGTGTTTGATATAAAAAGAAAAATCATGTTGACATATACAGTGATTAGGCAAGTGGCAATTTCCTAATGAATATTTGTCATAAAGTGAAATAATGCATAAAATAAACCCAGGAATACATCACTGGTGACCCTTTTACAATGCTGACATGCCCTCCAGTTTTTTTTTCCATTTCATTAGCAGCTAAATTGTTCCATCATCATTGTTCTCCATGCAATCATGTCCTCAATCAAAGCGTAATGCCATGTGCTTTATTTCAATTCATTTCAGTTCATTCCTTACACCGCTGAGCGCAGAATAACGGCATCAGGAAACAACCAAGCCCAACATGTCAGTAATTCAATGTCTCCATTAAAGGATCATGATCTGTTCTATGATTCATGATGGCCATGCAGGAAAGTCATGTAATTGGAGAGTATGAAAAGCGATGATTCTCTCAACAGGATTTCAGCACTGTTGTCAGACTGCTTATCATCGCAGTGTCACTGCTTCTTTCCTATTCGAGCTGCACATCATCTACACATCAAAGTCATATTCCAGTAGTGCACTGCAGTAATGAATGCCCCACATTTCTGCTGTTTAAATTTGCCGGTGTGCTGTTGGAGTCTTCTTTTTACACGAGCTCTTCATCTTCAAATTCCATCAGGTTTCAGAATATGTAAAGTAATGGTGATGAAATTGGTATCTAAAATTTAAGAGACAGTATTTCTGAGAAGTAAAAAAAAGGGACACTTTGTTGTTTATTAGTCATCTAGTCAAAAAATGCATTTTGTTACTCAGGAATATAAAATAGTCACATTTTAATGGATTTCTTTCCTTTTTTTTAAGCAACATGTTCTCTTTTCTTTGAACAGTACAGAAGTAGATACATGTGTGCTTCGAACTAAGACAACAAGATAAGATTAATAAAAAGGTATGTTTTTCTATCAACAAATCTCAAAAGACATCAATTAAGAGGCAAACTCTGACAGACAGCCAAATAGGATGTTATTTTTGATGCCTTAATGAGATGTCTTGAAAACAGAAAACAAACAGAAATATGCCAGTCTTGACATTTGAAGTCTGTCTCTCATAAAAACTCTTTTTCTTGATTATATTTTCATCAGGAATACACTCTGTGAATTCCTGATGATCACTCTGCCTCCTATGGAGTGTGCATCTATCTATCTATCTATCTATCTATCTATCTATCTATCTATCTATCTATCTATCTATCTATCTATCTATCTATCTATCTATCTATCTATCTATCTATCTATCTATCTATCTATCTATATATATATATATATATATATATATATATATATATATATATATATATATTCATTCTTTATGGACCAAACCGTATTCAGGCTTTAGTTTAGACACATACATAGGTTTATCCCCAGCAATAACCAGCCTGCTATCGCCTGTGCCTATAGCTGTAGAGAGTTTTATGTCCTGTAATTTCTGCTCAGTTGCAGTCTGTGACCCTGCCAGTAGATGCAGCAGGACTTGAGTCATCTAATGAGATCAAGAGTAACCTCATCCATTGATCAATAAGTTGCTTTAATGCGTATGCGTCATCACAAAAGTATGAGTGCAGGCTCCCCTCTTTTTTGTTGTACAGGTGAAAAAACATTTTAAAGACTCATTAATTCCATATAAAAGCACCATAATTGGGCATATTTGTGGCTACTGCGCATGAATTTATATGTTGGCTTGTGGCTGAATGTGCATATAATGCAGATTCTTCTGCAGATCAGTATAGAGTCTTTGAGCCAGAGCCATATGGCACAATATATTCCTCGTAGTTTATTATAATTTGCAGACTTTTTTGCATGGTGCTCTGCTCAGACACTTTTACTTTACGATGTGACTTTTTTTTTTTTTTTTTTTTTTTTAAGGAAGACACAGCTTCATAGTGAAGGCTAAGTAACCTTATGTGAGACCCACATTTTTCCAAAAAGAAAAAAACCTTTTAATGTAGGAACCTTGAAACATTAAGGCTGTCTTCACAGGAGATCAGGCTTTGTGCTTATCCAACACAGAATGTTTGTATCGCTTAACTAGGGCCGTTAAATTTAACGTGCTGTTAATAATGCATTAATGCAAATTTATTGTCACTATTTTTTATTTTTTGTTTTTAACCATGAGATTAATGCGGGCACGTTTCAGGAGATTTGACCCACAGCCAAACCTACATGTTGGAGAAACAAGAAAGAGGCTTCTGTAATAGACTGTAAAATACAATGCATGAAGCAGCGTGATGAAAACGTCCACCATATGTCAGTCAAAGTTAGCTGTGGATACCAGCTCCTTCAAGCTGCAGAGCTGCCAAAATGTTTTAAATAAATGTATGTTTTTATATATGAATTCACCTGATGTGGTTTGTAAAAAAAAGAAAGATAAACCCGCTTTAGAGTTGTTACAGATGTTAAATTAAATAAAACAAACTAAAGTGGTTTTTTAAACAAGACTGTAAATATGATTATAAAAATCTGCAACATTCAACATTAGTTGAGACTTTTTAGGACATCTTTTTGACATAAAATAAGACTGTCTTATATATATGTCATATATTTGTAAGGTAAACAAAATATTTAAAAAAAATTAAAATTGTAGGATTAATTGTGAGCAGGGCTGGATTGGGACAAAACATTGATTCGGGCATTTAGAGCTGAGACCAGCCCACCAGGTATTGATGGAAAGACAATGAAGCCTATAAATGACAACAACCTGTCTTTTGACCCGGTGTAGAGATCCAAGTGCCCAGTGGGCCAATGTTCAGTCCAGTGGTAATCATGAGTTAACTATGAAAATCAGGACAGTCCTTGGTATTTTACAAGTACTCTAGTATAATCAAATGCCTTGTTAAAGATAAAAACCTGTTATTTAAATCAACTCTTAGGTAACTAAAAAAGGCATGTTGGCATAGTCATCCCTTCCATTGATCCATCCATGTTCTATACCCGTTTTAGTCGTTCTAGTCCCGACTCATTATAGGTGAGAAGCAGGGGTCACCCTGGGCAGGTCGCCAGTCTAGGGCCCATAGTCATCCCAAACACTACAATACAAACAGAAAAAACTAGAAACCCTAAGGGTTTATTATTTTAAAAACCCTTATTAGTTGTATCAAAGATGACCCAGGTTGTATTTTATGCTTTTAATTTCCACCCACTTAAAATGCTCAGAAAAAGAAAAAAATTAACACAATACTGAAACAAAGAGGTATACTGATTAAACTGTATCCGCTCAGTGGCTATTTTGATCAATTTGAATAAAAAGAGTTTATTGTATTTGGAAGTTGTGAAAATAGAAAAGTAAATAACATTGGGGATTTTTTTGTTTTGTTTTTTTTAGTTTTTACTTAATTTAATTGTTTATTTAATTGTTGACAATGTTGAGTACTCATTGGTAGTTATTCTCTTACCAAGCCGGGCCAGTCAAACCCATTCACTTTGGGAAAATTCTGGTATCTCTCCCATTAACAGCCATTTCTAACCACAGATAGTATCAAACCAATCAGCAACGCATGACATTTTGGATGTGCTTTGTTATTAGTCTGGTTGTGTCTCTGCCTATGCTACATCCTCTCTTACTCCAGCTTCCAGAGGCAGTTTCTTTTGTGTGCTGCCTCCTGGAAGCTAAATACAGAGATACCAGATTCATTTTTTTGCATCAAAGAGGAACATAATTAGGATGAGTGGCCAGGCTTTTGCTTACCTGGCTGACATATGAATTGCTTCATGATGCTGCTACTTAGTCCAATGTGGCATTTCTACATAGTGTGGCTTGAAGGGTCAATCCTATCTAACAGCTTCTCGAACACAGATGTGAAAAGTTTCCATTTTCGTTATGTAGCCCACATAAAAGAAAAAAAAAAAAAGCAGGTGGGCATCAAAGGGTTCATTTTACATTTTCACATTTGCATTTTTAATACTGTTTTGAACATGTATGTATCCTGTACAGCACTTTGGGAAGAGCAACGCCAACCAAGCGCCAACCATCTAAATCCGGATTGAGTCTCATGCGCCGCTTGTCTTGTGAGCGATGTGCGGCTCTCTGCTGATGACTATGGTCGGCACATGTACAACATGATCAGAAACTTGTTAAATTCTCACAATTTTTACTCAGATACAAAATGGGGGAATGGCTCTTACATACATGACCGCTCTCTCCTTTTGCACAACTTTTGGTCGGGAGGCAGAAAAAAAGAGGTGATCAGATTTTACGCCTTTCCGGAAAGCAGCTCTATTATACACGTGACCCACAAAAGGAGGAAATGTGCTGCAAAGAAATTCCAGTTTGTAAGCACCTAAAAACTGCATGAGCAGCAGACAGAGCTTTTAAGATTTGCATGTAGCCAGCAGCAAGTCCTAAAGATTTAAAAAACTTTTTAGTTTGGCTTAGAACATTTGCTGTCACGTACAATGAATTGCATTGCTTCTGTTTCTGAATTTTTGGAAACTCCAATGTCCAAATTTTTTTTATTTTTGTTTGTTTGAGCTACAATCCAGGGTAATAAAAAAACAGAGTTCAACTCTTTATGGACGTTAATGGCGAGTCAGTCGCAGAAGTTAAGAATCGTGCTGGAGATCAGGTTACATGGAGATCAGGGTACAGTGTGGCCAGCCGTTCCAGATCCCAGTCAACAGGAACCACAACCAAGAGAGATAAGGAACCCCGAGAACACATTCACGTATTCTACCCGGTAGAAACAATTGAGCTAACACACAAGATGGAAGGACATTTTTACCTAAATTTTTACATTTATTAGAATTGGGTTTTTATTATTTTTTATAATGACTGCTTTTTGTGGAAAATGTATGTTTTTGTTGCTCTATGTGTCTGTTAAAGGCAATGTAATAAACCTTCCTCCTGTTCTTTTTCCGCTGGTCTTTTACATCTGCCTGTACCTCAACCTCAACCTGTACCTGTACCTGTACCTGTACCTGAACCTGAACCTGAACCTGAACCTGAACCTGAACCTCAACCACAACCTCAACCACAACCTCAACCTCAACCTGTACCTGAACCTCAACCTGTACCTGTACTTGAACCTGAACGCATCAACGTTGCCTTCTTTTGTAAAATGTAAAATGTAAAAGTCTTACCTCATAAATTTGATAGTGGTTACAATTTTATTTTAAGTTTACATTTTGTTACACAGCATTATTGTTCCATCAGACAAGTATTTATTTTGTCAAAGCTTGTTTCAAAGCAAAAGCATCCATGTTGATCAGCCTCTGACACAGGTATGACTCTAATTATCCATATGGCGGCCATAAAAAAAGGAATTAATAATCATTTTAACAGATTTGATTAATCGAATCACTTCTACATTTAATATACTTTTAAAGCGCACTATTAAACACTATACCCCTGAGCCACCCCCTATTCATTGAAATGTGTAGGTCTTAAAAGTTTTCTTGAAATGATAGCTTTGTCAGAGATACGCTACATTTTTTAGGTATTTGTCTACTAACCTATTTTTGAATTTGTTCCACAAGGTAATGCAAGAGTTTGAGGGAGTCCTCCAAAATAAAGTAAACTGATGTCCCAAGGTATTGCATTTAGCTGATGGGATATGCTCTAAATCCACTGTATCCCATGATACTTGATGTACTTTTCAAATATTTCAAAAGCAATATGTGCAGCTTCAGGGAAACAGAACTTGTTAAAGCAGTGAGTTCCAAAGGGTGAGATATCAAACAAACCAAAACTTAAGAAAAGTATATGAAAGTTTCACATTATTGTGCAAGACGGCAGGGGAATGCCATATGTTATATTGCAGTATCCACGTTACGATAAGACATACATAGTACATGCAATGATGAAGTAAACTTTGTAAACCTCTTTGATCCTTTAAACGATTCCAAAATCTCAATTCTCCACCTGTGGTTCCTCTTGAATAAAGTGTTGCACACCATCCCGAAGGAAAATCAGTTGTAATAACTTTCATTGTTTAATTTTTTTTTTCCAGGAGTCACTATAACTGCGTGTGTGGTGGAAGGTCGTCAGGACTGAATGTGGTCAATGACTGGCCAGCAATAATAAACGGGGAGAAGGTCCTCATTCCACAACTGACACACCTACTGCAGCAACGTTACAATACTAGGTTGGCTGGTCAGCATCACACAGAGCTGACAGTAAAGAGGATGAGCTGGGAGAAGTCATCTGAAGGTGTTGCATGTGCTGGAAGTGTACCTGTATTACAGTGTTAATGGTAATTGTAATATTTTTAAGGATACATGTACTCTGTTATATCAAGATACCCGTTTCCTTTATTATAAGTGTTATTTTTTTTTATCACTTTATTTTCTTTGCTTGTTCTGTTGTCGTTTTTTTCCTTCTCACTTTGATAATTGAAAGCTAAACCATAACAATTCCTAATTGTTTTTAATGCAAAGATGATGGATTTCAATTTCACAGCACAGAACATCAGCATCTTTGAAGCTGCACTAATACTAATCTTAATGAACAATATAGAATCAACTATTATGCCACAATTTTACTTGACTTACATGTTTAGTAAAATCTGGTAGTAAATATAAATAACTGGTGTTATGAGATGTAACCGCTGTTGGGAGTACATAACTATTTTCGTATACACCCACAACTGTGTACCGTAATTCTCCCATTGTGAAGTGGGACATATAAATCTATTTCTTTTTTTGCTTCAACTTAAGGCTTTCAAACATCTCAACCTTTTTAAACTCTAAAGATCTAATAAAAAATGCTCACTGCGTGTTTTAGTCACTTAGACCTCATAAAAAATTTCCCAGAGTGCAATGAAGCGATCAAATGAGGCGCGTGGACGACTTCTTCCATGCCTGGCCAACGCTCTCACATTCGACAGCCCATCAACAGGCACATTTGCACAGAGGGGAGACACTAATGGTGTGATTAGGCTGAAGGAGGATCTCGAGGCCTTAGAAAGCAGTATACGTCTTTACTATTAAAAAAAAAAAAAAAAAAAAAAATGTGTGTCCAACCTACCGTTTTACTAACTTCATAATGAATACTCTTTTTTTTTTCTGTTTTGTTTTTCAAACTGAAAGACAAAAACTAATAAAAATAAAATATAATAAATTCTACCAACACTGGAATATCAGCTGCATTCAACACAAGCTGCGTGTCTTGAAAGTGGCAAGGACGCCATGAGGCAAATCTTTTAATCCTCTACAATCATCCCAACAGTGTAAGCCAAGGGACAAACAGGATGGACGTGGCGGTGTTCATCCATCAGGGTTCAAAGGTCCAGTTCAGCTGAACACACTTAAGCTGTAGTTTGTGCTTGGTGGGTGTTGGGATGAGAGGACAATTGTGGAAAAGGACCACATTGAAATGTATCATGGGACTGTTTCAGTTTTTTCATAAAAAAAACCCCCAAAAAAACAAAAACAAAAGAGCTTCACAGTTTTTTTTAAATCCTTTAAAAAAAATTACTACATTATGTTGAATGTAAATTTTTTTGGCAAAATTAATTTATTTAATAAAGTTTTTTGCCAAGGGTAATTTCAATCAGATAAGTCACTTTTCTTTGACATTTTACTCCACGGAGATAAATCTGTTATTTACAAAAACAGAATAATCAGAGGGGGGTTCATATTAGTTCTGGATATAAAACAGCAATCTGTTCTTTATTCTAAAAGTCTAAGTAGCCTTTGGTGTTAATATTACTCTACTTTGTAGTCATGGTCCTTGTAATTCTGATGGAAATTTCCGTGCAATTTTGCAACTGAAAATGTGCCTAAACCACCTATAAAAAAATAAATAAAAAACATAAAAATTCACAGAACAAAGAGCCTGAGGACGTGTGTAGTGGGAGTCACTGTACAGTCCTGCTGTACTTTTAATGTTGAGTGACAAAAGTATGCTTTCTGAAGATCTAAGTAGGTCATTTCTTTTCCATGCTGAGCTTGGTATATCTTTCCTTATATTTTTTCAGGCATTATTGTTTCCATGTAAAAAAAAAGGCAGGTAATTTTCCAATTGTTTTTAAAAACCAGTGTAGAGCAAATGCAGTCCATAGCACGTTCATACAATAGCAGCTATGGGGAAGAGGAGAAATGGATGCAAGTTGCCACACATGTCTTTGTCCATTGTACTCACTTTTCACTCCCCCACGGGCCCTCCAAAGTTGCTGGCATGTGGCACAAAATCCTGGCTGGAGACAGAGACTAACTGGAGGAAAGCACTTTGATGGGAATCCAAGTATTCCTTGAGAGGAATTGTTTCCTAAATACTGTTTTCTAAATGTCTCTCTTCACAATTAAGTGTATGTTATACTTTTATGTAATTAAAAACATTCATGTAAAAGCATCAGCCATGGAGAGAAGCCATCTTTCAACCATGCATGGTGCATCAGTGGTCAGCATTTAAAGCAAAGCTTATGCTAGAAAAAAATGGAGCTGCTTCGGTTGCAGGAAATCTGGACAGAAAGTGGATAAGGGAGTGACCTCACAGCTGTCGTCCAGCTCGTCTAAAATGCCCCCGAGCAGCGCATTAAACAAACTGCAGTAGTAGATCTGTTCTGAGACCAACAGGACAAGGCTGCAGCATTTCACAAAGACTCCCAAGCTGTGACAGAGGATCTACATAGCCTCAAAGCAATTGTTTTAAATAGGGAAGTATTTTTAGGGAACATGCCTCGTTAAATCCCAACTAAGAATCCTGGTATATTGAACACTGCCTCTGTGACACTATAGTTCCACAATATGTTAAAGATGGCAGTTTCCCTGCTCCCCAGGTGGTATATTTTTTCAGTGTACGTAAGCCATAAACACAAGTTTAGTCAGCGGTCTTGTAAATTTTGCATAATAGGGAGTGTCACCATCCCAACATCTTGTGCTCTGCAGGAAGTAACTTGGCTCCCTGGTGCTGGTCTTGTTTAGTTTCCATGCTGGCATGCAATCTAATGAAAGATATGCTTGTAGTTTTTCCCTCATGAGCTAGTTTAATGGCAGGCATATATTTGTGCAATGAAATACTTCAACTGACTGTGTGGGAGGACGAGACGGAGAGGAAAGGGAGAAGGGGTAATTGTTGCAGAGCTTGTTATACCATCACTGAGTAATAATTGCTGTAATTAGTGAGAATGTACATCCATCTCCTTCAGATCTGCTGATGGAAAAGGGGATAGATTTGACAATAAGGCAAACTGTTTGTGTTGTTGCAAAGATTATTTAGAGTTTCAAATAAGATGTGGGGAAAATCTCCTCAGTATTCAATCATTCAGTGATAAGAGTCCCTGGTGATCCCTAATGTTTGTCTGCAGAAATTAACTCGAGGTGAAGATTATGGGATATTTCTTCTGTAGTGTGTGTGAAGATCATGCAGAATTCATATTCTGACCAAAGCCCAAAACAATGAGCCTTATTTAAAGCTTCTGGTCCTGGTGATGGAAAAGGGGTTTGACAGCTATCAAATACTAATATAGCCAGCCCACATTTGTCATTGATATATGGCACCACTCATTTTAATGCCCTTTTACACAATGAAATAATGGAAGAAAGAAAAAGATTGAGTTTTTTTTTTTCTCCCCTCCAAGAACCAGACTCTACAAAAAGGTCCCTGTATTGACTTCCAATATTCAGGTGATCAGCGCAGGTGGGGGTTCCAAAGCAACCGTCCCTTCAAAGCCTTTGCGGTGCGCTTCTGTGTGGAGACTTGTCATCACTCTGTCCATGTTCTTCGTTAAGCTTTTACAACCACAGAAACTTGTGAGAGAATGCATATACAGTTCCCACTTTAGTGCCTTTTTAAAATTTCAACAAAGTGAACATTTGCATTCAGGCGACAGTATGAACACGAGAAATGCATCTATGCAAAAAAACAAAGAAAAAAAAAAAAGATGTGATATATTTTGTATCATATACACCAGCCACTTAATTAGTCACACCTCACTGGGGTTGAACCCTTCTCTGCCTTCATAGGCGCTGAGGAGATTCCCGAGAGATGTGGGTCCATAACGGCAAGATAGCATCACAACGTTGCTATAGATTTGGAAGCAGCACCATTCAATCTCATCACAAAGTAGCTGTATTTTGCTGGAGATCTGCTGACTATGACGAGGACAGTTGGGCATAAAGACCTCTTTTCCACGCTCAACAGATCAGTCTGAGATTATAGAACCTTTTCCATGTGATGTGTTATCCTAGTTAACATAGGCATGAGAAGATGAGAAGGCTGTGATCATAAAGCGACTGACATGGTCAGTAACTGCAGTCAGGTGTAGCATTTGAATGGTGAACAATGGGGCTCAGTGTGCCAAAAAACAAAAATCC
Source organism: Xenentodon cancila (assembly GCA_014839995.1). NCBI lineage: Eukaryota > Metazoa > Chordata > Actinopteri > Beloniformes > Belonidae > Xenentodon > Xenentodon cancila. The sequence goes on along the minus strand of CM026213.1, from coordinate 20,371,946 downwards.
CTCATGCTGTTACACTACTACCAGTATCCTCGTAGTCGATCTAGTCCATCGAGTCTGTCTAGTCAGTTTCAGGGAGTTTCTTGTGCGAGAGTGCCACCTGGCCACCTTCTGATTTTGGTTTGATTTGCTTTGCATGTAGAGATGCTTCGCTGCATACCTTGGTAGTATTGAGTGATAATTGATCTTACTGCTACCTCAGTATCAGATTTAACCACTCTGACCATTCTTCTCTGATCTCTGCCATTACCAGAAAACAGACAGTTGTTTTGTTTCTCTACTTTTCTATTCTCTATTAAACACTGACATGATTGTGTTTGGAAACTCCCAGTGGATCAGTAGTTTCTGAAATTCTTTGATCAGCCTGTCAGACACAAAGAGCATGTGACTTGCATGATTTTAACTTTAGTAGACCAAGGTGACGTCTTCATGTGCTGTATGAATGACTGTATATTCCGCTTGTGGTTGGCTAATTAGATACTTGCTGAAATGAAAAATATCGGTAGCTTGTGAATGTGCTTGTGAAAGGAGCTGTGGCATGTAGGATTTATGACAACACAACACAAAGAACTTTCACAGTTTTTAGTTTTCGGGGTTTTCCTAGAGGCATGGTGGTTAAGTTGGTTTTTTGGGGGTTTTTTTTGTTGTTTTGTTTTGTTTTTCATATCCAAAGACATCAAAAAAGATGCCAAAAATACCAGAGATACCAGCAATTTGCTACTACAAATCCATTCAAAAGGCAAGAGCAGATAAACGCGTATTATATAAGTAGTCTGAATATCTGGAAAAGGAATATCAGTGCTGAACAGAATATACAGGTTTTAAAGCAACATTTGCTCCCATCCACAATAAACACATTTTTCATCTTGCATCTTTCAGCAAGAAAATGTTAATCCAGATACTTCATCCAGTTTCTCTAAACGTGGACCTGGGATAGATTGCTGACTTGTCCAAGGTGCTCCACTGCCTTTCGCCCAGGGCTGGACTGGGACAAAAAATTGGCTCGGGCACTTTGAGCTGAATCTGGCCCACCAGGTATTGATGGAAAGACGATGAAGCCTGTGAATGACAACAAACTTTCATTTGACAGTGCTTGTTCAACCTCCACCCCCCCGGACACCTCCGCCACCATCACCTGCGGCTGCGTAGGATGCTGCTGCTGCTGAAGTGGAAACCCCACCAGAGCCGCCAGCAAACATCTGTGTAATTTTAATTCATTTGGTGGCATATGCTTGATGGGCTTGTCGCGTTTTTGTCACAAACTTTTTCTGTGCCTCCTTTTCGTTTCTTTGGCATTTTTCAGCCAAGGGCATCGGGTCTCGGCTGTAATCGGTCCAGTTCAGAATCAGTCATGATTAATCAACTGATCTACAAGTTTTGTGGACCAAGAGGTATCTTATCATTATGAATACTATCATTAAATGACAAAAAAAAAAAAAAGGCCTGGCCCAAAATCACCATCAGTCCAGTATGCCCAATGGGCAGTCCAGCTTTCCTTTCGCCTGAAGAAATCTGGAAAAGGCATCAGCAGATCCCCATGACCATGACCCTGAATTGAAGTGAGTGGGTATAAATAATGGATGGGTGCTCACATTCAGGGAGGTTGGCTACAGTCCCATGGACCCTAAACTTCTGAATGAAATTTGAAGCTGTTGTCACAGGAACATCAAGCTGATTGGAGATGGTCCTCTAGTCTTTACCTTTTAACATACTGGTAAGGATTATTTTTTTATCATTATTTTTTTTTTAACCTCTTCAGACAACTCTCTCCGTTGTTGTCTCTAGTCTATGTCCGGTGTGATGAACACCATGACACCAAACAGCAATGTGATCACTTTTAACCCCTTAAAGACGCAGACTGACTGCAACATGTCCCCACGGTAATTTATCTTCAATATTATAATATATCCAGAGCAGTTCATATATTTCTTTATGTATTATTCTGCTCAACCGTAATTCAAAAGCAATGTTTGATTTTTATTAGTCAGTTTTGAGTAAATTATTATTTATCATTATTTTGTCAGTTTTCAGTTGTTTTAAAGACCATTGTGGTTCTTTATAGGAAGGGTAACAACACATTTGTCAGCCAGTATCTAGACTGCAGATGCTGCATAGTTTTAAACATCTTTGTCTAAACTTTGAGGCGTGTTGCTGCCATCAAATTGGAAAATATGTTATTTCATTTATATTTTGCCCAAAGTCCTTTTTTTTTTTTTCTTTTTAATTGTAGTTTATAAGTTAAATAAGAGATTTCAATTATGACCATGAACTATTTAATTCAATGTATAATTGTAACTTAAAATGAATTGTCTCGAATCAGTATCAGGTCAGAGAAAATCTGGCAAAGCTTAATGCAGAGACTTATCCACATCTGTGATCACATTTTCAACCATCCCTGGAAGAAAATGTCTTTAGTTTGTCGCTCATCTTCTTTTCCTTTATATATTGAGGGTTTTGGGGAGTTGTACCTGTCCTCCAAAGACCATGGGCAATCATTTGCTAAAGCGGTTTTTAAACCCCAAGGAGACATCGTATGTAATATTGCACAATACAAATAATCTTGACCTGTCAAAAAGCTTCTATGTTGGCAGAGCTGTGCTAGAAGAGATGCACTTGAAGCAGGAATATCATAATCCTGTTGGCCTTCCATGAAAAGCATTCAGATTTAGGTGTGGCGGGCCAAGGCCTTCATAATTAGACTTTAGCAGCTTTGAGAACAATTGTAAGTTGTGTGTGCCACTTTCCAGTTAATCCATTATAGATCCATCAGCCACCTTACAGAGGCCACCTCTTGTATTCACAGAGCACTGCCCAAGCCAGTGAAAGGGTTTTGACTGTAGAAGCTTGCGCTATTAACAGAATTAACTCCAGCCAGAAGCACAGCTCAGGGAGAACACACCAATTCCATTATCTCAGCTGGACGGAGGCCATTCTTTCTCTGCCACTCTGCAGCCAAAGTGCTTCAAGCACAGAACCTACCACAGCAACCGTACAGAGACTAAACATGCACCAACTCTAAAATGCACTCCATCACAGACGTTCTGTTTGAAATATTCATCTAGTTAGAAAACCACATTTAAATCTTTAGAAAAAAAAAAAAAAATACAGGTACAAATATTTAATTAATGTATTGTTTCCTTTTATTCATGTGAGAAACGTGAACTGCAGTGAACCCAGAAATGTCGGTACACTCTAGTTTACATCAATACCTTTTCCCAGGACATTTTATAAACATTTATGTTTTGTTTCAGATGTGTTCGCTGCTGAATAAATAGGAAAAAGCATTCTAGATAGACAGTAGCTTGAAAAATTATATATAATGGCAAATATTGTAGTAAATAATTGATGTTCCTCAGCTTTAGACCTCAATTATAATACATTAATTGGGAAACCATTAAGATTTAGGTCATATGATAATGATAGTGAAGCTACTTTGATGGTTTAAGGTCACAGACTGATAATGGGGTAACATGAATATTGAATTAAATAATACTTTATAATCCATAAAGACATATTATGTTATTGTAGAAAATAAATCAATTAAAATAAAAATCGCATGACAAACGTTTGAAATGTCTGGAGTGCACCAGAGAGAGATAGAGACAGATAGATGGAGACAGAGAGATGGAGAAAGAGAGAGCAAGGGAGCGAGAGAGAAAGAGAGGCTTACTGAGGGCTTTGTTTGTCACCACAGACTCCCTGTGACATCACTCGTGGGTTTTCTGGGACACATCACCCTTATGTCAATCACAGTTAGCCATTTTAACTTGGCTGTCTTAGCATAAGACTTTGCATATGTTAACCTTGGATAGTCATTAATTTTACTTTACATTCATTCTCATCAAATATTTCCAAACATCCTCATTTCGTGAGTTACTACAAAAACAAGTGCAGCTAGAGCTGAAATGAGGACTGACAGTGCTCTGCAGGGACCTCAAATTCAAATTCAAAATTACTTTATTAATCCCCAAAGGGAAATTAATTAATTAACTGGCAATCTTGTTGCCTGCTGCTTGTGAGGTTGGCGATCACAGCAGTTCTTCTGCTGCAAGGGTCCTGAAATGATCAGCTGTGGCTCCCAGAACCTTAAGCTCATCCTCGCCATAGGAGCTGTAGGATTGCCAGTTTACATTTGCAACAGGATGTCGTTACGTAACATAACAACAACAAAACCAAAAACGACAGAAAAGTTTCAGTGCTTCATCTCATACTCCTCCAAACAAAATCAATTCATTTACCACACTGCAGTGCTTTTACCTCTACTAGGTTTTACACAATGTAATTCCAAATTCACATTATCCCAAAACACAAGAAAACATATAACTGTCCTTCAGATACCACCGCGGGGGCGTGCTGTACATACACACGGGTCTTTAGCGAGTCCAATCGTTCCGCCATGAGGAGACTCCAAAAGCAATATTAGTAAACCGCATGCACTGGCACCAATTCTTGACACCCACCTCAAGATGAATCCAAAGATAAGGATCTCAAAGCAAGTTATCAGGTCCACAAGTGTCCACCACAACAGAGCTCCTCCAGCTCTCTCCAACACCAAGGCCCCGCTGAACTTCCTCTTGTTCCACTCGCTCTAGCTCCTTGCAGTGGAATCAACAAACCAACCAGTCTGGCACTCATGAGGACATAATTGCTGTCATTAAAGATCTGTTTTAGGCAAGGCAAGTTTATACACACACACACACACACACACACACACACACACATATATATATATATATATATATATATATATATATATATGGAGAGAAAGAGAGCACAATTCAAAGATAAAACGATTCAAAATGTTTTACAGAGACATTAAAACATCACATAAATAAAAAAAGCATGATTTAAAATATAAACAAAATAAAAAAGAACAATATATAAAATAATTAGTTAGAATATAATCAAGTTTTGAAACTTAAGAAGAAAAATAAAACAGTGTAGATTTGTGTCTTTATTCAAATGCAGCTGAGAACAGGTGAGCTTTCAACCTTTTGAACTTTTGAAATAAGCTGGGTGTTTCAGCTGATCTGAGGCCGACCCCAAGATCAGAACTCAACCCTGCCCGGTCCAACACCACCTAGGCAGGACAGGTGAAACAGGATCAGAGCCATTAACAATGTCAGCTACGGTGTCCAACTTTGCCTCAATGTCCTCAATCATGCCACTCCATTAAAAATAAAACAGAAAAAAACAATATAGATAAACAAGTGAAGCAAATATAACCAATCCACCACAGCGTCTTGTTTAAAAAGTCCTTTTAGTGGTGAAATCAAACATGGATGCAGACTTGCAGGCAAAGTTCAATAGCCAGAAAAATTCCCTCACAGTGTAGGGGTCATCACTCACTAAAAGTAATATATTCCTTGTTATTTTCTACTCTTCATAAAAACAATATGTGTCTTTTGTTTATTGTTCCATGCCAAAAATAATTTGTCATATTACTTCTTACCTTACTGTCTGTTGCATCCCATAAAGGTATAAAGGGCGTTTTTTTTTTTCATTTCATTTTTTTTCTTTCAAGCCTGTAAGCAGGTTAATTTAACTGCCTGAGCACTGCCTGAAATCCATAAAAAGGCACTGATGTCTTTAACATGTTACTGAAGCCATATCTCAGTGAAGCACATAATACTGCATTCATGATATTCTAACCTCAACCCCATCAATGCTCCTGCTTACTTCTTTATTTTGCCATGTAGTGCATATACTCCATAATAAAAGGAAAAAAAAATATGAAGCGCCTACCTTTTTGTTCCCTGTTTTGCTGCTTTTCTCAATCCTTGGCATCTCGTCTTCCACTTATTTGGATTTGAGGTCTTATTCTGGACATTACTTGGGCTTTGGAAAGCTTAATCTGCTCTCTCATGCAAACAGTTTTCCTGCTGGTGTGGTTACTCAATATAACAGATGCATGTGTTAAGTGGAGAATTACTGGCAGGAAAATGACGGCAGCTAAGGTTTTAAATCAATATGAAAAACATTCAAAAAAAAATTTTTTTACAGAAAAAATAACTAAATAAATAAATAATTATAAAGACTGGGTGGAAAATCATAGGAAGATACACTCATTGGGTGCTTTATTAATTTTCATGTACCTAATAAAGAAAGAAATTGACGTGAAATGTGCTTTTAACCAATTTCCAATGCAACAGGTTGCCACTAACACTGTGTCTTACAATCAATTGACAACAAAAATAGAGAAACCATGGCATTGCATGACCAGAACCTTGGGTATTGATTTTGAATTAGGCTAATAATTATATCTATTTCCACAATGAGGATAGAGCTGAAATGATACTTCATAAAACTATTCAGCAGTCTGTGAAGAACACATACCCTCATTTACACTTAGCCTCCTCATTTCTTATTGTATTTATTGTCAAGGTGGCATCTCATGCTGTTATTAAAGTGAGTCTTATTATTCTTTTCATGCATAAACATTAGGATTTTATTTTTATGTTATTTTGTGTAATAAATATGTCTAAATGTCACTCCACATAAAACCGCATCATTGCCAGCTATGATTTGGAAACACTAAATTATGTTTATACCTTAGGTGTTTTTCTTTCAAATTGAAATCTTATCTTTTTAGGCCAAAAAGCAACGTGTGCAAAATTTTTATGCTTGTGCTGGATTAAGATGATATTATTTGCATGCATTTTTTCCATTTTTACATGTAGTGGATTCAGTCTGCCATGTAGCACTGAGGTTCGTCACAAACTTTGAAACCTTTCCACACTCCTGCACATTGTATGTTTGGGTTGGATGTTCAGCTTTGTCTTCCTGTAGACTCACACATGAGCTTGTTCTCATTTGTAAAGCTATTCTTGGTCTGCTGCCAACTTATCTACAGACCTACATTCTACCAAAAGTGCAGGAAGTTATTGTTCCCGTTCCAAAGAATTATTCCTTTTATCTCTCCCCAATGTCTTGCACTGACTTGGGAGAAGAAAACATGTAAATATGCTGCTCCCTATGCTTGAATTTGCTACAAAATCACCTAAATCTTAAGGACATGCTTTCACTCAACAAATTTAAACACATTTTAAACATTTTTGGTGTTTGGTTTCTTCAGCCATTGATCAATATGCTTAATAGGTTGTATTTAGGACATCAGTATTTCCACTCACCAGCCTTTTTGTTAGGTACAGTACACCTGGCATACATACCTGAGTGTATACAAATACTCATAACATTATTACATATACCAGATGTAGCAAATAAACTTCAATAAGACATGCATGATTTTCTATTTTTTATTTGTGATTAGGGTGGAAAAAGAGAACACAAAACTGGTGAATTTAAATTTGTAGGTGAAAATAAATATTCAGAGGATGGGTAGAGGATCATTCCTTACTTGACTTCCAAGTAAAATGTTGTGTGCACCTGGCATCTGTGCTCTTGTATTGTGTGTTCCTGTCTAATTTCCTAATAAACCTTACAAGATTGTGTGTTTGAATATTTTGAGGTGTGGAGAACCAAAAAAAGGCAGAAACCCAGTGGGTTTTTTTTTTGTTTTTTCTTTTACCAGAATAAAGTCCAATTACCCTCAAATGGTCTTAAAATGCTGTCTGTGATCTTGTTAGGCTCTGGTCATTACTGAAACCAGCTGGTTGTTCATAAAGAATAATTCTAGAAAGACATTCACGATACAGGTCGTTCTGGCTTGTGTATAATGGATGATTTGTGCTGGCCATAACTGGGAAGCCTACATCGTAACCTCTGCTGTAGCTTGACGTGTAACTGCACCTCAAGCTGACGTGGACCACAGCAAATGCGATCGGTCTTCCTGGTGCCTTGTACTTCCTTTAATTACTACTTTTTTTAATCTTCAAGCTGGATGGAAAGCTTGATTGCAGCAATGTCAGTAAAATAAATAAATGAATGCTGCGTAAGATTTATCAACTCCTACTTACATGAGAGATACTTAAGTAGTGATGTCTAAACAATATAAAGTAATAAACAAAGAGAAGCTCAGCTACAGCGCTGCAGAAAAGTACCCACACTGCCACCTTACATCTGTGTAATTACACAAAAACTATGACGTAGGTCATTTGCGTGGGTTATGTAGTTGCCACATAGAGCCATAAGTCACACTTAAATCAATGGTTTCATTGTCACATCCTCAAAGAATTATGGGACAGCAGTAAACCAGGCTGACAGCTGTTGTCAGTGGCAAAGAAGCATCCCAGGACACTGTACTTTCAACCCTTTTCTTCACTCCGTACACATCAGAATTCCACTTGGAATCCTGTCATCAACAGAAATACTCAGATGACTCTGCTGATTTTTGGGTGGTTTCATTGGAGGACAAGAGACAGAGCACAGACAACTGGTGTACGACTGTATGGGACTGCATATATAGAAATAATCTGAAAAGGAGGAGATGATGGATAGGTACACTTACATGAGTGTTCACCAGGACTGGATAGGAAATTCAACAATGAGGCTGTCCACAAGAAAGGAAAGAGCAGTTCCTGAAGAAGCTGGGTTCTTCAGTGTTTGCTGCAAGATGCTACATACCATCTAAAAAAAAAAAAAAAAAAAAAAAAATCTGTGAGGATGTGGTTTTCTTTGCAGCTATATGTTGGAGCAGCAGCATCAGAGCCAGTGAAGCGGAGAAACTGAACAAGCTGATGAAGAAGACCAGCTCTGTTCAGAAGACTGCTTTGGAGCCCCTGGAGCAGATTGGAGAAACAGAACTGGTCAGAATAATGGACAACCTACAGTTATTAAAAAAGGTGGAAAACGCTTGATGCAAGGTTTGCAGAACCTCATATAAGGAGCAATAACTAAGTAGTAGTGTCTTATGTTATTGCTTGTGGAGGAATTAAGTCCACCTTCTTTATAATGTAACTGCACTTCTTTGAGCGTGCGTGGCATTTGTTTATGCACACCTCTGTAAAGGTTCTGACACAGAAGTTTAATTGGGTCAAAATCTATACTATCGCTGGAACTCGCTCACATTTTTATCCTTTTATGTTTTTCATACATTCTGCAGATTCTTGCAGATTTGCTGGTGTGCCGGGGATCATGTGCTAGTGCATTAGCCAGTGTCAAAGCTTCAGCTGTTGGAGAGCTGGCCCCACATTTGCCTCAAGAATATTCTGGTATACTGAGGAGTTCATAGATAATTCAACTACTTCAAAGTGCCCAGATTCTCTGGCTGCAAAACAAGCCCAAATCATCCCCCCTTCATCACCACACTTTACACTTGGTATGAGGTGTGCTGATCTGCTGTGTTTGGTTTTTGTCAAGCATGGTGCTGCTCATAATGTCCACACACATCCATTTTGCTTGGGTTGCTCTGACCAAAGGATGTTTTTCCAGAGGTCTTGTGGTTTGTTCAAATGCAACTTTACAAACTCCAACTTACTTCAGAATGATGGACTTTGATTGTTTGTAAATGGCCTTATAACCCTTCTCTAATAAACAGGCGGCAACGATTGCTGCTCTAAGATCACTGCTGAAGATTTTCCTCCTTGGCTTTGTGTCAACACACACCTGAATGACTATAAAACTGCCAAAACTTTTATAGAGGTGCTCACACTTGCTGATGGTCAATTAATCAAGTGCATTTGATGAACAGTATCTGGCTGCCACTACCCTCTTAATCCCTGTGGAAGGAGCCAGGGTGATCTTCATTATTCTTTCACATGAAACACTGGAGAAACAAAGACATCTGGAGAGCCACTTTTGTTACAAATATGCAGAATGATACTCACACAATTAGCATATCTTCTTACTCAGCATTATATGGACCAATATACAGAATATGCAAGGATTAAGAGGCACTGCAGTGTTTAAGTGAATGACTGAATGAAAAAAAACACTCTGTAAAACTTTTTATGGAACCCAGGAATGGCCGAAAGGAGCTATAAGTGCCAAACATTTACTTTATTTGCCACGACCATAATAAACTAATCCTAACTTTAAAAAGTAAGCTTATAACTAGGATGAGCTACCAGGCTTTCATTTCTTTGACTTTCTTCGTAAATTTCACTTTGATGTTTCAGTCCTATTTGTGTCTTTTCATCCGGCTTTCTCTTTTATTTGATTAGAAATCAACTCATCTTAATGTCTTTGTAAATATCACGGTAATTAGCGTGGCATATGATACATAAGTGTTTGTGGCGTTGCCAGGTAGGTTGAAGTTTCAACTTTTGATCAATGCAAAAGGGCTGCATTACAGTGCACTGTGGACTTTATTTTAATGCCTATATTATGTATGTGTGAATATATATTACAATACAGGCTTATTTAGACCTATATTACATACTGTGTGTTTTTATAGTGTGGTTAAAATGATCTCACAGCAGGGTTAGGGTTAGGGTTAGGGTTAGGCCACGTTGGTGCTCCGAAACTAAGAAATCTGTGGAGGTCAGTGTATATATAACAGTTTCCTGTTTTAACCTGCAGTCTGGCATATAGATAATGTAGTTGTTTTGATCTTTTTTTTTTTTTTTTTTGAATTGCAGGTATATTGTTTCCATTTTCAACATGACCTTAATCTGTCACATAAGCCATAAAGAGAAGCTCGTGAGTCACACAATGAGTAATATGGTTTTCTCAGCCTTTCACACACTGTTTCTTATTTTTTCTGTAGTGTTTGTTGAATAAACTGTGACATAGTGTATAGTAGCATGTGTTGATGTTACCCTGAGGTTGTATTTTGAGTGGTGATATAAGGTTCACTATTCTGCAAAGACACGACTCCCTGAGCCAGCATTTGCAAGGACGAGAGAAAAAAAACAACAAAAAAAATGACACTTTCATCTTCAGTAGGATCTTAGGATATCATGAGGTGCATTAGTTTAAAACATATAAAGTTTATATTACTCTGACTGGTTTCATGCATTGTTGGTGTCTAAAGTGCGTGGAGCTTAAAGTAGGAGAGGCCAATGATAAACTACTGTAGGGCAATAAACGAATATAATGACGGCCACCATGTCGGTAGTATACTGGTATGGCAGCGGCAGTATGTGGTTTATAAAACGAACATTGGGATTTGGTATTCAAGTAAATTCCCATGCTGAGGGAACGTGATCATTTCTCCCTACTGCTCAGCAACCGTTTATGGTATATGTTTAATTATGTTAAACTGATCATAAGAAAAAATTAAATGCTCATTTAGGTGTCAAAATGATGTTTTGCTGCAGTTTGAGTAATTAAAGCAAATGTTTTCAGGTGAATTAAAGCACGTGTCAGCAAAGCCCTTGTATGTTTAAGAGTAACTGCATCAGCAGGTTTTGCTTTTTTTTTTTCTCAACCCGATTGCACAAGATGTCTCAGATACTTGATAGTTTGCTTGTTCATAACTTTTGTAGGTTGTGTGGGAGCTTGTTTAGTGCTAGCTGCTTAGTGTCCATGTATATGGTTAATGAAATAAAAATTGGCTCAGGAAAATAATGTATTCTATTATAAATTGAAGAGGGTACATATCTGATCAGCTAACCTTCTGTGCAGATATGGCTCCATTTACAATTTGCATATAATTAATGCTTTCAAAAACGTTGTTTAGTTGTTGAGGAAAATGTAATTTATTTTTCTCTGTAATTTAATTGCCTTCTTTTTATTTTTGTAGAGGTTTTGTTTTTTTTGGAATATCTTAATCTAAAAGAGAGACAGCAACAAGCGCCACTGAAACATTTCTTGAACATTTATAGAATTCAGCCAGAGCTTATCATGGCAGCACTTCCTTCCAGGTCATTTCACCCTGTTAAGAACCTTCCTAGGTGAAAAAAAGAGAGTACTCGACCAAGACTCTGAACTTTCCCACCTTCCTACACACCTGCTCCCACTTCCCTCATTAGTCTCCTCAACGCGCCACCATTTCACTGACAATGCTTTCTGACATTACACAGCTATTTTGTTCCATTTTGACCTCTGCTTAAAGTAAACTTAAACCAGTAAATTACACCTTTACTTTCATCTGCCTGTGTCTTCCTCAGGTCTTTTTTATTTTATTTTATTTTTTCCTGAGCTATTCATTATTTCTCTTTTGAAATTGCAATCAATCCTTTTGTAAATGTAATTTCAAGTTACATAATTCTTGGTTCTAGATGAGAAACATAATAATTACCTGTCATTGTCCCTGACAGTGAAGTTTGAACAAATGGCAACATTTTCACATACTGTCAATAAATTATGTTTTTCCAACAATTGATGCAAGTGTGCACTCAAAGTCAAGACAGTACCATTGTGATTTACTGAAGGCTGGATTTGCATTTGCATTCTGTTGATTTCTACCATCTGATCAGAAAAGTTCATGTCACGAACAACATTTGTGGATGAAATATTATGTCAAAACATGAATATTTCTGTTACATGCCTCAGGCTGTGTCTGTTGAGGATTCTTTATCATTTGTCATTGTACAATTTATGAATATCATTGAATGGAAATGTCACATTTACAAGATTCTGTTGAGAACAGATAATAAAGTTTATGGACTAAGTAGCAGTGTTTCACCTTCAGACAGATGACAAATTAAAAGGAAGAAATATTGTAGGGGAAAAAAACAAATGCAAATGCTTCTGCTCATGGTGCAATTAAGAATTTAGCATCTATTCAAGCTCTGTGGCAGGCATGAAAAAGCTGGGCAGACCCAGATGGTTCTCATTTGTATCAGGATGGCAAAAGAAAAAAGAAAAATAATGACTCACAAACTAATACATACACACATATATATATATATATATATATATATATATATATATATATATATATATATATATATATATATATATATATATATATATATATAAACACATATAAGCAGCTGTAAGTTTTAATTGCAGTAATTGTAACGACACAAACAGAGAACTCAAATGTGCAACACGACAAATCTGTTGAGAAAAATACAAGATTTGTGCTTTATAACAGAATTACATTGGTTTATAAGTAAACTGTCTAAACGAAGCTAACAAATCTAAGAGACAATCCAAACGTAGCAGTACACTGAAAGTCAGAATAACTAACGACGTATGGTGGTACCCACATAACAGGCTGGGTCTGAACAACACAAAGAAGCATTAAGAAGAAGCGTTGGAATCCTATTGTGACTGAGGGAACCAGGAGACTGGAGAGTGGCACCTCAGGCGGGTTCTAAAACTGTGTTTAAGATACTACATACTGCAAGAACTGCACCTACTGTACAATATCTAATGCATACTGGTGTGGCAGGTGTTAATACACAGTATGCACCACACAGGTCCCACTGTAGTGGTGCATTCCATTAAGGGATATCGGATGAGGTGGCAATTGCACACTGGAAATCTTCCCCAAAAGTAGCAAACCATCCAGGTACTTCTCACATACAGATACAGATAGTGCTATTGCTTGCATAGTGCACACTATTTAGCACATGTTGGCAACACCAGTGTGCATTAGTAATATTGTATGTATTTTTGAAAATGCTGTAAGCTGTGAGCAGAAGTAATCAGTTACAGGTGCAAGTAATCAGTGCAACTGAAGCAGAGAGGCAATTAGGGAACATGGAGAAGGAGGTGGGCATGGTAGAAGCATAAGGACAGTGGGACAATAAAGCGGAATATGGGTGAAATTACAAAATCAAAAGAAAGCAGAACCCAGAGGTGTGTTTACATTACATTGAAGGTCTGCAAATTGGAATTGCAAGTAGGAAAACTCCCATTTAGCGCGAAATGTGTTAACCTTCATATGAGCTTATTTTTCTAGTGATTCAAAAAATATTTTGCAAACCAGCAATTGGTGAGCCACTTCTTAATCTAGAGGTCACATGACAGAGAGTCACATAACTAAGAGAGTCACATTTGCTTTATTTTTTTTTCGGGAAGTGGTTTTGTCAAAAATGATGTAGCAGTCACTATAGGAGCAATTATTGCCTTCACATAACTTAAAAGAGTAAACTCAAGAGTTTCAAATCCACTAATAATGTGCAAAATCATGGATAATGACCTCCCACAAACCTCACAGAGACGGGTGGCTCCATGAATCAGGGATTTTTGTTGTGATAGTTTATTGCAGATATCTAAATATTTGTAAGGTGAAAGCAATGGCAGCAAGAGTAGTTACAGAAACAGAAATTAACCTGCCAAATTAAAACCTTCCTGGACATCCACTGTCATTATTCTTGGAAGGGTTTATAGCAAGAAGAGAAAACACAACTATGTTGCATGACTTTACTTGATAGAAATGCAGATGATTTTTTGTTTGCTCATTTTGTAGGTAACTGTTATCAACATTTAAAACTAAAGCTTGAGTTCTGCCTTGAATAATGGAAATGTGGCTCGTGGTCTGGGCTCATACGGTAACAGTAGTATTTCTTTCTTTGGAAATAGGACAGTGACGAAAGGGGTTGTAAAAATTAAATCGGCACCTGATTCTAATGTTGAGGATGTAATTACACTGATGCTTTTGACTCCTGGATCGCTAGATTTAAATTTCATTTGACCAAAGCTTTGGTTTGGTTCCTAAGTTGTCAAACTGAAATTTTTCCAGTAGCATCGGAAGCTATCCCGCTCTATCTATGCACATTGCTATTGTGTGCTAATTGAATGGATTTGGGAAGTTTTATCCAAAATCACGACATTAATTTTCCTTGTTATGCTGATGATACGCAGCTGTATTTGTCTATGAAACAGAACCATTATGCAAACGTCAGGTGTGTCTTAAGGACATCAAGGACTGGATGTCCACTAATTTCTTGCTCCTAAATTCCAAAAAAACAGAGGTTGTTGTTTGTGGTCCCAAACGCCTTAGAAAGGGATTAGATGGTGATGCGATCGTCTCCAGTAAAATTGTGTGAAACCTTGGTGTAATTTTTGATCAGGATTTGTGGTTTAAACAGCATATTAATCAGGTTTGTAAAACTGCGTTTTTACTTGCATATAAAGTCCAAAATGGTCTAGCGCTGTGATGTTTGCAAAACCTGATAGAACCATATGTTCCTAATAGATCTCTCCATTCTCAGAGTGCAGGTTTACTCATAGTTCCTAGAAGATCCAAATGTAGATTTGGAAGACGGGATTTCTGTTATCAGGAAACATCAATATGGATCCAACTTCCAGTTTGGGTTAAGGAGGCTGACACCACCTCCACCTTTAAAACCAAACTTCAAATGTTTCTGTTTAATAAAACATATAGTTAGTACTTTAGTGTGTTAGGACCAGTAGTCACAGCTGCAGCTGCAGGACCAGACTAGAGCAGCTGATCTTTAACACAGCTTCATCCTAGATCTGCTGCTGTAGACCTGCTGCAGGGGTCCCCAACATGATCCACTGACTGGTGACCCTCACCTCCTCTGTTTCTCTTTCCCTTACTCAGCTCAATCCTCAGTTATTAATAAGAAGTATCTCATTAGTATAACTGTGCTCCATTGTTCTTGTAGTTTGTTGTGCTGGTCTGTCTCCTCTTTCTCTTCTGTACATGTTCTGCAGACCTGATCCTCAGGAGCTGCATGCTGACCTGCAGTCCCACCCTCTGACCATCCCAGTGTTACCTCCACCTGTCTGTATAGATGTCTGTGTTGGATACCTGCTGACATCCTGACCTGCAGTCCCACCCTCTGACCACCTCAGTGTTTACTGTACACCTGTTTATATAGTCTCTCTGTAGTCCACCAACTAATCATGTATCAGTCATATATACATAGAAGTCCTAGTTCTGCTGCTGACAGATATTTTTACTTATGTATCTTGTCTTTTGTACCTTGGACAGTGTGTATGTGTCTTTCATCTCTGTTCTTGATTCTCTCTTTTTGATCTCCCCTTTGACCTGCACAAGGTTTCTTCCCTCATAAAGGGAAGTTTTTCTTTGCCACTATTTGGTTTAAGGTTTTTCTTCCACTAGGGAGGTTTTTACCTGCCGTTGTTTATGTAATAATTGCTCGGGGGTCATGTTCGGGGTTTCTGGAAAGCACCTAGAGACAACTTGTGTTGTAATGGACGCTATATAGATAAAATTGAATTGAACTGAATTGGATTTATTGCTATAGATTTGTAATCTTACAGAGTTGGTTAGGAAGCATTGCTTTGGTGACATGATACAGTACATACACTATAATGTCAAATGATGTTAAAAAAAAACAAATATGTCTCACACTACAAAGTATTGTTTTATGTGTTTCTGTTTCTGTATGTCAAAGCAAAGGAATGACTTCAGACATTTACTATCAAATATCTTTTTTTTTTCAGTGCCATGATATATATAAAAGAAAAAAATACTTGTAATTCCTTGGTTTTCTTATTAAATAAGATGACCGCTTGGGAGCTAGTTCACACAGGCATCTGGAGCCTCATTTTATCCCTGCTTTGACCCTTCTGTGTGATTTATTCCAATTACCCCATCTTGCCCGTAGGTCTATTAAGAAGCAAGAGGTACTCGTCTCTCACATGCCTTCTGATGTCGGATGTCCCCCGAAGCTCACAGCTGCTCTTTAAATCCCACTTCCTCCTCAGTTCCCACCTTTAGGCTCCGGTTCTATGGATTGAGGGTTAAGTTATGATCATCACCCTCAATATCACTGCATATGTCTATTAAGTGAGGAATTATTAGATCAGAGCGTATATGCCAAAACCCAAGTTCCATCATTAAAACAGCATTTGAAGTCCTCCTTATGGGAGGTGACTGACTGCAATATTCACACCTGAATGTAGATAGTGTATAATAGAAATGACTTGTTTGTTATAGGTAATAAACATCTATCTTATTAAAAAAAAAACAACAACAAAAAATAACTGTTGAACTGAGAGGAAGTGGTATGTTAAAATGCATCAGCTCTTTTATAGATATGATATAATCATGTTATAATGGAGAAATACCTATCTCCTTATAAATGGGGAAAGTGGAGTTTGTGGTACAGGTAAGTAAAATCGAATTGCAACCCTTATACAAATAATCTTAGGTGATGAGACTGTGTAGACAAAAACAGTTGGTCAACAGTTGGTGATAGTATGGCTGCAGTACATAAACACTTAATCAGAAAGATGAATGCACATAAAATTAATGATGCAAAGACCACAAAAACTGGAAGGCAGGGAAAAGTGATACTGTCAGTGAAGTCATCTGTCATCATATCCTCTACAAGTGGCTGGCTATTCATGTGGCGTATACTACACTTTGGGAACAGTGGGGTGCTCAGTTCTCCAGCCTTCACAGGGATGGGCTCTGATGTTCTGCTATGCAGTTGGCATTTTACTGGCATTCTTTTCGGTCCACTAGTCCCCTTAGAGGGATAAGAATCACTGCAACATAATAGAAAGTTATTCTGCGTGATCTCTTTTGTCCAGTAATGAAACATTTGTAAACTGATAGGAGTGGACTTAATTGCGATGCCCCAAACCAAAGGGAACCGTGGGTCACTGAGTGGTTTGATGAATATGTCAATGATGTGAGTAACGATCTTTGGCCTTAGTAGCCAACAGCTCCCAACCCACTTGAAGACCTTTGGGAGTTGTAGGAGAAATTGTGTTCTCAGTTTCTAGCAGATAAGCAGAGACCTGCAGTCCTGGATGTGACCTTGCACCAAGTCGAGACACTTTATTTTATCCAGCGATTCCTCTACCTCTATATCTGGTTTTATCTGATGTTTCTGTGGTAACCCATCACGTGCATACATTTATAGACAATGTATTGTATATCTTCACACTGTATATAAACAGCCTTCTTTGTCCTTGTTGTCATGCAGCAGACCTATGGATCCTGTAAAACAAAATATTCTTGTCCAGTTTTAATACTTGAGTTCATTACAAAAGCAACTTATTTGCTTTTGCTCCTGGCTGTTGTTAAAACATAAACAGTTCGGGTTTGAAAGGAAGAGAGCCCACAGGCAAGGCAGGGAGAAAGTTGAGACGATCATGTTAGGAATATGAATCTGGTCTATAATAAAGCATTATCACATACAGCACACCATTAGCATTTTAGTAGTGTTTTACACAACTGTGCCTGCTGGCTACGGGGGCTCTGTGAAGGGTATTTGTGCTGTCTCTTCCAATGTTTTCCATTTGAAGGAATGGAAATCAAAAACTTTTTGGTGAAAAAGTAGTAAGGCAGAATAATACACTGGCAAAATACTCAGTGTTGCTGTAACACTGTGACTTGTTTACAATATGCTGGAATAAGGCAAATTTATTACGATTTGTTTGACACAGCAACTGTTGTTCTTTCCGACACTGAGAGGAAAATAAGCATTTTGAAGTATTCTATGAAAATAAAACGGGGGAAAAAATCTTTCAAGGCACAAAAACAGAACAAAATTATGTCTTTGTTACTTTTTTCAATGCAAGCATCAAAGAGAGAAACCGACATGCGAGTCAGGCAACAAGAAGAGAGAACAGCTTAGACTGCACACTGTGAACTGCATTGTTATTAAATATAGCACAGTCCTTTGACATTTGCTGGAACATACATGGGTAATTCAACCAGTGCAAGATCAAAACAATAATGAAAAAAAAAAAAAGTTGTCAGAGAATAATTTTAAGGTTGCCACTGCAGGTGTCCCCGGGGAAACAGAGAAGATCCAGAGAGAGAAAAAGGGACAACATTATAGAGCGAGTCAGTGACCAAGCAGCTCATACTGCTAGACAGATCATGTTGAGATGCTGTTATATGTGAAACCCCTTTCTCAATGGCAAAAAAAATCACAAACAGCATTAAGAATACTTTATTTTAAAGTGGAGAAGTGTATCTCCAATAAACCCCTTGCTGTTGCGAAGCCGATGCATTTTATTAGAAGTAATGATCTTATAATTTCCAGGGGGCAGATTTTTGATTTTAGCTCACTTATTGCATTAAGCCTATTTGCAAACAATTTACCAAATATTATAGAAGAGTTAAACTGTAATAGCATCTTTGATAGTGGCAGAAAAACTAAAATAGTCCCTAATGAGACACACTTAGGTAATCCAAAAGTCTGCACTTTGTAATTTCCCATTTTAGTGTTTTTAGATCAACAAAATTAAAAAAACATCAACATCCACAGTACTTGAACAGAGCACATGAATTAAAGGGAAAAGTGGGTGCAGAGATGACAGAGTGTGAGCATGCTGGTGTTCTTTCACAAAATCCCCAGCAAGAGTCGTGTTTGAATGAGCAGCTGTACATGTAGAGTTTAGTTAAACAACCTGTTGTAGCTGGACCATCTGTGATTGCAGCATCCGCCCCAAAGGATGTGTCCGGTCCAGGCTGTACCCCACTTTTAACTCAGTCATAACAGGAAAAGCATCCACCAGACCCTTGTAAGTCTAAATGTGATAAGATAGGAACAGTATTTAGATGGATAGATGGGTGAGTGGATAATTATAGAAACACATCCCAAAATCTGTGTGGATCCCTACAGACTTATACTACATGTACTCCACTCCAACCATCCACTCTGTCACCAGCACAGTTCTGTTTCAGTAAGGATCTGATTTGACGGTTCACATCTATAACTGGAGGAGTGTTGTATCAGACTTTCATGTGAATGTGACAGCCCTCTGAAACAGCACACATGTGCGCTACATACCTGTCAGCATGTATCTCCTGTTTCAACTACCTAAAAAAGAGCTGATTGAGGCAGGATGCAAACAGTTCACAACGATAACAACTACAGCTGTTATTGGGGTTGTTTAGCTCGAGAAAATGAAAAAGATGTGCCCACATATGTGTGAAAAGATCAAGGAGAATTTTGGCCAGTTTTTTTTTTTTATTTATTTATTTATTTTCTGCGCCTGCTGAGAAATCAACAACGCCCATAGCACGCCCACAGGCAAAAAGCCATATGAATTTTGATGCAGAAAGGATCGGATAAGAGTCACTTCGGACAGGTATTGTGAACGTAGGGTAAGAGGGTGCTAAATTTGTCTATGTGGATGGGTGAATGTGGTGTGTAGTGTAAAACAGCTTTTAGTGGTTAGTTAGACTAGAAAAGTGAAATATTAGTACAGTCCATTTGAGGACTGCCAAACTGGGAAGAAAAAGGAGAAACCATAGTGTAATAACACTTAAATTACAATAAGCACTTATTGTACATCCTTTTCTTGCTCTCCTAGGACACAGTACATTTAGAATTCAAGTACTAACCCAGAATCAAATATACCATATATTTACCAATTTAGTGTTGTGTGTGATTCTCGTCTGAGTTTCTTTTCCTTCCACTATTCCACTGACTGATGATGATGATCAAAACCTCTCTTCTTCTGTGTCCTTTTTCAAGTGACTACAATTAGAGTGTGAAAAATATCCCGTGCAAGCCATCCAAATGCAGTTCCGTTTGGTTTCATTTGATTCATGGTTAAATCCCATGAATGTGAATGCTCAATCACATGTTTGGAGAGGAGCCGGTTAGAATTGAGCTAATTCCTAAAGGTAAGCGGAAATAATTGCATTGGCCCTGAACCCTCGTTTTGTGTTGGCACATTTACTGGTACACTTTGATCTGTGTAGAGCGGGCTATTGTACAACTGTGGACATTGATATATTATCAGTTTCATTCTTGTTGAGTGGAATCATACATAACATTAATGTTTAAAGTTGCAATAAATAGTCCACTGGAAATGCTGTAGATAGTGTTGCAGGACAAAGTTAAACTTTTAGAAATAACAAGAATTGAGTGACGGGAGTATTAGGTCAATAATTTATGATTAGTTCCTCATTGTCAAACAGTAATCTGATGGTTATTTGCAACATTATTCAGGCTAATCTACACAGATAGGTTGCCAATAATTTGGATTCAGCCTAATTGTACAAATTAGAGCTTGTAAATTTCAACAGTTTCCTTCACACATCAAGTTTGTAAATTGTAAACTTGTAGCAGACATATGCAATGTAGCACACAGAAACTGCATTAAAAAATGTGTATCCCAGCTTGGATCACAATCAATTACAATTTAAAAAATGTGTATCCCAGCTTGGATCACAATCAATTACAATTTAAAAAATGTGTATCCCAGCTTGGATCACAAGTAATTTCAATTTATATATTCTGAAATATACTTGAGCTAAATTAATAAATAAATCCAAAACTACAACTTTAACATTCAGACACCCTTTGTGATTTTGATTATAGCTTACACCAATATAACCTATTGACACTGACTTTTGGTAAGAAGTCAATAAATTAAATAGTATCTGCTGATAGGAGCATCATTTTTCAACATCAAACTTTTAACATTTCTGAATATTCATCTTAAACTTTAGTGGTTCGCGCTGGTGAATAGTGGTGGCGCTTTAAGCATTATCAGTGCTCTGTTTTCCTCCCTCAGTCCACAGGTGTTCATTCTAGGTAAACTGTTGCTTTAAAATTTGGCCAAATGAATAAGTGTAAGTGAGTAAAATGGCTTTTTTCTCTCACCTGATAACAGCTGGGGCAAACTCCAACCAGTACCGACCCTGAGGAGGATGCAGCATGTATAAAAATGGGTTGATGAAACAAAACTAGTAGGGGTTGGCCAGCAAATATTTTTGATGTTTTATTGAAGTTATGTTTTTCTACAGCCCTCATTCGTCCACATGTTTGTGAGGTAGTCTTACATTTTACATTTACTAAAGCTCTTCTCACTTTTGTGCCATGTTTCTGCATTGCTTCCATTCTAATCTCTTTTAAATGTCTTAATCCTCAATACTAAGAGCACAGAACTAAAATTCATCAATTGTGTTGGTTTTAGCGCAGAACCACAATGCCGCTACTTTGATGTAAAATATTACTGTGTGCCCTCAATATATAATATCCTCATGTTACATTATATTATCCCAGATTAAACCTCTGTCCATTATGTGCAGAGTGGAACACCAGCCTGGTCAGTTATTAATGACTTCCCGCTTACCCGACATTTGCTGGCCTATGGGTTTTTACAAGCACAGCTCAATTTCAGCATTCATCCTCTCTGTCACTGAAACTTGTTGGAACCTTTAATTTAGAGCCACTTTTATCTTTATGAAAAAGAAAAAATTGAATGTAATAATAAAATCCCTTTAGTTAACTTTAGCTAACTGCAAACTGGAAGGAAAATGTAATGCAAAATAATTGATTCATGTATATATATATATATATACACATATATATATATATATATATATTTATATATTTTAAAAAAACTTAACAATACAATACTCATTTAAGACAAGTTAACAATTTTCTTTATTGTTTATTGTCCCATTGTCACAGCAGCAGTGCAAAGTATGAAAAAATAATAATAATAATAAAATAATAATTAAAAAATTATTAGGAGAAAAATAACACACTCGACTACTAACAGTTCCAGGTAAACAGTACCTTTATATAATGTAACATAGTAGATAATTATAATATGATATCTTTGTAGTGTGTCTTAGCATAAAGTAGTTGTAATACAACATTTTTCACCATGCCATTGGTCACAAAAAAAAAATAAAATATGACAAATAGTTCATGATTTAATAGTCTATATGTCCACCTTCAGCAGAAATAACTTGAAGGAGCTATTTCCTGAATTACTTTATTAGTTTTGTAACATCACTGTGGAGGAATTTGGGCCCATTATTCTATACAGCATTGCTTCGGTTGAGGTTTTTAGGTATTCATTTGTGCACAGTCCTCCTAAGGTAATTCCATTAGCATTTCAATTGAGTTGAGAGCTTGCCTTCGACTAGGTCATTCCAACACCTTGATTCTTGGTTCTCAGCTATTGTAATGTATATTTGCTGGTATATTTATTCTCGTCCTGTGGTGTGACCCAGTTTCGATCAAGCTTCTGCTGTCAGTCAGCTGTCACTCACATTTGCCACTAGAATGGTCTGGTACATGCAGGAGTTCATGATCGACTCAGTGACTGCAACGTGCCCAGGTACTGTAGCTGCAAAATAACGCTGTATCATTAATCCTCCACCATCATGCTTTACAGTGGGTATGAGCTGTTTCTGCTGAAGTACTCTTGGCGCTGCTTAAGGCCAAAAAACTCAGCTTTGGAGAGAGATTCTTCCAGAAGATGCAGTCCTGCAAACAGCAGTTACACTGCCATGTTCTTATTAGACAGCAACAGCTTTCTTATCGCAGCCCTTCCAAACAAACCTACTAATTCAGTCTGTTTCTTACTGTGCTGTCATTTAACCATTTATCATGCTCAGTAAGTTTTTCATTTATTTATTTATCTATTTATTTATTTGTATTTCTTTGAGCATTGCACTGTCTGATTTTGAATGGATCTGGGACATCCATTCCTGGAAGATTAGCAACTGTTTTGAGTTTTTCATTTGTGAATAATCTTTTTCACTGTAGAATATGGAAGTCAAACTTTTACAAAAAAATTCTATAACCTTTTCCAGATTTTAACTATGTGTGTCCAAAAAATGCTTCTCTTGGACTTTAGCTAATGTCTGTCCTTCTTGGCATTGTGTTAACACACACAGTAATGGTCCACTCGAACAAGCGGGCAAAAAATAAAGTTTGCTCTTATGGATTCCTGCTGACATAAATTCTTCAAATTCATCATCAGAGCGCACCTGGCTGAAAAATGTAAACTCTTGTATTATTTAGTAATTTAGTAATCTGGTACTTAGTATTGGCTTCATATTTTTGGGGAGAATGTCTTGTTTAAATATATTATGAAACAAAAAAAGACCTACATTAACATATAAATTCAAATTACATGTTTGTAAGCTTGTATTTGCTTAAAGAAAATAACAAATGACTACACAAATGAGAAATCACCCAAACTTTGGATTACAAAGGGTGCACAAACCTTTACATATGACTTTAACTAAACTTTATTTTAGAGGTATGATTAAATCAAACCAGCTGAAATCATGAACAAAGGACAATATCAGAGCATAGTGCAGAAATTATATGGCAAAAATGCCTTCACTGCCTTGAACTCATGTTTTTTAATGTTTCAGCAGTGGACACTTTGCAAAAAAAAGTCAGTTTAGACAAATCCTTGATAATGGCTCAGTTTGCATTACATTTGCATCAAAGAAATCCAGCCATGAAATAGCACATTCTGTTCATTCATTAGAGTGAAGTCCTAATATGCTTCTAATACAAAATCTCCATACAGCTTTAAATTAGTTACTCTAAGTTTTCAGAATTCCAGTGGCAAAGATATTGGAGCACAATTTTACACTCTAATTCCTTGTCTATCTCTATATTTTAAAACCAACCAATAAAAAGAGAAAGGAAACCGGAGTGGAGCGAAATACATTTAATAGCAGTAACAAAAGCATTTTATGCACTGGTTGGTATATCACAAATGAGAAATGCCTTGCCTGCATTATTGCAGATTACACCGACTTGAGAATTCAAAGCACTGCATCAACTTTTCGATCTTTAATTGTATGCTGTACTACAAAGAGACCATCTCATCAGACTCATTATGAGCCTAGTAATTGATTTTGACTTAGAAGTCCTCCAAACCCAGTCACACACGACAGCTCATAATACAGTCCTGCAAGCATAAATCTGAATGGAGCAAATAAATGTTCAGTTTAAGTAAATCTTTTTGAAAATATTGCCTCTCTGTTTTCATTCGGTATTCCCCTACCGCTGACTCGTGTGGGCACATTTCTGTTCTCTTAATCTCTCCCAAAGATTGGAAGCTGCTGTGCACAGTTTTTTGGGGTGTATCTTCAGTGTATACAAGCTTTATAAATGAGCCCTCAGAGATCCACGTCTATGATCTGTGATGGCACATTGATGTACAGCCTGGAGCTGTTCTTCTACTTCAATGGATGTGAAACTCGCTGGGTAGATTTTTTAACCATCATTTATCCAGTCAAACCTGGATAAGCACACATGCTACGATTCTGCAGTGACTGTACATGATTCCCAGCTTTCTCCATCAACCGTAGCATGGTTCTATCGATTAGCCAACCTCTGCACTTCGGTGGTGTAATATAAAATTTGTAATTTAAATGTGAGCAAAACAACTGACCCAGTAGTAAATGTCAAACCCCAACAATGAGTAAATCAATACACCAGAGCTATCTGGTCATTTAAAATGAACATATTTTCTTTCCTTTTTTTAAAAAAATATTTTTTCTTGTTTATCTCAAAAATGAATTTGACATATTATTTTATAATGCAACCATTGTTGCACACTTTGTTTGTGGCTGAAAATATGGCAGCAAGTCACCAGTTCAGTTTAAAGGAAATGATCCAGTTTCCCCATCGATGCTTAACTTCAATACATGAGCAATTTTATGTACCTTGGAAGTGTGTTGTACAAAAATATAAAAAGGATTACAAAGGAGAGACGGCCCAGTGATGGAGGTGGTGGAGCAGAGTGGCGATACTGCACCTGACACTGACTGCAAATTAAAAACGGTGCTTTAGTACTGTATATCTAATGTATTCTATGCAAAATAAATATGGTGTCTAAGTTTTACAAAGTCTCTGGTGCAAGACTTTATTCCAGGACTTCAACTGACTTGACCACTGGTCAAGTGTACCTAATAATAACCTGGTATATGTAATAAAGTGGCCGGTAAGTGAACGTCATTAGGTGGGGATTATCTCAGCAGGCCAGATTCCATCGTAGACTAAAGGGTCGTATATTTTTATGAGAAAGAAAGTTTCCATCTGTGTGTCATGCCACCGGCACAGCAATAGGAAACAATGACATAGATGATACTGTGTTAACAGTGTTCTTCAGTGCTCAGGTCCTCAGAGCCCACTGCTCTGTATGTTCAGATGATTTTAACTCTAGCTTGAATATTTAATTCAATTCAATTCAATTTTATTTATATAGCGTCTATTACAACACAAGTTGTCTCTAGGCGCTTTCCAGAGACCCAGAACATGACCCCCGAGCAATTATTACATAAACAGTGGCAGGTAAAAACTCCCCTAGTGGAAGAAAAACATTAAGCCAAACAGTGGCAAGGAAAAACTCCCCTTTAAGAGGGAAGAAACCTTGAGCAGGACCTGGCTCATGAGGGGGGACCCTCCTGCCGAAGGCCAGCCGGGTAGAGCAGGAAATAAGAAAGAATAGAGACATAGAGACACCGTCAAAGGTACAAGATAGGATACATTAGTAACTATCATTGGTAGTCCAATTAGACTTCTGTGTATATGGGTGATATATGGATAGACGGTGATACAAGGGGATGAGGACTGCATGTCGGGATGTCAGCAAGTATCCAACAGACATCCATACAGACAGGTGAAGGCAGACACTGGGATGGTCAGAGGTGGAACTGCAGGTCAGCAAGCAGCTCCAGAGGCTCTGGTCCGCAGGACATGCAAAGAAGAGGAAAAGAAGGGCCAGACAAGCACAAAAAACTACCAGAACAATGGACCACAATTAAGTTTATGGGATATTGTTAATAAATGAGGGTTGAGGTGAAGAAGAGACAGAGAAGGCAAAGAGAAACAGAGAAGGTGAAAGGCACCACTCAGTGGATCATGTTGGTGCCCCCCTGCAGCATAGGCCTATAACAGCATATCTACACCGAAGCTATGTTTAAAATGAGCTGCTCTAATCTGGTCCTGTAGCTGCAGCTTTGACTACTGGGCCTGACACATTAAGGTACTAAATGTACACTAACTATATGCTTTATTAAACAGAAATGTTTTAAGTTTAGTTTTAAAGGTGGAGGTGGTATCAGCCTCCTTAACCCAAACTGGAAGTTGGTTCCATAGTGATGGTGCCTGATAACAGAAAGCCGTCCTCCAAATCTACATTTGGATCTTCTAGGAACTACGAGTAAACCTGCACCCTGAGAACAGAGAGCTCTATTAGGAACGTACGGTACTATCAGGTCTTGCAAATATCGCGGCGCTAGGCCATTTTGGACTTTATATGCCAGTAATAAAATTTTGAATTGGATTCTAAATTTTACAGGGAGCCAATGGAGGGAAGCTAAAACTGGAGAGACGTGGTCTCTCTTGTTGTTTATACCTGAAATTCTGGAGTCGTCATTGCAGAAAACTAAAGTAATCCCTCAAAGTTTTGTTTGCCATTGCTTGGTTTGGAATTAGACAAGGAATGGTGCTTGCTCACAGAAAGCATACAGAAATGTCACCATTCAGACATTTAATAACCGTCAAAAAACATTTAAAGACAGCATTATCTAGTTTAAAGACGTAGTTTTACTTGTGTCATTTATCGTTATTATTCTTAAGTTATTGCAAACAGTTTGGAGATATGATGAGCACAAATCTATTGCAGAAGTATCATGGATTGCTGGAAAAGGCCGTATGGAAAAGCAACGAGCTCGTGAGTAAAAGGTATAAGGTGCTTTCCCTTAAACAAAAGGTCAGCGCATAAATGTATCTAAACTAACTGTCTTTGTGTGGTGTGTGGAGATTTTTTGTTTTGTGTTTTTTTTCCTGAATAATGCCAGAATCAGACTTCTAAAACAATCAGCAAGTTAAAGGCTGTGGCCATAAAAATGTAACAGCTGGAGCTCATTAAAAGCAGAATTTTGATAGTATTTGCTGCTTACTGTTTACTTTATGAGTTTGTTTCAGCATTATCTTTCTGATATCAGCAAAAACCAGCAGGACTACCTTTGAGAATCAAACAGTGTTCCGGTTATGTCGCTGTTTCTTTTTCTGCCATTTTTTTTTTAAATCAATTATACTTCAGTGTGGCATCACAGGTTGAGACTAAAAGAAATGAAAAGTAACAAATTCCTATCGATTTGGCTTCAACACCGAAAACAATGAATTCACTAATGATGAAACTCTCCATGAGCAAATTCACAGGTCATCCCCCCCTGAACATCCAAATTTAAATTCACTGACATGAACCTTGGTTGAGCACGTTTAATAGCCATCCAGGATTCAACGTACTGCTGATTTGACTAAAAAAAGCTAAAAATTATTCAGAAAAGAAGAGAGAAATATGCAAGTTAAATGTCACATAACGATTTCTGCTCTCATGTAGTCTAAAAAGGTTAAAGGTTTTTCATCCATGAGGAAAAATGTTCTCTCCATGCATTTATTTATACTCTGGCTGTTATGGCTTTTTTCAAGTGTCCCTACAGGGCTGTCTGCACTTCCAGCACCTCTCGACTCTGACGCACTTTCCCTGGTAGGGCTTGACTGCACTGTTGAGCATGTAAGGCTCGTCTCAGAGCACTCTTCCTTCTGCCTGGGGAACGACACCCTCAGAAAACACCTACATGAAAATGCAATTAAAAGCTTCTTTCTCTGAATAGAACAGCCTGTTTTAAAGGACAGTGGCAGGAAATGGTGTGAGAGAAACATGGTCCGAGATGGACAAAGAATGAGAGGCTGAGGTGCGGAGGAGTGTGCCATCTGCGTTCGCCATCTAAAGCACTCATCTTACATCCATCATTTCGGCACTCAGTCCTAATTTAAATGTTTTTATCTGATGAAATACACTCACGAGTGCACACGCCCTGCCTATTTATAGCATGGCTAAACAGAGTGACTGCACAAGGCTGCTTCTGGAATTTTATAATGGGACTTTTTCATTTTGAGCTGTTTAAAGTTCTTCATCATTTTCAAATAAAAACTGTTAAGTATCAAACATAGAACTTCAATAATGTTTTCCGTTTATAACTAGAAGCTGTCATGTGGAAAAGAATTAACATCCTCTTTGAATTTCCAAGTGTAAGATTTCACTGATTTCACTTCTGAAAAGTGTCTCTTCTCCTCCAGCTAATAAATGTGGGAACTGCGACCTCAGATTGAAAAGAAATAAATCGATAATTATTACACTTTACTAATTACGTAACAAAATCAAGCTAAAGCACAGAAGCACTTTTTGAAAATGCTAAATACACCCTGCGCATCCATAGGAATTAAAAATTTCACTGCAAAAAAATAATTTCTAAGTAAAAAAAAAACACAAAACTTGCTTCAAGAAAATTAGAAGACTATTTTAGAATTGTTGTCAAGAAACATTTTCTTACTTAGATTGATGGAATATTATGCTTATTTTAAGAGGGGTTGTTTTTGCAGCGTTGATTAGCAGTTGGGGCTTCCAATAAAATACATGTGATTACCTGATCAACAGCAACTGTGAATTGCTCCATAAAAGTTAATATTTTGAGGGTTTGCTGACCTTCACTGTTAAGGATTGTGTTAACGTAACGCTAAGGAGGCACTGAGCAGCATGACATTTATCACAACAGTCCTAACTAATACAGGGACATTTCCGAAAAAAATTTGGAGTCCATCATTTTACAATGAAAGAGCCTATTCACGTGGAATATGTTCAAAATTTTTTACCATTTCCCTTTGGGCTGAACTTCCTGAGATATCTCCTTTCAAAAAAAAGAAAAAAAATGGCAATGTTCAGAGAAATTGCAAAAAAAAAAAAAAAAGCAAAAAAGACCCCATGGGAAAAAAATAAGATTGTGCAATTAGAAAAAGACCAAACATACATTATCTCAGAAGGGTGGTTAGAAGAAAAGCTTTTCTGTCTAGGAAACTAATGGCAGCTCAGTCTAGGTTTGTAAACAAAACTGAGCACAGACGTCTTCTGGAAGAAAGTTTTTTGAAGAGATGAAATGAGACTGAGTATGACTGGTCACATAGTCCTGAGCATATCAAAAATGTAACAGTGTGAGACACCTCAGACAGACTGTAAAGCATGGTGGAAGAGGAGTAACGGTATGGGCTTGTTTTGGAGGTGCACTACCTGGGCTTTTTGTAGTCACTGATTAGATGATGAGCTTCTCTGTATACCAAAGCATTCTGAATGTGAGCCCATCCATCTGACTACTATAGCTTGACAAAAACGGCTTCATGCAACAGAATTGATCTCAAAGACACCAGCAATCTACAACAGAACAGCTGAAAAACGAAATGGGTCAAGGTGAACAGTGCAGGGAAAGTCCAGACTTCAGCCTGATTAAAATGCTACAGCAGGAGCTGTGGAAAAACAACAACAAATGCTTATTGGAAAAAGGAGACCAAATTTTCTACACAATTATGTGAGAAATAGATAACATCTTACAGAAAACAACTACATCTTGTTATTTCCACGAAACGTCCAATTATGGAGCGTTTTATTAGATAGCCAACCCAGTCCATTACAGCGCCACACAGTGACCACGCCCATACCTGCGGACAATTTAGAATCACAAATCCACTAACTTGCATGCTTTTGGAGTGAAAAACCATGAAAAAAACATACGTAAAAGGAAATCTTTCCAAGTCCCAATCTGTTCCAAGGGACAGTTCTAACTTAATCGAACAATTTTGTTGTTGTTTAACAACAAATGTTATGGTGTGATCTGCCCTGTGTTGTTCATGTGAGGTTGTACACGTCCAATTTTTAGACCCAAGTCATTTTTTTTCTATCTTCTCACATAAAGCCTTAGAGTTGAAAAAGGGTTCACTTTCCTTTTTTACATGACTGTATACCTAGCCTTGAATCTGCATTTTGATTGATCTAAAAGCTGCAGAGATTTTTTTTTTAATGAAAGTACTACCTGCAGAGAGTGCAAAGTGCCTAAGGAAAGCTGACTATGTGAGTCAAATATTTAATTATAACTTTTCTGTCAAAGATTAATCTTCTAAGAACTCTTGGAAGGATGTTTCAACCATGTGTAGTTCAGCCTGTGCGGTAGATATTAAACAGTATCTAATGTTCTCCTGGAGTGTCTGGCTTTAATGAAGCAGATACTGGCAGTACATATACAATAGGTTAATCTCTATTTTTAATGACTGGACTAATCAAAAGGGCTTATAGCTATTATTCTGTAATTGTTAAAAGTAAAATGGTGACTTTGAATTTTATGGCTGTTTCTCATATAATTCAGTCAAATTTGTCAGAAAGCAGCATAAGGAGTATAACAATGAAACAGCACAAGCAACGCTTTTTCAAAAAAAGAAAACAAACTCAAATTAAGAAAGGGATGTGCAAATCAGCAACATTATCCCTCAGCAACAATGCACTGCAGCATTCCAAGTGTGCCAAGGATGTGATGGAGCACCAGAGAGAGCGGGTGTGCCAGGTTTTATGGAGGAAGAAGCCCAGGTGAACAGAGACGCCTGCCACTTTCCTGCTCAGGGTGGCTGGGACAACGTCCAAGACACTAGGTCAGGAAGGGATTCGTATTATTCTTCTTACAACTGTTTATTGAGATGTGAAAGCCTTGGTGGTTTATGGTTTAATTAGACAAGATAATGCAAGTGCAGGTATAGAGTTGCTTTGTAAGCCTATGTAGGAACATTCTTAGCAAAAAGTCTCAAACTGGCATTAATTGTATAAGTTAAAGAAAATATGCATTAGTGAGCAAGTCTTGTGACCAGTGATCCCTGGCATGCAGATACTACATATCATTACACATCTTCTCTCTTGCCTATGAGAGCTCGCTTTTAAACCCAGAAAATGTTGCAGAGATAAAATTTGTAGTTCAGACAGCTGTTGACTTTTTGTAGCAAATGACTTTAGGCTCAAGACACACCTAAGGTGCTGCACCAGCATTTTAACAAGGGTTTTGAGGCTGGTTAAGAAAACAGATTGTTGTTATAGGAACAGCTGGGTCATTTATCAAAGTGTTATCTACTCTGTTAAACCAAAGAGCTGGCAGTTGCATGTATCCATATGTGTTTGCTGAAATCATGCTTTGTTTGGGGACTCAAAACTAGAACAACGTACCTTTCGCCACGGACTGTTTGAGCTCTGTAAGGAGGCGATCAAACCAAACCATTATCTACAGCATGAAATTTGTTTTTTAAAATGCAAGAAACCATTTCAAAAGTAATTTTTTTCTCTATTTTTGTAGCAACAATTTTAAAAAGGCAGCAAAAGATTATATTTTTATTAACTACTGTGCATCATCACTGTAAACATGACTCATCTAACATTTAAGTCTCTATCTAATGTCTAAGAATGCCCCCCCACTACACACACACACACACACACACACACACACACACACACACACACACACACGCACACACACACACACACACTGCATAATTTTAAGCAAAGGTTATTCAAAGAGCACATAATTAGATACAGCCTTAATTGCAGGGTGTGATTTCATTGAAAGTCACAGTAAATACACTGAAAACACTTTGTGATTACAAAATATATGAAAGAAAATGACAAAAGAATAACAAAGTTGGTTGCAGCTCTGGTAGGTTTGACAAAACAGAGCATTTTGTTTTTATTACCAGGTAATAATGTTTGTTACATTTCCTACATTGTGCAGTTTGAAGATACCCATGGTACAATAATGTACATTTGGTATATAGAGAGAAGCTGAAAAGGGATATATATATATATATATATATATATATATATATATATATATATATATATATATATATATATATATATACATGTGCATAAATCCTTTTTCTGCTGCTCTCCACAACACATTAAATGCCTGTATTTTTGGTTATGTGTGTTTGCTCTCTTGTTGCATTCATTCCTCTGCACAGCATCCTTTCAACCTAAGTTCAAATATCCTTGACTGAAAATTACCATGGGCTTCTTTACTTCTCTAATTGCTTAACATGGTAATTGGACTGCGGAAATGGCCTCCCGAGTTTCATTTAGGAATCCCACAACCTGAATTCAAAAATAAGAAGCAAAAAGGTTTTCCAATTGGCACAAGACATCTGGATTGCCTTGCCCTGAAAGCATATTCATAATTAATACACAAAGTATGGTGGAAGGTGGCTTTTTTGATTGAAGGGTCTCTCTGCATTACTCAAGCTAAATATGAACAGAAGGCGTAAATTCAGCATGCAGGGAAAATGACATTTGAATTAGAACATGCGGCAAGCCTCATTAAAATTAAAATATAGAGTTCAGATGTAATTTCTCTTTGCCCAGCTGTGTCACTAAAAGTAAGGGACACAAAGCCAATAGTCCATGTTTATAAAACCTCATTATAAAAATTATGTTCCACAACTGCAGTCATTCATTTCACACCCAGCATATAGGCTGTTTAAAATGATTGAAACATGGGCAAATTAGGTTTGCTAACACTATGTGTAAAATTGTTATCTCATCTAATGGCCATACTACAAGAATAAGCATTACACCAAAATGCCAACCAAGGTAAAGGGATGGCCAAAAATATCTTAATAAAATACACAGTATGTTTTTGCAAAAAACAAAATACAGCATTTTTTTTCATGTCTCAAAAAAAGGAACTATATGTTTGCATTTAAAAAATATTTTAAGTTTAAATCTGAAATGTCTTGTAATACCACTTTGTCCCTCTAGAGGTGATGATGATGAAGATGAGCTTGTGATATGCCACTCCGTGAGGTCAGAAGTGTTATTGCAGAGTGGCTTTAAGTCATGAATCTGATCATACATACATTTGGAAACACATCAAAAAGCTGCAGTTTTACATGAATGCATACATACACATAGATAGATAGATAGATAGATAGATAGATAGATAGATAGATAGATAGATAGATAGATAGATAGATAGATAGATAGATAGATAGATAGATAGATAGATAGATAGATAGATAGATAGATAGATAGATAGATAGATAGATAGATAGATAGATAGATAGATAGATAGATAGATAGATAGATAGACTGCTTAAATTGTTTAAGTAATGTTTAAATTTAACTTTCAAATCTAATCAGTTCTACCCCTGCGTAACTCTAGAAGATAGTAAACATAGTTTGTTGAAATGATGAATTACAATAATTTAGTAAAATAAATGAAAATCAAGGTCTGAAATCACCTACTCTACCTTTAATACAGTTGCATGGATTTGAACTGCGCGTATAGATTTGCGTGGGATCAATTATATTCACTTCTGATGATGCTTTGAAAATTGTTGTCAAGTGTTAAAGTGGTTTGTGCAGTGACGTGATGTCATAACAACTAACTTCATGTATTTGGAATATGTATTTTAAATTCATGTATGATATACACTGTCGATCTTTGTTGAGGTGTCTATTTTTTTTTTTTTTATATTAAGGTCTAAGTGCTGAAATCCCATACAAAGCATGAAAGAGTTTCTTTATTTATATTTTTTAATAAAAATGCTCTTAAAATTATAGTGACGAAGTCAGGGTGGCGTAAAGGAATGTTTGAGTGGTAAAGTGTTTCATTTGAATGCTGATTGTCTTGCAGCCTCAGACATAAAGGTCATATAATGTCAGGCTGCCGTCATTACGTTCTGAAAAGTGTGGTGATCGGAAAGCGATGACTTTCTTGAAAGGCTGTGTTTCAGAAAGGTATGATGTCTAATGGAGACAAGCTCTTTTTATTACAATACCATCTGTTCTGGTGAACAATACTGCTGGCAACTAGACCTCAAAACCAGACCGAGCCCGACTGAACCGTGATGACCAGACAGAAACAGCTATTTTATGACGAAGACTTTAATTAGCTGATATAATCAGAGACAGTTATTTCATTCATTTTCATGCTGTTGAAATACCATTTTAAAAACTAATGTTGAATTTGATTGACAGATTTGGGAATCAAAGACAGCAAACAGTTGCAGAAGAATCTTTTTTTCCAGCATGGTGA
Source organism: Xenentodon cancila (assembly GCA_014839995.1). Classification (NCBI taxonomy): domain Eukaryota; kingdom Metazoa; phylum Chordata; class Actinopteri; order Beloniformes; family Belonidae; genus Xenentodon; species Xenentodon cancila. The sequence continues at coordinate 20,337,571 of CM026213.1, read as the reverse complement.
TGTGATTAACCACAACAAATGTGTAATTGTAGATGGATACATACTGTAAAACTCGGAAGCTGGTATCCTTAAAGTATTTTAGTCACTGCTACCCTGTAAAATAAATGAAACCAATAAACAGAGGCTGTTGATTTGGTCAGAGGGATTCACCATGAAGCCATCCTTCTACATGAAACATTTATTTCTTCTAATTCTCTTTGCAGAACCTTTGAGTGGTAATAACATGTTTCTTTCCGCTTGGTCGTGCCAGACGAGCGACAGGAAGACTTTAGGCCATAATTATCCTGTTTGTTCAGAGGCCCAGTGCTTTTTATTATTTAAATCTCCTAGGGCTGTGAAAGTGCTGGGAGGCAATTCTTTCTCCCATTTTTCGCCATGCTGTGTTAGTCGGTGTTAATGCAGCTCTGTAATTTTTTGATGTTCTGTTTGCACAGTGTTCATCAAGAATGTGAAAGATGCCTTAAACAAGAAAAAGAAGTGGCATGACAGTGTAAACAAATAACTTGAACAAATTGCTTCATGCAGACACAAGAAGAGATAATAAAAGACTTCACATATTTTTAGTATAATTGGGAAGTTCAACGTTGGATGTAAAAAAAGAACTGATTCCCTTCAACAGCGCGAATACCAACCCTTCAAAAGTGGCAGTATTTTCTTGTCTTTCGCCACCAGCTGACAATAAAACAAGTAATTATTGGTACCGTGGTACATTAGAATTCAGCAGGTCCTCACAATGTATTGATATTACACAGTACGTAGTGTTTTCATGCTCTCCAGATGAGTTTTTTTAGACTGATTTGAGCATTGTTCGCACAGTTGCACGTCTCTGTCTTCACTGGGTGTGACGCAGTCGGTCATATGACCAGACCATATGACCATTTGAATGATCATCCACTGCCTTTGTCTTCTGATGATTATTTTCACAACAGAGGTGGTCCTAATCACAATAATTTGTCCAAAACTGAAGATGTTTCCGTCGATCTTCTTGGAAGTCGTGATCTTCTTCTTTGCTTTGAAGAGCAGTTGCAGAACAAGATTCTAGGAGAGTCACACTCATACAAAGACGTCTCGTGGGACAACATTTCATGGCAATTACATTTATTCACAAAACATTGTTAAATGAAACCACTGGACCCTCGCAGTGGTATCTTGACACAATTTCAGAACATTTGATTTGCGAACAAGTGTAATGGATATCCACCTACTGTAAGTTAGTACCTTAGAAATTAGGCATTCTCTTAAAAGTGAAACAACAAGCAGGTGTTTCAACTAATGATAGCTATAAATTATGTACAGAACTTCTTTTGGATCAGCCAAGGGGTGAAGGGTTGGGTCCAGTCTGATGCAATCAGGATTACTTTTTGATTTTTAAAGAAAATGTTTAAAAAGTGGTCTGGTTTCTGTCCGTCGGTTATTCATCAGACCAACGCATTAAATATAGCACATGTTTCATCTTAATTTACTATATCCTCATTTTTTTCCCAGACTTTATTTCTTCTATCTGTGTACCTTTTGGTTGTCATTACTCCCCATCTTCAACTTTTCCCTGACCATCTCCTTCAGCTGCCTTGTGTCATGCATGACTGGACCTGTGCGGAAAGCTTGTGCTGCGTCTTCATGCCAGTCAGCCAATGATGTCTGATTTATGATTTATGATACCACCCAATTATTTTTGTCTGACTTGTAACCACAGGTGACCATTTGATCACGGTCAACTGCTCAGTTTGGACCAGCCCACACAGCAACAACTGCTGTGCATTCACGTTGAATGGGGTAATATTAAGCACTCTCACATTGAGTTGTGGGTTATGTGTGAAGCGATGGCAGTATTGCTTGTGGTAAAACTTTTTAAACTTTTAAAACCTTTTCAATTAGAGCTACACAGCTAGAGAAGGAAACTGACATTGTATGTGGAGGGGTGGACCAGTTTCAAAGTACACTTGGAATTTTTTGGAGCCAGTTGGATTTTCTCTTTCCAGGTTTGGGTTGAGCTCGTGTTGGAGTTTGAGTATCGTATGGTCTTGTTCAGAAGCAAGGGACAAAAAGGATCTCCACTAATGCAGATTGTACTGATATGCTGTGATGATGAGAAAGCTGAGCCACAAAGCAGGGTTCTATGTTTACCAGTCAGCCTATATTCCCACCCTCACCTATGGTCACAAGCTGTAACTGAAAGATTGTGGATACAGTCAGCTGCAGGGGGGGTGTATTCTCATCTAGAGGTTGTTTCAGAAGCTTCCCTACTTAGAGAGAAGCCAGTTGAGGCGGAGAGTTAGGATGCCCCCTGGAAGCCTCCTTAGGGAGGTGTTTCAGGCATGTCCAACATGGCAGAGGACGCAGTACAGACCCAGGACACCCTGGAGAGATTAAGCCTCTCAGCTTGCTTGGGAGTGCCAGTCTCTTTTCTCTCAGAAGAGCTGGAGGAAGTGGATGGATGGTCCTGGGTCTTTTTAGTTAGGCTGCTCCCCCTGTGACCCAAACATGGATCAGGGGAACTGGATGGATGACTGGATGGAAGCCAGGTGTATGTGTGTCCTATTTTACTTTCGAAATGAGAAACAATTAAAGTCTGAAATTCAGTGATATGTCCATGGAAGTGTGACATTGTTGACACAAAGCACCTTTCTAAGGACCTCAGAGTTGTTCTTGGTCATTTGGAGAGAAGAGATTATGATACCATCTCTAAAAAGTGTGAATGCACAGTCAGACAGATTGTGTACCAATATTCAGCACTAATCTTTTGTCCCCATGAGTGCTTTACCAACAGAGACCTCTCCAAGAGAAAGTCAAAGGTCATTCAGTGTTTTCCCAAACAATCCAGAGGAGAATCTTAACAACTACAAGCATCTCTCTCATTTATTGTTATAGTTCACATGGGCAAGCCAAATGGGTTTTTGTGTTTAGCACTGCTCCTTCTCATCTTGAAGGTTCCCAATTTAAATTTTGGAATCCAAAAAAAGACTTTGTTAACATGCCAAGTGCAGTCATTAGCCTTATGGATCTCTCAAACACAATTCACAGATGTTTAGCATAACATCAAAACGGGTATTTCTCACATCATAGGGAAGGACACTTGCTGGTTTTTCAAAACTAAGTCTGTCTCTTGGCTGTTTTTTCAGTTGTCAGAGAGGGAAAAAAAGGGATGATTCAACAGAGATCAATTCCCACCAGTGATGGCTGGTAGTTGAAAGAAAGTACGAAAGAAAAGAAAGAAAAATTGAACCTTTCGAAGGGGAATGATCCCTTTGAACAATAAGATCTTAGATGGTGTCCTCTGGTGAACAAATTCACTGATGGAATGTGATAACTTACATTCCAAGTACTGCCCTAAAGTATCAAACTTTACTTTCAGTATTTTACTTGATGTTGTACACTCTACTCGATTGTGTTTCTGCAGCTGATAATTATATTAAAAATGTATGAAACTTGTGCAAACCTTTATTCTACGCTCAACAAAAACTATGTATTTTAGACTGGGCCCATGTGTTGCATGATTTTATTAGTACTGGTTCAATGTCTACTGCGTAAATAGAGAAATTTACATAGGACCAGTGTTATTTGGTGCCTATATATCATTTACTTTTGCTATGAGTTACTCAACATAGCCAGACCTTCTGAGAATATGCTGCTGAGACAAAAGGAAGGCTTCAAAACAACGTTTTTCTCCTAATGTTTTGGTAAGAAAAATGCATCTTTAAGAGTGTTCAGTTGATCTTATTGGCTTTTGTAAAGTGGGTCCAATTGTTCCCCTCAGTGACTTAACCACATTCAGAATCTGAGTTCATGTTCACAGACTCAGGTCTTGCTGCTGGACTCCTGAAGGGAGATGCATGTGGAGATAAAAAAAAATTTAAAAAAAGCAACCCATGATGCCAATACAGATACATCTCTTTTATGAACAATCTATGTTGTAAATTAAATTCTATATAAGCAAAGAGCTTAAATACTTGCTTGATCAGCCACAATTTAATGAGATACTATATTTGATAATATTAAATAATATATGTAAGCTTGTTAAAGGTGGACTTCAAATCAAAGGACTGAATGTTTTTACATCAAAAAGAGTTAGAAAAGGCTCTTGCGTCTTATGTTTCTAATTTAAATGATGAATTATCTCATAAGACCTGTCCAGGTTGTACTCCGCCTCTTGCCCATTGATTGCTCCAGCCCCCCGCAACCCTGTAGGATGGCACGTAGATAATGAATGGAAGGATTATCGCTTAGACAAAAAAGCAAATGCAACTGCTGGCATTCATCAACTATGCACTGATACTGCTGACGAACACTGCAAGACACCCCCCCCCCCCCCCCCCCCCCCCCCCCCCCCCCCCCCCCCCCTTTTTTTTTTTTAAATGTCGTATTGTTTTATTACAATATTTATAATGCACCATTAAAATTTTTCCTTAATCTCCATCAAATCCCCCACAGGCTGTCTATGAAAATTACTTTGGACAGTTGCACTGACAGCACATGCTCAGGCAAGACAAGCAAGACAATGAAAAGAAAAAGAAGCCAGATCCAGGAAGTGCGTGAATATTTGTTCAGCCTGAATAAAGCCTTGGTGTGCGTTATGGTGCTTGGAATGAGACCCCAGCAGGGCAGTACTGTATCCTCTGTTAACTCAGCTGTGTACCAGTAAGGGAGTTGAACATTAAAGGTGTACTGGTTAAGCCCTCCCTGGCATTTCTAGTCATGTGTGTCTTCCTGAGGCTCAAATCGCAGATTTAGCCCCCTCTAGACAACACTTTGCCTAAGTTTTCAGCAAACTGATTCCTGCACTTATCTGGCCGTGAAAGGAGTTTGTGCTTTGTTGCCCTTCATTAAAGGCTGCTCTAATGTCTCTTGTCCTTATCAGCATCTCACCAGTATCAGCGTTTTATTATGCATCAGTCAATTAGGGTTGCTGAAGTTCCCCTCAACATAGAAATAATAAAACCGGTTATTAAGTTGTTTTCTCTGACACTATGGAATTTCTGCCTCCTGATTTTTCCATGTACCTGAAAAGACAGGAAGCCGATAAATGTGTACTTTGAGTGCTTGCTGTCATAACTGAGACACCCGTTTCTTTTTCTTAGTATATTTAATATGGAAACTTGGATGATTTAATTATTAAATAATGGATTTTTGTTAAAAGAAAATTAAAATCACAGAAAAGCAATTACTTTCCGAGCTGCAATCTAGCTGTTTCATATTATAGCACTTGACTCAACAAAAACTTTGTACCACCCCGACACTGCGGGCTTAGGATGAGCACTGCTGCCGACTGGTCCAGGGAATACCCCTTGTTTTTGCCCAAAGATAGCTGGAATAGGTTCCAGCAAAGCCCTTTGACCCAGAATAGGAATACGTGGGTATAGATAATGGGTGAATGCATCTATTACCTCATCAACCCATGTTTTATTCACAACAGAATATAGAAATCATATGAAATTAAAAGAGAGGAAATATTAGGAAAGTAATAAGAATAATTTTGAATTTCTCCAAAAAGTATTTCTCCAAAAAGTTGGGACAGAGTGATGTTTACTTCTGTGAGGCATTGCCTCTTCTTTTGATAACAAACCCATATACGTCTGGGAACTCTGGAGACCATTTCAGGAGTGTTTGTGAGAGGAATTTGTCCCAATTCCTTTCTGATGCAGGATTCAAGCTGTTCAACAGTCCTAGGTGTCCTCTTTCATATTTTTTTGTTTGCTGAAAATGTTTCAGCTGCAGGCAGACCAATTCAGCACAAGGACTCTTCTACTACCATGCTTTCGTAATGAATGCAGTTTACCATTAGCATGTGTTTTAGTATTATCTTTCAGAGGGATGCAAGGCCTTCCCTGAAAAAGACATTTTTAGGATGAGAGCATATGTTGCTCTAAAATTTGTATACGCCTCCCGGCATTGATATTTCCTTTCCAGATGTGCAAGCTGCCCATTCCATAGGCAGTAATGCACCGTCATACAATCAGAGGTGCAGGCTTTTGAACTGGATGCTGATAACAAGCCAGATGGTTTCTCCTTTTTTTAGAGAAACTAGTATTCATGGTTCCCAGAAAAGAATTTAAAATATCAATTTATCTGACCATGGCGCAGAGAGCTCTGTTCTTAGATAGTAATTTGTGGAAGTGTTCCACAAATTACCATGCAGTGATTTTTCAGTGCAGATTCAAGTCTGCTTTTAACGCACTTCCACCTGAGGGGCCACAAGATCACAAACGTCCATTACTGATTTTTAACCCCGGCGCACAGAGATCTTCCAGATTCCCTGACTGTCTAGCTACTGATTGATGAATGTATGTGCTCTAGATGATGGAAGACTACATGTCCTAACAGTCTTTTGCTGAGGAAAACAATTCTGAACTTTATCACAATTTTCCACCCGGATTTGTGTTGAATGTTGAAACACTGCTCGTCTTTTACGAGACGTGTTGCAGCAAGAAAAATTAAAAATGCGCCAGTATTTTTCTTGAAATGGTAAATGTCTCACTTTTAGCATTTAATGTTTTCTATGTTCTTTAGAGGCTGAAAAATGGGTTTTTGAGATCTGCAAATCACTGCATCGTAATTTATACTTTATCACAGCATCCCAGCTTTTTTTTAGAACTAGGGTTGTTTAATATCACAGTGGTTGTGTTCAAAAATTAAATATAACAAAACTGTACGCAGTTATATAAGGCACAGCATGTGTTAGTCTTAACATTCTGGCAAAAATAACATCTAATAATCTGGATCAAACGGGAAATAAGAATATCAGCCTAATAAATGGGCTAACTGAAAATATTCACCACAGATGTCTTCCTGTCTTCTTGACCCATTTCCTCATGTGCTTTCTTAAACCATCTGTAAATTATCAAATTTACAAATAGTCATCCGACAGCCAACAAAATATTGATGGGATGTGTTTGTGTACATTACCAGGCCATACCTGGCATGTCAAATAAATAATCAAATAAATAAAAAGATTCAGTAATATTTGTAAAACTAGGCTTTGATCATTGTCTTTTTTAAGTATGCACTGAAGATGCTACAGTTTTCTTGCAGAGGTCTTAAACAGGCCAGGTGGAGCCGCTTAAATCACGTTTCCCATGTTCTCCAGCACCTTTAACACGTTTCTGCCTGATATAGGGAAGAAGACGAGAGCTGTTGACGTAGATGCACCTCTGATATCCTGAATCAAGGACTGCTTTATCAGTTATCCCTGGCATGTGCGCCTGCAGAACTGTGTAGCAGAGACTGCACTTACTTCACTCTTTAGGTGTGACACAGAAACAGATACTCTGGTGACACTGAGGTTGGTGGATCATTCTTTTTGAAGAACTTGAAGGTGGCACATTGCATCCCATACTCGTCTGAGCCCCACTGATGCAGCTGCTTACAGCAGCCGGCTGCATCAAGCATGGGTCATTCACTCATCAGCCGATTCCCTGCCACATAACACCATTCCTCTATGTGACATAAAAGAGTCTCCCTCCCTGCCTCTACCAGCAACTGCTGGTAGAGGCAGTTCTAAGTGATTGCTTTTACTTTTTTTTTTTTATTAAAAAAAAAGGAGAAAGTACAATTCTTGACAAAAGAGGCTACATTGTCCCTTGCAGTAATTATAGCACAAAGCCACAAATATTTTATGTGTCTGTATTGAACAGTGTCATTTCTTTTGCTGCGGTTTGCCATGAGGCAAAAGCCTTTGGGTGGACGACACTAAAAGATTCAACAAACTCATTCAGAAGGCCAGCTCGGTCCTGGGGGAGAGCTGGACGATCCACATGCACTAGTGGAGCGGAGGATGTTGTCAAAACTCCTCTCCATCATGGGCAAAGTCTCCCACACAGAATTTTGGTTAGCCAGAGGAGCATGTTCAGCCAAGGCTAATAATGACTCAATGCTCCCCTGAATGTCACAGTTCGTGCCATCCTGTGGTCGTACAGTTAGAGAATTACTCTTTTTACTGCTGAATTTGTATAATTTAAAAATCTCCAGAGCCTTGAGCTTCTTTTTTTTTTTTTTTTTTTTTTTTTTTGTATGCACATGCAAGCAAATATAACAAGCAACGGTCTTCAAATGTTGAGGAACCATCACGACTCAAAAGAGAAAGGAAATAGCTGTTTTCCTCTGTTACTGATATAGGAGTAGCAGCACATTTTTTAACTCCTCCAACACTAACTTACAGTATGACATTAAAGTACAAGACCTAAGGAAAGCACTGTCCTTTGGTAAATGCTGAGAAGGCACAATAGCGTCCCTTTCCCTCCATTTCTAGTTGTTTACAGCAGGGTGTGTAGTAGAGTTTGGGATTTATAGGCAGTTGTGATATGAGCGAACACAAAGACATGAAAATGTCACAGTTTGTCAAATGGCCCGTGACCTGGAAAGGAAAAAAAAAAAAAAACACTGTTCACAAAGCTCTGTGAGCTAGTACAGTTTACAGCCAGTGCAGTGTGCAATATAAGACGCAAAGCCACTGCAGATTCGTATACACGTATTTAACGATGAATGCGGAAACACGCAACGTCAACGCCGGTCGGTCTCGTTGACAGTCTTTGAAGTTGCAAGGATGTTGACGATGAACCAGTTCGCTTAGTAGATGAAGATAGATAGATGTGTCTTGTCCTCCCCGCCTCTGTATCCCAGTGCAAACTAAAAGTACTGGAAATAATCAAATGCTACATTAAGACGCTGATTCATCCACACATGCAGTAGACATGTGAACAGGTTGTGTATGTGATTACCTTTCTCCGTGTAATTGACATCTCTAGGTCCGTGTAGACTGCTCAGGCATTTAACTGTTGACACAGCCAACTTCAAGTAAGAAAGTCCGTTTTTTTTTTTTCACAGTTGTAAAGTTTTTCTTTTGGCCTCTAGAAGGACTTTTTTTCTTTGTTTGTTTTGTCATCAATTTGATTGAATAACAGAAAGTCATGAAGTTTGTTCAGTATGCTTTTTTTTTTAAGACTTGGCAGAGATCTTATTTGTTCTGTGCACCAGTTTGACCACACAGCCTTGATCTTTTTCTAAGAAGTTTTTACACAAATTTAGCTGAGAGTGAAATAAGATGGAAACCAGCATTATTCTCTTTTCACATTTGAAAGAGCTTAAAAAACAGCTTAACTCACAATCTCACATGCTGTAAACATTTATTAATTTACTTTGTGAGCAAATATGGAGACTGACTGTGGCTGGATGGGCTGAGCTGAGGGAGCAGATGTGCAAATCCTCAATTTTAATTGCGATTGTTCACATAATTGTTCTATTACTTTAAAGTATACACTTATGACTGCAGTGTGGTGGAATTTTTAACATTTATGGGAACAGTTTTTCTTGGATTGGTGATGAAATGATGTGACTGCCAAGTAACAGAGAGTGGCACCAAAAGCTGCACCAATGCTGGATCTTGGGTTAAATGCCAACTGGCAACATTTTGCATCTATATGAGACTGCAAAACTGCACTTTGATATACATTTTCAAAGCCCCATGAGTCAACAGATAAAGACACCCAAATCATCTGAGGCCAAGCTGGGGGAGAGCCGGGCCACCTGTAGTGCTTTCATGGAGTGCTTCTTATCTTTTCTGCCTCTGTGTATCACCACTGTATATTAGCAGCATTTTAATAGAGCAGTGTTTTTAGTTGTCATAGCCATTTGCTCTCTTCCTCCATCCCCTCATCCTCATATCTAAACTAATTACCTTGTGGGCCCCACATGAGATTTGAAGCAATTTAATGTCAAGAAATGTTCACAAAACAACTCGCAACATACTTATGAGCATGCAACGCTGCCCTCAAGGGGAACCTGTTTGTTTTGCTGGGTTTAGTCGTGCTTGTCAAAAGTCTTAACCGCACGTGTCTGAGAGAGATGTCAGAGATGCGGCATATGAAAAACATCTACGATCAAAGCTACACAAGTCTCATAAGCGTAACGTTTTACTTGGTCATACTGTTGGCCCATTGCACGTAGAAAAAAAAAAGAAATTCTTGATTATTTGGGTTTTTTGTTATCTGTTGATTTTATTTATCTGATTATTTTTATAAACATTTTCACTGCTTGTTAAAAATTAACATTCCTAACGAATGTTTTTATGCAATGTGTGATGTGGTTTTGATGAGGATAAGCAGCATGTTCTTTTAAATTGGATGCTGGTCTTCCTGCCCATGCTTTGTGAGGTCAGAGCAGAGGCGAGAAGGGTTACCAAAGTTACCGAAAAAAAAGTTCAAACCAGTGGGCAGTAGAAGCGTAAAATCCGAAGCTCAAAGCAGCAGCGCTGCAAGGTCTGGCAACGCTCTGCGTCTCAGAAGTAAACAGTGCTGCCCAGAGCTTCTTCCATGAGACCGTCTGCCTCAGAGCTTAACCGCAAGTATGAGCAGAAATATGACGGTAAAAGCTGGTGGTCTGGGTAAAGCGAACAGTTTATTTGGATATTCAAACTGAAATGAGGAGATGAGAGAGTATCACTGCTGAGTAAAGGTGGTCGTTGCACCACCTTGTCGTTGCGGTTATAATGGATTTGTTACCCTGGACTAACCCAGTCTCTATTGAATCCGATACTTTTCCCAGAAAAAAAAGGGTTATTGAAAATAAAACAACAACACCAACTTTGAAAACAAACAAAAAAAATCTTTATTGTTGTGTTATTCAATATAGCAAAGTCAATGTTGTATTGAATGTGGCAGAAATGACAGATAATGTAATGGGTTATTGACTCCAGGAGATGGCAGCAAAACTTGTCCATGCACCATCTCAGGATTCATCCTCCTTCACTTAAGTGGCTGTGACGGGAAATTATCCTCTGAATAATTGCACATTTGCTACTTATTCACACAAATCCTCCCTTTGCATTGTTTTGAGCTGAAGGCACAGTAAAAAAAAAAAAAACAAAACAAAAAAAAAACCCTACATGTTGAAAAGCCTCAACTCTATTCCAACTTAAATCACAAAATTTCCACACAGAATGTGCCTCAGAATACCTCTGTTTTTCCTCCATATTTCCTTCTGTCATTCATCAACAGTATTCCAATTTAGCTTGCTTCTATTACCAAACCAATTTGGCAAAACATGCCCTCATCTGTCATCTTCCTTAAAGCCACCATTCTGCTCCAAAAAATAATTATTCAGTTGCCTCTTCTGGGAAAATAAATGTACTGGGAGTTATGAGCACCGATCTGGGCTCCAAGAATCATGGCATTACCCTGTGGAGACGCTCGACAAAACAAAAGTACCCGTTCTCACCACTTGATGGCAGTATAACTGCGGACATCTGAACTTCATATGATGATAATGGCAAACTGTCTTTCCTCTGACAAACCAGGGCAGGTTTCATGTTGGCAGTCAGATAAAGTAAGGGCAAAAGATACACTTTGTGCACTCTAAACATGATACAATCCCAGAAACAACATCACAAGAGAATGATGGACCAGCATAAGGGGATCAATGGAGCTAAAGGTACTTCTGTCTACTGTCCACACAAAAGAACATTAATGAGAGAAGAGACAGCGGAAGTCATGATATGAGGGGTTCTGGATCTGTACAATTTATAAGATCATGGCATTCTTTCCACAGAAGATAAATATAAAGATAATGAATGGAAAAGTACAATATCCTTAGTTCATTTGTGGCCCACTGTGTCATTGAATGTGCATGTACTCGCAAAGCACTGCAGATTTCATGGTAAACGAATTACTTTAGAGATGTCAAACGCGGTATAGCTGGATACTCTCATGCCATCATATACGGAGCCTTGTTCCTTCAGTGGAGCACTAACAAATCCAGCTGACAGCGCTGTTTGAAATGGTAAACAGCGTCTTGCGACCAACTCACCATCAGTGTTCAAAACGAGAGCCTGCCTGCTGGCAGAGTTTTAATGTTAAACACAGCGCTCTGTGCTTCGCTGGGATGAATATTTCATTGTAAATGTCATAGCATGCAGTGAAATGACCTCAACAATGCATAAAATGACAAGCATCCTGGCACTATTTGTGTGGTACTTTGGCAGGTATAATTAGATGAGTGTTTGCCCTGAAGACACAGGGCTGTTCTGGGTCAAAGTGGTGTCCATTCTGGTGCAAAATTAATGTGATATAAAGTAATAATGTACTTGGTATAAAACCTAGAAGTGTTTTTTAGAGCTTGAAATTTCTATAGGCGCACCTTTCGCTAAAGAGCTTGATTTAAATTGAAATACTTTTCTTTTTTGTTTGTTTTATTTATTTCCTAACTTTTTAAGCATTTAGGTCTAGGATTTCAATTTGGTGATAAAACATATCTGCAAAATAACTTTTCTCCAACTCTTTGTGACAGTTTAAGTTAGGACTCCTTGGCTGTCATTCAGCGGGGAATGTGGTGAGGTTGTACAAGGTGTGTCAGCGAGATACAGCGGAGTCAAAAGCCCAGAGCGCAGCATGTATTAAGGTTAATTTGAACTGATTAGATTAAGCAGTGCCGCGGTTGCTGTGGGGAGCGAGAGCGTTGTGGGGTTTCCTGCTGTGAAGGGTGTGTGGCGTGCTTCATCTTTTGCTTTAAGTAAGCTTATAAGGGGGAGCACTTTATGCGAAGGGATAGCAAGTCACATTACTTCAACGCCTTGATGGCACATATCCATCAGCCGTTCACGCTTGACGGGAGAGTCAAATTGCCCGAAGTGGTTAGTGAATGCTGAGAACGGTGAAAGGAGTGACAAAGATCTGCGGATAGTATATATCAGTCATGCAGACCAACTGTAAGACAATTTAGTTCATCCTTTGAAGTATCAACTCTGTGGACTTGCGGTACGATTTCATCATTAGTCCTTATGTGGTAGTAGTCCTCAGTCCATTCTTGTTAATGCTTCTCGTTTAAAGTATTGAGTTTGGTCTCTTTGGTTCATTAAGACATTTTTTAGGCTGCCTTCTGGCGCGTCCATCTGATTCTTCAGCAAACTGTCGATTTGGCAACAAAGCTTTTTTTCTGAAGAGCAGATGCTTTCTCCTCGCAGTTCAGCTCCTCATACCATTGTTTAGTGTCTTCCTGCCCTGATGGTGGACCTCTGATCAATATCAGTTGTGTGATCAAGGCTTTTACTTGTTCACAAGTGACCCCTTTTTCTGTGACCTCGCAGGATGCTAGAATAATACATTGCCTCTGGTTCTATTAATTATCATACAGTGACTATGGATTCTTGGGCTCCTGAACATATACAGCAAACTCTTTAGACAAGACTTTATAACCTTTTCCAGTTTAATGAGCATCAACTCAGGGGGGCTCTTGGCAACCCTTTTCAGAGCTACTTTGATAAACATGTTGTGAAGCACAAACCTTTTTCAGTCTCACAACAAAACAGGACACCTATTCAGGAATGATTGTCATCCTGTTGAGTAAAACAACTTAATTTTATATTCATCTTCAAATGAAATATATTCATTCATCTATAAATTCACTTGTGCATCTCTGAATAAAAGTTAAGTGAATCCTCGTACCCATTAACATTTTCACCTTTCAAATAATTTGATGCAGAAATAAAGACATCTCTAAGGGTTGACCCAATATTTTCGTTTCGATGTTCCTGCACTTCTGAGACTGACCCTCTTCTCACCATGTTGCCTGTCTGCTCCTATGTTGCAATCACAGTATGTTTGTTTGGACGCTTCATTTTTTTTAATTTGTTGTTTGTCCCTGAGTTACTTAGCATCCTCATTTCACCATTACACAGTAGGAGCATTTCAAAAACCCAGCTGGAACTACCACTGGTCTTAAAATACCACAATGGGTTCAAAATGATTTGTTAAGAAGAGAACTTTGTCATTGAGTTCTTCGAAAAAAAAAATATAAATGAAAAGAGCTCAAAGGGCTTGTTAGATGGTCTGTGAGGCTGTCTTTAGACAAAGCCGTGGTTCGAGCCCTAAATAACATTACTACACTCAGACACCACAGTTATAATGCTTACAGTGGAGAGGCTAAGACGTTCACATCTGTGGGCTACGATAATCACAGGCAAAAGCAGATTTCATTTCTTGGTAAAATTATAACAGTTGTTTGTCTCAGCTTTGTGCATCCTGAAAATACCTTTGATGTTGTAGCGTTATGAGTGCAGTTTCCCAGAATGTTTCAGACAGTGAGTTTGTTAACATGAGTTTGAAATCTTTTGTCCGTTAACGTATCTTTTGGTGATTTGATGATGCTGTACTATTGTGTTTTATTGTTTTAGTGCAGGTGTAGATCTTCCAAAATTCAAGTGAAATGAAGCTGATCTAATTGAATCTAATCTAATGTAATCTATTCCACCATGACTGAGAGTGCTCTGTGAAGACTCTTCATCCTCAAGAAAGCTCTGCAGAACAGTCAATTTCTTGTTTTATTCTCTAATTTTGTCCCTTTTTCTCTTTCCCTCTTCTCACCCCCTTCTTCCCCCCTTTTTCCCTTTGTCTTCCCTCTTATCCAGTCCATTATTCACAGATTATTCACAGACTACTTTGCTGACTAGTGTTTACATAAGCCAGTCTTCTTGTGGTTTTCAACAACAATCAACAACTGTCTACCAATCCCCATGAGCTCTAGAGCACCACAAAGGACGTTTTCTTTTATGCAAAATACAAGTTTCATTTAAGTTGAAAGGATACTTGCTTACTTTCAGGAAGAATTGCCTTTTAAGGGAGTTGTTAGGAAGAGTAGAAACAGTTTGGCATCTCTACTTCATCTCTGAGTCAAAAGCCAGCCAGAGCAACTTTGGAGTCCTTGGACAGTGTCAGAAAAGTGATGTAATGTCCACACTTATAGACGATCCACCGAGCTAATATTCAGAAACGTTTATTTGTGCTGCTTCAAAGGTTCCATATAATGCAATTCTGATCTCCACTCATATTGATCAAGCACCACATAAGATTTGTTTCACTCTTACTACTCACAAATTGCCTAGGTCGATTAGATCCGGCAGCCTAAATCTTCTTCGTTCTCGGTGTGCTCAGGTGAGCCGCTTGTTTGGCCTCCTCATTCCTCCACGGCTCCATCCCCTCCTCATTCAGTTGTTATTGGTTGCCTTTCTAAACCATCAGACATGTTACTCCCAGTCATGTGCCACAGCGACAGAGAAAGCTGGAGGATATTGCTTTTTGAACTGAATCAGGTCTGGCAGGCTGACCCGACTGGAGGTAGATGCATGGGCTGGATTGATCTGGGCTTGGAGCTTAGAAGACCAATCTGCAGAAGCAATTCATTCCAACAAGAAGAGACAATTGGAAATACAAATGTGAAATGTCCTGGTGTGTCTGCTCTTTCAAAACTTGTATTTACTACTTTATACATGTTACACGGCACAGTACCCAGTTGTGCGTCTTTCTTTGTTGATCAGTCTTGTGTTCAGAACGTTTTGATGACGTTCTTTGATGGATGTCTTGCAGCTCTTTTGAGTAAATAAAGACAAGACAGACATACGTGTTCAGTCAAAGACAGAAAATACATTCTTGTCATCTGTGTCTCTAAAACACAAGAGCAAGTGAAAAACCTTGCACTTGTTCTGGACACCGACTTACCGTTTGATAATCACATCACTAACGTCACAAGGACTGCTGTCTACCACTTAAACAATGTCCAAAGTCAAAAAACTCTTATCTCAAACAGTGCAAAACTGGCCCATACATTCATATCAAGCAGATTACATGATTAGGACCACTGCAGCAGCCAGAGCTCTAACTTGAACACCTACATATGAAGATATTACTGCTATACTGACATCACTGCACTGGCTCCCTACTATCTCCCTGAAGCAGTTAATAGCCTGGACTTACAATGCTTGAAAGACTTGCTCACTGTTGACAATTTGGCGAGGCTCTCAGGTCAGCAGCTGCAAAACTCTAAGCTGTTCCCAGAGGTAGATGCAAGATCTGGTGTATTTATGATGGTGACGATGATGAAGACAATAGTATGAACCCTGAAATGAAACATTTTTTTGAAAATACAGAATGCCATGTTGGCTTCCTACTTGGAACACCCTCAGTTCAAGATCTTTTGATGTTGTAAAGATTTGGTTTTCATTTGCAGCAAGTTGACTGCAGTTATGGATACATTCTGAGAAGTTTGTTATTCTGCACTCTTCAAATGTTTATATCACTTTAAGAAAATTAAATATTATGAAGACATGGATGGTGCTCTGTGGTTCCATCAGCCAGGAATGAAAGTGTCTGTATCGCCTTTCCAATTAAGCTTCTTTTACTGCATATTAGGTTCCTGACTTAAGCTGCAGGCAGCAGAAGACGTGTTTCAACAGAGCTGGATTTCTTTTCATGCCGTCTGGCATTGTGAATGTGTGAGGAATTAACTAAACCTTACAGATTTTAGCTTTTGGAACAAAAATATATATATTGCTGCCGCGGGCCCTATCTGTAAGCTGCTTTGAGCCTCACTAACATCTTAGCGTATCTTTATCAGACTTGACTGCTGTAAACATGCAGCAGACCAAGGCTTTCCTTCTCTTTTCTAGTTGCTGATCTGTTTGATGAAACCTTTTGAACCACCACTTCAGGTTGACACAGGTGCTTTCCCAGTCAGTGGGTTGCATCTTAGGTCCAGAGGATTGAGGCTGTATGACAATGACACGTCAATCTTATTTAATGTTTGTGCAATGCATTTTACATGTTACATGTCAAATACAGCTTCCAATCTCAAGTTTTAACAGTGATGATGAAAGCATCTTTTTCTGTCCAAAAACAACAATATCTGTTATGCTTTCTTTTCCATAAAATATGTCATGGGTTGATAAGACAGTGGGTGAGAATTTCCTCGTCCCGAGGACGCCATGATATTGTTATGAATCGCACATCTTTTTCTAAAAAAATCTAAGAATAGGCTGATGTCCCTGCTAGATGTGCAGTGAGCAGCACCTCTCCTGAGAATGAATGCAAATATGTTGAATATATTCCTTTAAATCTGTTTTCAGTCTCAAGAATACCAGCTATTGTCTATCATGTATCAGATTTTCTCCCGTCTGCTGGAAATTTAAAACAATAGCAAAGAATCAGTCACTGTCTAAAGGCAGTTTGAAACATTGAAAATATCTGTCATTTCTTGTTTCATGCATTGGGGTGGAAAAGAATAAAGTCATATATATATATATATATATATATATATATATATATATATATATATATATATATATATATATATATATATATATATATATATATATATATATATATATATATATATGAGAAGAATAAAACAAAGTGGAAAAAATAACTAGTGTCACCATGGGTCCAATATGTAATGTGGTTCTGCTAAGAGATTCGCAGCTAAACTGTCATGTGTTAAGAGGAAATATTAAGATTTTTATTAGGAATATACAACACTTTAAAAATCAAGTCGCAGATGAGAATGAAATATAATTTGATTCAAACACAGAGGCTAAATGAGATGAGGGAGTAAAAAACATAGCTCTCAGGAGCTTTGTTCTGCGCCAACCTGCCGTCTAGTGACAGCCAGGACGGGCTCCAGCTCTCCATGAGCAACTGTCTTTGAAAAAGGTGGCTTCTGGTTACACTTGTTTGGAAAAAAAAAGTGAAAATTGTCTTACACTATTTAAAAGTGTTGCTCCTATTTATTGTTTTAAGTTTTTTTGTTTTTTTTTTTGTTCCTACTCAACTCCCCATTCTTGCTAAATGATGATGATATGATGATAAATCACTGAGAGCAAAAATGTAAATAAATTCTTCCTTATTTTCACATAGTAATTAAGTGATGGCAAAGTGTAATATGTGTGGCCATTCATGTAATGCTGTATTCATGTAGAGACCAGGTTATTGTAAAACCCTGCTTTGTTCTTCATAAGACGGTAAAGATCTGGTTGACAAATCCAGCTCCATTAGAACATGTGAAGTAAAATCTGTGCATTGTAATAATAGCACAGGCTGGCAGACACGTCTGTTTTCACTGACATGTCTGCTGTGCATTAAAGGGATTTCAACTTTTTTTCTTTTGCAATGCTATATGCCACAGCACATGGTTAAGAATAGATTTAGGATTAAGATCAGACAGGGCAGGTTGTCAGTCATCAACACCATATAGTGTGAAATGACAAGCAAAAGGCAAGAAGTGTGTGGAGATAATACATGACATGACTTGGCATGTCATTGAAGCACAAATTAGAAAATAACACACACAGAAATGAACACACAAGGGAAGGAATAATATACTGCTATTGTGCAGAAAACAGTTTAATACTTCACACAGAATAAGTAGACATAGGAATGTGGTATTTCTGTACAGTCAGAGTAGGAGGGACAGGTTACTTATGAGTGATAAACACTCAAGTGCAAAAGTTACTACCTGCTCTCTCTCTCTGTGTGTGTGTGTGTGTGTGTGTGTGTGTGTGTGTGTGTGTGTGTGTGTGTGTGTGTGTGTGTGTGTGTGTGTGTGTGTGTGTGTGTGTGTGAGAAACATTATGACGATCACATGATCATTGTAAATCTTAGTATTAGACAAGTATTAGTATTAGTATTGGACCCCTTGATGAGCTGACTGTCAGTTATTGTGCAGATCCCCATTTTTCTGGTCTGGAGTATCCAGGCATGTGTTTATACAGTGCCAGGAAGGCAAGACATAAGCAGTGGTTTTCCTGCACATCAGTCTGAAAAAGGTTATGAAATTATTCCCAAACAAGTTGTTGTTTAACAGTTTACAGTGAGAGCGATTTCGTCACAAGTGGAATAAACTTTAAGACAATTGTATTTCATTCCAAGCATGAACGTCCTGGTAAATTTATTTTCAGGTCAGGCAGCCCTCGGATAAAAGTAAAAATGAACTGTCAAGGAGAAGAAAATATTTTCAGGGGTAGAAGCTTTTTTCACGCTGACATTTGTGATAAACAGCAAAAGAAACTCAAATAAGCCCAGAAGTTAAGGAACTCTTGGAGGTGTTTTTCTGCTACTCAAACCATTAGCAGAAACCCAGTACGGAGACAAAGTTTCAGAAACCAGAACTTATTTAACGTAGCACCAAGGTACTTTTGCAATTAGCTCAACATATCTGCCTGATAGTTTGGAGATTAAATTACTTTAATGACACAATTTACATTTTACTCTGGTTTGGTCTCTTGCTTGGTCACACTTGCTTTCAGTTCCATTATTACTTGCTTCAGTCTCTTGCGTCTCAGTCTTGATGTCCACTGTAGCTCTGTGAGCTCGTTTCATTATCGCTAATGTGCCTCAAAGTGCTTTAAAGTGAAGGTTGTCACAAGAGATGAGCAGGAAGGTATCCAAAGTTACTCACGCTGGTTTTTGGCAATAGCAGGGAAGGGAGACCCAATGATCTGCATCATACTTCCTGAACGCAAGTAAATATTCTTACAGTTGAAACTGAAATCCATAATTTATCTGGAAAAAATAAGATGTGCCACTTAAAATCAGCTGTAAGAAACTATAGTATATTTAGTTATGAATTGTTGTTTAATTTATCCGATTTTACTCCATAGTGATAAAAAAAGAAATGGATTGGTCTTGGATATAAAACTCCAAAGGTGAAAATGATTCCCCCTTCAGCCCTGGATACACTGACCAGCATAGTCAGCATGATCATTATGTGTGATAGAATGTGGTTTCATATTTTCATATAAGTTTTCATATTGACTTATTGAATGATTTTCTTTTTTTTTGTTGTTTGTTTTTAGGAAACTTATATTTTGACTTAATTGATATAAACAGCCGATAGTAACCAGGTGCCCTCCAAACATTTATTTAGATATTATATCGTAAAGAATAAAAGAAATAAAAAAATAATATTTACAATTATTTAGCCCTTTAATGCCTGACATTTGAAAAAACAAAAAAAATCAAGTTAATTATGTATTGAAAACAAAAACAGATCCAACTTTTTTAATAAACAATTTCAAACAATTATTTTCGTTATAAAATACATTAGGTAACTTTACCTATTTTATTGAGTTATTTAATTTTTATATATTTTTTGGTTCGGGTTAGGGTTTGTGTATCAAATATGTTGCATCTGGCGTTATAGGGTTAAGGCATTAAAATAGATCTATAATTGTTTCCATGCCACACAAAATGACCCACAGATGTGAATGCAGCATTTCAGTATTGTCATCATAAATCTGCAAAGGGCCTATTGTCAACACGTACAAACATTCTTTAAAACATAGAAATCCTTTCCCTCATGCCAGTACCTAGATATTAGAATGATTGCAGGGTACATATTTTCTCCTCTTATTTTTCTACATGTTGACAAGAGTAATCAACTGAACATCATGTGGGCTGTTGGTTCTGAATGCAAAAGATGAAACATTCTTACTTTCCAGGGTAAAACGGCAAGTCAAATACGAGAATTGAGAAATTTGAGAAAATAAGTGAGAAGTCTTTTTACAAAGACTTGCCATATGCATCTATACTGTTTTGTAGACTCTGGAACAACAGGAGCACCAGTCTTCGCCACATTGTTATGCACTCTCAGTGATAATCAAGCCGTGTTTTGTGTCCCATTGCTCTCAGCAGCTTTGTCTTGAAGAATTTATCCTTTTCTTTTTTTTCTCTGTCCACAGTGTGCAGATCTTTGAAAGTCTTATTTTTGGAGTTCTTAATTGCAACCTTTTGGATCTCCTCTCACCCCCTGGTTGGACCCTCTCCCTGCACCAGCCATAGCCCGTTTGAGGAAGCTGCCACGTCTGACTACTGCCTGCTTGCCCACCATCAACTCGGGCACCACCCATCACAGCCAGCTAATATAACTCCTCCCAACGTTGGTCTCCACCAAAGCTCTGGACCAAAACATCTATCCCTCATCACCTCAGTAACTACCTGTTTACAATAAAAGACTTAATTATTTACTGACTGAGTTCTGTATTTGAGTCCGTTCATGTTCTGGCTTATGCTTGCTGTGACGCTATCCCAGCTGTCTTTAGGCAAAAATCTGGGACTCTGAACAGGTTGCCAGTTCATCGCAGGGTCACATATTGGCAAACAACCGCTCGCTCACGCTCACTTTTACGGTCAATGTAAAATCACCAGTCAGCCTAACGTACATGCTCTGCTCTGGGGAAGTACCTGTAGAAAACCCATGCAAGCATGAGGAAAAACATGCAAATACACAGAAAAGCAACCAGTCAAATCTTCAAGCTGTGATGCAACAGTGGTAACCACTGAGCCATTATTCTGCCCTACTGTCGTATGTGTATACAGTACGCATTTGTATCGCTGATGAGCAGGAGGGCAATGAAGGCAGAAGCTGTCAAATGTATCTCCTGTTTCTACATCTTTTAGATGTTGAGAAATAAAACCTTTTAGTGGGAAACATTTAGTTTTTACAGAAAGCCCTCAGATTTTAGAAGGCTGTATCAAATAAGGGCTTAGGTTTTAACGGGTTAAGGAAGAAACAAATCATTAGGCATAACAAAAGCAGAAGAAATAAAAAATAATCTGGTCATAAACCCTCAACACTGTGAAACGTACGCACAAAATTATATCACATCCACGTTAACAGTCTTATGTCGAGAAAACAGCACCGCGGAAACTCTCGTTTATTACAATAATTCAGTCAGGCAAGATTTAATGCTGTGTACAGTATTAGGGATGGCATGCTACATTAACAATACTAGACAGTACTCTAAATCACAAAAGTGGTGTTGAAGCTCTACTGACATTCAGTACAAGGACATCACTGCATGCACTCCTTCCACCATTAGATATGAAAAATTAAGCTAAAATAATTACTATAGATGTTTTGGTAGGAAATATTTATATCAGAATCTCAGCTTCATTGACTGAGCTGCTCACATGTGGAAATACATCCTCTCTTTTAATGTATCAAATTTGTTGTATAAATTCAGATATGGCAAAATTATAATGCCTTACTTGATTTAACCATCACCCATAAAGGACGGAAGGCTGTTGAGATGCAGGAGGCCATATAGGATTTTATCGTAAGTTACAATCATCTTGATACAATTTACCAATCAATGGACTGATGAACAAACTGTGGGCCGTCACGGCAACTGATCCTCTACACTTGTAGTAATTTAGTGGTAGACAAGGGTTCAATTTTATGTCCACAATGACATTACTGTTAAGGATAATATATTTAGGATCTTGCAGTCCAGTGATCATTCAGACCAGTCTCTCCTTTTTGAAAAAAAATAAAACAAAAAAGGTTGTGAAAAGTTTTTAATTTGATTTTTAATGGGTGATTGGCTTTATCTGAGAAATATTTCATGAACCACACAGGTTGGGTTCGACCCCTATGTGACTTAAGTCATGTGACCACGTTAAAAACTATGCACTCTCTAGTATTTTATGTTAATAGAGGTTAGCTTGATTTCAGTTGCTGTTTCCTCAAAAATGTTTGACAAAACCTGGTTGAGGGCTCTTTTTATGTGTTTGCTTTAACCCCACACAGATCAATTTAAACACAGTTAATTTGCATTAACATAATTTATTTAACACAAGCAGACCTATAATTCACCCTACACATTCATTTTGTTCATATTTACCTTCAATTAATTTCATGCAGGCTGCTGCCTCTAAATTAAAGTCCAGTAAAATACATATTAGTGCAGTATTCTTTTCAGCAGGATCATTACACACACACACACACACACACACACACACACACACACACACACACACACACACACACACACACACACTAATGACAACACTAAATGGTTAATAAAAAAGGAAGCCTATCATTTTATTACTAAGCGCTTTCTGGGCCTGCACCTAAAGGAAGCTGCTCTGTTCTCATGTAGCTGCAATAGTCTGAGGGGCACCGAATTAAACAGAGCTTGTGGGCATTGCTGTAATTTGCACATCTCACCATGTTCTCACCATCTTCAACAACAATCTACACAGTCTCTTTCCAAGTTCATTTTATACATGTGTCAGTCCGTTAAGCTTCACCTGTACCTATGCAACTTGGACTTTTACATCTACAGATTTTAATTATAGCTATTAATAGATTGTCTTGTGTTTGATTTCATTTTACATTCTGTTCATGAGCAGGGACACGGTAGTGTTTACAGTATTGTTTGAGCCTTTACTGATGTTGAATTTTGCTAAATAATTATAATTATGATGGGTTGTTTTCCCCTCATAACTATTGGTGTCTTTGAATTACAATATCACAAGTCAGATTTAAGCAGCTCATTAACATTTTTAGGATGTTCTTTGTGTCTTTTTTAAAGTTTTAGTGCATATAAATACTTATGATTGCAACACAAGCCAGATGAGTGCTTAATCAGATGAATGGATTGGCTTCCTTTCAAACACTTTTATTATGATAAGATTCCGTAGATGTCTTTTCTTTATTACAGTAAATAACTAATACTTTTTGGCTGATGTAAAATCAATGTTGTATGTAAATAATTGATTTCATGTAAACATTATTGTCTCCAAAGGTTTCATGCTGCAATTACAGCATACTTGCAGTTTGCTGCAGGTTTGACTGCAGATCCGATAAATCTGTCCCTGTTGTAACAGTGCTTTGATGTTTAGTTTGGTATGCAACTGTGGGCGAAATTAAAAAACATAATAATTTAGGTAGTAGCTTTGTCAAATGCTACCCCACAGTGCACCTGGCCCCATAGGTTTGTGAGTCCTGCTATTTGTGGGTATGAAAAGTGTTCTGGGCAGGCCTTTAAAGTTTTATAGGTTTCTGATGGGATCTGACATGTTTAAGATGTTGCAAATTATAGCTTGTGGATGTAGTTATTCTGATAAATTGTTATGGCTTACTTGTATCCATCAAACTGCTAAAAGTTGACCTTTTCATAATAAATTGGAAAAGCAAAAAAGTTCGTTTCGAAGTTGTTTTATTAATGCCATTATTTTCTTTTATTTATTTATTTTGAATAATGTTTTGAACCGGGGTGTAGTTCATCGATTGGCTTATAAATTGCATAACTAAATGTGGCCATATTTGTTATTGCATCTAGAGATGCAGATTTACTCTGACTTCATTTCCAACCCTTTTTCTGATAGACCAAAATTGTATCCAAAAAGCTATTACCCCAATAAACAAGACATACTGGAGCTCTTTTTCAGCCAAATGCTTGAAACCTTTTTATTTAGTGACACTGTAGCAGTGCATCTTCTGTCATTAATTTTGACATGCAGATATGATGTGTACACAATGCTCATGTCTAATTTGGACAATTTAAATTTCAAATGCCAGCCGCTGATTTGATCTGTTGGGTTGCCGCTGCATTAGCTGTGTCATCCGCTGTCCTTGAACCCCATCTTTCTGTTTTGTAAAGACCAACGGTGGGATCAAAAATGACTTGAGGCAATACAAGTGTCTGAGCAGATCAGGATAGTGTGAAAATAGCTGGCTTCGTTTAAATACGCGCTCCCTTCCATTTTTCTCACACACAGCAATGCAGTACAACACAATGTCCTTGGTTGTATAGAACTTTTTTTTTCCAAGGTTTTGAGAAGGAGTATTGAATTTTTCACACCAACCATGCGTCACCTGCAATCTAAGCTCCATCACACTTCTCTGTTTCTGACATCATCAGGAATAAAACTGTAATATAATCCTTCACCTACATTTATGGCATGGTTTACTGCATCTTTTGTACCAAGGTACAATCTATGATTGTATAATTCCAAAATATAGAGATATGATGCACTTGTCAGTAAGTCAGAAAAGGTTATTACATCTAGCGATCCGTGTAAACCCTTTTGTATGCCATATTTTTGAGTTACGCTGGTTCAATACTTGAACTCAGCCACTGGTAGACAAATTCATTGATCCAAACAACAAGCGTGATACCTTTGAGTTCATGTATTTTTTTGTGCCCTTTTTTTGTGCCCTTACAGATTGTACAGAAATAAAGTCTGTACACCCTAAAGATTGTTCCTATATTTGGTCATGATGAGAGTATTTTAAAGGTGTTTGTCAAGTTAATTGCTTTTTTATGGTGTTGGATGTTTCCATATGTTTTCAAATTGATTGGCATTGATATCAGGATGCTCCAACAGTACCTCTGAAAACTGTCGAGTGTAAACGCTTTTTGTTGGATTTGGTAGGCAATTATGCATGAATGGTCCCACAATGGTTTTAAACATATATTTTTTGATCTTTACAACCATTCCAAGAACCACGTCAGCCTCCAATAAAATAATCCTTATAGCTACTAAAACAGCTCAGAGCAGCTGTGTGTAACTCGGAGGCTTTTGTTTCCCATGGCGACAGAGCTTTTGACTATAGTCATAGCAGACAGTGAGGAGAATACTGCTTTAAATGAGTAACAGTTGTCAGGAAGCTTATCCCATTAGTCAACATTAAAGGAGTCAAACTAATTTTTGTTCTGCTTCTTTTGTTTTATTTATATCCCCTTTGTTTCTACCTTTTGTGCTAGGCTTATAACTGGTGATCTACTGGGTAATGAATGAAAAAGAATGTTTAAACCTTCTCCAGGTGTCTTCTAAACATGGAAAGTGATGCATCCTTATGCTGCATAAATTGCATGACACAAGTCATTTATTCTTTTGGCCACTGCCCAGAGATCTGCACAAACACACCGTTCAAACTGATCAAACAACAGTAAAATGTGCTGCTGCTATTGGATCCCTTATCTGAGGACATCACCTTTCTGGCTGGATGGATCATGTTACCCTACTAAAATAAATTAAGTATCAAAGAAAAGGATCTGCACTTATCATTGTACTAATCACATTTCTTTTTAGTATTCATGTATTTTTTCATACCCACATATTTCAATTTTGTACCTCAGCTTTAAGTAAAATTGATGGAATTTGTTGCGTTCAGTGTTACAGATATTTGGTCTTTGACTCCTCAAAATAGGCTTCGATTTGGCTTTGATCACTTTGGATCAGCTGTGGAATCACACTTTTGGAACTGACCTATGAGCTTTTCGAGGAATGCTGCAGTCTCTCTCCATGCAGTCTGAAGTCATTCGCTCATCATGTTGAGTTGGGGGACTAAGGTGAAAATACTGTGACTTATAATCCCCAACCCCTCTCTTCTACAAGTAGTTTCTGTACAGCCTCGAGGTGTGCTTGAGGTCTTTATCTTGAAGTTGGTACCTGTCATATCAGTTTCTGAAGGTATAACTTGACAGTGCAAGGTGCAGCAATATTAGTGTTGGTTTAAGTTAATTAACTTTTTCTGCAGAAAAAAATCCCTAAATGATCACAGGTCGTCCCCTGTGCTTCACACTGCAGAGGGGGTCATTGATTCATTTCAGTCATCTTTAACGCTTTATAGAAGGGACTTGGCTCACTTTAAGCTCTGTCTTTTTTTTCTTTTTGTTCTTCCTTTTAGAAACTCTGCTGTGCAAGTCTGCTGCCTAGAGCCATGTCTGGACAGTCGATACAGAGACTGGATAAGAAGTATGTCAGGAAGTTGAGATGCCAGTTGAGTGAAGTATCTGTCACAAACCGAAGACTTGGAGAATCTTGTCTTTTGGCAGGCAATATATACCTGGGTTTCTTGCTGAGAAGCATTTGGAGAGTAAGGTGAAAAATAGAGTTCAGCCATTTCTCAGTAGAGTTACCATACCTGTCTCAGAACTATGACAGACTGTTTGATTTCCTTAAAAGGTTCCTCCCTTTCCTCCTCCACTCATTAAAGCCAAACATTTCAAATAGTTTCTATATAAAAACACTGGGCTTATAGGAAAAGTAACTCCACTGAGAAACTACTGAGTTTTAGCATCCCTTGACAAGAGTACATGTCAATAAAATTGACCCGCAACAAAACCCTGTTGTAAATCTTGGATAGATTGCAGTGAAATTGTAAATGCTAAAATGTATTAACCTAATTCTAAACATATATTTTAGACACATTTTGTTATTTTAAGTGCTGATCTGCATTTAATAATCGGCACTAAAGATTTCTGAAATCAAAAAATTAAAAATAAGAGAAAGTAATGTGAGCGTAACACCTGACCTGTAACCTGTTACAACATATCAATGATCTAGTATCTATCACCACTTTAACCTGGCTCAGGTTATGGGGTGTGAACTTCAGGGTTTGATGCAGGATTCGACACTTTTAAACCAGACAACTGGTGCAGTTTCAGTCACATCTAAGAGAATTAAACAATTAATCCACATAGATGTTTCATCTATGACTAGCCATTTGTGAAACAGAGGCCATTTCCATGGAAATTCAATGTTTACACGCATGGGAGAAGTCTATTATCTGCCGTTTTGAAAATGTTATGTGCACGCTGCTTCCTGGGGTTTCTACCACATATTGCTCTCAGCTTTTTCCTCCTTGTTTTTCCATTTCTTCCCTGTGCTCATCCACAGGAAAAACAACTGGTGTAAATATCTTTGTGCCTGATTAAGCACAAACCCTTCCCTTCTCCTCCATGTCTTTGTATTACAAGAAAGATGTCTCGCTAGTGTTCCCAAAAGTACTTCTTTCAGAAGCTGAATGGGGACTTTTTTTCTGCCCTTTTTTGTTTTTTACCTTGAAAGCATTAAAATGGATTTGAAAGGACTGGGCTCTTCTCTCCACTTGAGTAAGGTGTGCCAGGAGTTCAATGCTGTTTTGTGGAGCGTGAAGCTACCAAGCAAGTGATGTGTCCACTGTGGAAGAATAAAGAGATAGTGATGCATTGACAGCAGCACTCATTGCCAAGAAAAGACCAAACGCAAAACAAAACCCTGCCTTAAGAGGAGACATCTTCTGAAGTTTAACTCTGATTTCCAGAGCGTTCTCAAAGTTTCAAAAGAAGTACAGTACATGTTTTAATATGCATTTAAATAAAGGTTTGATTCATATAAGGCAGAGTTTGGGAGAACCCATATGTCTCATGTCTTAACGTCAAATGTCAGAAGTACTGCCCGCCCTCTTCATCTGATCATAGTGGATCTTAGTATTAGATACATAAAACATCAGACAAACATATAATTATTTTCACTGTGCTATTATTTATCTAACAAAAAGAAAACCAAAAAGAAAAAGAAAATCATAGGGGCAAAACAAAGTAACCAAAAAGAAATACTTGTAGATCCACTTTAGCAGCAATAACTACCATTATAGTTGTTACATGTATGACTTCATTGTAAATTTTGATATTTTGGAAGGAATTTTGGCTCATTCTTTAGGAGAAAAATCCTGCTTCAGCATTTCAAATGAGATGAAATCTGGACTATGACTAGGTCATTTCAAAACCTTAACGGTTTCATTTTACACTCATTTTGTTTTTTTTGACCAAGCTTTCTCTATCAGATGGATGGCTTTACACTGGTTCTGGAAAACCTTCGTATAGAGATGAGATCATGGTCCAATCATGGTCCAAACCTAGGTTCTGTGGTGCAAAACAATTCCAAATCATCAGCTCTCCATGGGCATTAATGACTGTGGGTTTGAGGTGTTTCTGCTGAAATGCTATGTTGGTTTTAACTGGACTTTGCACTGGGCATTAAGGTCATTCTCGCTTTAGTCTCATTGATCTACTGACTATTGTTTCATAGTTTGTTTTTTTT
This sequence comes from Xenentodon cancila, assembly GCA_014839995.1. Lineage (NCBI taxonomy): Eukaryota > Metazoa > Chordata > Actinopteri > Beloniformes > Belonidae > Xenentodon > Xenentodon cancila. Next base: position 20,309,165 of record CM026213.1, on the reverse strand, counting down.
TTTGTTCAAATGCATTTTTTTTTTAACTAATTCATGTCAAAATGCTATTTTAAGAAAAAAAAGGGTCTTGTTCCTTGCAACCCTTCCAAACAAACTGTATTTATTCTATCTTCTTCTATTTGTGACTATTTGACATCTTCCAGGTTTTTGTGCTCACCACAGCACTGACACTGCCCTTGCAAAGGTGTAATAATGCAAAGGTGTTTACTGACGTCCACATAAAGACAGACTGTGAAAGAACCACGGTGCTGGTATTATTGAACCCCAGAGCAGCATTTGACACAATTGACCGTAGTATATTACTAGAGTGAGTGGAGAATTGAGTTGAACTTTCTTGCACAGTACTTGACTGATTTGAGTCATACTTAAATAACAAGGACTACTTTGTGTCAATAGGTAACTTTATATTGAAATCAACAAAAACTACATGAGAAGTTCCCCAGGGTTCTATCCTCGGGCCCCTCCCATTTAACATCTACATGCTTTCTCTAGCTTAGATATAATAAACACCAACATAAGTTACATACAAGCACAAAGTATGCATAGAACAAATCATTGAGTGGATGTGCCAAAATGTTTTTTTTATAAAAACAGGAGTAATTAAAAGTCAGCACACAGCTTACTACTACTACTGTCATTTAGCAAACACTTTATTCCAAAGCAACTTACATCTGAAAGAACAACACAAACAAGAAATCAAATAGGAGGGTACAGCATGGATAAGTGCTGGTCAGACTGCTTGAGTCCAGTTGGACACAGGTGCTGCCATGCTGGTGATACAGGATTTTTTTTGGTAAGGTATTACAGCTACAAACCACTGATGCGGCTCAAAATATGGGTCCAGTCATGGACTTAAAGCTGAACCTTTAGAGACATATTAAAACAATTACATAATCGGCCTTCTATCATCTGAAGAACATCTCCAGGATCAAAGGACTAATGTCTCAGCAGGATTTTGAAAAACTAATCTATGCATTCATTTCCAGTCAGATTAATTACTGCAACGGTGTCTTCACAGGTCTGCCTAAAAAGTCAATCAGCAGCTACAGCTGATCCAGAATCCTGCTGCCCCAGTTCTCCCTAGAACCACATCACTCCAGTTCTGAGGTCCTTACACTGGCTCCCTGTAACTGAGAGAACTGACTTTAAAATACCTTTGTTAGTTTATAAATCACTGAGACTTGTTGTTGCCATATCAACCATCCAGATCTCTCAGGTCTTCTGGTTCAGGTCTGATCTGTGTCCCCAGAATCAGAACCAAACATGGAGAAGCAGCATTCAGGTTGTATGCTCCACAGATCTGGAACAAACTTCCAGAAAACAGCAGGAATGCCGAAAACCTCAGTTCATTTAAATCAAGGTTAAATGCTTATTTTATAACATCTGCCTTTGTGAGTTATTTAAACCCTTCTTAATTTAGATTTAAACAATATTAATGTCAGTACTAAACCGTAACTATAGCTTAAATCTAACTTGCCTTTATTGTCCCACTGCACTGTAACTCATTGTTTTCTTCTTCTTCTTCGCCTTTCCCTCTTTACTTTTCATATTTTTGTGAAGCACTTTGAATTGGAGATGGAAACACTGGGATCATATGCTCTCATGTTTCTCCTTCTGCCTTTCCTTCACCACATGCCTATTTTTTGGTACAAACATGTAATGTCAATGTTTTACAATGTGCTTGTATTTCCAATATTTAGATACGTTCAAATTCAGTTAAAAATACTTTATTAAACTCTCAAAGGACATTAATTAAATTATGAAATGTTTAATAGATGATAATGATAATATACGACTAATGCAGATGTTCACTGTATTTAACATTTACAAACCTTGTGCCTGGTGTGCAGTGAATGCAGCTTTAAAACAGAGGTTTGCCACTCGAAGGGAGGTTTGGACTCTGCTTGGTACACATGTCTGCTCCACTCTCAGTAAAGCTGGCTGTGCCTGGTATTGAACACATTGTCACATACACCATCTGTTACCTCCAGCTCTCCTGGCTTGAACAAACACTGCTATGTGCAGGTAATGGTGCGGACAAAAATTCTAACCTTGACACTGTCTTCCTGTGTGTGACCAGAGGTAGATTGATGAGAATCAGCACTCTTTTTGATTTTGGTTTGTGACACATAGGTTCCAGGATCCCACGTTGCCTGGAAACCTTTCTATCTCTCTGTGGGATGAAAGGCAGGGGTATCTGGTTTGCCTATGTTGTTGAACTTCAAAGTAAAACATTACATTATCTTCTTAAATAAGTTAATCTCTTGTTTGAACCTATGCCAGGTACCAAATGCTATTCCACATGTGTTTATGTCATGCCATATCTTGTTTTCAGTTAAATAAAAATGTTTATTTAAATCATATCTTCTGTCTCCATGAAGGTGACGTTTCACAAAGTGCTTACCAATGTCTTCTTTAGTTACTCACTTGGTTAATAATGTTTGGAGGTTTAAAATATCCTGAAATACCAGATGGATTGTTACAGAAAACCATCTGCTAAGCAGTACAGTATTTACAGACCCTTTGGTAAGAGCATTCTCTTTCACAAATACTCATGATTGACTGAAGCATCTGTTTCTTTGATTTAACTTCAACCAACCACATCAATAAAGTGTAATTAGCGAAGCCCACATTGGCGTTTGTCATCACATCTAAACTCACCCATAGCTGCCAGGGTACTGAACTTAGTCTGAAAAGTTGTTTTTCGCCGTATATGGTCTGCTTTGAGGTTTGCAAAATAGATTATCTCTTGATTTTGATCTTACATATCTTGCACGTATTTAGCCGTCAAGCTGAACGAGCCTCGAAATCAAAGTTTGGCTAAGTTAACAGCCCATTCTTCGGAGTAAAATTTTGCCATTTTACATTTATGATAACCACAGGTGTGGTTAAAGTTGATGTCACTCAACTATAAGAACACTGAGGAGCTTTCATCCTGTTACATACTCATGCTTTGTAAGCACTAATTTAAAGGCTGCATTTTTTTCTTTAATAATGATCATTTTCTAAACCTGACTAAAACCTAACTAATGACAGACTAAGAAGAGAATTGATCCCTCTGAAGTAAATCTTTATCAGAGTACACGCAGTCTGACGTTGAACTTTAACTCCTTTCTTTTGGATATAGTGTCCTGTTACTTAAACCTTCCTCCCCTCTCCAGCCTCGAGACGTGGGTTTGCTCTGTGGTTATGAAACATGTGCTCTAAAGCATTGAGATGATGTCTTTAAAACTGTGTCTAGAGGATGTAACAGACAGCTCTTAAATTTGCCACATTGATCTCTCACTTGAACTGTTCTCTCTGTAGTTTGCACTAAATGGATCACTGTTAGGTTTGCGCTCTTTCCCTTCCTTTTGGAAAATATATAATATTGATGTTACCTTTTGTAACAATTGTTTATTTTAAATATGAATGCCTGCATTATTACAGATGTATACATCAATTTGTTAACGGCAATCATATTCATTTAGATTCTGTTTCAAGACATTTGAGTTCACATTGATTGGTTTGGCTGTCCGTTGCTTTCTCTTAGAAATCCTGAGAAGTATTTTAATGAGCACTTTTGAGAGAAGGGACTTTCAATGTGACGACTTACAATTCAGCATAAACTCAGCTAATGATCCTTATTCAGTTAAGGTGACACTAAAAAACAATTTAATAATAAAATATAAGTTTCAATTTCATTTGAGAAGTGTCGTCTAGCTCTCAAAGCCGACTGTCCCTACCATCTGGAAAAAAACATCCAAATTAACTTTGCCCTTCCGTCCTGATTGTCTCTTATTAGAATTGCTTATAGCTTTACAGCACTGTCATTAACAGCCTGGTTCAAAAGCCGTTTTTGTGTCAATCGTTTGATTTCACACCCATGATAACTATGGGGTAGGGGATGGGGGTGTACCACGCCTGGAGAGTTGATATAAAGCATTAAATTTATTTCTAATACTATCGATTTATTGACTGTTGGCTCAGCCGTTATCACTTCCTCAACTGTAATTGTCATGCCAACACATTTAGCAAAGTAATTTTTTATTTTTTGCTGTCAAGTCAACATGTTAGATTTACTGTTTTGAGCCTCTTCCTCAGTCCCTCTTGTTCTCTCTTCCATCATTACTTTCTTGAGTCTGTTAGTCACGTATGCAGCTATTTTAGGCTCGTTAACTCATTGTTGATGTGTGTCATAGTGCTGTAAACTAATAACCAGTTGTTCCAATACACACTCGGACTGGAGTCCAGAGTTACCGTGGTTAGGTTTTCCAATAGTAGAAACAGGTTGTGCACGACTGCTAGAACAAGACCACACTTCCTGAAAGTAATGAGTTATTTCTTCAAATTTAAATGGAACGAGTATTTTAATAGAAAAACGAAAAATGCCACTTTAACCACCACTTCTACGGGGGGGGCCCTATTGCATTTTTTTAGAGAGAGATAGTTGGTACAAAATTCCTTAAAATGTAATTGTTATTTTTGTTAAAGGAAACATCTGAAAGGTTGAGTGAAAGTATAGATGAGGAAGCTGGATAGTTATAAGGTAACTAAGATCAGGAGGTTGAGTAGTCACCTGTCGAAGTGAAAGTCAGTGGTTTGATTCCTGACCTTGCAATCCATATGTGTCCTTGGGCAAAATCCTGAACCTCACGTGATCCTCCCTGAGCTCACCTGTTTCTTATTGCGTATGGTAGAAAAAAGCACTACCTGGACTGAATAAAGAAAGATCTCTGTAGATCAGGGCTCTTCCGGTCCTCGAGGCCCCGTGTCCTGCTTGTTTTAGATGTTTCCTTGGATCAACACAACTGATTCTAATTAATGGCCATCATCAACTTGTCATCAAGGTCTGGGAAACTCTATTATTGACACAGTCATTTGTGGGTGTGTTAAACCAGGGAAACATCTAAAACCTGCAGGACACCGGCCCTCGAGGACCCGAATTGAAGATTCGCACTGTAGACTAAGAGAGTGCTGAATGAACGTCTGTGTGGATGGATGAATGTGGCTCATAAAGGGCTGAATGGTCACTCTTACTAAAAAAGGGCTGTAATAATACAGATCATTTACCATTTTACTTCAGTAATGTGAGTCTGTGATATCGCAGATCCCTGAAACTCGTAACATCTCACTGAATGACATGTCTTCAGACTGTTGTGTTATATCCCAGCTTTTGAACTGGTTGTCCAGTTTTCTTCTACTCCGGTCCTCAGGAAGTCACTGGCTTGCATGATTTAGATGTTTCCAGGCTCTAAAACAACGGACTTGTTATCAAAATATGCAAAGACTATTAATGACCCAGTCATTTGAATTGGTTGGTTTTGATCAGCGAAACATCTTCAAATAAATGAAATATTTACCATATAGGCTAGTGTCCCCTGAGGACTGGAACTGGGGACCTCAGATACCCAAATATATGCTCTCATAGGAAGATTTCTTTTCTCTCATTTTCATAATATTACCCCTTTAAAGATTCGGATTAAACAGTTAAAAGAGCAGAGGCTGGAGGAAAACACTTTAAACCATCATTGTCTGATGAATCAATTTTTTTTTAGGGACTGTGTTCTCTTTACACCTCTTCATACAAACTCATTTTAGTTATTGTCCACAATTATTATTCGATCTGCTGCTGCCAATGCAGTACCAAAAATGGTTCAATTGAACCCCCCCAGATCAATAGCACCTGATACAGCCTATCTCATTCTCATCTCACGTGAGGCACTGCATTTATAATGTTATTGACAATATTGAGCCGAATTGACGACAAGGCGGGATAAGCACCCCAGGCAGTAGGCAGGAACAAAGTGCCATTTCTTTCTACCTTTTATAATGGCTTTTTCAACCATGAACATGAGCATAGAATGCCATCTAATAAAACTGGAGGGCTTTGTTTAAATTGTTTCTCTCACCCCCAAGTATTTTTTGGCAGAATTGAGAAAACCTATTTGATGAAATTTTAAACTTTAGTTGTTGTAAAAATCACAAATGAAAACAAAGAGAGGAAACAATCACCTTCCCATGAACACATCTATAAAATAGAAGAGAGGCTCCAGTATCTTTAGTCACAGGACTGATTTGCAACAAAACAATTGTTTTCATATTATTGGGTTACTCTGTTTTGCTCAATGTGTAAAAGCAAACCTGAGAGGCAGTGATGTTTATTATTATGCTGTATTTTCATAAAATGGTAGTGACATGTTCATATAGGCTACTAACAAAAACAATGCATCAATGGAACTTCTAATTTATCCATGAAATACGTTAAACCAAACTTAAAGTAAAATGAAACATGCAAAATAGCCAATGACTATACAATTGTCCATTATCTAATCGGCCACTGAGATTTAGTATGGAAATTTGCTGTGCGGGGTAGTTTCTCTCAGGGCAGCGGCGTGGATACTGGATAGGAGGGGCTGAGCCGCGCTGCACCGCGCAGCTACTCACCTCTGACTGAATCCATCTCCACCTCTCAACCCTCAACTTGTCCCGCGCCAGGATGGCTGCGTCTGGCAGTCCTCGGAACCGTTGAGGCGTCAGAGGAATGCGGGCGGACGGCGGAACCGTCAGTTACTGGAGGGAGCTTATTGGGCGTCGGTGATGTTTGAATTTACGGTTGCAGAAACCGCCAACGTGTCGGAGAGTCGACAGAGCAGAGCTTGCTGGTGCGCTCGTGGAGACGAGGAACGGACGTGTGAATGAGAGAAATTTCGCTCACAGGCTGAGATATTAACTGCTTTGGTTGTTTTTTTGTTAACCTTGAAACGGTGAATCCTCACCAGGAGATTATTTGAGTGTTTTATAGCATTTAAAAATACTTCATTGTCTTTGTTTTTTCTTTCTTTCCTTCTTTTTTTAATTTTTAATTTTTTTACTTGAGGACGAATTCATGCGCCGATAGCTCACGAGGCCAATATGCCAGAATGGGTCCTTTACAATATGTCTTTCTCTGTGGACTTCTGTACACCCAAACCCACGGTGAGTTATAACTGTACATCCATTGTGAAATCAGCTGCCACGCATGATTCGGTGGTGAACTGATCTGGATCTGTTCTGGAGCGTATTTGACACGCAGTCTTTCCATCTCAAGTGCACCAAGACGATATAAAGGGATGCACATTACAGTTTCTCTTGAATTAGTGTCTGTGATGTTTATCAAGTCATAGTTGGTTGATTTAGTCCTGATTTAAGATAGTGCCACAGGCCAACTCTTTAATAGCTTTGTTAAACACAAGTTGATAATTTATTTATGCTCTAATTCAGTCGGATTCAGTCCTACAGACATGCATGTTCTGTTATAAAACTGCTTCAGTTCAGGTATCTAAACTTTTGGTGTATAATTTTCAAAAAAATATAGGGTCCTCCCAAAATACTTTCAAATGTATTGAGATCTTTAAGTTTCCTGACTTTGCTTTGCTTCAGTTCTTTTTATGAAATACATTATGCTCTAATATTGGGGTTATTTTTTCTTTGTAAAAAAAAAAATAAGTTTGCGTCCCATAATCAAAATTTCTGCTGTGCCATTCACATTAGAAATATTCAATGAATTGACTCTTCAGTGCTTTTGTCTGTAATGTACACATACAATACAATAACCTCAACCTAAAATACAAGTTAGATGCATTTCCACTTAAAAATCCAATGTTTTTATAAGGGAGTGGTTTCGCTTTGATAAAGACTTTGTCGCTGCTTTGTTACCCCAACAGCGCATACAGTATAAATATGTGTCAGTGGAGCAAATGTGCTGCAGTTCTTAGCAGTTCATAGTGCTTCAGATGGGTGTGAGTGTGAGGGTTTCCTGGACCCTGGAAGTAGTGAGTTGCTAGGTTAGTAGGTACAGTGTATAAGTAGAATTTAAACAAAGCAGGGCTTTGCCTCTACTGTACATCTCATTCTTATGACGCTCACAGCATTTGTTGACATAATGCCAGGGAGGTGTTGATTGAATTGTAAGGTCATTAACAAGGCTGTGGTTTGTATTGCAGTGTTGTTGACGCTTGTTTCAAATGTTTTGTTCAGTCTCTATTCCACACATGTGGGAGCAGATATTAAAGACTTACATACATATGCTAATTGTGATGCTGGGCTGGTGCAATAGTTTGTGTCTGCAGATACATGTAATTACCTTGTGTAGTGACGATTTCAACCTATTAATTTTCACTGTCATAATTCTGTGAAACATCTGTGAGAAACAGGCACGAGTAATTCGTATTTGCTCTTGTCTGACTGACTGCTTTGGCAAACAAAGTAGGTAAACTGTGAGTTTGTGACATGACTGCAATAATATTTTGACTCAGACAAGCTTTCTATATCAACTACTTGTACATGTTTTATATGTTGTGGATTTCAAATTTGTCTTTGAGGGGTGACTTGACATTTCAAGCTTGATTTTTACACTACAGAATATTCTTGAATGACAAGTGCCCTTTGCTTGACAGTCAAATTAATCTTTCAGTTAAAAACCGGAATTGAGTTCTTTTGAACTCTACTGCCAGAAGGCTGTTAACTTAAATAGACTTTTATTAGAATAGCCCGGGCTTATAAAGCCTTTTACAGCCAGTTTTCCTCTGCAGGCCCTTGATTTTCCCCTTCAGCACCATGGATAGAGCCCCAGTCATACATGTTGAGGAAAATAAGGCGCCAACATTCATGCCTAAACAGTCTGAGGAAGTCACTGCTGAAATAAGGCCACATTTTGTCCACAAAGACATGCCCATCTGATTAACATCTTCCTAATTAGAGCTATTTTTGAGATTACCTCATATAAAATGACACTTCAACAAGCACATGGCATACTTGTATAAATTTAGTATGAAAATAAAGGTAACACATGTGATTGAAGCAGAAGTGTAAAATTAATTTTACATATTACAAGGCTGGAATAAATGATGATGGTGAAATGAAAATCATACACTGCTTTTGAACTGTGGTTGAACAAAACAAACAAGCTAATGGAGCTGATGAAACTGACTGAAATCTTGAGGTATTTGTTGGTATCCCTAGAAAATAATTTGGCCATAGTGACAAACTAAAGTGTGTCCTGCAATTACAATCCCAGGTGTCTTCAATTTTTCAGTCAGTCTGACTATTTCAACGGTGAAAAGTAGACACTCTGCTGTTTGGTATCATGATGTGCACCGCACTGAATATAGACCAGAGAAAGGAAACGAGAAGGCAGTCAGAGGAGATCAGAAAGAAAATTATAGTCAAGCATGTTAAAAGTGAATGCTATAAGACCATCTCAAAGCAGTTTGATATTCATGTGACTACAGCTTCAAATATCATTCCAAAAGTTTAGGGTTCATGGGGTTTTAGACAACCCCTCAAGAGGAAGATTGATGACAAAATGAAGAAATGGATATTACATTTGGTAACCAAAGAGCTCAGAACAACTTTCAAAGAGATAGTGGGTGAACTCCAAGGTCAAGGTACATCAGGGTCAGAACACACCATTCGTTGCTGTTTGAGTCAAACTGGACTTAATGGAAGCTGGCTGAGGAGGACTCCACTGTTGAAAGCAACTTATAAGGACGCAAGGATGGTATTTGTTCAAGTGAATATTGAGAGGACACATAGCTTTTAGGAGAATGTCCTTTGAACAGATGAGACAAAACTGGAGCTTTTTGTCAAGTCCCAGTTGTATTTTCACAGAGGCAAAAATGAAGGATTAAAAGAAAAGAACACTGTACGTAATGTAAAACATGGATGAGTCCCTGTTATATTCTGGGGATGCTTTGCTGCTTATCTCAGGAATTCTTTAACTGATCTGGATTATTGATACCTTTGTGAAATCTTAACAGCCAATATAATCAACGGAGAGTTCACGACTCCACCCTACTCTAGGCATTGGCCAATCAGAAGAATCAAAAGACTGTAATATGGCCAACCTGTATGTCATCTTGTGTGAGGTTCTACTGGTAACAGAAATTGTCAGAGAAATCAAAAATGATTTGTCACAGAGACTTGAGATTATGTGAATGGATTCGTTTCTCACTGTAATGTTATGTATGAAGGTGGAGCACCAAAGGCAGGATCTGTTTCAGTGTTGGTCTGTAGAAAGTGAATGCTTTTCTTTTTTTGTTATTCTTGTTTTTCTTGGGGTTTTTTTTTGGTCTTACATTGGTCATACTTATGCTGATACAGTCTGTTGAGTCTAACTTTAAATAGGTTAGTCAGCTGTAGTCAGTGTCTTTCTTTAGGTTTCTTGGTGACTGAACTTTTCGAAACTTGCTGACAAGATCCAGTTTCACAATCATGAAATCAGGCATTTTAGGGGGTGTGGTGATCCATTAAACTAATTGTGGAGTCCTCTGTGTATCTGATTATTAGTAGTAATTTGTAATTTTTGTATTGCCTTGAATAATAACAACGATTAAGAACACAGACACACACACACTCATGCACACAAATACTGGAGCATGGCACGACAAAGCAGCATCACAAATTACCACAAAACTGTGGTAAATTGCTATTTTATTATTGTAAGATTTAAAACAGATTTCATTACCACCATTGCCTTAGTAACTGTAACTGCAGAGCCGCTTTTCTGTGGCGTGACACATTCTCATATTAGGATGTTTTGCTTAGTATAGTCTATGGGATTAAATCTGATTTTTTTTCATCATTCATTTGGTATGAAGCATGTGTAAATTGTATCATGCTTTGCATAATAAAAATTCCTTGATTGATCTCTGCCTCATCTGTACCCAGTACTGGGGATTCTCGTTAGGAACAGGGTTATTTAAGAATCTTTACAACTGTTGCCAAATGAACATTAAATTTTCAACACTAATCGCAGTCAAGCTGTTATTTATCCACATATAATTTAGGGGTAAAAATATGTGCATCCGTCTATCTGGTCTTCCTCTGCTCATTTACATTCAGGGTCAAAGTCTGCATGTTGCATGAACTGTGCAGAAAACAGGGCCAAAAGACTGACATGACCTCCTGGACCTACTCCTTGTCAGTTGACAGCGCCAACCACTGAGCCAATGTGCCACCCACAACTTAAATCATCTAATTTGAATTCAGTTGTCTCACACCACCAGTCTCACAAGCCACAAAGCAGAAAACCAATTAGACAAACTCTGTGCTCTCCAAACTGCATGTTTGTTTATTTGTTGGTGTGCCTTTTATAGATCCACACAATTGTTAATACCCAAGAGATCTATACATAGACCTTTAAAGGCACATTTAAAACACAATGCATTGCCACATTCGGCATGTTGTTGCCAGATAATGGAATGCTTTTTGTCAACAAACCTCTTAACATCATGGACGTCACATCAATTTTACTCACATTTGCAATTTCATTTTGGTTGCTGTGCAGCAGCCAATCGTCATGGTTGCCTTTGCCATTTGTACGTTTGTCACAATTACAGTCTCAAAGATGAGATACTGCATAACATCACTTTCATGTATTTATATCTTATTTATTCCTTCGCTTTATAAAGGTCTGTTTAAGCAGCTCAAACATCAGTCTCTTGGTTGTTTGCGTGCGCACTACAGAAGAGGAAGACCTTTTAACACAGATATTATAATGTGCTTGTACAATATGAAGTGGTCGAGTGTTGGGATGCCGTCACCTGTATAAAAGAACTGTTCCCCTACATTTGGGTCATCTTTTGGTGACATTTAGAGTTGGAATCACAGACACTATCATTGCTTTATTTACCCAAGGTTGGCTAACTAGTAAATGGAAAGAATAAGCAGAATTTGGGATCCCTGGTGTATTGTGGTTCACAAATCATTACATCATTCTTTTCACCACAGTAACAACGACTCATTCTTTTATTTCCTTAAAGGCTTTCTATCAAACAACGGCGTAAAAATCTAAATATGCATAGTAAAGCAATGAGGTAGACTTTAATGAGGAAAGGGAAAATATTGGTTTGTCCGTAATTCTTCAGAAGAAAGTGAAAAATCCAACGTAGCAGTTGCTGTTATGAGCCCACAGAGACAACATATTTGATGATGTCAGTGTGTGATGGAATGCTTTAATGAAAAACCTAATGAGATGTAATGACTTTGCTGTGCCCGTTTGTGAAAGTGAATATGGAAGCTTTGGTGTTTAAACAAAGCCTACAGTGCGGTTAGGAAGAACCTGACACTAATCAAGTTTCCTTTCGAGGACTGTAATGAAATAACACTTGATTTTTTCCTTTCAGTCCATCAGTCTATTGTTTAATGAGCATAGATGTTAGTGACAGATACGATCTTTTTAAATGGTTGACATTTGTGGCGTGGGTAAGATTTTTCTAAATAATGCGCAGTCATGGGGCAACATTTGTCCTAGAGGTATATTTGTCCAACATTCCTACATACCATTTCTTTTTATTTTTGGGGTAAACTGTTTATAATGCTTAGATATACTGTATATTGCAGATGCAACACCTTTTTCAAACACTCCGACTATTAGTCAACATAATCAATTGCCTTGATTATTAAAATTTGAACATTTTTGGCCTTTTATATAAAATCATATAAACTTTTTTTTTTTTTTTTTTTTTTTTTTTGTGCACACACTGTATGTACGATGCACACCGAAATTAGTCTCTGCTTTTAACCCATCAACTAGTTTCACTAGTGAGCAGTGGGGCTGCTAGCAGGGCAGCGCCCCGGGGAGCAATTGGGAGTTAAGGGCCTTGCTCAGGGGCCCCCAGTGATTTACCATTGTGGGCAGCCCTGGGCTTGAACCTGGGTCCTTCATGCCCAAGCCCACCACTGTAACCACTAGGCCACCACTCCCCCTAAATGCACTGACAATCATCTTGTGGTACAATAAATATTTTTAAACTGCAGTGCATTAAAGGAAATGCAGAGGGAATAGTTTGGATACGCTTTGGATAAAAACTAAATAAAATGTAACATAAAGTAAAAATTGGGAAGTTGATTGCATGCAGCTGCTAAAGAAGAAGAACATATGAGGGATGACAAAGTAAAGGGGGGCTGGCCAGAAGTGCTGCCAGATGGTGGATATTTTTATATATATGCATCCAAGACTTCAAATGAAAAGAACTGCACGAGTACAGCCTCAGTACTTCCTGAAACTGTGGCTAAGGAGAATTTCTCGGCTTCAACAGGCAAAATAATAGCTACGAGGAGAATCGATGTAATCTTTTATCTGACTCAGTACTTGATAGAGTTATCTATGTTTTCTTTAACAAGCCTTAGTGGAACTTTCGCCATTTTTAGATTGGTGTGTCCCCCTTGAGGCCTGGAGGTCAACCTCCTTTGACAAGCCTGTCCGAAATGTACTCTTGTTAGGTGTCTTGGTTGGTCACTCTCATTTTGTCTTCAGTTATTACTTTTTCAAGTCTGTTAGTCGTCTCAGTCATGATGTTCCCTGCAGCTGTCCGAGCTAGTATAATTATTGCAGATGTGTGACATAGTACCACGAAGTGATACACAGTTGTTGCAAGAGAAGAATTCCTAAGGAGTTTAAAGTTACTTTGGCTGGTTTGTGCCAATAGACGGGACAGGAGGCGTGAGTGCAAGATTCCAAAACGCAATCCAATTTTCCTTCAAATAAAAAATAAAACTGCTATTTGAACAAGAAAAAAATCCTTTGTACTGCTTTGAAAAGCAAAAAATTGGGGGCTAGGAAAACATGGCTTGAAATGACACAACATGCTTCATCTAAACTGGTTTGTCATGCATATACACACAAAGACACTTCCCATTGAAATATATTTTTGAATGTCATGCATGGGGGTATTATTGTCTATCAGCAAGAATGCAATTATTCACTTTTCCCTGAGGAGGGGTTGAAATCTAATGATTGTTACCTCACAAGGACTTTTGACTCTCTTTCTCTTTAGCATCCCGCCTTCGCCAAGAAGACTTCCCCCCTCGCATTGTTGAACACCCTTCTGACCTCATCGTATCTAAAGGGGAACCAGCCACTCTGAACTGTAAAGCAGAAGGCCGTCCGACCCCCACGGTGGAATGGTATAAAGATGGGGAGCGTGTGGAGACGGACCGTGATAACCCTCGCTCCCATCGTATGCTGCTGCCCAGCGGGTCCCTCTTCTTCTTACGTATTGTCCACGGACGACGGAGCAAGCCAGATGATGGCAGCTACGTGTGCGTGGCCCGAAACTACCTGGGAGAAGCTGTAAGCCGGAACGCCTCTCTAGAAGTGGCATGTAAGTCAGACATTTCATCATGTCCCTGTAGCCATAAAGGTTATGCCGTGGTCAAAGAAATCTCACATTGCATGACAGAAATAAGGTTTATACAAGAAAATGAAATGTGGGTAACCTTTTTTGGGGTGAATGGAAATGTAAAAATGTGCAAATGTTGCACCTGAATCGTCCTGAGTTCATGTTAGATTAAGCGAAACATGTTGGGGCAGTCACAATGCTGGATCCATAGACGGTGTCATCCTGTCATAAACGGGCAAGTCCACCTTTCAGCTGAACCTACGAGTGTGTGAGTGTGTTTACGCTCAGCACGTGTGCACTTATGTGTGTGAATATGCTTTTCAGACTGTTAGCGAGACCTGTTTGGATGACCTGCTTGAGTAATGTATGGGCAAAGCTGTGAACTGCTCCAGGGAGAAAGCGAGAAGAGGGCAGGATTTTAACCTAGCTAACTCCCTTTCACTGTTTGGAGTTGGAAAGATGCAGCCAGCTCCCAGCCAGATCTCTCCCTGTGTGGGAGAAAGAAGCTCATGGCTATTCACATTTCCATTATGTGCTAAACTGAGCTGATTTCTTGCCATGAACGAGCCATGAATGCATGCTCGGACGCACACACTGCTATACATGCGTACACACATACACACATATTCTGTTTTTCCGCTGTCACAGATTGGGAATACTGGGCAAACGGTAAATCACAGCTTGGTTTTAGATTTACAAATAGTTGGTTATCTTTGTATATATATGCTTGCTTATTATAAAATACGTGAGTATGAATCATTTTGGAAGTTTTACCCTAACTTTTCATTGCAGTTTTAGTTATAAAGGAGCAAAATGCTATCATGCTGGTTTAGTTCAATTGAAAGAAACAAACAAATAAAAAAAGAACAATTAACAGAAACGAGAGTCGTGAACACACTAATGATTCAACTGCAACATTATCTGACATCTTGTGGCCTGATTGCGCTCCACATCATCTCTGCATCTTTGTTAGCATTTCCACATCAGATACTTACATTTCTCTCTCTGGTGATTCCAGTTTTTTGGCTCAAATCAAAAATGTTAAACTGTTCTAGAATTATTGTTGCAGCTCATGATGTCAGATGTGCTTTTACAGCCGTTTACCTTTAATCAATAATGCATGCATGTCCGTATGTCAACATGCACATGTCAAAGGAAATAGTAGGTGCTTTCACAAACACAAAGAGACGAACACATCAATATCTTGGCCTGAGCGCTCTTTTTTTTTACTGTGAGGAGAATTTACACAGTGCAGCATATCACATTTAGACTTTTAAAGTAGTACATTTGGATTTAAGGATGGTGAATAGTTCTATTTTATAAAGAAACCAGAGTCCCAG
Source organism: Xenentodon cancila (assembly GCA_014839995.1). Taxonomy (NCBI): domain Eukaryota; kingdom Metazoa; phylum Chordata; class Actinopteri; order Beloniformes; family Belonidae; genus Xenentodon; species Xenentodon cancila. The sequence goes on along the minus strand of CM026213.1, from coordinate 20,293,681 downwards.
AACTGTCTTCATTAGCGTCACAGACTAATATTATGGCTGCTTCATTGATTCCCTTGACTGAATGGAGGCCGACTTTATGAATACAATGACTGTGTCAAAGTGATTTTGTGGGGATTTTCGTTTTTTTTTTTCTTTTCTTTTTTTTTTAAATAGAATAAAGCTCGTTTGTATTTTGCAGCTCAAAAAGATATTTGGAAAGTATTTTGTAAGTTAATTTTCAATTTTTTTTCTAATGTAGAAGTTAGACTTGGCCCTGCTACAGTTTTTTTTTTCTCTTTCAGTCAGAAGACAAGTATTGCATCAGTATTAGCAACACATTGAGAGAGGGGAAAATAATATACGTTCCTTTAGATGTGAAGAACCAAACTAGCAGGAGCAAAATCAGAATATCATGAAGTAAAGCTTTAATCTCAGCCCCACAGCATCTCTAATGTTCCTTGAAATGCTGTCAGGATGCGAGTCTTGGATGATGCATTGCAGCATGTAGAAATCCTGAAGCCTTCCCTGAGATCCACTGGCTTGCATTTGGCTAAATATGCGGGTGTATTTCCATCCCGGTGAGTGAGGACATCCTGAGGGATGAATGTTTGCTTCAGCAAGTCCCATCATACTTGCTCTGAAATCTTTAGCTGTTACATGAGACATGTGGATCCACCGCAGGATCCATACAAACTTTTATGCCCAACACATTAAACGCCACGTGCCTGCTATGTGAACGCGGTGAAGCCTGAAGATTCTCAAGTACCTGATTGTCGTTGGTCTTCTGAAGTTGAATATCTCTCTCAGCTTCAGTGCCACATAATATGTCGGCTGCCAGCAACATATTATGTTCTTTGCTGCCATCTTAAGTGCAGACAATATTAACATTTTCTTTTTCTTTCTGAAGCCTCTCATACTGTACATCAAAGACAGTTTGACCAAGACAGCCTCCAGTATTCTTTGTTAAATGGAGAATATCATGGCTGCAGGGATGCATAATCTCACAGCTCTTTCAGGGGCTGCGGGCTCCTGCCAGTGTTGCTGCATCCAAAAAGTTGTCATCCAATGCTCCGAGTGGGAGCAAGTGGGCAAATGAAAGTGCTGCGAGGTTGATCTGACAGCGAGTAGACCTCCAAATGCTCCATTCCTTTCGGATCATACACAACCGCTTATTTTTTAATGGTTTGCAGAACTGTATCTCAACCAGTGATTTAGAAAATGTAGCCAACCAAAAAAGGTAATGCTACCTTGCATATGTTTGTGCTGCACAAGCTCAATTTTGATGGTTCATCGTGCATCTTGTGAGTTTTAGTGTGACTGAAATGAGATGAGGCATTATTAATTCCATCCATGATGCAAAACACTTCAGCTGTCTAAGATGGCAGCAGAGCTTAAAATATGTAAATCGTGCATATATGCCAGACAGATCTACAGCTGGCAGGTTTGCAAAACATATAACACACCTCATACCAATTGTTTCTCGTTAATTAACCACTTCTTGCTTAAACATTACTACTGTAGTTTCTTCCAGTCATGGTTCATAATGCCTGTTCTATGTCTTTAATTGATATAAATCCTGCAAAATATGACCCAATTTTTTTTTTTTTTTTTGGTATATATTTATTTTTGTTTGAGGAATGTAAAATAAATGCACTTTATCCCCTTGTTTGTTTGTTTGACTGTTTGCTTGCTCACCAACACCATTGTTAGTTCTAAAGCTTCTGCCTTTTCGAGTTCACGTCTTGTGCGTAACTATCTCGCTTCAGGCTTACTTCAATGCAACTTTGATGTCTATAGGGACTGCATTAAGATATTTTTATTCCATCTACATGGTTATTTCATTTGTTTTAAATCTTTCAGCATGCTGTATTCAAGTAGTGGTGGATTTTCTGGGGAAGTGTCTCACATTGAACCAATAACTCGCATTAGTTGAAGAAGAATGCATTAAGTCTTGTCTACCTATTGTTCTCTGACTGAAATAAGTAACCTAAAACAAGAAGGCTGAAAAGAAGAAGATTTGATCCCTAGGGCAAAGGAGAAATATTTACCGTATCGGCTAGACGTTCATCAGGCACAAATGTGAAGTTTCACCCTTGTTGAAATCCTATTTCCTGAGGAGAGTTCTTGGGTACATATTCAGCACAAATGATAACATCAGCCATCAGCCAACCAAGAAATGAGGCCATGACTGTTTATTATTAGAAGGTCTTGTATTTTTGCCTCATAAACAGAATTCATTGTGTTGCAATGTGTTACTTGATCCTCGCATCCAAATATGTAATTTTAATAATCAGAAATCACCTGCTGTGGGTGTGCAGGGTCACGCTTGGCCTTCCACCATGGCATTTTTTCACATTTTCACGTCTGCTAAGTCAGCCACTGCAGCTGAGCACTACTTCTGAGCAACCGCAACAAACAACTGTGCAACCTCCAGGCCACCAGTGGACTGGCACTAATCATCAGAGTGAGTGGCTGTTGATGGAATTAGAACAGATTCGTCAAACTATTAAGAAGAGACAGAAAGAAATAAACGGCGATGTGTTGAGGGGAGATGTTGGCGGAGGGGCGACTAATGCAATGGTGTCTATTAGCAGAGAATTGAAGAAGATGGGCGCTCTTCTAGTTGACTGTGCCAAAAGAATTACAAGTGTAGTCAGTCATCTGTATAATCAACAATCAATGTTGCGATGGGGTTTGTTAGTGCAGCATGGTAAAAGGATTAAACCCTATGGCCTTTTTAAATAAAACTAATAGAGATATTGCTGTCAAGCAACTTTAATGTCAAATGAAATAGAAGTTGCCTTTTTTAAACTTGTTTACCAAATGCAAGATCTAATTTTGCTTGTTTGCATTTGTTACTTTGACCTATACAAATAGACGTAGCCAGTATGAGTTACTAGTTCTGCAGAGGTTTTTACTAAAGAGTTGACATTATTGGTGTACAGGTGAACTTAGATGGATATTTCAATCAAATGGTTTGTCAATACTTAAAAAGAAAGGATTTCACATAAAACTTTAATGGTAGAGTAAGCTATTTTTTGGATTACGTCATGTCTGTTGATGTTTTAAACAATTAGTTCTTTTTTTTTTCCCTGTCGTGCACATTCAAACCAAAGTCTAATCAATAAACAAACTGATGAAAACTGCTTACAGTTTGCCTCCTACAACCGCTGATGTGCAAGTAGTATACTGTATACTGTGCAGAGTAGCCAGTGACCCAATTTCATTTGGATAAACCCCTTCAGGGCTTAAATATTTGTATCAAACATAACTGTAGTCCAGAGGAAAGGTCAATAGGTCATCAAAGTTATTAGGGGCCATCCTCAGGGAACATGAATATCTGTCACGGCAGCTCATGTATCCACAGAAGTACACACTGACCAACAGATGTTGTCATCCACACAAACACGCTGCTACCTTTGCGAAACATAGAAACATAAAGACATGGTAGGAATATGTGACACTGTTGCTTTTTGTGAAGTCCAATTTGAAACTTGAGTTTGATTTGGATCTTTGGAGAATTACAGTGGTAATATAACTAATGCCAAAAGATGTACCTTTCTATAGCCAATATTTGTCTGTTCATTTGGCAACAGTCAGTACCAAATACCACAAAGCAATTATTTTATTTATTGTGTAAATTACTGTTACATTTATTTTTAAATTATGTGTTCATAGCTGCCATTATGAAGACCTGCCAAACTGTATTTGACTGTCCTACAGCAATGACACGATCTTCTTGTGTTGTGTCTCTCAGCTTCTTTGTGACTAAGTCCTCTCTTCAAGGATGGACATTCCTCTGAGCCATTAGGCACTGCAGTAAACATCATAGCCTGGATATGATTTGAGAGTGAAAGCCAGGCATGAAATAATCTTGTCTTCCAAAGTAAATTACATGGTTGGGATCTTTTATCCATGGGATGCACTACACTGGTAGCTGATTAGAAGGTATCCATCTGTCTTTGTTGAAATGTCCAAGAGCGTGGACTGTGAAGAGTGCTGTTGTGTTAAAAAAATGAGGCTGTAGTCAGGAAATACTTTCTGGAAGTGGGTACTTAGCACTTTTGAAAGACATTGAAAATGCACATCACTTAAAATTCCACTGGGAAGGATTCTCTTGTGTTTTAAAAAATGGCAAGTTGCCTCCTGCCGAGTGACACCTTCCAAAGTTGCCTGCCAAGTCTGTTTTCAGGCAGACTGTCAGTGTTTTGCTCACCTGCAGCAAGTCCACCGTTCTTCCGTTGTTATCTCTTGGTCTTTTCCAAGTCTTCACCAGCTACCAGAACTGTTTGAACCAAAATGATCTTTTGTATCTGTTGAGATGGAATCATTTTTTGCATTCAGTATTATTTATTTCCTGATATGTTAACTATTATATCTAGCTTACTTTTTTTTATGAAGTAAATTATTTGTTATCAATACACCACTAAAACAGGAAGAGGAAGTTGTTTGCTGACCCTCATCTTTACATTTTTAGAGCCCCTTTGACCAAGTTAGCGTACATATTAGGATACAATGTCATTTCCTTTCTTCATAGCTTTAATAGAGTTCATTCAGTTTTATATAATTTTGTAAGATACACTTTGAAGATAATTTTTTAATATGTAATCTTGACCCTCAGTTGGACCGACATAAAAGAACAGAAGCAACACTATCTTCAAGGACAAACATAAAATGGACGCGTAAAGCTGTCAGTGTACCTTCACTAAGAGTATAATTATTTTAAAATCCTTAGGGGATGATTACACATAGAAAAAGGCAATGCTTTCCACTACAAAGTGATGCATCTTGTCATTGCTTGGCAGCCTGTAATCAGCCATCAATTACTTGTGTGCCAACCAGCAATATATAACTATTTAAAACAGCTACAGCTCTTAAAAACCAGTAACTTAAACACAAACCAAAAGGAATTACCCAGAAGCATCCACTAATGCGCCTCTGAGCTTGCTGTTTATGTATAAATCATATAACGTAGCTCTGAGTGCTCAATACTATCAGGCCTGATCTCCATTTCTGTTGTTGACAGTGCAGTTAGGCAAGCCAGCTCCTGAGTTCATGTGATTAGACAGCAGAGAAAAAGCTGAAACACCCTACAGCTTTTATCTTTTATCTGAGTTTAACTTTTTCCAATGCAAATAGCTGATAGCTGTTCTGCAGAACGTGCAACTGAATTTCTATTGAAATTAATTAAGTAAATGAAGTAAATGTAGTCTTCATCCATTCGTTATGATGGCTTTATCCTGCTGGGTATCTTTCCCAGGACTCATCATGCATGAGACAAGTTACCTCCTTGACAAGGAAGGAATCCACAACAGGGCTAACACACTGACTTAGAGCCACACACACACACACACACACTCACACACACACACACATGCACACACAGTCAACTCAGAATCACTAGGAAATCCAACATGCTTTTGGTTCGTGGGAGGAATCCAGAGTACCAGGAGAAAACGGTGCGGACATGGAGAGAACTGGCCAACTCCACACAGAAAGACTCCAGCTGAAATTCAAACCAGTAGCTTTTTGCTGTTTGGCCAAATACTAACCACCAAAGGCTGTGCTAATGCTGTGCCAAATCCCTCGTATTCATATGTTCATTTTCTTTTTTATTCTTTCTTTCTTTGATTGACTCTTTATGATAGTATGACCCATAGTCTTTTTTCTACATTAGATTGACTATTCGACAACAGTAGAATCTCCATAACATTCATTGTGTTCATGTTTCATTCATATATCATTTATGACTGGGTTTTTATGATTATTTGGACATGGATGAAACAATACCCCAACTTTTTTTGCAGATAGGGACAATTCAGGAGATATGTGGCCTTTTTTTTGTTTTTTGTTTTTGTGAGAGTGAACACTTTGGTGGCCAGCTCAGTAAAGCAGAACTAATGTATAGATTTTGTTTTGGCTGAAGACAGTCAGAGAAGGGAGCTAGCATCTGGTGCTAACTGGACCATGCTCTCTCCTTGGAGGTCTATGATTTATGACGTACGGTTAGTTAGCTAAGGGCTAGCATCTGGTGTTAATTGGACCATGCAAACACCTTTAAGAGCTCTGGTGCACTTTCTTACAGTTGGTTGGAAGAAACATATGCCTGGCGTGAACAAGCACACAAACTCAGCTTTACTCTGCTCAAGCTTGATGTAGCTGTTAAGTAGCTTTTTCACAAGCAGCTGTATGTTTGCAGCAAATCAGGACAGAATTTCACAAGTGACATGTTCAATTTGTGTCTTTTACTAAATACTCAGAAATGTGTTTGTTGTACAAACTCACCCTTTATTGTATTTTTTATAGTGCTCCATTGAAAAAGAGACAGAAAATAAAAAAGGCATACAATTTAACTTGCCTCAATTTTATTGGTTGGTTGGATTTGTTTTTCTTTGCTCTTATGCAGCATTGTACACACTTCAATATAAAAATAAATAAATATGTTGTCAAGTTTAGGGTACAGGGACAATGGCAACAAAGACTTTGGATGAAACACAATCTAAAAATTATGGGCTATCAGTTGATAGCATTTTTTTTTTCATATACTTTGATTATTTTTATTGTTTGTATTTGAACACTGACATTCACACAGAACAGTAAGCCTTGACCTGGATATCCTCTATCCATTATCTGTTAGGTATCTGCTAGCTATGTAGGGATCCCAGACGGACTGACAATTTTATCCAGAGGAAAAATCATTAGATGAAAGCCCAATCTCAAAATTGGTGCTTGGCCAATAAAGGATTTCCAGTAGACAATGTCATTCATTTTGAAAGTAAAGTAGCTGATGGATGATATCGAATGTTGATATTGTAGTCTTTTTTTTTATTTTGCATCTGGTGAAAATAAAAAATGAAAAGATAAAATACAATATAAAGTAAAAATAATTGAATGAATAAATAAATGAAATAATGCACCATTGTTGAACTTTCAACCTGCGGTGCACTTGTGATTGAAATGTTGCAGCTATCAACTAAATAGAAGTCCAAATATAATCAAAAATCTCCTTCCACAGCATCTATGCTGTTTGCCTACACCACTAAGGTATTTCTGTTCATTTTATCCTCATTAGCCTTTTGAAGAAATCGGCTTCCAAAATACTATAATACCTAAGCTGAACTGTTTGTTGGTCTGTTTGCATTTTATTTTATTTTACAGATGCATTTTATTTCATTTCTTCAGGCCATTACCTGTCACAGCATATGATGGAGGGTAAGTCTTCCATCAAAAATATATACGTTTTTGAGTATAGCCCGTTACAATAAACAATATCCAATTGCCTACATGGAATAATCTTTCTCTGAAGCATTCATTCTTTTAGAACCTTTGATAATATGTTTTGTACACACGTGTGGATTTAACTTGGCCAAGACTATTTCACAAAATCTGTTTTCAATATAAAATATTATATATGTTTCATGACATGTCAGTGTTCCAAGGTAGTATATTAGATGCAGTAGAGGTAAAATTATTGGCTTCAGATATGTGGTCATGTTCCAACACTAGAAACTGAGTATAGCTTTACATTTTTGTTTAGATGACTTGGAGCTGGTTTAAGATACTCCATTAGTACACCTTGAATGATGCCTTCACATTTTTATTTCCATTGTCACTGATACTTATTGCTGCTCTCATCTGTCCTAGATGTTGCTAAGGTGCTGCCGTCTGTTTTCACAGAGCTACATAAAGCTATATTTTTTTATACGCTGCTATAAAGTCATGTTTCATTATGAGGAGGCAAAGAATGGATTACTGTCATAGAAAAGTACCACCAGATTAGCAGTATTTAAACTCAATCTTGGCATGCTCATGTACTTCTGTTTCATATATTTTGGTCAATGTGTAGGCTCGAGTGCCTTAACTCATGTGTGACTGTGTGTGAACCTGGGTGTGACAAAGCCTTGATGTGTGTCGCAGCAAAATGATAATAGTTTGTAATTGTCGCCTTCCAGGGATGCATTTGCATAACACTTTGATGTGGCTAAGAGGGCTTCTTCACCTAGCTTAACTAATAAAGATATTTAGGAATAAAAGCAGGGGTTTTGACAAGTACAAAGGTATCTCACTGTACATGGTATAATATTGTGCAAATGCGTCTTCACTGCCTTCACTTGTCTCCAGTCTGGATGGGGTGATGAGAGTGCGGAACATCCCCAACCAGCCAAAGGGGCTTTGTAGTTGGTTTATTATTCATGTGACCTACCCAACATTCCCCCCAATCTAGGCCAAATGGCTGTTATAACTGCTAACTGTCACATCCAAAGACTTCCTTTCACCTATTCATTTACCTCCATCAAACTACTCCTCCATGGAAACATCAACCATTCCATCCACCCTTCCTTCCGATTCACAAAAAGCGAAGAGTGCCAGGCTCAGGGTAGCGATAAATTGACATAAGGCATCTCCGGTATACACCTGAGTGAATAAAATGGACTGGGAGCATCCGGGATCCTGATTAATTCATGATATCCACTGAACCCCCAAACCCATTCACTCGAGCATCTGTTTCCTCAAGCTTTTTACCTGGAATGGGTTGTTTCAGAAATAAATATTCAAAACATGATTGAGTAGTCTTATGTGTTCGGTCACTGCCTGCATCTGTGCCAGTTCATTCTACAAAGTTGTCAAAAGTGCAACAACAATATGGCGGTCGAACCATTCTATCTTTCGATGTGTCTGTTTGTGTGAAAAAAAAGTAGAACGTAACGTTGCGCGGTCCAAGGAGTGGTGGCCTCGTCTGGGCAAATATGTCAGCGGTTTACATTGGGTTATGAGAACTGCTAACTATCCTACAACACATGCTTTACTAATCAGACCATCTCCCTTTACTGTTCAGTTCATTTTAAATTCAGTATGATATAGCGTCATTTCACAAGACTCATTTCAAGCTAGGAAGTACAACGCAGTCCTGTTAATTACAGTTCATTTAACTTCATCTATAGTCCAGTTGTTTTTCAATCAATGTAAGCTTGTTATCATCCATTTTTGTGTTCTATTTCTTCCCAGTTCAATATTATATCATGGTAATTGATTAAAAAAAATCCATAAGGTACCCAATATATTACAATGAATGAAACTTTGATTTAAGCCTCTACTCTGAACATCTACATGGAGATAGTGGAAAAGAATAACTCCCTTATAACATGACGAAACTTTGGGCTGAACATGATGGTCAGCCATCTGCCTCAGCTGTTTGGAAGGTGACGTGACAGGAAACTCAACGAACACATAGACAATAGTCCAGGTACATTTGCTATGACGCCAAAAAGAGAAACACGAAGTCTCAAGTTAATGAGGAAAGGTCACTAAAGAACCTAGGTATATATCAGTAAAATTAAAGGGATTCCTCACGGTCACCCAAGGTACTCCTAACTACATTGTATAAGCTTTATCAAAGGAAATGTAATGTTTTAAGCGTAATTGGAAAGGTAGAGAGGATATATGTGTTTTAAAAACAAAGAGAAGTGGTTCCAAAAGTAAAAAGCCTGATAAGTGAGGGCTTTCCTTCCGTTCTGCTTTAAGAAACTCAGGGACCACAAGCGAGCCTCCAGTCTGAGAGGAAAGTGGTCTGTTGGGATAATATTGAAATAGGAAGTCTTTAAGAAGAAGCTGAGCCCTTAAGGTCTAAATGGACAATTCTACGCTGTAAATGCATCAATAAGTTCCTGACGATCAGTGAATACAAAGTTAGAGTACGACTATTTTTATCATCAATATTTTATTATATAGTTTTGTGGTGAGCTGCACTTAAGGAGTGACCCAGCTCTCTTTCTTTCACTGTCTGTCCTTTATATTTGGTAGTCTGCTTGGAAATGCATTTGCTTCTATTACGCTGCCTCATCTGACTCTACATTTACCTTCTTCTTAGATACCTTGAATATTGCTCTTCATTCCAGTCTATTAGATGACTTTTTCCAACATTGAACTAAGGACGTCCTTCATTTTTGTAACCCTACAGAGTCAGTAGCTTTTTTTCCACTAGAGTTTATGTATGCATGTGGTTTCTCAGGTGCTGAATAGGTATTGTAGGCTAGTTTATGTATGTGATCACTGGGCTGCTCCATTTATTCCTTGGTGTGATAACCCTTAAATCTTCTACTTCAGTGTAAAATTGCTTTATCTGAATGAAAGGAGATAAAGAACATATGTTATGAACTCCTGGATCTATGACGGTTTTACACAACACAAACATTATACAAGCAAAGACTCTCCAGGCAACCGGAGTTGCCACTTTTAAACCTTAATGCTAGTTTCTCTTATCCATCCAGTAACCCTTTCAAAGACCAGATGAATGTGGCAGCAAAAGAGGCACACTTATATTGAGACCAAACTAATCTGCAGCTTGAGGAGAGACATCAAAACCAGTCCAACTGGATGCATCCGTTCATGAGATGGGAACAATGCACCAAGCTATTTCATAAACCAATTGTGTTAGTAAAAAAAATGATGCTCCTGTGGTTTGTGTGTTAGCTTGGTCTCATGCCCCAGTAGTTAATGTGCACTAGTCCATTGCTGCAGATGTTGTCCGCATGGGGACTGGAACTGAGTGACCAACAGAGCTCGATGTTGGGGGGGGTGGTGTGTTCCGGAACAGATGTTTCCAGCCTTTGTGCATTTGGCATTTGAGCTTTAATCTGGTCAGTGAAGGGCATTAGAGTATACTGAAGGCAAAGGGGATAGATGCTGCCTGCACGGGGACCCCAGCTGTCAACTGCCTTGAGAAGTCCCCCTCCTCTCCTCTACAAATTTTAAATTCACTCCAACATCTCGATCTCTCCTAGTCAAATCCTTACTCGTGTACACACGCAAATCAAAACCCACACAGTTTGTAATTGGCTGAGAATTAGGGCACATGGTGTATTGTTGAACCTGCGGAGATTATGCATTATGCTTGAATCTGTGGAGATTATGCAGGGCTGGGATATTATGCCTCCATTTTCCCTGATTGCCTCTTGGTATTATTTCCTTGCCTGTGCCACAGCGAATGTCCCACTCACCTCATCTTTGCTGCTCTTCCTGAATATTGTACTTTATTCTTGCTTCACTTTCCTCTCCATTCTCTTCCATTCCACACCCTCTACACCCCCCCCCCCCCCCCCCCCCCCCCCCCCATCTCCTCCTTAGGGCCTCTGGCTGTCTCCCCACAAGTGATGTTCTCCTGGCCAGATGATGCATGCATATCTCTTGTGTCTTCTTGATGCTAACTCACGCCGACATTTGCACGGCATTGTGGGATTCTGCTCTCGGTCATATTTCATGTAATGATGAAAATGATGATGGTGATGAGGATTCGGGGAGGGCGGGGGGATGCTTCTATTTTTTGCCCTTGTCTTTTCTTCAATATCAATCAGCACAGTGTGATAAGATGGTAGATAATGGGTGGTCATGGAAAGTGTAGCAGGGATAACAAGTTTTGCTTTGACTTTGGATGAGTTGCTTTTCACTCACAAGAAACGGCCAGCATTCACAGAGAACCAGCTTTCATTTTATCAGTTTTGAATTTTAAATTGCACCACTTTCACCACTGTCCCTTGCTTATAATATATTATTTTTGCTGGCTTCACGGACAGCTATGTTTACTTGGAACACTGTGTTCCAATAAAGAGTCAGGAAATGAAAATAAACCCTAATAGAGGAGCATTTTTTCTTGCATGCGCACTAACAAGGGCGAATGCGTTCTAAGCAAAAAGAGATTGAGAAGGAGACGGGGGGAATAAACACATTCAGAGAATGGAGGGGGGTATCATTACTGGATGAGTCTGGGCCATGGCAGCCTTTTGGCCCTCCTGCAGTCTCCTCTGTGTGTATATGCAGAATGTATGTGCATCTTACTGGTGTTTGTGTGCACATTTCCAGTACTTGCCAGTACGCAAAGCCGTGTCAGTGGATATCGTATCTATGGAAGAGAGATTTCTTCACAGTCTTCGCTACACCATAATTAATCTGCTTAAACCTGCTAGGCCTGTCTCCCGCACTTTTACACATCAGAAAAGCCAGCTCTGGATTCAGCCAGGATTTTCTCCATGAATGCTGGTGGAAAAGTCATTCAGCCTCACAGCTGACAGCTTTCTGTCAGAGTGTGCAGAAAAGCTTTCAAAATAGAGACAAAGCACACCTCATCATTTCCGGTGATGGATGTCGGATGGGGGAGGTTATCACAAGGGGTCATGAAACCCCTGAAACTGTCAGGTTGTTGGTTTATATTGCCTACCTGCATCCACTTCTATTTAGATGACAGGCACCTCCATGTCCAACAAATGAAGCAATTTATGGTCAGTAGTGATCTTTTAGCCTTACCTGAGGCTGTGGGTGCTATCTGGATGCTACAAAAACAAACAAACAAAAAAAAAAGTCTATAACAAAAGAGTGAAAGCTTTTTTTTCTTTCCTATTACAACCGAAGCTCATGTAAATGACACTGAAATATCTAATATTGTTAATTCAGTCCGTAATGTTTCTGAAAGCTGCTGTGAAAAGCTTTGCAAACTTGTCCTAAATCTGGCTTCCTCACCTATCTTCATTGGAGTCTGCTACGCAACACGCTCACACCGGGTTTTTTATGGCTGTCTCGCTTCCCACAATGTGGAATCCCACTTTCAATATGATGTCGAAGCCGAAGATAAGGTTTGGGGGTTTTGGTTGCACTTAAGCAGATTACAGTGTGAAGATTGGTGAAGAAGGATTTATCATTGAAGCAAAAAGGAAATCTCATATAACTTCTTGGCAAAATGCTACAGCACCTACCCCACAGCTATGAACTAATACTTGTATTGTGTGTGTGTATATATATATATATGTGTGTGTGTGTGTGTGTGTGTGTGTGTGTGTGTGTGTGTGTGTGTGTGTGTGTGTGTGTGTGTGTGTGTGTGGTACTTACTGTATAGGTTGGATAAGCTATGCATGTGCTTGAGCTTGATTAATTAATTATAGAGTCAGATTTTATGGTACTTTTTTAAATGTCGTTTGATATGATGTATCTAATTTTCCCGCCCTGTGTGGCAACCATTCCTGCGGTTTCGTGGCGTGAAACACAGACATAGCCCTTTCTGGATTCCTAACAAAATTAATTTCTATTTTGAGGTATGCCACTTGCTGAGTGCAAAATGGATGAGAAGATTAACAAAATGACTCCATTTGTATGATTTGCTGAGTCCAAATGCACCATTTCTGCAGATTTCAATGATGTATTTAACAACATGCTTGTTGTCAGTGTTGAGAGCTGTTTACAACAGAGAATGTAGAAGAATGATTCTGTTTTGAAGGCAAAGGGTGTTGGTTTGATGTTTGTTTTCCCATTTTGTAAATTAATGAAAATGAACAGCGTTTATATTTTTGAAAGTGTTCTTTCTTTACAGCATCATGTACGTGTATACTTTTTTTTCTGCTTTCTAGATATGATTGGGACAGGATTTCAAAATATATCATTTTCAGTAAAATGCCTGGATTATGGCGTGGTCTGTTGTCCCAGATGAAATTGGTGTACAAAAATTATTTGCTATGTTAAAATAAAAGTAACTATTTGAAATATCTTAAACATATTCCTCCAGGTTGAATTGCGAATAGGATCTTTATTTTGTGCCGTAAAATCGTAAAATTGCACAGCTCATGACGCACAGTTTGCTATAGCAACAGGATACCCTGAAGCTGTTTCACCTCTCATCTAAAAGGCCTCTTTATTTTATTTTATTGAGAGTGTCTCCAAAGGTTTTCATGACAAACCTAAAGTACATTTCTTTCCTTTTTTTTTTTTTTTTTTTTTTTTTTTTTACGGCTGAAGTTTTACTAACATCTGCTTCTCTGTTCATTACAGCCATTTGTAATTTAACATATTCTGCCCCCTGGCAAAGACATTACGAAGCCTAGTTTGTTTAGTCCAAGCCAGTAAAAGGAAACCAACCTGATGTGTATTCACTATGAAGTGTTATTTCCAAAGCTGGCTTCAAATTCCCTTTGCCACTGGATCAAAATACATCTGCTGTTACCCCATGTGGATGCTATAATAGGAGCCGCATGAACACCTTCAGGAACTGCTTTTGTTGACTCTCATTAACCTAAAAGTCTTTAGTAACTGACAGCATAGGACACTAGCTGTACCAGTCATCTCAGTCCGTCGTCTTAAATGAATCCTTGTAAGATGAATTTCTGTTGTGATTCTTATGAGAAGCCATCTAACGAGTTTTACTCCCAATGCAGCAAGTAGACTTATTCTTTGATTCTTTTTCTTTCTTCTTTTAATCCAGACATTAATTTAATTTGAGGCCATAATTGCATTAAGAGGGAAGCACTGTATTTTATTGGATGGAGACCTCAGTTCTGTGTTCTGTTCCATCACTTTTAGTTTATGTAGCAGAACGGGCAAAATGAACAAACAACACTTGATAGTTACCCTCAAGGTGTCAACGACCCTAAAACGATTAAATGCCAGGGACTTCTCGTCAGATAGATATTAGACGTGGTTAAATGACCAATTCAAACATCTAAAACCTGAAGGAGCATTTCGAAAGCCACACTTTTCTTCTTCAAGAAACAAAAAATCCTGTTACTTTTGATTGGTGCAGAGGTCATAACCAGGATAACAGACTAAACTTTTTTTCTTTTTTAATGATTTACAAATGTGTGACTAGGTGTGCATTTATCCAAATGTTAACATTTGATATCTGGCCCGATATTGTTTAAATAGTCAGATAGTATCAGACAGAAGAGCAGATCCATTAGACCGAGCTGTTGATTTCAGTTTTTGATTTCAACACTTGTTTTGCAACGCTTCAGTTATGCATCAACCGTCCATGCAGCTACAGTGGCAAAAACAAAAGTATGTGAAACTGTTGATATTAACTGGTTGGCTTCATTAATTTACCATAAAATGTGATCTGGTTTGCATCTAAGTCACAATAATAAACAAACACAACTTCCTCTGAATACTTTTCCTCCAGCACTGTCAGTGTTTAACAAGTGTGTTCAAATCAGACACCAAATATGAGATAATATCAGCCTAAGTGTATTGTGTTTGTTGACGACTGCGACTTTGTTGATGCCATCATTTGACGTCAAATTAATCCAGACAATCATTCGATTCCAAAGGGGTTTAAATACTTTTTTTCCCAACTATGTTTTACGTGTTACATTTGTTCTACAAAAGGAAAAGCCATGTTTAAGTCACACTTAAGTCAGGTCTGGATGTTATCAGTCTCTTCCACAAATTAGTTGTATTAATCAGTAACGAGTATTGATTGATGCGTAAAGTCAGGCTGTTAGTGTCAGAAATGGGACTGAAATAATGAGTCTGCTACATATGTACACGTGACAATGGAGGATGTAAACAGATATGCTACCAGATGCTTTTTTCATAAAATTATCTAAGTTTCTTAATTTGACTGCACCATTAGAGTGTCTTTAAGCACTTAAAAACCCCATGAGGAAGTTCTTCACTTGTCCTGCTTCTGCTTCGTTTTAAAAAAACAAGTAAATGGAGAAATATGACACATATCTCCTTCTTCTTTTTATTTTTTTTAAATCACGTCCTTTTGAAGACTAACAAAAACATACAAATACAGTATGCTGATGAATTTAAATGAATGCATTAGAAAAAAAAAAGCAAACTATTCCCATAATTTACAGTTAAAGGTTGAATGTGTGTTTTGGGTTAGTTCGCCTCAGACAATAATCATCAGTCATTCCCCACCTACGCACTAGTCTGACCCTGTGCAGTCATCCACACAGAATGTTTTTCAACATCAAATATGAACAGGTTCTTTCATCTGTTTTGCATATTTCATTAAAATAATTTACATTTCCTTGAAATATTTACAGCGTTAGATTTTGACATGGCATGATGATACAGACTTAAACCCGGGTGTGTCCCACCGCCAGAGAAAAAAACGAAGACACTGAAAGGAATTAGTTCTCAGAACCAAATTCCAACCTTACACGGGGTTAGAGCGACAAGTAATCAAAGTAATTATTTTTAATTTGACAGATTTTGTGCCACTTAAGAGTGGACATGTTTCAGTTCGTTATCCGCTATGATAAAAGGGTTTTCAAGATAATTAGGTGTGACCTTATACAGAATGTCAAGGATTTTAAAAAGCTCAATAAGGTCAATTCAGTATATATTTCATCCATTTGAACATCATATCAAAGCAGGCTTTGTTCGCCAGATCTTTAGTCCATTTTGAAGTCTCATTTAAAGATCAGAGGTAATGAGGTCTGCGCCATCAGTATCCTTTCTGGAATGCTTTGCCTCAAGCAACTTCGATGGCCGTGTTAGAGTCAGTTCATGGTTTCTGCATCTGGCCATGCGTGAGGCTTGTGCAGTGGAAATTTCATCAGCTGCACCAGTCCTCTGTTGCGGACTGTGTACAGCCTCTAAATGTGTAATTGCGGACTGAGTGCATGAACTACGAGCGCACCTGGATCAGTCTCCCGTTCACCTCGTTTACCTGAATTTTGGTTGATCAAACAATTCCTTAGTTTCCTTTACACTGGAAGTTTTTTATGTTGACACATAAGGAGAAAATGAAAACAATTTACAGTAAATGCATATACATGTTTTGGTGCTATTAAGCATAAATGTATGTAAATATGTTTAGAGCAAGTGCACGCTTTTTTTTTTTTTTTCCTTTTGTGAAATGAATGTGTCGACATTCCCGATAGGAAGACTTTTCTGTGTGAGCGCACTCCACACATGAAATAATGAACACCCTGTGTTGCAAATACACTAGCAGTTATAACAAACTGACAAGCAATCAGTTAAATGATGTTTTAATTGGGCTTTGGACAAATATTGAAGTAGAACAATCCCAGAACCATCCTTCTACTTCTGTGTTAGCTCAATTTATCCCTGATTGGCGCTAATTACTCGTGCAAAGTTTATTTCAAATAACAGTGGATGTAAATTAATCTGAGCACGCTTAGCTGTGTCTCCTTCGCTCTTTAATGCTGCCTTCCTGCCAAAACAAGCAAAATATTTGATGGCAGAGTGTTTAATTGTCTCTTTTACATCTCCCTCGCTCCCTGCTTGTGATTAACAAGCATGAGCAGGTGCTCATGCTATGTGGGGTTTGGATTTACATTCAGACACCGTGGATTATAGATTGACACTGCGGTTGTTCGCAGTCACTAAATCACAGTGCAGCGTGCACAAGTCCAGCAGTCGTACTTGCTGTTTTCCAGCCATTAGAACACTCTAGTTTGACTTCAACCAGGCTATTAGAAGCTGTTAAGCAGCATGAAAAAAAAAGCTGTGAGCTGATGGTGGGAATGCATCTGCAGAATCTGAACTCCATAGCCACCACATTTAGCAGCACTTAATTAATCTTAATGGATTCTGAAATAAGCCAGCCAAACAAATATCTTATCCATAAATTACTTTTCTCTGTTCAGTCCCACGTACTGCTACAAAGCACTCCCAAGGGGCGCTTCAACTCCCGCAAATGAATGTATATGTGTGTGTGTGGCATACGTGTGCGTGAACAAACACCTACAGTGAAGCAACCGTCCTCTCCTCCAGCAGCGAATTTAATTTGCCACCATATCAGCTCCTTAAATCAACCTTCTTCCCATTTTTCCTTTTTCATTATTTTATTTGGCTCTGATTTTTTTTTTTACTTTTTCTTTACCTACACTATAATTCTCCATCTGTCAACTCCTGATGGGGGACCAGAAAGAGCTGGAGACCAGCACCCGGCCAGTCCCGGTTATTTGAAGGGATGCCTTTTAAATTTACAGCTGAAGTTGAGTGAACAGTTTCTTTAAGTGGTATTTGCAGGGGCATGTTTATTTGTTTGCACGTGTGCATATGTGTGTGCGTTGCCTGCCACAGGGTTCTTATCACCTCCTCACACACCTGCTTCCCTCGAAGACCGTGCCTCCCCTCTTCTCATGCCTCCTCATCAAAGCCAGATCCCAGCCACAGTTGTTGCCCCCCCACCATCCGCGTCCCCTCCCCTGTCTAGCTGCTTTCCCTTGTGTTCAACAGCCACCACTACCCTTGTATCGGGGTGTTGTCCAGGCAGTCAGAGCTTCCTGGTATCATACCACTCCTGAGAGGGAAATTCATGCGGCTTGGTGGATGTATGTGCAGATAATGCACGTCTTGGAAGGACTGTTAAGGATTAGGTAGAATGACAGCTGCTAAAAACACAAATCCTTAAGTTGCTGGCACCGCTGGGAAGGACTTTTGTTTTCCCAAAGCACTCCAGATATCTTACTTAACAAAATCAGTCTCATTCAGTATCCAAAATCCCCTAAGAACAAACTGTTTGGAGGAAACACCGTGTGTGTGTGTGTGTGTGTGTGTGTGTGTGTGTGTGTGTGTGTGTGTGTGTGTGTGTGTGTGTGTGTGTGTGTGTGTGTGTGTGTGTGTGTGTGAATGAATTAAGGTGTGTAAATTACCAGCTACTCATTAAACTTAGATTAACAACGCTTTGCCTCCATCCCATTCATTCCCCTATTACAACTGCACTAACAGTGATGGCTCTGCTGTAGGTTACAGTGCATTACTAAGATGTATTTTTCTCTGAAAAACAAACGTCACATGATTCAATACAAGCTAATTAAAAGGAATCTGCGTGGGTGGTAAAAATGTCACTTAGTTTCCAGTCTACCTTTGTTGTTTGCAGTAAGCAAAGTCCCTTACAAACGGTTGTGCAATTTAAAGTTTGCTGTATTGTCTGAAGCCACAAAAGTCTCCGCACGATGTGAGAGTTCTAGTGCTCACTGCAGATGCAGACACCGTGGTGTCTGTCACAAAACGTACAGACGCTCCATCAGCCCATGTCTACTTTCTTTCCCATCTGTGGTTACTGTAAATGCAGCATAAACTCCATTAATTCCACTTCCTTCTTGTTCTCCTTTGCTCTTCTTTTTCGATTATGTTTCCCTACACAACACTTCATTGTGGTTCTAATTGTGCTCATTCTTAATTAACTCTGCCGAAAGAGGGGATGTCTTTGGATTTCTAATTAACTGATGCTGAGGTTTGAGTACTCTGAAAAATAAAATCACAATCTCAATTTCTTTTCTCGCCCTCAAGGCTGGGATTTTGGGAGCAATTTTGTTATGTCTCATCAAGCATCTAGTGCAGGGTTGTTGTTTCCAGGTCTCAACACTATCCTGATTGGTTTGATAATAGGATTACTTTCTTTTTTCTTTTTTTTTCTTTTTTTTCTAAGTGGATGCACATTCGTCCTCATCTAACAGAAGCAGCACTTTTTTAGTGACTAAAATAAACAACGGCCTCTTCCAGTCGCAGTGGCAACCGTCCTACCTCCAGTCATACATTTGATGGCAACATCTGTATGTGTCGCTCCCGTCCCTCTCCCACCCCTCCGCTGGCAGCCTCCCCTGTCCTCCCTGGAGAGCCGCAGCATTAATAACTGTAAGTGGATAATGCTCTAGCTCGAATTCCGATCAAGGTTTAATAAGAGCATGATTCAGTCAGCCACTGGCAGCAGGAGGCATTCTGTGTGTGTCTGTGTGTGTCTGTGTGTGGGGGGCGGGCGGGCGGGTTTGTGTGCCTTCAGATAAGGTTTAAATGTAATGTTGCTGGTACTTCCATGGGCTCCAGTGGCCATTTGCTGACCTTTTTTCCCCCACAAGGAAATGCAACTGAATAAGTGTCCTGTGACTGAACTGGTGTTAGGGTCAAACTGTGGTCAGCAAAAATTAGCAAACAGTTTAATGTAAGACCCGTCATGAGTCTGTAATATAATTAGAAGGGTAGGAATAGATTGTAACTGAGATGATTCTGATGTGAGTTTCCCCTCATGTTTACTCACTTGCTTCAAAGTTTCGTTGCCTCTGCAGCAGCGTGGACCACGACGCTGCATATGCAGCACAGAGTTTCCGCTGGAGTGTAACTGCAGCTTTACAGGGTCACCTGGAGCGTTGCATTCGGTTTTTCATCAGCCATTTATAAGGCACAAAAAAGGCTGTTATAGGCCCTGCAACAGTGAATAACATAGCACACTGCAGCAAGAACATCAGAGGATTTCAATTGTGCTGCAGTGTCACATGGATGCACTTAAGAATTATTAATGTTTCTGTGTGTTATGTAATATTAAGGAAGCCATGGGGCAATACAGAGGGAGCATTATTCATGTTGAAAAGATGTGTGTTTTGTTGAGAGTTGGAGCCATTAAACATGCGATCTGCTCATTGCCATCAGCTCCAAATGCTCAGCTACAAAACCTGACTTTGACATCTAATCCTCTTACTCGGAAGAGGACTAATGCACTCAGAATATATGTTGCAGTACATCTGACAAACAGGTCCGTTTTTATGCTCACGCTCCGACCGGCACAGTATCGATGAGAGTCCTCTACGCGTCGTCTCCCCTATCTCTTTTGACTTGTTCCCGTCTCACCTCCCCTTCCTCCACCAAACCAGATGGCCTTCCTCTAACAGAGCGCTGACACCAGATGTGCAGTTCCAGCGCCGACTCGGGGACCAGCTGGGCTGAGTGTGCCAGTGGTTCTGTTAATGAAAATGGCTATGCTGTGGGTGTGTGTGTGTGTGTGTGTGTGTGTGTTGTTTACCGTGGTTCAGTGGCATGTGACAGTTGGGGAACTCTCTGTGGGTGACGGTTTGTCAGAGTGAGCCACAGCGAGTTGCACTGCAGCTCAACTCAGCCATGTATCTCGCAACAGCACACCCACCAAAGCTGGAACAATACAGCCACCCATCCACGGCAAACACACACACTCTACATCCTACTATCTGCCATTTGACTTACCTTCTTTCTTTCTTTATTATTATTTTAAAACGTTCTCAACCTCCATCTTTCCTCATACATAATTATACCTTCTTACTTAAGCTATTTAGCAGCAAGAGGATCCCTGAGCTTATTATTAATTCATGCATACTGCTCAAAAAAAGAACAAGAATACATACTGGCAGCTGTAATTCCTTACAATAATGTATGTTGATTTTCATGAAGTATATCTCCAGGTTTGATTGCTTGCAGATATAATCCTACAAGGTAACACCAAAATGAACGTTTCATTCCGATAAAACCTCAAACCCCAGCTAATGAAGTTGTTACTACATGCTGCGCTCCGTCATTTATGAATTTGCTCAGAAACAATTCATTATTACACATCACTCTACTGATCAATTAAAAGATAAGGAAACAAAGGAGTACTGTTTGCTTGGCAATAATTCCGACAGCTTCCATAGGATGAAGACGAATCAGCTAATTGAAAATGTACTAGTGAGAAAAAGTAGTCCTTTTTTAAAAGATGTAACTCAAGCATGATAGATATGGAAGCCTCTCCCTCTGTGATAGCCTCGTTATCTGAGCTGATTATGTTTTGCTCCTATCTCCCAGGATTGAGGGGATGAGGAGGAGGAGGGGGGATAGTTTAATACCTTCGCCAAATGGCTGACGAGGTGGATGAGATTCCTCCAGCTCATGAATGCCCCGAAAGAGGATTCGTGCACTTATAGGATAAATCAAAGTCTTTAGAAATTCTTTGAGGGACTGTGAAGTTCACTCACCTTGATGCTGACATATTTTAGGCAATTGTTGAGCCAGAAATGCTGCAGCATAGCGACACAAGAGGGAAAGTTCCCTCAGGATTCAGCCCATTAAGCCGATGGGGGCAGAGATGTGACTTCAGATATTGGAGACTCTGCAGTAATCTATCTGACTGCATCCCAGCATAACCATGAATAATGCTCAGAGGACTTACTGATGAAATCTCAGCAGTTTTCAAAAGCATGCGCTGTTTATATGAGTGACATACGTGTCCTATAAACCTTATATGTGGTTTCATCTCTTAGCCAGACACTCATCTTTGTTGTGTGGACAGCTGATAGCCTTTTTTTAACCAATCTAACTGTGAAGGAACGTCTTTGATCTAACTAAAAATTCCTCCTAACAATTATATACCTGCTATTAGTAGCATACTGACAGAATACTACTTTCTCTTTGTTACTTTAAATGCCAGCACAACATGCACCACAATAGGACCTTTCAACTTCATGTTTTGCGTCACCAGTTGGACGACCTTTGCCACATTTGCCGAGAGTTTTTGGTTAGAGAGAGGTATCTAACATTAGCATTATGTTGTCATTATAGACTGGAAAATCCCACACGGAAACCTACAAGATGCTCATCATGCAAAGCTGCGGTTTCAAGAGGTGGCATGTGTATGTCTATAGTATATTTATATTGTTTGAATTTAATTTTAAAATGCACCACCCTGAAGCCCACCGATGTTGGGAGTAACATTTATAAATAAAGACCACATTTTTTGAGCTCTTTGAGCTACTTTGAGTGGGATTATATTGTTGTTTCAAATTTGCATCCATGTTTAAACTCTGTTTTTCCTTTCTCTACATTGGATATAGCAGATTAGCCACTACTCTTTGTCTCTTTTTTTTTTTGGGCTGGTCACCATAATCCCGGTCTTCACCCCTGACATATGTCATTCTTTGTACCAGAACAACGCCAGTGATACCAGTGTTTGTTTTGTTTTTTCTGGCAAACAGCTGATGCTTTTGTTGTTGCAACTGCAATTATTTTCCCCTTGAACCAGCTCTGCTGCAGCCTCAGATACTGTATGTGAGGTTATAAATAAGTAAGTGGATGTACACCAGCAGGTTAACATGTTTTAATAATGCTGATGCTCAGCAGTAAACATGTTAGTTTGGTGGCACACTGGTTTAGTATCTTTGTTGTCAAAAAGACTTCAATCCTCGCATGCCTTTATTTCTTTAGAGCCATACCATCTTACTTTTTACTTGTTATTGCCATTAAACACAGTCCTTCAAACATGACTTTAATCCCTGCCACTGCGTGGAAGTGTAGTATTTCACATGCATTGGAAGCAAGTCAGAACTCTAAATCTTTTAATCTTCATTTACATGAGGAAAAGTTGTTTTCTTAATAATATAAGGTGCTTTCCCCAATTGCTTACTGGTAAGACCAGCTTCCCGCAACATTGATTTCTTTCATTTTTGGGAAGGGACAACTTCGGGTTCTGAGCTCCATTTGAACGCGGCTAGACAGCAAAATGACTGGAAAATTGGAGAAATGAAATGTTATTTACTTGGTTGTTTCTCAGCGGTTATGAATTATAAATCTCACAGAAACATGTCCACATCTTTACACAACCCAGTGCTTTGTGGCTTATTTCATGTAAAAGTCACGTTTTTCTCAAAAGAAATGCATGTGTGTTTGTGCACGTGTGTACAATGGCTGTTTGCTCTTTTTTTCCCCAGTCCAGATGGGGTTTTTTTGTTTTTTTTCCTGGTCTCTTCTCACTTTCTCTTCTAATATGACACTTTGTTCATAGATCTTAAGATACGGGGATTATCTGGACATGACTCTTTATCTTGATGCTTTAGGAATGTTCTTCCTGGTATGACTTTTTAATTGGGAAGTGATTTTTTTTTTTTAAGATGTAACAGTTCATCCTGAACAGGTTGTGGGTCTTTTACGGACTTAAGTCACATGGACCAGTTAACATGTTCTCACCTGGAGGCAATTTAAGCTTCTTTCACACTACATGATTTTTATCCTTATTTGCCAGTTTCGGAGCTCACTGACTGGTAGGAAGCAAATTGGTTGGTGCTCCACAGTTGGCATTCCATCATTATGTGTAAAAAAAACAACCTCAAAGACCCTCACTGAGACATCACCATCTCCAGTGGTGGACGCATGTCTAGCATGCTGAAACATTTGGAGGCTGCTCCCTTCAGGGGTCGCCACAGCAAGTCATCCGTCTCCATCTAACCCTATCCTCTGCATCCTCCTCTCTCACACCAGATTCATGACTTGCATCATTGTTTATTAGGTGTGGGTTTTACGGTGAATGGCCTTCCTGACAAGACCCTCTGCATTTATCTGGGCTTGGGACCTGCAGAAGCCCCCCCCCTTAGGCTGCATTTCTATATAAAATAATAATCCAAATTTGACTACTTTGGGTTTTTTTTGCCAGAGTTTGTGGTCACATCCAAGTCCACTTAGCTGACTTACTTGTGTATGGCCAGTTTCTATCAACTGAAACCAACTACAACTCCATTTTTCTTGTTTTTACTGGTTTAACTGTTTGCTCCTATTCGCATAGGAGTACTGTGAAATTCAGGTAATTTGTAATATAAATTCTAATTATAAGAACAGTTTTTGCAAGTACGATTATTATAATGAGAACATCTCATAAAAATTCATGGCTGTTCTAGTCATGAATGCGGAAAAGTTACCAGCATTATTTGAAGCAGATTGTGATAAGGTGGTAGAAAAAAAGTAGTCGCCATTAGGTTCATTTGAGATGGCATCTGCCACGTGTAAGTCTGCAAAATCAGTAGACTCAGCAGAGGGGTTCATTTTAATTATCTTTACAAAGTCCGATCCTTGTAACAGTGGCTCACATTTTTATTCAAGTACACAAAATACAAAATAGACAGATCTCTTGTAAATCTGCACCTACAACATCAGAGGTGCGTTCCTGTCTGATGCATTTGCCCTCCACACCAGCTTCCTCGGAGCACAAATACCCGACCATCCGAAAAAGCTCGGTATCGACAGCTGCAGTGACATATTCCTGAAAAGAATAGGGGCCTAAAAGCAGTTTTTATTTAATAATAGGATTCTTCAACGCCAGTGTGGCTGTCTTCATCTTCCAAGCAGACTTGCTAATTTCTGCTTTGTGCACCTCATCATGATCTAATGTTCAAACTTCATACCTAAATCAGTAAAGTAACACCAGCATGTATGGTGTCAATTCAATGACAAATGTATCGCGAATCAAAATCCAAAATCTGAGAACCAAAACCCAGAAGCTGTAACCAAGAAATGAAAATGTCTAACAGAGAGTGCAGTCATCTATCTGGGTTATATCTGTCTTTTCTCCTCTTCAGTTTTAAAACTAGCTGAGATCTAGTAGTGCCTTGCATCAGCGTCACAGTGCCAAAAACTTGTCACGGTAAACGAATGCCTGCCCATTCTTTATATGATTAAATTGTTAGTCATTGATAAAGCTGTTAATGACATTAACATCTTACCTCAGTCATTCAGTAGCCAATGAGCTACTAGAGCTTGGCTGGTTTTCCATCACTGTTGATCATCCTTGAAGCTGGAATTACACAGCAACTTCAAGACTCATGATTACAAAACACCAAGTAAGGTAGTGTGAACTTCTCAGCCATGTGCCAAGACTGGAAGTTGTGTAGTGTGAAGCAAGCTCAGGAGATTTTGAGTTACCCAACATGTATATCTTTGGTTTGAGGAAGAAAACAGAGAACCCAAAGGAGACACAGACAGAGAGAAAACACACAAACTCACTTTAAACCAAAACCTTCTTACTGTTTAGGGACAGCGGTCCCCACTAAGTGCTTGAACTCCTTTAACACTTTTTTTCTTCTTTATTTTTAGCAAAGTTTACTTTTAGCACACACCTGTCCTGTGGGTTCCAAATGGAAACAAACTTGAATAAATGTTAACATCTGAATACGGAAACTGTTTATCTGGTCTGGTCTACGTGAAGCCTTTAAATCAAAGGACTTGGATAAAAGTCGCTGGTGACGTCTGACTGCTCAGGATTCAGCGTGTCAGTCAGCAATGTGATTCCTCTGCTGCCATGTGGACCAGACTGTCTCCTGAGCATGCTTTGAATGCTGCTGTGTTTACACACTTCACTGCTTCCTGCAAAAGCAAAATGCTGAAATGCACATAAATTTATCTTTCCTTCAAAAAACTGCAGATATTCTAGGAAAAAAACAAAAAACAAAAAGGAAGCTCAAGTTGATAACTTACACAAATGCAATTCAACATGTACCATTCTATATAATAACAGCGTGCTATGTTATAGTCGGGCACTGAAAATGAAAACAGAAAGCAGGTAGACTCCACACATACTGTAAGCCAAGTAATAATTTGTCGAGGGACTGGATGCTCCAGTGGGTGTGTTGTTTTGCGGCGTCTCATCAATTACATTCCCTGAGAGAAAACACCCGGCTGTTTTCTGTTTCTTCTCATGCCGGGGTTAATGGTGCTTTTTCTCGACTGCCTCTGCCACCAAGTAATTTGAGCAACTTAACAATCATAAGTGCAGTCCTTGTAGTGTTGAGAGCACAGACTGAATCCAGCTTTATTAAGCAGAAAAAGCCAGCTTGTATCGATTAACCCTTTCGTCATTGTTTCATTCCTTCCCCCTTTAACATCTACTGCTTGCATGTTTTTATTGTCTCCACTCAAACAACATTATCAGCCACCACTGAAGGACGTTATGATGAAATAAGGATATTTTATCACATTCTAGCCTTTCTCGGTATGCTAATCAAAGCATCTAAATGGTTACCTTGAAGTCGAGTAGAAAAACTTGTTTAATGATTTTGGATATTTTGAAATGTCGGGTTCTTTTAAAATACCATTATGGTCAATCATTTTCCTGAAATGTTAACAAAGAATGTTACAAAAAATGTTAACAACACGTATACAGTAAACCTGTTCCTTCTCAACATCTGCTCATAGCCGCTGGTCATAGGAGGTGGAGTCATCCGCTCAGCTCTGCTCCACCCCCTTCTTAAGTGGGGTCTGCCTCACTTGTGTTGCTGTGATGGCTTCGGGCTTCCGGCTTCAGAGTTACAGCACATGCAGCATGATGTGAGTCGTAGTGGAGATAAAGACGACGAGGCTGGTTAATCCTACTCTGGTCTGGGACTGTGATGTCACAATACCCTCAAATCTGAGCAGCTCACCGAAGAACACCATTATCATCAGATCCAGATCGCCACAAACGAAGTGACAAAGTTTTTTATGTGAGACCTTTTAGACCCCCAGATAAATGGTCTCAAGCACAGAAAAGGTATCTCTTAGTGACAATGTCCTCTTTAAGGCATTTCTTTCCCTTTAAAATCCATGTTGATTTTGATCTATCAATGAACTTGATTGAACATTGTTTCTCCTGGTTTGCACTTTCTCTGCTTATATGGTTAAAATGTATAATAACTGTTGGGTTTTTACCATCCAGAGAAGACGTGACGTCCAGTCTTCTTATATCTTGTATGTAGAGAATAAAGCTTGGCGTCTGTGTTCGTTCACCTCTCTGTCAGCCGTTTATTGCATGCCTTACCTTCATGACATTTCACTGATGTGGGACACGGACGCTGATGTCCCTATTCTACATCTGACAACAGACAACTGGGTCTGGCACATAGCGCTGTATGCAGATCAAACAGTAAAGTTGCTGCAGACAATCTCCAGTGTGTCAGCAACAGAGTGTGTTGTGCAGCATTTCATACTGCAGAGTCAGCCTCTCAAAGCAGTCATTTTCACCGTGATTTAAGGGGTTATTACACTGCCTCAAGGAAGAGTACCATCCCCACTATGTGCACCGCAAATCATCAGAGGGAGCACTCTGGGGATGAATGATAGCAGGTCCGTTAGAACACTGATTGACAGATCGCGAAAGCATCTACAAATATGATTTGATAAAATCAGTTAAAATATGGGACTCAAACATCAAATGGGTGTGATCCATCTTTCTGGGGAGAGCATCTGAACTAACCGCGCTGATCCGTCTCATATGTAGCATGCGCTTACTCGCAGAGCTGTGTGCTTTATCTGTCAGACCTGAAGGGATTTTCTGAGGCGTTGCAATATGGAGAGGAAACGTAGGAACAGCTCAGTTTTATTTGTTGCCTTATTCAGTAATGCTCTATGCAGACAGAGCTGACTGTTTATATTCAAACTGACTTGATCCTTGGAATTTTAATAAAATGTTCCACAAAAATGTTACAGAACACATATGAATACCGGTGACTATATGATATTGGGATTTGTGTGACATCACCTCCATGAATATATATATATATATAACTATATATAAATATATATATATATATATATATATATATATATATATATATATATATATATATATATATATATATATGCAATTGCAGAAAGGCCAGTAATATTGAGTCAAAATGCTGCTGATACACTGCAAAGACTGGTTTGGAGGTCTGCTCCAGGACTCCCAAATTCACAGCTTATTATGTCTAAAAGTGAGCGCCAGGCCAGTCTGCTGCCTTTAGCCCACTTGGCAGGCTGGTGGCTGTTGCTCATCTGTCCCCAAGCCAGTGTGAGCACATCACCGATCTGGACCAGGATTAAAGGACCTAATACTAACAGCTGCGCTGAGATTAGCCATGTCAGTATTTACAGTTATTTTGTCAACCAGCTCGCCACACACTCTGCTCAAATAATGAACTGTGCTTTTGAATCACCAAGCCTGTTTGTTTTAATTTGGACCTTGCCATTAGATTTACTCTGAAGAGCTTCGAGTACATTTCTTTGTGCTCCAGGAGAGATGCAGGGCACTTAGCTTGGTGGAGATGGACAGTTTAGGCTGATTTGGAGAAGAATGATGGCTGTGACTCCCACTCCCACAGAGGTATGGGAATAAACAGAGCTAGGTTAAGAATTGGAAGCAGTGACTCCTTTGTAAATAATGAATGGAGGTGGAAAAAAAAACAGTGGAATACTGACATAGGATGAAGGGAGGGATGATTAACTGTAAACATAAATGCACATCGTGTAAAGAGATGTTGATAGATTGAGCAGTTTCTCCTTTCTGAGGTTTGTGTGAAAGAAAAGGATGTTGGCTGTGAATTTCTTTACACAGGTATAAACAATACAACCGCCCCAACCCCCAGGCACCCCCGTATTAAAATTTGGGTGAGTGTTTTTAATGAATATGGATGAGTTTTTTTTTTTTGCTGCATGCACGTGATGCACTATCACAGGAAGATTGGATGGATTGAGTCTAAATGGTACTCTCATTGGGAGATTTTCCGAAGATGAAGCGTTTCTACTTCTTCTACTATTTATTTCAAACTCCAGACACTTTTAACCTGAGCAATTTTGTGTAAATCTGGGAATCAGCAGCTGGCCCGTGTAAACATAGACGTGAGAACTGGTGGAAGAGGGGGATCGAGCAGCAACCATCCGACTGAAGCGGAACCGCTGTACCTTCAAAGCAGTTTAGGAGCAGGGTCAAAGAGACAGAGAGAAAGAGATGCTGGGAACGTGTTGGATCTAGCAAGTTATCAAGCAGCAGCTGCTCTCTTCCAGTGCGTACATAAAGTGTGTACATAGAGGGTGCTGGGTGGCCTTGAGCTTACCAGGGGGTGTGCATGGATGTGATTAACAGAGATTTGGGGTGAATAATCTTCTAAGCTGCTCAGTGGAGCATTTTGTTGGAGGCTGGAATGGAAATGGGAGGAGCTGTGGGTTACAGGATGATTTACCTGGATCGTATGTGGCTGATTTTGTCTATATTTTTTTAAATTTACAAATACAATGAAAAATAAAAAATAAAATCTTCAGCAAATTCCACCAGGAATTTGTGTGGCTATAAATAATATAATTATAATTCATATAAAGCAATAATAAAAATGTGTATACTGATGATATTTCAATGTGCAAAAAGCTCAACGGCAACACAAAAAAATCATCATCATCATGAAGTTGTGCAAAAGTGAGTACCATGTCTTTTTGTGTAAAAAGAAAATAAATATCATCTGACTGTAGTGGGCCTCAGTGTGCAAGTACAACTTTTTATACCATGTTATTATTATTATTATTAGTATTATTATTAGTATTATAATTATTATTATTATTATTAGTAGTAGTAGTAGTATTATTAGAAAATTGAAACCACAAAGGGAATAAAGTACCCCCTCGCTTAAGACAGCAAACTGTGGCAAAGTGCTGCTAATCATCAAATCCTGATAATGTGTAATATAATATAATATAATGTAAGTAGGTGTATAGACCTCTTTAACAGCCGACGTTTTGGGACGGCAGTCTTCATTCCTGCATCAACACACCGGATTCTACTTATTGATTCTCACCAACTTGTCATCGAGGTCTGCAAACCTCTGTTGGATCAGGGTGTGTTGAAGCAGGGAAACATCTAAAACGTGCTGGACAACGGCCCTCGAGGACCAGGAATGAAGACCACTGTTTTGGGAGTTTACTGATCCAAACTGTAGGATTCAGCTCTGCGCTAACACAATGCCAAGAGGGAAAGAAACATAATGTGTTCTGCTTCAAATACTATGGATCTATGTGTCCTATGTCCCAAACCTGCACATCAGGAGGTACGGTATAGTTGGAAACGCCAGTGAATTCAAGAATTCTTTTTGTCAATACATCTATTGATTATTGTAGGCATGTTTGCATGGTCTGGAGTTGTAGTAAATCCAACTGACCCTGAATGGGAGGCTGGTACTCCATCCAGAGGTCAGCCATCCAACCCAAGGCTAACAGCCATGTACACTCGTCTCTATCAATTTATCATCACAAATTAACACTTCAGATGTTTTTATACTATGGGAGAAGCCATTTATGATCCCTGCGTGTTCTGTGCTTTTAATGTAGGTGAAAGAAATGCACACCATCACCTCAGGTCATGTGACCTAACTTTTACTACCCCCCTTGATCATTTCAGTTCATTTTTTTCACTTAAAGGTCAGAGGTCAAATCAGTGCAATCAAAGCAACAAAGCTTACCATATATTACCTTTTAATGTGGTAGCATAACATTACCATAATAATTAGTTTTCTTTTAAGCCGTCTGCCAACGGTGGTGGGGGAGCGGTGCCCTGCTTCATTGCTCCAAGCAGTTATTCAAATAGGTTCACACATATCTATATGCTATCCAAACATGCACATATTGCAGCCCATCTGCATGTGCCCATGCAAAAAAAAGAACAACAGCAGGATGGTGTGGTAAACACAGCTCAGCAACCATCTCTAGTGGCCACCATGAGCTATGTTTGATCAGGATAGGTGGTGCAGATGTAGAGATTAGTTCAAGGCATCTCTCTCTCTCTCTGTACATCCCTTTTTCTATTATATTCAGAAGGAATCAGGGCAACGAAGAACGTTATATAGTCATCTACAGGATGTATAGATTGAAGACCCCTGTAAAGCATCACTCAAGAGCAAAATGTGTTGCTAGAATTACAGACGATGTGGAAAAACAGACTATGCCTTTTTAACCTTTAAAAGACTGAGAGATAACCCATTTAGCTTCTTTTCACCCTCTGCAACATTGAAATGATGGCAATGATCATGACTGAGAAACACAACAGCATGCATAATTTCAGAAAGGGAAGAGAAGAGCCTGTTAGAAAGCGCTCTTTCCCTTGGCGAGCACTGCTTTAGTGAAGCAAGGCGGATAAAATACTAGATTCTGATCCCTGACTCATTTTCCAGCTCATGTTGTACATCTCTGCAATATTGCTGTAAGGGGCTACGATATCCATGGTCTCTGAGAGAAAAATAATGTTATCGACCTTTTCTATATTTTGCTTTCATCTTGTTTTTCTCTTTCTACTCACTCCTCATGTTCCTCCAATAACTGCCAGAGCAGTCTCAAGGTTTATGAACGCGGGGTATTTGTGCCTCCAAGCCACATAATTGTGAAGGTTCTCTTTTTTTAATACTGAAAAAAAAAATAGATAAATACAACTTTGTGCATAATTATGAGGGATTAAGATTCCATAAATGCAAAATCATGAACTAAAGCCACGTACAAATGTTTGATCAGCGTTCTGCAAACAAGAGTGCATCTGGATTTACAGGTGTACTTACTGGAAATGAGACTGAGAGTCTGGGGAGCAGGGAGCAGCAGATTTACATAGGTTAGTGTGAGAGATAGAGGAATGTTCTCCTGTGAAGAAATGCACGGAGACAGGGGTAATTAATTATTGATGTGGAGATGTGGTCTGAGGGAATGCCGTTACAGTAACTAGCGGCAAGGCAAGTGAGACATGAGGGAGTGCAGATGTGGGGAAGGAGAAGAGGGGAGATCCTCCCCACACCATCCACAACTTTAATTTACATCACATGACAAGGGAATGGAGGTTAATTAAACGTGACAATAGTAGAGTGTTTATTGTTAACGTATCATGGTGGTTGACTGGCTCCTAACTCAAAGGCCAAAGAATGCATAACTAATTTGATTATACAGTAAAGTTTAAATTCACATCCAAACATGCCATGGAAGGAAAGGTTGTGAATAAAAGAATATGTGCAAAAATGACCTCATTTAATGGCGTTAAGTAAATAAAAAAAAGTCTTTGTCATAAAATTTCGCGTGTGCAAGCTGCTGTCACAGTGGAAGTAAAACGCATTTAAAACTCAGCTAATTTTTAGTTGCCACCGGCGTGTTCTGTACAAGCATGCATTTCCAACCTCCATATTGACTAATTGGATTTGACATTAATGACGCCAAAAAAGCGCTAAGCGAAGCAATGCTAGGTGTGCAAGCTGTTTATACTTTTGGAGACTGCTGACTTCAGTTACCTTCAAACTCCTGATCATAGTTTTTTTTTTTTTTTAATTTTCCACATTTATGTTATTAGGTCATAATTGGTCTTAATGCAACCCAAATCACTGTTAAACATATTAGATAAGGGGAATTTCTACCCACTTAAATTCTGGATATGCATGAATCAGTAATTATAATGGGACTTTGATAATCACTATGAGGTTCCAGCGTTTCCCCCATTTTATGTAAATCTCTCTTTTCTTTAACTCAATTTATCTCCTTGATGTTATCATATCTTAATTAAATGCTATTTCTGCAAGCAGGGCAGCATTTTATTTTTGTAAATGTGGTCCTAGATGTACTGATGTTTAAGTGTAATAGGTAACGTACATCCGTGCAGGGCTTTTAGCCCTGGGGAACATTCAGTAAATGCTCCTCATCTCCCTGCTGATTGTAGTCCTGACTGATAGCCAAAGACTTTTTTAGGGCAAAGACATGTTAAGTTGTTTATTGATGCAAAAATAAAAGCACAATCCCTCACGTAAGAAGCCCTCTTAGCCAAAATCTTTTCCCTGCCTCTCCACGACTGTGTGTCGACATATCTGTCTCGGTTTCTGTTTCTGCCTCGTGAACACTGTTGATGGGTTGCAGTCATCAGCAAAGTTTGCGATATAAGATGCGGGCAGCTGTTTTCTGCTTGTTTGTGCGTGCATGTGCATGTATGTTTGTATGTATGTGTTCGTGGGTATTTTCTGAAAGTGACAGATATGGGACATCCTTGACTGCTATTGAGAAACTGACACACCCCTGCAGGCTATGTTGCTAAAAACGAATCCTCAGCAAACTCCAGTTCACAGATTAGCACATGACTGTCATAAGAAATCATGTTTACTGTATATGCATTTTCTGACACTGGACCCCCCTACTGTTTATTTTATATATTATATATACTAATAATTATATTACTAATATCCATTCTAATAACATCTGGCAACAGGCTGAAGATATTGTGCATAAAAAAAGCAGGATTGTTGTTTAGAAATGTACTTTATGGAAACTGTATGTTTTGTGTGGATGTGGCAGCGCTTCATCCACATGCGCCGCCTCACTTCATCGTTGCGTCTGCGATTCCCAAATGGAAATGTAGCCATCTGTTTCACACAAAACCTCACAAGGTGTTAGCATCTTCATCTTCCCTCTCTGCTCATTAACAAATTCACTTTTGCCTCAGTGGTGCTTCTCTATCACAACAGTTTTCTTTGTGTGGGTTTCCGCTGCATGAAAATATAAATACCCTCCGTGGACTATTAGCGTACTTGCCCACAAATACACACTCGGATGTGTGCACTACAAAGTGAATGGAACGCTGCCTCAGTTAATTTTGTTATTTTGTCACCCGCCACCATCTGTCACACCTTGTTTATTTAACACTTTGTATAATCGAGTGTTTTTGTTTTTATTTTTTTTAATTTGATTAATTAATGCCCTGAGCAACATCAATTAGTGTAAATATTAATAGGTCAACAATTATTGGGAAATGGAATTGACTTGCATCTAAATGTCTGGTACTTCTAGACATTTTTCTTTCCCCCATCTTCTATAAACAGGAACCAGAAGCTTGGCACAGATTCCAAAACTGAGCCACATAAAAGAAATGCTTCAAAATGCAACTGTAATGTCACATGTGTAAGTAAAGTGGCATGCGTGTAAGAATATGTCAGTGATGTCAAGTTCCCGTAAGATGGAGATTATACCATTAGCAAAAGGGTGGCCTTTTTTTCCGGGAATTTTGGTGTTCTTTGGTCATATAATAGTTATACCAGTCGGCAAGTCTCAAAAAAATAAGCTTTTTTTTCTTTCTTCTTGCCGTGGAGAATTGCATCTCAGGATCATGTTGCAGCGGTTTCATGGTTGCCAGTGTTCTTTTAGTATTGGATTATTGCAAGGATTTTTGCTCCTATTAATAATTGGGAACCAGAAAGATTAGAAATGGAATTACTCCTCGTGTTTTTGCTCTAATTTCTGTCCTTTTTCAGTCATGCACTGCTTTACATTAATCTCATGTTTTCAGATGCTGTGAGTGTCATGACTGCATAACAAACTGTAAGAGTAATAAAATAAAGACAAAAGCCCAAATAAAACAACTCTTACTACATAAAAGCTTGATTAACACATTGTAAAAACACGAAAAATGAGCTAAAACTGCCTGAAAAGACGACGCCCCCAGGGTTTTAATAAGGATGCAGGGGATCACCAGCAGCATCCAGCTAGATGATATGAAGGTTTGACAAGCTGAGTAGGGCTTTAAACAGCTCCGAAACATATTGACCCAGATAACAAAGTATGTTTTGCTCAAACTTGGCTCAGATCTCCAGTTTTCTTTAGCTCACATTTGACTTTGACTGACAGCATTGACTCAGCGGGAGTGTGGCTGCCTAAACACTTATGGCTCAGTTCTTCATTTTGTTTTGACTGGCCCTGATTACAATTTTTTTTTTTTTTTTTTTGCTATACCAAACTAGTTAATGGAATTTGGGCCACATATGACTCGCACAACGCATTTCAAAATTCAAGTGTGGTGCAGATCATGAACTCTGGGAAACACCTAGTCTAGACAACAGTCTAGGGAGGAGCTTGGCCATGCACTGCCTTGACAGACAGCAGGAACATTTTAAACTGCATTCTAAAAATAAAAGGCATTGCAACAGTTCAAATTAGATTAAACACAATTATGAATTATCATCTCCATTTTGATTCTTTTACACCAGATTTCCAAATTTCAGAATGTTCCTAAAAAAAAAACCCAAAACGGTTATGGACCAGAAATTTGGAAAGACTGTTAGTCATAGTCAATTAAAACCCCGACATTTGTCAGCCTCAGCTGGTTTGATGACCCTGGAGAGCAAATGCTCTGCCTGAACCTCATTATCTGAAGCAATGATCAGAAACTGTTCCCTCTAAGTTCAGAAACGGTCCTAATTGAAATATATAGTGTTATAGTGTAATGTATAGTCCACATCATGCTATTTACTTATCTCTTTCAACTTGATAAAAATTTAGAATAATGCACTAATGTTGGTTGTTCGTTCCACACATAGTGGACTGCATAGGTGGCAATAATGAGACGCACGTCGCGCTGATCAGATGTGGCACATCAAATTTCACTGGAACGCTGTACAATGCAAGGACAATAAAGCATTCCCGTCTATTTTATCCTCTATACCATTTCTTGAGCTATAATCATAACCAGAAGTGAAATTAAAATCCAACTAAAAAGCCATTGTGGGTTTTTTTTGTTTTTTTTTGTGATTACACTATACATCAAGCACAAACACAAAGAAGAGGAAGACAACGTTTTCAGCTGACTCTTTCCACACAGCTCATGGCATCCTTGACAATATTAACTGTTAAGGCGATATGTTTACGAAGAAGACTTGATATATCGTCCGCACAAATGAAAAACAGCACACTTGCACCGTTTCTCTCTCCGTCACTGTCGAGGGAATGTCGAAATGACTGAGTGCCGTCTCTTGAACAGATTGATGAAGCCATTATTGTAACATAACTCATGTTTGAAAAGGCCTTTTATTAACCAAACAGCAAAGCTGTCAAGGGAGACATTTTCTTTTAATTAACATTAGAAACCTGGTTGTTGTTAAGTTTAAACTTTCATTAATCATCAATAGGTCAGTGGATTAGCCTGCAGTGTCTGAGGTTTAAGTAAAGAGCAAAACCCTAAGAAATGTTCATTAATAAACTGCAGGAGAATGTGGAATGTGGTCACTAATTCTCTTAGTATTCATTGTTAAAATCTGACTTTTCACCTGTATATGGTGCAAAGAGGAGAAAATAAGACAACACACCGTTACTTATCAGCTCAACCAACAACTGTTTATACTGTACTAAAAGAAAAATGGTGCTTCAAAGCAATAAAGACAATGGTCCACCATTTGGTCATCGGTACCAAGTATGTAGCAATCCATTTAAACAGGACATGTCATGTTTTAAGCTGCAGCACGGTTAGGAAGCCTGATTCATTTCTGCATGTTGAGGGTCAAGAGTTTAATATATGACACTTAAAATGAGATGTATAAATTAGCAATCGGGCGATAACCAGAGATCAAGTAGCCTGAGACAAGGTCTTTCTAAATTATTGTTTTTTTTTTTGGCAAAAGAAATAAAGCAGGAAGAAATGTGCCACAAAAAGCTTAAAATGCTTTGACAGGGGACATGAAATGTCCTTCAGTGAGGGAAGTTATGAATTAAAAGTAGAAAGGGGGGCCTGTCCACGATTGTGGAGCAGCCTTGTGTGGATTTAAAAGAAGAAGGCTGGGAATCTATTCCTTAAAAAGGGCCATCTGAAGTTATCAAACAACAAACTTGCCTGATTACTATTTAGAATGTTAGTATTACAGTTTTTAAGATGGTAAAAACTGATGTCGTCCTCTTACCGTGGCATTTACCTTTCTACCAAGCACTGATATGCTCTATTGTCACAAAGTATACCTATTCATTATTTAGGTATCTAACAAAATAGCACTGCTTTACTTATTTATTCATTTCATCTTCTTTTGATTTTTTTGGGGGGATCTTTTCTCTTGTATTATAAGTGCTCTGCTGACTTGCCTGCCTGAAGATAGATCTTGCAGTCACTGCATGAAAGCTTAATTGATATATGAGGCATTAATTGTGCGAGATAATGCATTTTCTGATAAATGCCCTGTCTGTGCAGAGCGGAAGCATGTTTTAAAACATCACCTACTGTACAGGAATAAATAGGCTGTTTCAAATCCATGTATTTGCTGCCAAATGGAAATGGTTTTCTGTGTTTCAGTCATCCGGGGAGCTTGGCAGGCTGAGCAACAACACCTCAAGATCTCAAGTGGGATCTTTAAGGATTTGATGTGATGGCGAAATGATGAAATGGAGTTCGGTCATAGAGTGCTGTTGCAGAGTCTCGAGAAATCACAAAAGGAATATGGAAAAGGAAAAATCAGCACAATCACGCACTCTTCTTTCTTCTTTGTTAATCTTGTAATGAGGCCTTGTATAGATATATTTATATTTGCATACTTCCACCTTGTCACATATTTTTACCACCCATTGTGCCATGAAATGAAGCCCATTTACAAATCATTCTCCTTCTGATTTGATAAATGCTACAGGCAAATGGATGAGTCCCCTGAATGCCTCGGTGGAATAATTGAGCAATACTCAATCAAACAACATTAGGCAGCGGTGGCAGCGGCCACGCTACCTGAAATAATTACCCTCTAGACACCAGACTACATATGGACGCTGCCTGCACTGAGGTTCCTCATTTGAGAACAACAGATTGAAACCGATTAGAGCACCTCCACCACCATCCCATGTCTCACACGTCAATACATCCACCATCCACAGAAATCTGCATAGGCCTATAAATGAGAACAGCAGAGGAACGGCAAGATCTGAAAAGGCATCGTGGGTGTAGAGTAACCACTGGTGAGGCTTATTTTCAGGAGCGAGTAAAATTGTTTTCGTGTCTAAGGGCTTCAGTGAATGTAAATCAAACTCAAGCGCATTTTTTTTTTTTTTTTTTTTTTTTTTTTTTTTGTGCCGTTTGTTTACAAAAATGTGACTAAAACCGACAGAAGACACTGTGTCAGTCAGAATCAGCTTGCAGATTCTGTTGTGGTCCTCCTGGTGAAAAAGCAAAGCTACACGCTGAACCAAAACACGACCAACAGCCTAGAAGTACACGATTTGGGATGCTAAATTAAGTGTAGACATTTGCTTCTGTGGGATTAACACAGAGTTGAAGTTCACAGGTCCATATGATTAATGCAGCAACCTTTTGCTACAAGCCCTCGGCGACTTCAGTGCATCAAAATGCTCCTGTACAGCCGTACCCGTGCTTCATGTCTAAACTGAATAATTTGGTGAGGTTGATAAAAGCAACCGGTATAAAAGAATAACAGCTAAATCACATCTTTGAAAATATTCAGTATATTTAATTTAGTTGACCTAAAATATTAATTTAGATTCAGTCACCGTGCTGTTCTCTGGCATATTCTGTTTACATTAAATTAAGATCAAACGTAATTACGTACATTTCCCATGAAAGTGAAAATCAGCAGTTCTGACTTTACTTGGATGCAGATGTCTCATGTTCGTATTCAAGTAGGAGAAGTATTGACATTGTTCAAGTAACTATGTAACTAACTTTAGTTTAGGAAAACTGCAGCTAAGTTGTAAACTAAGGAGACTTTCGGTAAGTAAAAAAGAAAAAAAAAATGTTTTGTTTGCAAACAATGAGCTGATTCCACTGTGAGGACCAATCAGATACTGTATCTGCAAGCTGGCCCGTGATTCACTGGAAAATTCAACTAGGAATTTAAACGCTTCCAGAAAGCAATTGACAAAGCAACGCTCCATGGCTCTGCAGCAAATAAAAGGAACAAGACTGACCTGTGGGCACTAGCTAATTACTCCTCAGAAAAAAATTAGGATGTCTAGATCACTTTGGTTGCAAATTGCATCATTAAAATAAACAACCACCAAGAGGACAACCAGGTTTGCCATGTCACGAAACAGGAGGAACATCAGAATATTCCACAGTAAAGAGGCTTCCTCCTGTTCACATTTTGTTGTTCCCACAGCAGACATATCTGACCAGCACGCGGTGAGAACATTCTGACATGGCAGGAAGTAACGCATTAAGGTGTGCGTGGGATTTTATTCGTGTGGAAAGACAGTGAGCCAAGAGCAGAACACTAGACGTTTACTAACTAATCAGGTGTCTTGGATCAGCCCTAATGAGATTAGATGGGTAAGGACCAAAAGGCCCAGTTTTAGACCAGCTACTAACATAACGTAACAGATCCTCAGCGATCTGATCACAGGGGTAAATGCACCCAGAGGTCTGAGCTCCGTTTATACAAACTACGTTTCTAAGTGGTCTTGACCACGTGCGGACTTGTAGCGGTGTAAACACGGCGCGTTTCTAAACCACAGTCACGTTATCAGCGGAACAGCTTACGGTGTTACAGTCCACGCAGAAGGACGCGTTTACTCACACAACAGTCTCTATTAAAGACTTGTTTTGATATGCTTACCTCAGCTCTTCGTCTAGTTTCTGAAATACTGTTATCCTCTGTGTTTTTAGATGTTTTCTTGTTGGCCTTCTTGTTGTTTATGTCTGGTAATTCTGTTAAATTCAGTTAGACAAACAGGACAGGAAGACTGCTCTTTTTTGTGACGACTAGGCACGCTTTAGTGAAAGCAATTGGCTAAGATCTAATTAAAACCCATTGTGTTTTTGGATTCTCGTAACAGAAAGGACTCACTGCTGCATTTAATCGTCACACTGCTCTTTTTCACCTGTTTTTCTGGTAACCGTGTTTTCCAGATCCTCCTGTTTGTGTCTGAGTTTCTCTGTCTCCCGAGGAAAGCGTTCCTGTTACCGAAGCCTCATCAACACAGGGACAAGATCTCAGTCGTGTGCCTGGATGAGTGTAGTGGCGCCGTCATGGAATGGGTCACTAAGCGTATAGTACAACATGACAGCCAGCCAGGCATATGCCTGTGCCAAAGTGGTGTCTACAACTGAGCCTCATTTACCGCACAATATGACTGACAGCTGGGCCAAAGGGCCACTGGCTGCTCTCTGATTTCCTTTTCACTAGAGGTGTCTCCTGGGACACGGGATTTATGCTACAGTATATCAGCAGAATAGCTTATGGCGTTAATGAGGATAAAAAGCAAAGTGAACAACATGTCAGTTTATGCTGCTCTGAGTTTTACTATCATTTATAGTGAAATATAATTAATCTCACTGGTTTTTCATTAATTCATCTCACACAAAATCAGGAATGACAGTTCGCAGCTAATTTTTATTCACGAGCCGAGGGTTCTTTGACAAAGGAGGGGAAAACTCTTTTATTTTATTTCCACAGTCATGACTGTTGTCATACACTGCACTTCATTATTTAAAACAGGCCTACAGCAAGACTTATCACAAAAACAACATGTCATAAGCTATTAGTGCAGAGAGGCTACAAGTCATTGCAGGATACAAATTACAGTTCCTATTTTTAACAATAATTCCAACGATGGCATACAGGGTAGTCAGTCCTTTGGCTACGTAAAGGAGGAACTTTTGAAGTGATATTTGGGATAGCACTTGTGACAGAATTAGGAAGTTTTGAAGCTTTAGTCTTTTAGTGTTGAAACAACTAGCTCACACAGCTGTTCAAAATGCATTAATATGGATTTTTCTTTCTTTTTTTTGTGACATTCATGCAATATGAACTAGTTATTTTGAAACATTTCTACCCTTGCTTCTGAATGAGACCTTACATCTGTCCCCTTGGCACTTTGCAACGCTTCGCGAAGGCAGGTTTGATCTGGTCAGTAGCCCTGGTCACTTGTACTTCTTTTTCTGTGGTACAGGCTCTTTTCACAAAACCAAGGTCTGACCCTGCGTCTGCAGCAAAGCACGTCTGTTTTCTTACTACTTTCTTTTCCAAGGTTTCGGAAGATAAATAAATATATTTAAACATGTCTTAGCCAGACTTGTGTATGTTATTTGTAAA
Organism: Xenentodon cancila; assembly: GCA_014839995.1. Lineage (NCBI taxonomy): Eukaryota > Metazoa > Chordata > Actinopteri > Beloniformes > Belonidae > Xenentodon > Xenentodon cancila. Next base: position 20,252,840 of record CM026213.1, on the reverse strand, counting down.
AAATGTAAGTTAGACGAGAGTCCAGCGTTAATACTGGCATCCTATGAGACTGGAAAACATCAGCAGCTTGTTTTTAGTGTGTGGTTCAGCTGACCACAAGCTGCTTATCTTTACCACAGCAGAGATTACATGCAGGGCTCTTATGCCTTATCAAATATTATTCTTAACCATAACTTCTGTTTTTATGCCTCCATGCTGGCAGCAGTCATAGCTGCAGGCATTGTGTTTTTGGATGCTCCGTTTCCCTTCAATTCTCATGGAGTTGATTTTTTTTTACATGCTTTAAGGGCGTTTCTTCCAATTTGGCACAGACATACGCTAGACTCCCAGATGGACTGATTAGAATTAGATGATGAAAGGTCAAAGGCCAAGGTTACCCTCACCTCAGAAAACATGTTTTTCTCCATTTCTCGAGAGTTTTTATGTACAATATTGATAAAATACCACACACAAGTCTGCTAGGATAATATGACGATGGAATGAAATTTCATACTCAATAGTTTAAAGGTCTGTAAAATCCTGCCATGGTCTTCAAAGATTTGTTTTCCAGACTTTCTTCAACACCAATATCAGGAATAGAGGAACAGATGTGCCCATGTTTCCGTTTTGATGAGATATTGAATTGGTAGCTCTGATTTAGGGTTCCTGCTTGATACTGCGGTGGTTGTGATGCTTGTCCTTTGAAGCAACTATACTTAAACATGTACTGTCATGGTTTTTACTTTGTGTTGCATTTAAATACATGCATCGCAGATGTTTTATGAAACGCTGTCATTTTGACTGTACGTATGAATAATAATGAAGGAGGATTTTTTATTCATGTTAAAAAGTCTATTTCAGTGCCATTTGAAGGAAAATGAGACTCATTTTACGAAGTGCTGCCAAGCTCTCGTGGTCTTTCATCACTGTTACTGGCAAACACCCAAAAATACAAAAATACAGCACATTTTAACTTTGTGCTGCTAACCATATATTGGTAGGGGAGGCTTACAGCGACGAGGAATTATTCAAATTGTTATTATTGAGGGACTAAAGATAATCTAGCCATGTTCTCATAAAAGGCTTACACTCTCTCTGCAGCGTGTTCAATGTTCTTTTGCTGATTCTTTTTCTTCACATTTATTAGAAAATTAATTTTATTGATTTGTTGAGTCTTTGAATTCCCCTTTTGCACTACCAAGTCAATATTCATATACTTTACAATTAACATAGCAGTCAAGACGTTCATGCCTGTCCCCACACACACTCACCGGCCACTTGAGTGTACGGTGAGTGTATGAGAGGATATGTTGGGCCATAAACTGAAAGCACATCAAAGCATGCTTGGAAAGATAACAATATTGCTAGCTTATTCATTTGATGTTTTTTAGGATTTAACCTCAACACGGTTGTGAGAGGAAATTTAGAGACACTTGTGATTATGTGAGCTTTCTCTTAAGGCCTTGGCCTCCCAGATTTGTCTTTTCATAGTTTTACTTCATTTCTTCATGCTCTCAATTAAGGTTTTTTCTGAACGTGAAACGTATTGTTAATCCTACCTGGATTTACACGCGGTTACACTATTTTGCCTATTACAAAGAGCTCATACCCATCCTCCCCTCCGGGTAATAATAGTGCTATTGAAGATAGATAAAATGCGCGGGTCCCATGATGTAGTCTGCCTAACAGAAAAAGTTTTTTGCGTCTTAGATTAGAAAATGATGGCAGGGTTCAGTTAGTTAGCTCAGTCTAAGATGGTTTTTCCAGTCCCCATAGTCCACCTGCAGAACTAGAAGGGGAATTCAATCACATGAATGAGATACTGTTTCAGTATTGGTAAACTGAAAAACCTTTTTTTTTTTTTTTCTGAACTTCTAGTGTTGCGGGATGACTTCAGGCAGAACCCACAAGACGTGGTGGTGGCGGTCGGGGAGACTGCTAGTTTTGAGTGTCAGCCTCCACGAGGGCATCCTGAACCTACCACCTTCTGGAGGAAAGATAAATCTCGTCTCGACCTCAAGGATGACAGAATTACGGTGTGTTGATCCCCTTGTCTATTTTTACTGTCATTCACATACTTAACCTTACATGTAAACCCGCCCACACACACACACTCACACACACACACACACACACCAAACTTTCTATGAATAGCAGACATTGTGTTGAACAAGGTTATTGCAATTATTATTGTTTTGTTTTGTTTTTTTCACCTTAGGTTCGTGGAGCAAAGTTGACCATCTCCAACACCAAGAAGAGTGATTCTGGGATTTATGTGTGTGTGGCCTCCAACATGGTTGGAGAGAGAGAAAGCGAAAAAGCTCAACTCTCTGTGTTTGGTAAGAAGTCTACTATTACGGTAATAGAGAATAAATCATTTTCACTCTGTGTTTTTACTGCACAGTAGCACATACAATATTTAATCACTCAAAAGTATATTTACCACTGATGCTGTCTGTGCTGCCCACATTTAGAACGACCAGCGTTTGTGCAACGGCCTGTGAACCAGGTGGTTTTAGTCGACGAGAGCGTAGAGTTTAGGTGTCAGGTCCATGGTGACCCCCCACCTGCACTACGCTGGAAAAAAGATGATGTGGATATCCCTCGGGGCAGGTGAGGGCTGTGCTGTGGCTGAAAGTGTGTAGTTGGTGTGCAGTATTTGTGTCTGTGTGAGAATGCAAATGCAGTGGAAATGGATAAATGTTTAAGCATTTGTACAATCCAAGAAGGATATTTAAAATGTTGCTTGCAGTAGACCTTCACAGGAAAAACAGAGCAAAAAAAATACTTAAAGTATTACATCATTACAAACCAGATTTCTAGAAAAAACTGTGAAGTCCTCTAAGTTACATTATAAACTCAAATCTGTAGTCTGTTGATTTGTTTGGATCAACTTTTACTAATGAAACACCGGCTCAAGTCTCTTATCTACGGCTGAAACCAGATTCATCTGACCACAGAACATGTGTACTAGACTCTTTATATCAACTTTTGCAAAGCTGATATAAAGTGTGGCTTCCTACTTATTTAATGGAGGTACAGGTTACACACCAAGAGCTGAGCCATGACCCATTCTTGTTTAGAGAGACTAATCCTTTACTAGGCTTCATTCGTACTTTTTGAAATAAAGGTTAAAATGCTTTCTCAACTTGCCAACTTTTCTGGAAATTCTGTTTTTATTTGATAGTGGTGTTTCTCTCCATCTATAATACTGTATTTCACATATACTGTATGTCATTGAAGTCAGGCAATGAAAAGGTCAGAAATATATTGGTCTAAGAATGAGACGGAGTAAGCACAAACCCTACACGTTAACTCCTGAGGGTTGTCTCATTCATAATTGATGCATTTCAAGGTTATTTTCCTTGAAATACATAAGTTATGAGAAGTCTGGCTATATCTAGATACCGGTAAATCAAATTGTAGCTAAATCCGTTAATCTATCCATTTTTGAATGCTCATCTGGGTCCAGATCATGGAGGAGCATCAGTTTCAGCACATTCACACTTCCTCTCCACGGCCACCTATTCCAGCCCTACTGGGGGACTCCAAGGCATGCCCAAGCCAACCAAGAAATTTATTCTATCCGAGTCCTGGCTATGCCCCAAAGCCTTCTTTCAATGAGACATATCTGAAACACCTCCCCTGGAAGGTGGCACGGGCATCTTAATCAGAGGCCCAAGTCACCTTAACAGACTCCCTTGTGATCTGGAGCAGAAGTGACTCCACTCTGAGAGCCTCCAGAATGACTCACGGTCTTACACTATCCATAAGGGTTGGCCCAGGCACCCTTCAAAGAAATCTCATTTCAACAGCTTGCGTTTTTGGTCTGAATATTTCACTTGTTACCCATCGTTCTTCATTATAGATGATTTTTCAAACATAGATTGGTAAATTTAGAGTGTTGTCTCTGTCTCTGTCACTACAGACACGGCACTAATCTGCCTGTCAATCTCCTGCTCCGTACTACTCCCACTCTTTAACAAGTACAGATGCTTGATACTTGAACTGTTCAGCTCGCGGCACACGCTTGCCTAAACCATAAAGACTAAATATGGAACATGTCATTGTCAAACCTGGTGAGTCAACTCTGTGGAGAAAGGACCCTGAAAACAGTTGGAAGCAGTTGCTGGCATAATAAACCCGGATGGCCCTTTCTCCGTACTATATTAGTGCTACTTTATAATAAGTGCCTGGCTCCCTGTCTGGCAGTCTGTCTGCTTCCCATGTTGTGCCCTGTACCTCAGTACCCCCTGACTCGAGAAATATGTCCTACTTTTAGACCCACCTCACCTCACTTCCTTCCTTCCACTTTTTTTTATTCTTTTCCAAAACTCACCAACCTCCTGGGAAGTCAGAATCTGGGTCAGAGATGTGCTGTGAATGGAGTCCTCACCAGGCTCTGGACAGACCCCACAACCCCCATCGATATTCTGCTGACACCCTTTGGAACATCTATTTCGACTGTGACTTTTTCTCACCCCTTGTGCCATCTCTCTGCCTGACTTGTCTTCCATTTTGAATCAGTATGGCCTGCTAGACAATTTCACAAGAGCTCTCATGCCAAAAGGGACCCCTGAGAGAGAGAGAGGGAGCCCAACTCCTTGCTCCTCTACTCATTTCGTATCCTAGGCCCTCTGAGGCGCTTATCTAAACTCTGCCGAGATGTTTCTCTCACTCTAACTGCAGTGCTGCCTTACAATTGCTTCACTGGTAGATACACTCTGATGCATGGAAAATCTCTATGAATTAGTCATGTCTTACTGTTTGGCTCATTCATCAAATTCAGTTTGTCAGACGGTGCCACTCCCTTACTCTCAGACTGTTTGTCTACCTCTGCCTTTTTTTTCTTTGCTCTCTCCCACACACATACTGTCTCTCTGTCTCTCTCTCACACACACACACATATACTTCACAACCCACACAACAGTGGGTGGCTCGTCTTTATGAATATTGAAATAGTGGAACAATCAGGGTTCCAGCTGAAAGCACCTTTCATTTTGCCATGCCTTCATCTCGGGATAATTGCTCTTCTTTTTCTACCACCATGGCAATTGCCTTCGAAAGTCTGTTGTTATTCTATCAAAAATGACATCATTTTTAAATGCTCCCATCTAAAACATCACATCAGTTTTAGTGTTTGTTTCACTTATCTACTTTATCAAAATGATTATTAATGATTCCCATACAACTGCTATTGATCTAATTTCTCTTCAGTCATTTTGAGATCTCTCTTGACTTGCTGTTGCTGTTTCTTTCTATCGCCAGGTATGACATCAGATATGAAAGAGAGGACTTCCTCCTGAGAATTAAAAAGTCATCAGTCAGCGATCAGGGAACCTTCACTTGCGTAGCAGAGAACCGTGTGGGTAAAGCCGAGGCCTCTGCCTACCTGACTATCAGAGGTGGGTTACTGCTTGTTGTCTGGAAAAGCTCATAACTTTCCCCCTTTTTTTTCTGTTTCTCCCAAAGCAGACCACAAGACAATCAACCCTTTATTGCCCTCTGTATAAACGTTATTGCCCCCCTGTTGAAAGACTGGGCTTGGCCTGAGCCTTTCTTTCATATATAGGCTGATGCAGTTGATTGCTCAAGAGCTCCGGTGAGGCTCCAACTATGAACAATCTAACCAGCTTTAAGTGAACCTTAATGACCTCTCTCTTGGGAGGAAGGGGGTCTCAATCTCCACCCTGCCCATTAATTTCATATTTACACCACATCGATGGAGGAACGCTATGTCATGGTTAATGCTGATCTGTGTAAATGAAAGCAAAATGCAGCTACTGCAAGTCATATTCCCCCTGCTTCGTGTGCACTTAAAAGGGGACTTAATACTTCTTTTTCAAAACTTGATACAATTTTCTAAGGTGTAAGTTACAGTAAATTGCTCTGTCAAAATACCACAGGGATATTATGGAATAAAAGCACCTTTTACAGCCATGTCTTTGTATCTCTGTTGTGATCAGTGAGTTGTAGAGGGTGGAGGGCGGAGGGTGGAGGGTGGAGTCCACCTTTCCTCAGCCCCCCCTTACATGATTAATTTCTTTATCTGAAATGTCTGTTACCTTTGCACTACCAACTTTGGAGGTACAGCCGTAGACTGCATAAAGAGAACTGGACCAAACCTCTATGACATCACTCATCAAATTGGGTGACATCACACTGACTTATAACGGAATAGTTGGTTTGAAGTCAATTTTCTTTAGCCAGGAAGGATCTGGAAATAGTATAAGGCGAAGGGCACCTGACCAGAGGACCCATCAGCCGACAAGTTAGACGCCGTCAGGCTGGAAGTCCTTTGTCTATGATTGGGATTAGTCACTTCTGTCCTCAGCCAAGGGTCACAGGCTTGGGGCTATTCAGCAGCCTTGACTCCTTGAGGCAAAGTTGGACCTAGACGCGGCGGTCCGTTCGCACAATTAACAGTACAACAAGCTGTTTCTTTAAAATAAGAATGATTTTGCTCTTAATGTGAAGATTTAAATGCAGAGCGCATATGTTGAACTTAAATGCTAAGAAGTATCTAGATAAAGCGATGACAGTTAGCCGATACCACAGTGAAACTACGAGGCAGATGTAACTCAAATAGCACAACCCCTACTTGTGTAAACATGTGTGCCTCTTATAATTTTAACAAATGACGTACATAAATAATCCCTTCCCAATGTAGTTGTCATGGATGTAAAATCCAGCTTTGGAGACTTAAACTGTTGTTTTTCTAGGCCACAATAACTTTTATTACTGTTACAAAGTTAGACATTAACTTGACAATCAGTTGAGAGGAGCAAATGCTTTGAACAAGCCCCTAGTGGCCAGTTAAGGGATTGCGAGTTTCTGTACTTCAGTGGTCACATCAGACACGTAAGCTGGAGGTAGGATCTTGGTTACAGCAAACACAGCATGATGTAAAGTGGGGTGAAGACAAAACTTTGAAAATATTGCCATCTAAATCTGAAACACTGACCAACATATTTTCAGATTTAGTGTCCAGACAACCCCCACCCCCATACCCACCCCAACTAACCCCTCACCCAAAAAATAGATAAATAAAACATGTGTTATAGTTGTCTTATTTTGGTACTTTTTAAGTTAGTAGTTCTTTTAGTAACCTAACTATGTTGTGTCAAGGCCAGACATATAAACATGTTTTTATTTCTTGATGCATCTTTTTTAAACATTGTTCACACAGTTTTATTTACAACTAATGAGGTGCCAACTAACATTATGTACTTAACACCTAACTTAACACATCTTGTATCATGATACACACTGTACATCACTTATCTCATGCCATTAACATTTCATTCGGGTCTATGGTAAATATAGTAAAAAAAAAAAAATACAAATGAATGTTGAGTTGGTTTGAGTTAATTTATTGAGACAGCTCTTACTTAAAGTCTGTTTCATTTACAGTAAATCTGTTTGACCTACAAACAGATCAGTCAACTGTGCAAATGTCTTATTTTAATTTTATGTTTTAATAAGTCATGTGGTAAAGTTTTTGCCATCAGTATCCCTTTCCACCAGTATTATCAAGACAAGGTCTAGGCCATCACCTGCTTTGGTGACTCAGCATTTAACCTCCATGCTCCTGAACTTCATGGTTGGAAACTTAGCTCCACCTCATTCATTTCTGATTTTCATCTTTTTCTTTTTCTGTCCCTCTGTTCTGCTCCTCTGCTTTCCTTCTCTGTGTGTCGCGTGTCAATGTCACCCACACCATTGTTGTGTCACCAGCTCGCCCTGTTGGTAAGTAAGAGCTGATCCCATTGTGCATGCATTGCTCTTTTTATGTTTTCAATCACGCACATGCTCAGTATGTAAGCACAGTCATCAAACTAATTTTGGACGTGAACATCTACATTGTTTCTATCAACCTCTGACTTCCTCTGGCAGTCTTCTGTAGAAACGTTAGATTTACAAACTCACTTTCCTCAACATGAGAGTCCACTTATGTTAAATTGATATTGAGGTGTTGTACGTAGTCAGTGGCATCCATATACCTTGTAGCGGTTGAACTAATGGCGTATGTGGCTGACATAGTCGAGGAGTAGTTCTCCACTGAATGAAGCACCCAGTGCATGAAGCCCTTTAGCTTACAGCTGGACGTCCAGTCCAGGTAGTTTTCTTTCAAAACAGGCCTGACAAGTCTGAAACAAATGTGTTTTCTTTGTGCTATGCTTTATTTCATTTTTAATCTCAGAGGCACCTCAGTTTGTGGTGCGACCCCGGGACCAGATTGTGGCTCAAGGACGAACCGCTACCTTTCCCTGTGAGACCAAAGGCAAACCTCAGCCCACTATCTTCTGGCAACGAGAGGATAGCAAGGTGAGGATACTGATTTTGACAGAAATGTATTTGTCCATGTAAATGCACAAATGTGCACAGGGATATGACTCAAAGGATGTTACCAGAATGCGGTTCTGTTTCGCACACATGCAGTGAAGTGGTCATTTATCATTAATCTACACCACTCTGACGAACCAATTCACTTAGAGAGATACAATGTCATGTGCTGCATTAGCGTCATTAAACATAATGAGCGGAGGCTAATGTCCTTTCCTGCCCATCAGCTGGTCTGCCTGGGGCGCAGAAGCGCACTGATGCCTCAATTTCATGACCATGACTGCAGGTTATCCCAAACAGGATTATCACTGTGGTGGTGAAACTGTCATCCAGGCATAGCTGGGAAGAGACATCAACCCACTTTTCTAACTGGATAGAATGTAACTTTTGCAATATTAGGCAGTGAAGGCATGTTTTAAATAGATTAATCATGTCTTCAGTGTTGATTGTCAATGCAAAGCTAGAATTGTATACAGCTGTGTCAGTTGTATTTCAGTAAGAACATTTTAGACTTTTTAGAGTTATTTTAGAGTTATTGGCAGAAACCTCCAAGACCTGAATGTTGTAAGAGTTGTGGGGTCAACTTGATAATATTGAGAAAACCTTAACTTCCAGTCATTTCTTATAAAGACGGTTTTACAAACTAATTTCATAGGGTGCACTTAATGTTTTTGCAGTATGTTTTGGCTTGTTTTCTTTCATGTTATGAAGAATTACTGTGCATTGATCCCTTACATGTGTTTGCTCCAGTGTCTAAATGTTATTGATGAATGGTTTTGGTCACTGTAAGTCACACAGCACAAGCCGGGGTTCCATTAGCAGTGGTCCAGCGTTGCTTTACACAGCTTTGACTGGCACGTCTCCATCACCAGGGCCGTGACTAGTGCCTGCTCTGGGTTAGGTATAAGCAGGGGCTGGAAGAATTACTAGATGGAACATGTTGATGACACTCTGCTGATTGGGTATGCAGCAGAAGATGATGCTCAGCCCTCTTGATGTCCTCTTGGAGTTTGAGTCATCTCTTCTCGTTCACTGCTGTATATGCAAACAGGAATGTGCTAATAATTTCACCTCCTTTCATGCCGAACTCATATTTCTTATAGTTCCTGCCTGTGTTTCGTTTTCATTGTCATCTTCTTCTTGTTTCGTGTAATTTTGGGTTGCCAAACGCTAAAGTGCTCCATTACTGACACCAAGTGGTAGGGAGTGTTAAATCAGTAGCTCAGTGAATCCTACCGCGGTCCAACATTGTAGTGAAGACACATCAGCTGAGTGGACTGAAGAGGAGGTGGATGCTGCTCCAGCCTCCTAGGTTTTAGCCTGGACCTCTTCTTAAGAAAATCCACCTTTGTATAGATGTAAAAAAAACTCAGAAACTCAGTAATTCAGTCATATCCTAAATTGATGTAACTGAAATTACAGACCCAACACATTACTTCTACTTTTCACACCAGAAATCGCATTTAAGAATGTCTATCCAGTGTCTGCATCCATTGGTGCTCCTCCCTGGAAATTAAAATCAAAGCCAGACTAATAATTTCTATCAAAATGCAAGAGAATTGTCCAGGACTGACCAGGCTATGGAGAGGTAGGAGGGCATACTTTTGATAGACTGAAATGAAGACATAACTTTCTGGTCTAGTCTAGACGTGTAGTCTGGCCGCTCTGCTTACCAGTGCATCTGAATGGGCTACCAGTGCCTGACTGTAGAAACAATATATAATATAAAAGAATAATTAACCTAAGTGGACATGTTTGTTAGACACATTATCCAGTTTGAAAGGCTCTGTTGAAAATAAGTATTGTTGTGAATGGTATTGAGAGAGCAGCCGAAAATGAAGGTCAGAACTCTAAAATGTAGATGGAAAATCTGTCTGTCAGGAAGAGAGAGAACATGCCATTTTATTTACATTTTTCCACAATGTCACTCCCTGTAGGACCTTCTGTTCCCCAATCAGTCTGCACAGGGGGACAGCCGCGTGTCTGTGTCTGTGAATGGAGAGCTGACCATCTCATCTGTACAACGCTCAGATGCAGGGTATTACATCTGCCAAGCCCTCACTGTGGCAGGTAGCATCATGGCCAAGGCCCAGCTTGAGGTAGCAGACGGTAAGGCAGAAGACCAAAACACATGCACACCATTCTCATTCATAGAAAAATATCTACTTCAAGAGCTGGCTTCATCTAGCTGTGTGGTTTACTTTCATCATGACTGCATTGCCTAATATTGTTCACCCACCTCCAACGCAACGTGCCATCATTCTCTGAGATAGTGATGTACAGTATAATGATGGGATAAAATAGAGTTGACGGCACACCTAAGGAACATTTATCATTGTACTTATTGTCTTGAATTAACAATTGTAATGCAATGTTAAACAAACCCTTTTCTTTATGCATACTAACAACTTGCGTAATCATTAAGAGCCAATGTCTTTTCTGTATTTAGGCTAATTTGTTCTTTATCATGAGATGTCCTGAAATATACAGTCAGATGAAACACAAGCTTGGAAACGTGCAGTGCGACACATAATGGCAGTATCTGCCCACACTCACAGCTTCCTGCAAAGGCCTGTCACCCAAAAGCCAGGCACCTTTTCATTTTCCCTTCACTGTGATTGAAAAGACTCAAAATGTCTAAAATAAAACTGTCTTCTTTGTGAAGAGACAGTTTTCTAACAAAGCTTTAATGTCAGCATTAAGTGCTCAGCTGCTGCCAGATGGGATCTGTTTATCCCCCTCTCTCCATTTGTTACTTGGCTTTTTCTCCCACACATTATTAAATTAACATCTGTTAAAGTGTTTTTTGGATAGGAAATGACTCCTGTTCTGTCACTCAGAGGAGATGGATCAATATCAAAATGTTTTGTGCAGATCGTGAGGGATGGGAGAAATGCCTTTGACAGATGGCTATAAACAAAATGGATAGAGAGTTGGCATGATGCCCAGGGGAGTTTTGGAAGCAAGTGCAGCACAATTTCTAGCGTTACTTAAGAGTGGAGGAATGGTACACTTAGAGGTCTACAGAGGGGATAAAGTTTGTAAAGGTTCATATTTGGAATCTTGTTCCACGCCGTCACAGACGGGCTTAAATCTCCTTCATCTTGAAAGACTGTATACGTCTGCACCTCTGACTAATGATGGTTATTGCTGTGATGTTAGATCAAAAAGCACAAACCAGAACCTGGGCCAGTTTCAGCCTTTTTCTTGAGCATTGGTGCAGTGGGGTGTGAACATTCATCCAATCAACAGTGAAATCAAGTTCACTGAGCAGCAAGCGCAAAACTTGGGACTATTCCCCCAGTACACCATAAACAGCTTTAAAAAGTAAAACTTTATTATTACCTTGGATGGTAAAGCCGGGGATAGTGAGTTGGATTTCATACAGAGCTATGTCTAAATCTGGAATGTCATATTTTTGTTTGCTTCCTAAACACTTGGGGTAAAGGCAGCTTGGTGTACAGCACAGTAATATTTTCCTGTCTTTCTTTTTACCCAAAACAAATCTATTGGTTGCTTTTTATGCTTATAACACTTTCACATATTGTTTAAATCTCAATAGATATTGTTCAGCTACCCAACACAGATCTCTACATCAAACATCCCACATGTTTTCCAACACTGTACATTATTTTACACTCAGCTGTACGTCTTTTTTCTGCTTTTCTGCTCGAGACGCTGTATCGATCACTGTGCTGAGGGAGGTGTGATGAAAGATAAGGCCAGTTGTACACGTGCGTGCAAATGTAGACACAACTGATAACAGTGGAGAGCTGCAGTGAGGAAATTGGAAGTGAGGTGTAGTTACAGGGGCTAGAGAGATTTAACACTCCAGAAATTACAGTTTCTGACTGCGGGTGCTCTTATTGGATGATATAACATGCCCTAAAAAAAAAAAAAAAAAAAAAAACTTTTAAGAAATGTCTTGTTGTTCTCCCTGGCATACTAATTTAGAGTTTAGTTTTTGTCTGAAGGAAGGAGGCGCAACCATGAGTCACCATAGGAAGAGGGTGGACAAATGTGTGAGAGGTGCTGTAAAGAAGCTCTGGTAATTAGCACCACGGGTGAAGCATCGTTAATCCTCACCTAGTAATTAGAGCTCAAAGGTGTGATGTGGTGCCATGAGTACACCTCCCCAACTGTGGGAAAGGTTCACAAAACAGTCACATCCTTTCACAACAAATCCGTCAGAGTGAACTCTAAGAGCCTAGATGTGCAACCATTAATGTAATTATTGGGGTCTCAAATTAACACCTTGAGATAAGGTCAACTATTTTTTTCCCTGAAGTCTGACAAATAAGAAAGAGTCATCATTTATATCTGTTTTCATGGCATCTAAATTACAGTGTAAGGAATGCATTTGAATAATAACACCTTTTCCTTGATTGTTATCCTCAGCCCTGAAGGACCGCCCACCTCCTATCATTCGACAGGGCCCGTCCAACCAATCACAGGCGCTGGGAGGTGTGTCCCTACTTCGGTGCCAGGCCTCCGGGGACCCAGAGCCTACAGTTACATGGCGAAAGAATGGGGCGAATCTACTTGGAAAAGACCCCCGCTTTTCCTTACTGGAGCACGGCAGCCTACAGATTCAGAATGCCAGGGTGGGTCATAGCGACAAACTCAGACACACGTGCCGTGATAAATAAAGAATGAATCCAGATGGTCTGTATATGTTCATCTGTTTTAATGATGACATTATATCAAAGATATTGTGCAATTATGAGCAGTCATATGATCATAGACCCTGTTAAAACATCCAAGCTTGTGCATTGGTTCATATTTATATTTACCAGCTATGCTCCCAGATATCAGTAATTAACCCGTGTATGATTATTACCAGTAACAGTGAAAGCTTAGATGATCCAAATTGGAAGTGCAACGAAATTATCATTTTTTATTATTTTCTGACTGAGCAGGAAGCATTTGGCTGAGAAATGCTGTGTGTTCTATCAAGCATCCTTTCCAGGTTATCAAGCCTGAATGGAAAGACATTATTACAGCAATCAAGTTCCATGTGCAATGATTCTATGAGCTCCTGTAAACTGATGCACCAGATGGTTTGTTGCATAGAGCAATCTGTAAAGTCTTCTCTAGAAACTGTTTGGAAACCAAAGGAAGGCACTTTGAAAACAATGCTTGGCAGGTAATTGGGTGAAACATCTGGTTAACAGTCTATGAAGAGGGAACTTCAACCAGTCAGATCAACAAGCAGAGGTAGTCTCATGTTAAACCTGCCCGTAGTGCACTGTATAGGACACTAAAAGTTTTTGCTTTGACCACAAATGGATATGTGGAATGCAGAAAAAACATGGGTGAACTTCTTGACTGTTCCAGAAGTTCCCGTTGGGCCACATTTCAAGCAAGTAGAACACTAATTGTGTCCTATAGAGAATGACCGCCTCATGTCGCCTTGTGAAGCTACAGAATGTTGAATCATGGGGGTGCTTTATGTTCTTCACATATTTTTTTGTCTTTATGGTTTCAATTTTGTTTTTTGGGAGGACTGAGAATTAAGTATCAGATGGGTTTCAAGTTTGTTTGATTTGTTTTGTTTTGTTTTGCTTAACATAAGTCTATGATCTCAGTCATCCAAAGTTTCAGCAACATAAGTAACATAAAAGGTAGGCAATGCAGTGCACGGTTTCTTCCTCAGCGATGACTCCAAATGCTGTTGATGCCAAGAAGCCCAGACTTTTTTTTTCTTCTTCCTTTCACTGCATCCTGCATTGCATGTGAAAGAAGATGATTTTTTTTTTCCACTGTCAGATGATGTCAGCTGAATGTAATTCAAAGGGACAAGTGCACTCACTTTGCTTTTAAAGATTAATAGGAAGTATTGATTTTTATAAGTCGTTAAACGCTGCTTTTTAGTCTGAATCTCTGAGGCAGCAGTTACACACAAGGACTTGAGGACAGGAACCAGTGAGAGGAGCCTAAAGGGGCTGATATAATGGAGCATCTGCAATACACAGTGTCCCTCCAAACTGTCAAAGTGCTCTCCTTGTGTCACTCCACTACTTTCTCTTGAGAGACGTTTCAGCTGTCATGGCTCCTAAAGCATTGCCGGTATAAAACACGTTGTCATATCTCCTATTTCCTGTGTCAGCATTGGGGATGATAATGCTGATGGATATGGGAATGGTGTGTGACCATTATTGGAAGAAATCAATTAAGAAAATGAATGTAAGCTTTTACAGGGATTTTTTTTTTTTTCATTGGCCAGTGTTAAACCTTCCTCTCATCCACTCTGTGGACTTCCTGGTGCCAAATGCAGGCCAGTGGAGGTTAATGCTTTTTTACTGTACTACGAGCTGCAAACCTCGACGTAAAAAGCCAGACATAAGAGCTTGTAGGAGCCATATGGGATCACAGTTACAACGGCTGTCACGTTCAGCTGCACGCAGCAACGAAGCACATCCTGTAGCTGAATTATTTGTGACACAGTCCTTTAGAAAATATTTATGGGGTACTTTGAAAGACATGACATCTTCTATCAGTTCTAATTGTTACAATTGTAGAATCAACCTAATTGTCAAGGTTGTATATTAAATGTATGAATAGTTGAAACCAAATAATATATTATAATTTTATATTCCATAGCTGTCTGACTCAGGGTTGTACACCTGCGTTGCTACCAGCTCCAGCGGAGAAACATCATGGAGTGCCTACCTGGATATCAGAGGTTTGCTTCACTATGAAAGATTAACACATGTATAATTAAGCACAACTTTACGTGCTTTTGAGGATATTAATTCAGTCTGTCTTGTTTCCTCAGACTCCACTGAGCTCATGGACTTTGTGTCTCACAATGCAACCGCCCTCCCAGGGCCTCCCTCCAAGCCAGAGGTCACCAATGTTACCAAGAGTAGCATCTCGTTGTCATGGGAACCGGGGCCAGAGGCCGGCTCCCCGGTGTCCTTATATGTCATTGAGGCTTTCGGGTACGTCTGTTGACCTATGGCCACAAGCAACGTTTAGTGACCCCGAACTTTCATGGCAATAACAGATGTGGGTGTCTCTGTGGGGGAAGCCAAGTAAGTTCGGATAGTTTCAGGCTGAAACTTTCTGGATTTATTACATCTTAGAAAGTGAAAAATTGTCTGGCATTTACTTTGAAGGATAATCATTTGAGATTTTAAACAGATTTTGATTGTTACAAATAATATTTGCTCTTTTTTGGTTTATTTGTCTCCATTTGTGTGGAGGACATGAAGTACAATATTTCCTTAGTGATGCCGATATTTATTTACTGCGTGACGTGTCGTTTTGGCGTCGAGTGTCCCGCAGCAAATCTTCTTCTAAGTAATAAAATAATCTCATTCTTTTCTGACTAAATACTTTTGTTCCTTTTACAGTCAGTCAGTGAGTAACAGTTGGCAAACAGTGGCGGACCATGTGAAGACCACCGAGTTTACGGTGAGGGACCTCAGACCCAATACCGTGTACCTGTTCATCATCAGAGCAGTCAATGCTCAAGGGCTGGGTGACCCCAGTCCGATGTCTGAGCCTGTTCGGACTCAAGGTAAAGAGATAAGAGTGGATTTTTATGGATTTCTAGTGGTAATTGTCATGACTGTGTCCTACATGGATCTTTCTGTATCACAGACATTAGTCCCACGGCTCAGGGAGTGGACCACCGTCGCGTGCAAAAGGAGCTGGGGGACGTTGTGGTCAACATGCATAATCCTGTGGTCCTTAGCTCCACTTCAGTGCAAGTCACATGGACTGTGAGTACTTACAATACAATATTTAGGGAGAAGCATGCATTTCACTTTAAAGTCATTGTACTGCTATCCATACCTGCAAAGATTTGAAATAAATCTGGTCTAAGCCTGTGTGAGAACTGTATTATTGGCATGTCCCTGTGTTTTGGATTGTTGGCACACCTACAGGGAGAGCACGATGGGATGTACATGCGCTCTTTGTCTGAACAGCTGCTATTCCATCAGTTTAGACTGGTTGAAGGTGAATCAGGACTCAAGAATAATGTTTCTGTTCTCAACAAATACATCACCATTAGGTATTATATGTGTAACTTCTGGAAGCGGTTTGCAGTCGGCACTTGATCCCGGGAATGTTATTTCAGTCTGTTGGCAAAATGTCTCCACCGCCTGCTGCTGCAGGTTCATAGTGCAGCTTGGATGCGCTTGTACTCGGCTACTATTCCAGCCTTTCCAATGTGACATCCATGTTCTGTGATGCAGTTTTCAGACTGATACAGTGACAGGATAATATGTGTTTGTGTCCAGTCTAAATAGGTACACAGATAACGTTTGATCTGTCGCCATTTGGAAGAAGAACATTCATTCAAAACCAGGAAAAGTTTCTGTGTTAAAGTGGGTTATGGACATGAATAGCTCTTGGCTTGATTTTTTTAAAAACTGGTTGCCATACGTATGTCCTGAGGGAACAGTTGCTCAAATGAACTTTGGTAGATGGCAGATTTTGTACATCAATTAACATTAATTAGACAAACTGTTATACAGCAAGATGAAAGTGTAACTGGCCTAGTTCTTACTTTTTTACTTCATTTAAGAAAATCAAATCAAATGCTTGATCCTGAACTGTATATTTGGTGTTTACTGGGTTATATTGAGGGTTTATCAATTTGGACAGAAACTTAAATTGCCTAATAAAAAAATGTCCCATGTTTATGTGCAAGTTATTTGTGAGGAGTTATATTCATGAGACAGGTATCTACAGAAGTAAAATCTTGAGTGATTAATGAACCAAAATCACTCAGGAAAAAAATAATAGTAGCGCTGAGCTAGAAAGTTTCCTTCTTTTAGCACGTATCGCCCCTGCTGCGGGAAGAGCTGCACAGGAGAGGGTCATTCAGACACTGGTGCTGAATCTTCCACTGGTTATCATCACAGGAAAGAACTGGGTGCATTCTGCTTCAGCCTGTCTTGATTCAGAGGCGAGAGAGAGAGAGACAGATTTATTTTGATATGTGCATATCAATCAGGACCAGTTGGAAAGTCCTGCAGCGCTTGTGAGAAGTTTGGATACAGAAACAGGAATGAAGAGACAGCTGGCAGGAGCAGCCGGTCTGCTGGAGGCTCAGATGTATCCCGTTTAGTATAAATGAGTGTTAGTATTATTATTATTATTAATATTATTATTCAATTATTACTGTTGAGTAAATGTGTTTTGTGTTTCAAAGCAGCAAAAAAGGAGACCAGAGATCCACTCTAGTACTTTGTGTCTGAACCAATGATAAATAGCTGCTGTCTATCACTTATAAGAACATTGTATTGCTTCTGATTCTGTTAACTATCCATTTCTTGAGTTGCTTCCATTACATCATTTACTGGTGTACTGAAATACACCAAGTGAAAGCAATGAAACATTACTGGGAGTGTTTTAATCCATTGTTTTGAGCCCAGACTGTGCTGAGCGTTTTAAGTCAGGAACGCTGCACGCCCGTGGCAACCACACACCAACTCCTTACATGAGGTTTCTTGCTCCTCTGATGCTGATTCAATTGTTTGACTAACTAAGCGAGCATTGTCACTAACGGAGGGCACAGACCGAATGCTGATCCAAAGTGCAGATGTGTGTCGCCTCCTTCATCGCAGTTTTTCTTTCTTCGCCACTCCTAACAGGTGGAAAATCCATCCCAGTTTATTCAGGGCTACCGAGTTCTGTACCGGCAAACTTCAGGGCTGCCCTCTCCAGGACCGTGGCAGATACAAGACTTGAAGGTTGCCTCAGAGAGGGACGTAACTCTCTCTGGTCTGAAGAAGGGCATTGTCTATGAGATTAAAGTGCGGCCATACTTCAATGAGTTTCAGGGTGCAGACAGTGAATCCATGACAGCACGTACTATGGAAGAAGGTAAGTGACACATTAATTCACAATTTTGACATTTTTTTTTTTATTTCCCAGACATATTAATGAAGAAAATGGGAAACATAGTTATTAATGCATGAGCAGATGCTCTTGAGTCATGTTTCTACCCACTTTTATATTTGGTTGCCGCAAGTAATGGCTTCATGGCTAGATAGTAATGGATAATGGCATTTCAAGTGCACCCGCCCACCCACACACGTTTGCCGCTGTGGTACCTCGTCCCCTGTGTGTGAAAACTGGTCCGCGAGATAGCTTAGCGGGAGTTCTATGAAAATTTGTGGCCTCTGTGGGTTGGTGGGAAGCGGGAGAGCGCAAAGCCCGTCTCATGTGACTTAAGATAGGCTCTCCCACTCTGCTCCTCTCTGGACCCCTGCTGCCACAGCTCCATCCAGATGTGCATTATACCAGCCCCCCATTGCTAACACACTTATTAACAAGCTGTACGGGTGGTAACACGTGTTGGAGTCCTCACTGTTTCCCCCAATTCCACTTAATTCTTTGTGGCACAAATACAACATTTAATTACTAAATTACAAAACAACTGGATTAAAAACCATTATGTCTTTTTTGTTATTATAATTATGTTGCATTATGTTTTATTCTTTTCAAGTATCTTGTTAGCCACAAATTCGAAACAACTTTCAGGATGGTAGTTTTCCAAAATGTAAGCGATTTTAGACTAAAGGCTGCCTCCCAAATCTTAAAAGATTTTCAGAATGTAAAGAAATCCTGACCAGGAATGATGAAGCCAGTGAAAACATGTTTAATGATTTTTCAAGCTTTTAAATTTTTGTAAAGAAATAGATTCACCCTTATTAGATATTGCTTAATTGTTTTTAATTAATTTAAAGAGTTGGATAATGTAGATTTTTTTACTTTTAATGCAAAAATGTAATTTAATTTGAAAGTAACAAATAACAACAACAGCAACCAGTCTTTGAAATTGTAATCAGGATAAACATTATATATCAGGATAAAAATGGATCCAAAAAATAAGGACCGGTGTACTCTAAAACTAACTTTCTTTCACATCAGGGACTGTATTGCTTTATGCAACAATCCACGCATCCTGTGTGTTTGTTGCCATGGTTTGCTGCACACATAAAGGTTTGTGATTGCAAATGTTCAACATGTTGGACATTGTTGAGATTGAGTTGAAATCCTTGCAGGATTAACATTCTTCCATCCATATTATATGACTCTCAGCGGACCTCATTTCACAAAAAATATCTGATAAAATAATCTGATCAAGACAATCGGGGCTTTTTGCAGGACTGTTGCAAATATTAAACTGAGATCAAATTGTCCCAATTACATTGTGATGTGTGGGCGACCTAAATAACAGTTAAATCAGCCTTGGAGCGATTATTAGATGGTAATGAGTTAAAACTTTTGTTAGGGACCAGAACACAGTGTGCCATAGCAGTTTGGAGTTAGAATAAAATCTACCATTGCAGCAAAACAGCCATATAGCCTAGAAGGCAACCCAATGTCAGAAGGAAATTGCTACTTTAGCCCCGGACAAGACTCAAAAATGTCTTTTTGCTAAAGTGATAGTATGGAAAAAGACTTTTATATTTCTGACAAAAAAGGCAAGCAGGACCTATGGTCTCTCCTCCTTTTATGCCAACCTTTGACATAGCTACGTTGCCCTCTGAACTAATATTAATTGCCATTTTCCTTCAAACGGATCTACCTTTCTATCTCAAAACTGCTTTGATTCATGCCTTTGTAGTTCCTAATGAAAGTCTCTTAACCATCTACTAATAGACCTAAGGTTCTTTAAAAGCCAGAATTTTCCTTTAAGACATTGGATCCAAGAAGGATACATCACCAGATTTGTATCAGTCAGGGTGACTAGTATAGATCTTTGACATGCTGGATAGTGTCTGTGTCTCCTTTAATTTGACCCACAGAATAGTTTGAAGTGGTAGAAAGTGATCTTTGCAAAGATCCCTGTTTAAAAAGTCAATAATGAAGTACAGTATCTTGAGTCATTTACAGAAGCTGGTTTGTTGCCTATTCAGGTAGTTTAGTTTTCACTAATGTTTGAACTACTTAGAAAATGGCTTGCACTTGGGGCAAGTCATGTAAGAGAACCCTTTGCCAAAGCGTCTTTCTTTGGTGAGGAGACAGCGAAATCAAACACCGTATTCCCAGTGTGAGAATAAGGAAAGGCTAAAACCAGGGGATACAACTAGTGGACAGAGAATTCTCTTTGGGGCCCAATTAAAATGGCCACACAGGATCAATGAAGCTCTTTCCAGACTGAGACATGTGCCATATTTATCCGGGATCCCTGGAATAACTGGTTTGATCTACCCATTATTTTGAACCTGGAAATTTGCCACTCTGCAGAGTTACCAGAAATCCACATGCTATCTCTTAAACATAGATTGGGAACGTCCACTCACCTAAGCTGCCTCTGCGTTTGTAAGACCCTACCAGAGGAACGATGTCTCAGGGGTTACAAATATCAAAAGAATCTTAGATTTCCAACTATATTAAGGATATAAAAGTATATCAAGGATAATCCCTACAGTGACATGTTAGTGAGAGGCAGGATGGAGTGGCTCCTATCACAATCATCTACAGGAGCCTCAGGCTTCCCAACACAGCTGATGATAAAATAAAGTAAATTATGGTGTCTGCCAAAGTCCCAGGCTGATATCACTGTTAGAATCCAAATACAAGAACTAAGAATTGATGTTGCTGTGTTGGACAAGAGTTGGGTGGTTTGTGAGGAGAAAAAAAAACAAAAACACCCTCTATGGGATAGAACAACACTTTATTTTTTTTATTTCTCATGTCACAATGCAGTTGTTTCATATCCTGTAGGAAAATGTTTAGCAGCTTATGTGTCTTTTTTAATTGAACAGTTGTGGGTAAATTTGTTCCCTCAGACAACCGAAGCAATTAGTGCTCACGATTCGTAGTTCAGTTCAGTCTTAATATCAGTATTGATCACATTTTGCCTTTTCTGCTCTTGTGTTTGTGATGTCCACAAACATAAAATTAGTAGTGAATTCACTCATCAGTGAAAAAAAAACAGCAAAAAGTCTTCAACTGTAGAACAGTGAGGATAGGTAAAGTTCCGAGTTCATCTTTGAAGTCCGAGACCATGATGACAGACCTCAGGCAGCTGTTTCAGAGAGCTGGACTACACTTACGGACAGCACCCTCAGCAGACTTGGATCTGATTCTGGGAACAGCTAAATGGCCTGCTGGTTGCGCCTCATGATCTGAGAGACTTGATGGCATTATAAGCAGAGAGCAAATCAGAAATGTATGGATGGGCTCCATCATTAAGTGCTGATGTTTTATGGACTATAAAGGAAAGATTTTGAATATTGCTTCAGTGCTGAAGTAATAAATTCAGATGTATACATTTGTGTACAAACTCCGGCTGCTGCATTTCAAATGGGTCAACTTAATCCCAGTGATTGTTTCTATAATCCTGCAAACAAACCATTACAGGAGTCTATTCTGCTTGATATGAATGCTAGACTTTTCCTAGACTTTTGGAAACTTGAGATATTTTTAGTTTTGATAAATGTTTTCTGTGGTCGGAAAAAAGTCCCACGGGTGATAGAATGGTCAAAAGTGAAATTAGTATCTAAAATGACACCAAGCTTTGACACCAACGTATTCACAATTTCGAAGACAACACATGTGTAAACAGACTTTCCGTCTACATGTATTCAGGCCAACAGGATTGTTTGTCTTATCTCTATTTAGCTCTGAAGATTTTTAAGATGTCTAGCATTTGATTTCATCAATACAGTTTATCGTTTAATGACCAGAGCAAAATGATTTGTACAAATGTGCATCATCCGCACATGTACAGTAAAAACAGTATATAGCCATTCGAGCTGCCGCATGTATTAGTAAAGTTAAGCAGGCCAAGAAGTGAACCCTGTGGAACCACAGACATTTATATTTATTTGTTTATTTTAAATGACCTGCATGGAAACTCTTGACACTAATGGACACAAATGGCAATTGTGAAGAATTTACTTCAGATTAGTGAAATGGAAAATGTGTTTAAAACTTTACTATCCTCTGTTAGTATTAATGAGTGCTATTTCTCCTGGCCCATTAGTTGACACGCCGTTTCTTAGAATCAGTCATTGTGGAAAAGTGCTGGTTCATTTTAATATTTTCCACTGGACCTGTACCAAGAAAAAGTTCTGGAATCGTCAGCTTTCCTAATGCAGATTTGTTATCCATCACTGATCATCACTTTCCTTCAGTCATCCATAATTCATGATTTTCTTTAATCTCACTTTCCTTTTTCACATTATCTTTTTAATTGCTGCAAATTTTATAAACATCTGATCAGAAACAACTAATTCTTAGTTTTACAACACTCTGTGGTCAATTACCTTCTCAAGGGAGCTTTTTAAGCTCTTTTTCATTGTTTGTTCTAACAGCCTTCTCGCTGGGTCTATGTTTCCTGTCAGTCAGCCAGGTGCTCGATAAGGCCTGCAAGTTCTCTCTTCACAAGCCGACTCATTTGCATATTTTTGCTGTTTGTATTAGAGAATTTGTTTTTAGAAATGCAAATTACAAAAGTAATTCAACATTTTATATGAGTAAATGAAGAAAACACAGTGGCTTGGTGGTTAGCACTGTTGCCTCACAGGAGGAAGGTTCCTGGTTCAACCGGCAGCTGAACATCTTCTGGAAGTGCTGATTCCATATTTAAGTTTGGCCAGGGGTTGTAGGTGGCCGTGGCCAGCTAGTACAACTATCAAACAAAACTTAGAAAGGTTTGTGTCCACGCCTGATGCTGTGTCTTATACATAAAGATTGAAAATAAGTGACATTAAGGTGTGGAACATCATTCATCCAGATATTTCCTTATTTGATGTTTTGAGTAAGAAGACTTGCTAATCATGCCGTCAGGTTGTCATAATGTCACGATTTTGATTTCAGGTTAATTTGATTGTTTCAGTTTGACTGTTTGTATGTCGATTTCCTTTTTCTCCTTCAAAGTGCTTTTCCCTTGGTTTCTCATTTACCTTCCTCTGTTGGTGCAGTCACTGCTTCATATAGCTACTTCATTGTTGTTTTGTCACATGCTCCTTGTCCAGTTGCCCGGTTTTGTTTCCCTGTTTTCCTTTTTTTTCCCTCCATGTTCCTACCTAAGCTTTTTTTGTGTCACGTGCCAGCATTTTTTGTCCTTGCATTTTGGACGATGTTGTTTCTTAAGAACTCATTTCCATGACTGCTGCTTCCAGAGGGCTGTTGGACAAAACCAGGATAAAGGACTAAGCCATGATGTCACAGTTATGCTGGCTGAATTTAACCTACAGTTGGTTGCACGAAAGCAGGGCCAAATAAGTTGCTATGGAGATTTATTCCGTGAACTAATCCTGGTCAAGAGTAGGCTTACCACCAGGATATTTTTATACACTTGGTATACAAAAATTTGTTAAAATGTCAATGCACATTGAATGCAGCACAATTTGAAGTCGTGTAGACATAAACATGAGGAGGCTGGATTGTTTTACTCTGATCTGGGTCTTGCTGTACGCTGCAAAGCTAAATGGCTCCTGCTTTGAGCCCCAAATGAAGCGATTATCAAGGATTTTATCATGACTTTAAATTTTTTAAAAGTGCTTTGAAGGCAGTAAAAAAAGTTGTTTTTTGTTTTCTTGTGATTTTGTCTTTAAAGAGACCTGAGACATGAGGACAGATTTGCTTCTGAATAGCTGCAAAGAATCTTGTCTATACAGATAAATCATTTTTTTGTTTTTATAACTCATAAAGAGTTATTACCATATCAATTAATTCCCTCTCTTTAAATCCACACGACAAACCCTTCTGATTGACACTGCTTTGTCTCCCTAATCTAAGTTGCATTGTCGAATTTAAACTTGTTTTATATCTCGTATACTATGTTTTGTTTTTTTATGGCATGGTATGTCAGTTTTTTGTATTCGATTTTATTGTTTGTTTCTATCTTACGTACGGTGTCCTTGAGTCCTGGAGAGGTGCCTATAAATCAAACTTGTTATTAAATAAGCGGTTTAAAGAAAACTAAATTAAATTAGTTTTTTTTTCCCTCCTGCACAGTCATCACAGTATTGGTGCAGTGCATCAATGTGAGTCCATTTAACAGTTATCTCAGAAAAGTCAATACTGTCTAAATGGCTGAATATAGATATACTCACACTCGGTTGCAATAATTTGTTAAATGTAAAAAAAAATAGCAGACATCTCATATATCTAATTTTATACATGTGTGCTATTGGGCTGTCAAATAGTTTCCAAACATTCTGTTTTAAATCTCTCTTTTTAAATACAAGCAAAAAAATTTAGAAAGGTTTCTTTCATCTGCAGCACATAACTGAGAGACGTTTGTTTTTTGCAGTCTTCATGCGTGAATTAACTGAGCCAGATGCTAAGTCCTCCGTATGGGCTTGCTTCATTAGATCATATCTGATAATACACGGACTACCTACATGGCTTACTGTTGCTTCCACAAGACACTCTGCACATGTTTACACTTCTTGTTGGCTATTTAGAGAACTGAGTCCATCTGGAGATTTTAAGTCACAGCTGTAGTCTGGACGTGATAATGCCTCCACTTGCCTGTGCTTCACTCCGTGTCTTTGGCATGTCAAGACTTTTTTGCAGCGTGGAAACAATGCAGTTGGCATCATCATTTTGAAGTCACTCAGTGATGCTCAGACCTGTTCTTTCCTTCAATTAATAATGGAGAGCATGAGGACAAAAACTACTGTATGTGCCCAGTACTGGCTGTTTTACTGGGTACAAATGGTTTGTTCAGATGCATAAACATGGTGTTTCCTCCTCACTGCCTTTTTGTTGTTCCCTTGGATCTTAGATCTGACTGTGTAGGTGATCAAGACATTTTGGGAGATTTAATAGCTAATTTAATAAAAAGGGAGTTTTTATGTGGCACCTTCTGGCTCCACGTTTGGGGCAGTAAACCATCTCATTTTTATGTGTTTTTTATTTATTTATTTATTTATTATTTATTTATTTTCTTGGCACAAGGACTTCCACTCATTTCTGAACTTGCTGATCTGCTTGGAATTGTTGTCATTCGTGCAATTATGCAATTAGAAGAGCACAGTTTGGTCCTCAGATGTGTGGTCTGCATCACACGGGATGCCATTATGATATTGGAATCTTATCCTCAGTGAAATGAAGTGTCCTGGAATCCATCTGCCAGGCAAGCCTAGAAAGCACCTTTTGGCTTGCTGTATGAATATGAATTGAGGCAGAGAGTGGCACAAATCCATTCAATTTCAATTATAAACAGTTATTTCATTCTTCTTTTTTCTTATGTACACCTTTTCTTTAATCTCATAACCCTTGTGACCCATCAGCACCCAGTGCACCTCCACAGCAAGTGACAGTGTTGACAGTGGGAAGCCATAACAGCACATCCATCAGCGTGTCATGGGACCCCCCTCCCTCCGACCAACAGAATGGCATCATCCAGGAGTACAAGGTAGGGGCTTAGCTCCCCCCCCCCCCCCAGAGTGAATATTTACATCATGCATTAAACAACCTAACACTAGATTGTGTGTGTGTGTTGCATCTGTCTTTGTCAGATCTGGTGTTTGGCGAACGATTCCCGCTTTCATGTCAATAAATCCGTGGATGCAACCATCCGTTCGGTGGTAGTCGGGGGCTTGCAGACAGGAGTGCAGTACCGCGTGGAGGTGGCTGCGAGCACCAGTGCAGGGGTGGGGGTCCAGAGTAAGCCCCAGCTCATCATCTTAGGTAATCCACTTACTCTCTCCAAGCCATGGGGTCAAATAATACGACCTCAGAATGGGGTATCAAAGGCTATATAGCAGATCAGGGGTCTGGAAAAATGATTTATCAATTTATCGCACTAGAAGAAAGAAGATTGCGCTTTACAACGCAGACGTCTGTAGAGAAATCAATAGTGATTCATTAAGTGTAGTGTGTGGTAACATTGTGCCAAGTACTGTTAGCTATATCAATAATCCTCTTCAATATGTGGGCAGCTGGTGCTAACATAGTAGACAGTGTTTTTGTTAGAGCTTATCAGCCTTTCACATCTTATAAAATAGCCAAAGGATGCCCAGAGTATATAAGCCCACAATCAATATGGCAGCCCAGGCCAGATGCTCTTCATCTGTGACTTTTGACTGATATATAATAACACCCTTAATGCATAGAGAAGGGGAAACAGGCCTGTGGACTGCAGCTTAATGATGGGGGGGTTGGTTGGGGGTGTTGAGGAAGGGTGCGGGGGGTTGGGGTTGTTCCTGCTGGAGACTGTGAATCTAATTTCACAGCACAGTAGCCGCAACAGAAAAATCAAACTCTGTCAGAGCTGCTCTGTCAATCTCGTGTCTTGCAGCTCTGGTTGATAAGTGCACTGCTGAATTGATTAACTCTATATTGGATGCACTGATGCCGTTTTATTTATTTATTTATTTCTATTTATTTGATTTGCACAGTTTCTTTTCTTTCTTTTTTCCACCGTTGGTTTTCCCTGTAGTCTGTTTGTCCTGATATTTGATGCTCATGCAGTCTTGATTTTCTTTTACACAGCATAAACAGTACTCAGTGTTTTTTTTTTATAAAAAAAAAACTGATTTTTTTTTTTTTCTTCATATTTTTTGTTGGTCGCTTATAGACATTTCCGTAAGATGAATTGGTTTTAGTTTTGATTGAACTTAATACTTGGAATTCTAAATGACTTTGTTTGTATTTATACGTGCTTTCATAAGACCTTCACATATTTGGTGTTGAATTCCTGTGTGTGTGCGGTGCCTCCAGGTGCAGAGCTGAAAGATGTAATGACAGGATCGGAGGGCAACAATAGCATATCCGACGTGGTGAAGCAGCCGGCCTTCATCGCCGGCTTGGGAGGGGCCT
Organism: Xenentodon cancila; assembly: GCA_014839995.1. Classification (NCBI taxonomy): domain Eukaryota; kingdom Metazoa; phylum Chordata; class Actinopteri; order Beloniformes; family Belonidae; genus Xenentodon; species Xenentodon cancila. The sequence continues at coordinate 20,225,762 of CM026213.1, read as the reverse complement.
GCTGGATTGTCCTCATGGGCTTCAGTGCCTGGCTGTACTGGAGGAGAAAAAAGAGGAAGGGGCTGAGCAACTATGCAGGTAGAGCAAAATTATTCCACATGGTTCCGAATCAACAGCACTTCTTCCCCCCGCCCAGTGGCGCTTTAGTGTCGTCACAGATGTGACTCCATTTAAGGTGGCTAAAATGCAGAACAAAGGAAAATATATTCAGCGCGGGTGGAAATAGGCTTTATTTACTTTAATTCAGTGTGCAGTGATGTGCATCAGCTGTGCTGACTCCCATCACCACCACACCTCAACATTAATGCATTCATGCAAGATAAGTAATTTAACATCCCCTTCCATTATGAGACCATGGCTGGCGTTGTTTGCTCATTAATTTGAGGTACGTTTAAGTTTAGGTATGAAATATCCTTTAAACGCATCATGAGTCAAGCCTGTGTGCATTTATTATAATACAATGTGCAGCTTTCTTTGTGAGAAAAAAGAGCAGAGGGGTTTCCTTACTCAATACACAATATTATGGTCCCCTCTGACAAAACAAATTTCAGAGTATAATTCCAAAGCATTTTTATAATATTGCACCTTTTGTTCTCAGGTGCCGTCTGCAAATCTGATGTGGTCCAGCATTATCATAAAAACAAGTCACATCATGAGCCCTGCTCACAGATAGCAATAGAAATGGATTTTTTTAGCAGCGTAAGCTCAGTATAATGGCCAAGAACGCGAAGGCAGAATTTTAGTATCAAACAGCGAGAGGTTTTGGAAATCATGCAGCATCTGAACAAACAAAAATACATCCACTAAAGATTGTTTACCATGCTACTGTCAAAGTATGCAAAAGTGCTGATCACATCTCAAATTGCATAAACAAATGCCTGATTATCAGTTAGCCACAATCCTCACACACAAGGAATGTCATCTCCAAACTTTACAAAACTTGAACCCATACGACACAAAGTGAAACTTGATTAGCACTTTATAAACGTTCAAATAGCAATTAGAAGGGTATAATAGTAGTTAACACTGAAAAAAATCCCTTTTCTATGAAAATGTAGGCAGTTAAACATAAAAAATAAGTGCAAAAAAATGGTAAAAACCAGCATGTGATACAAAGAAAAATAATGCAACTGATATTCACGAAATACACAGCAAATGAGAGAGTAATGTAATAAGTGACAAACCCGTTCAAATGAGCTTACGGTTAAGACCGGGAAATGTGAAACTGGTGTGGTTGGAAGGACGCGGTGTCTCCTCTGTCGACAGCTTTGACCCTGTCGGTACATTTGTCAGTGTGTGAAGGTGCTTCGCTGACAGGGACAGTGGCCAGAGCATCCACTCGTTGATCCGCTTTGCTAAAATAACAGTGTGGAAGTATCCAGATATAAATGATCATTCCTGCTTACCTCTAAAATTACTAACTACTAATAATGTTACCAGATTATTTCAGTTATCTACAGCTTCAGCCTCTAGCAGGGCATCTAAAACAAACAACCTTAGAAGAGCAGCATGATTTAAGTATGATGAAACTGATTGCTGTGTCTTGCACTCAAAGTAAACAGTACACTGACTGAAAATGAAGAAAGATCACAACACAAAAAGGATTTTTGTTGATCAGTAACGTCTGTGTTGCACCAAAATGGCAAACAGTGAAAAACACTAAAATTTTATCATAAGAAATAAAATACAATGCAGACGTGTTGTCCTTGAGTGGATCGATCCTGTAGCTCTGCTCCTTCTTATCGGCCTCATCAGTTTCTTGCAACATCACCAGGTAATTTATCTAAACAGAAGAAAATTCCAGCTCTTCCCTCATTTTGTGCTGTTTTGCCATCTTCATTTCAAAATGTATTACGCTCCGTCTTTTGTTGTGTCTCATGGTGTGTCCCTGTGCCATGCATTCCCTAGTTTTTATGTTTCCCAGCAGGCGAATACATATTCATCTTTGTTCTATGCAAAAAGATGTGCATGAATTGGTGAATTAGGTCGTGAAAAAAATCCAAACCTGAACATTTAGATCTTGTGAACAGTTAGGATACAGATGTGGCAGTGTCATCAATCATGTCTGAATTACGGATTGAGTCAAAGGTAATGTAAAGCCATGGAAGAGCCGGAAATCTGCATTTTACTGGCTTTTCAAAACGTCGGCAGTTCAAAAGGTAGTAAATATTTCAGGACAAATTATTCTCAGCCATGGGGCAGTGATGTTGGTCTTTGAGGTTATGCTTTTCAATATTATTGTGAAAAGATAACAGGGGGTCCGGGGAAATCTTTATGAGTGAAGACTAAGGCTGTAACCCATGACCCCCTCAATGGCACTGCATGACAAACAGGCATGCCTCTGTCATCAATACATCAACACGGGCTCAGGAGTATCTTGTAAACCCATTCTCATTCAGCACAGTTCAGCTCTGCATCCAGACATGTGACCAGAAAGAGTATTATAAAAGACTCATAAATGGTTACCGAGTACTCTGGGTAAAGTCCGGCAGACAGACAGAAACACTGAACAAGTGTTCTGTGGTCAGATGAACCCACGTTTCAGCTTGCTTTAGGGAAAAGCAGATGTCAGGTTCCGCACACCAAAGATGAGAGAGACCCTCCAGGCTGTCATCAACAAAGCTGCAAAAGTCAGCATGTACTGTGTGATGATTAAGAGGTGCACGAGTGCCCGTGACGTGGAAACGTTGACATGTGTGAAGGTGCCCTTGATGGACAGGCGTACTTGGTCATTTTATGGAGGACATATGGTGTTATCAAGGTGATGTCTTGTCCAGGGAGGCCCGTAATTATGCAGTCCACATTTGTGTTTCTGTTGAAAAACAGAGTTGGACAGAACCACTACACTTGAAACTGCTCAGGCAGGAATTGCAAATAGAACCTACACACAGAATTGTTATGAGGGGGTTTTCTGGAACCTAGTAAAGTGAATATTTTTCAAAACTCCATTGAGCAAACATCTACAGTTTAAATGACTTGAATGAAAATTAAATCGCAGTTGCTTTTTTTTTTTTTTTTTTTTTAAAGAACTGATTCCGTTGGCTGATGCAGCAGTTGCATGTTATTGATTCACACAACTTAATTCTGGATAAAAACTTCCTAGAAAGTCTTAAGACGTTCCCAACTCCACGTATAAAGGACTCGCTTTGCAACAACTTATTGCACATGTATAGCTTTTTCCAGAATAAAAATAATGATGACTTTCATGTGTTTGGGTAAAAGTTGATTTTGACCTTTCAAATAAGAATTCCAGAAGTTCTGGATATCCTTCAGAACTGTTTTGAAGAACTTATCACAAGAGGAGAAACCTGATGTTGTCACAAAATTCAAACATTTTATGTTGAATTTTATTGACTTTTCCAAACCTTGTCTAAGTTTTGCTTCAAAACTGTAAATGTGTACGATTGAGTTGTTAAAATATTCTAATCTTTCTCCAAAACTGCATTAATTAGTATCCACAGTTCCCAAACATTCAAAACTACAAATAAAAAAAAGGGTGATGTAAAATAATCTAATACTTAATATGTTTGAGTTGTTTGGTGAAGACACTCAAAATCCTTTTCACTTTTACTTCTGATTGTTGAAAAAGGGTTCAAACAAATTAACAGATTAGTCGTAGTGTATCTCGTCAAAACTATGGCAGCTTTTCTGGATGTTACGTCATCAAATAAATGAAGCAGCATTTAAACAAATTACCGAATCAGTTTCCATTAAAATGTAATCGGTGCTGACATATCAGAGGTTTTTAAACAAACAAAGCAAATAAAAGAAAGAAATGCATATTTCTTAAATGTGAAAATATACGTTTTATTTTGTATGTGTCGTTGAGATCTATGATTATATCTCTTTCCTCACATGTATTTTTCTGTTTTCTTGAATTACAGTCCAGTCCTTCACTTTTACACGAGCAGGTATGTCTGCATGTTGTGCAGCACAGAAAAGTCATCCGAAATAATGTTGCTGCTCTCAATTGTTGGAAAATATTTCAGTCTGATGCTTTCTCTCTCTTCCCTCTTTTCTCTACAAGTTACCTTCCAAAGAGACAGAGGCCTGATCCGAAATGGAAGGTGAGAACATAGCACATAAAACCAAGAAACCCTGCAGCTGGAGCCCTCCTGCTGACATTTCGGCCCCACACTGTGCGCAGTCTGTCTTTACGATGGCACCAGCCCATTGTGATACCCAGAATGAGGAGTTCGCTCATGATGAATGAGATTTGCATACCCGCTTCCCTCACCTATTTATACTGTATTGGTGTATGATTTGCGCCAGTGTTCGCTTGATGAAATCATTAATCACTCCTTTTGAAGTGAGTGCTACCCAATTAATGCAGGTGGGCAGCTGTTTCATTCACTGGCTCTCTCTCTCAGTTCGTCTGAGGTTGGAGGCAGAGCGAGAGGTCACACAAGAAGGGGAGAGGTGATGAATGTGCTGTTTAAAGAAAGCTTAGTGTCGAGCACACAGTTGTGGGTCATACAGCTCAGAAAGTGACTAAGACTCCACTCAGAGTTTAAGAGATTTTCTTTTGGGCTAAAAGTGCTCAAAGTGTACTATCCACTCAACATCAGCATGCATTTCCTCTTCTTGTATTTCTTTGTGTTACATTTTTATACCATCTAAACATGCAGAATATTCAGACTATTCATCTAAGTGTCATTTTTTGCATGAATGCGTTTTTCCACTTTAAATGTGTACATATGTATTTGTTTTGGGTCTTTTTTCTGTGTTGTCCCGGTGTTTTTCTGAGGAGATGCATGCTAAACATGTGCATACACTTATGAACTTTAAAATAGAAATTATTGACATAATTGCTCGAACACCTTGGAGCCATCGCTGTGTCAGCTGTGAACAATTCCCGTGGCGCTTGCCAAGCTCAGTGGAAAAATCCACATTGAGCATGCGAGCAGGCTATGCTTATTGGATGTGCAGACGTCAGAATGCTGTGCCGTTTTTGCAGCAGCTGATATGGAGAGGTTGTAAACTGCTCTCTTTCTTCCTCTCCGTGAATGGCCGCCCACAACTTTCCTACCTTGAAGTCAAAGCTTGCGTTCACCTCCGTTGTATTTCACAAAGACAAAATGACACGGTAGCTTTCCTAAACTACCTAATGGGCTTCTGCTGTCTCTGTTGCCATGGAGATGGTGCTCCAGTGTAGCCGATCTGCCAGAGGCTGTTCATGATTCTCAATTTAAAATGTAAATTTCTGTTGTGCTAAGGCTCTAAAGTGGATTTAGTGTGTGTTTAGGCCTGCCTTGTTTCTCCAGGGAACGTTGGGGATGTTTGAGTTAAAGGGAAGAGACCAGAAGTCTGATTTATAGACTTGCCATTTTATGCCTCTCTGTTTATTGTTGCATGTTCTGGGCTTCTCCACAGGCGAGAATATGCTGAATGAGTTTTCACATCAGCTTGTTGTTGATGCAGCAGGACGAAAATGAGCAATACTGTTAGTGGGGAGGTTGAATACTTAATGTGATTTCTTCTTCTGCCTCCCCCACCCTCTCATCTCTTTGTTTTACCTCAACTATCCTCTTGCAGCCGTCCGGGGCTCCTGAAAGCAGGAGATCCAGGCCTCCCCTGGCTGGCCGACTCCTGGCCTTCCACTAGCCTCCCGGCCAACGGGGGCTTAGGGAGTCCGAAGGGCGGGAACAACTTTGGCCGGGGAGGTAAGCAACATAAACAAGCTGGGGTGAGGAGATCAGGGCGAAGTACAGTTTTAGCAATGCCCTGTTGGACAGTTTTGACGTTCATTCTTTGAGAAGTAATGTGACAGCACATCACACATAAGCACACGCACACACAAATGAGCTAAGCACATGCGCCCAAATTAAAGACGCCTTTGAGGGTTATATTTTACTAATTAGATTTGACAAGTCTGATATTTGGCTTAAATTGCGCTGTTTGGATGTATTTTTGTCCTTCATTTGTTGTCATGCCCTGCCGTAATGCATTTTCCAAGGTTGCATTCAGTTAAAAGTATAGTTCTGTGAGTTTAGGTTTTGAGTTTTTATGTTAGATTTTAATGTGGTTAAGTGTGGTCTCTTTGCGTGAAAGACATTAGAGCTGAAGGTTAGCGCTGTTTGAATATCCCCTCTTGTGAACAATCCACTGGGCTCCCACTGAGTGTTGCATGCTAATTATGGTTGTTGATGATCACTTTCATTTATATCAAGTCCATTTTAGACCTTTAGTTAACTAATACAGAGCACCGGAGCAGCAGGGTGTGTTAATGACCTTAAAGATCGTTAATTTCATGTCAGCTTACCTCTCCACGTTGCTTTGTCCACCTCCATCCCACTTTGTCTCAGACGTCTTACCGTCTGCAGCAGTGGAGAAAACGGGCACCATGCTGTCTGATGGTGCCATCTACAGCAGCATTGACTTCATGGGGAAAGGAGGCTACAGCAGCCCAGCGCGAGGCAGTCAGCCCACCCCCTACGCCACCACTCAGATACTCCAGTCCAACAGCTTCCACGAGCTGGCCGTGGACAGGCCGGATCCCCGCTGGAAGGCTTCGCTCCAAGCCCAGCAGGAAATAGCGAACATGGGCTACTCACTGACTGACCGACGCCCCGGTGGTGGTATGAGCTGAGTCGAAATGGAACCAATATCAATTTGATTTTCTTCTCTAGCTGTGTGCCGTTAGTTTTGGATGCTTTTTTGGAGTCTCTCCGTGGACCAACAGGAATTATTTCATCCAGTCAGTGAAATTACTGCTGGCTAAAGGAAAGGAAGGGATTTATTTACATATTCACTAAAGTGGACGCTTAGGGCAATGTTCTTAATTACTCTTCTGTCTTCATCACAATTCTACCCTGAGAGCTTATCTAGCCCAGAAATGTCACGCAATCATGACGCATTTCTTTGTCTTAATTTGATTAGTGATGGCAGAAAATCCCTCAGTGCTCTCAGTTATTTATTTAGCTTATATACATTTTGTGAAGTCAAGGAGGCATATCAGCCTGCACTTTTGTAGTTTCAGCCAATAGGCTGCGTGCTCAGCTAAATGTCATGTTTTCCAGAGATAAAATAGAGCAAAAGGAGAAGCTGTAGGGAAGCAACCGAAAGAGGTTTGCCACAGGTTTTGATGCCTCTTTAAGAAATGTCAACATTTAGAAAATGTTTTAATGTGCTGTCAGCACACAAGAAAAGGGAGTAATGAACATTGTGTGTGAGATATGTTTGAAGATTCAGGTAGTGCAGGAAGATAAAGCTTTTCAAAGCAGAGCGGTATGTGTGTGTGGAAATACAGGAATTCCTTCGTAATATAGACATCTTTCTGCCTTTTTCTACCATTAGGTGCAAAGGTTGCGAAGAAAAAGAAGGTTAAAGGTGGAGCAAAAGCCGCCAAATCAAATGGAACATGTTGGGCTAACATGCCGCTGCCTCCACCTCCCATGCACCCTCTCCCAGGTACAGAGGTTGACCTTGATCGGTACCCCCAGGAAAGCCACGGAGGAGGGTAAGAGACTCTCAGATTTCGTAAATCTTTGTCCTGGAATGCAAAGAACAACAGGCAACCACAAAGGCTGCAATGGGCTGCTGGTTACACTTTACATGTCTGTTTGTCTGTCAGAGCTGCAGCAGGAGCGTCACATTCGGTTTATCGTGAAGGGAAATCTAATTCATCGCATATATACAATTTAGTTCAAATTTCTGAGCTCTTTTTTTTTTTATCTGTGTGGCAGATATGACAACAACAGTTGGGCCCCACCGATGTCAGTCCACCACGCCTACCGCCACCAGAGTTTGGACAGCGAGGTAGAGGAGGACAGAGGTCCCACTCCTCCTCTGAGAGGAAGATCCTCCTCGCCGGCGACAGCTCCCTTCAGCCAGCCCTCATCCTCCTCCCTCAGCTCTGGTCACCATGAGGAAATGCAGTCCATTTTGCAGGCTCACTTAGACGAGCTGACCAGAGCTTACCAGTATGAAGTGGCCAAGCAGGCATGGTAGGAATCCTTTAGAGTTCCCGGTTCATCCCAGTTTTAGTCTGTTCTATATACTCTACTAAACAAGCAATGAATTAAACCTTTTACCATCTGAAGTCAATGCAAATGTATGTGTTTGCCTTGCACAGTTGCAATGACACCTGAAGTTTTATTCATTTAATCTGCTCGTGGTTTTGATTTTTGCATATCAATGACTGATGTTGCGGCATCTTATATGGATGGAATTCACTGATGTCAACCTAAACACGCCATTTATGTGTGGAGAGCGATAAAAAACACCTCTCCATTGATTACTCTTTTGACAGAGCATTGGAAAACTTGATAAGTCAGGGCTGACACGTGTTGGAGGGTAATGACTGGGTTTAGTCTTACATGCTGTTCTGACATGAGTAAATAGAGTTGGTAATTATGCATGCATCTCCTCTATGGTGGGATGTGAGCCATCATGGAGGACAGCTGTGCGGGAGATAACAGGCATGTTGCTGACAGCCCTGCCCATCCAGATATCCTTTATCCAGTCCAATTACAACTCCATTGTGTTAGTCAAATACACAGCACTGCTGAGAAAGTAATCAGTGAAAATCACTGCAGGCATTCACAGTCTCCGCACATTGCATCTCCTCCTTTCTGAATATCCACTGATTCCTTGTTTTGTTGCTTGTTTTTTCTTTACGTTTTCCACACATTATCTGACCTCTGATGGCTTTAAAAAAAAAAAACAAAAAAAAAAACAGACTGTGTATTTATACGTGCTGTTTCTACACATCTAATTAGGCATATGAAGACCAGTCCCAATGTGTCCAACTCTCCGATGGACTTCATGTCCAGTACACTGGGCTCTGACTTGGGAGCCACTCTCCTTTCCGAAGAGGACGAGGAAGAAGAGGAGGATGAGAGATACGCAGTGGTGTCAAAGAATCTGTGTGGCTTTGACTACACACCGGCTCACAGCACAGATAGCCTAGAGGGCTCAGGTATGCTTTCCTACTAACAGAAGGCTTTTCTTTTAGGCCGCCATATCATTGCAGCAAGAATAAAATTCCACTCATGGAAAAAGTCGACAGACAGTTGCAAGTGAATATTCATAAAGGAATACCAGTAGATAGATTAATGTGAACATATAAACACATAGAGATTATGTAAAACTGATGCAAGTCCTAATCATGTCAGATTTTTTATTCATAGCTGTAATATTATTCATTTTAATTAAAGGCACACTGCAGTAAATCCAACATCTGCATGGTCTCTTGAACGTTTTGGACACATCCACCAATTTATTTTGGATGAAATAAATGCACAAACATTAGACTGGCTCTCTTTCAGAATGTAACAATTTAGACATGGTTGTAGATCAGAATTTTATCAATTAAGTGCGTAAGAAAATCGACGAAGGGCAACAAAGCTGCTTTTATTTTCTTACAATGTATAGACAAGGTGTCTGCAGCCCCGCAGCCCTCTATATCGAGCAGGGAAACACGTTTAGGGAAACATGTTTAGGTCGTACAACTTTCCAGAACACAGTTTAATACCAATAATAATGCACAAGAAAAATGTAGCGAGACAAAAAAGCAAAACAAAAATTAAACTCAGTAATTCCATAAAGTAAGTGCTAAAACAGGATAATTGAATGTTTCGAAGTGCAATCAGCTTAAATAATCGGAGTTTCTGCAGGTTTTGTCCAATCAATGTTCCGCTTGCCAACAGTCTTTGAACCGCTGAGGCGGAAGTAGAGACTGGCGTTGTTTTAGCAGTTGAGTTTTCGTTTTTTCAAGACATTTTCAGACCGTCTCATGAAAGTTGTATGCAGTCATTCCTGCACAGATGTCGAAACCATATCATAATATTTTAACAGCTTTAATAGAACTCTGCTCGTAAGTAACACATCTAACATTTAAGATTCGATGCATTTATAAATAGGATTCTGTCTGAAAGCTTTTCTTTAGAACTAGGGAGCTTGATGGCTTTTCCCACTGGACCAGAAGTGTACCATTTTTAGACCCCTTTGTTTGACGGGCTACAGTTGACGGCTTCATAGTGTGTTTTCAGTGCTTTTAATAGCCCGATGCAGGGCAAAACACAGGTCAGTGCGAATATAAATATTTACAAACATTAGCAATGCAAATATGTTATCGCTTAATATTTAACTGTCACATGTTCTAAGTGACTGTTTCAGAAGTGCATCGAGGCAGCGGAAATCTTGTCATTGCGGTAGAAAGATTTCCACAGGGGGTGCCATATTTCAGCTGAGGAGTGCTGCTTTAAATGGTGCATTTGTTAATAAGTCCCTCCATGCTGTCTGTCTAGTTTTTTTTTAATGTGACATTCCTTACGTTGCTGTAACAAAGAAAAAGGAGTTCTTAAGGCTGTCTGATCAAAGCACTCAGTCAGAATATTCTCCAGGCAGGATGCCAACTTGCAAGTATCAAAGAGATAATCTTGCTGGAAAATGTGTCGTGAACAATCTTTACATCTTTGTTTAAGGACACATGTAGTCTAGAATTTAATTATTCTGATTTCACTTATGACAGTGTTTTCTGCTCCCATTGCACCAGACACATCTGGTGTTTCGTTGAGCCTTTCTGGGCTGATCTGAGTTAGGAGGATCTAAGGAAAAAAACCTTTTGTCTTTAAACCTTTTATTAGGCAAAGTCCCACAGCAGTGCCAGTCAGATAAATATGGCACTGCAGACCGTGGCGCACCGAGCACACACAGCCTCGGACACAAGAGGGCACCACTCACTGGCCACAAACCTCAGACAGACAAGGTTGGAACTCTTCCTAGACGAAGAGACACCAACACAGACGGTAAGTTTGGACTTAAATCCTCCCAGACTCTGTTTATCAGACATTTCTCCTTTTTTATAGTAATTTCAGAGAGAGTGACCTCCTTCATGTTATGATGCCTCATTTGTATCGTTTTCCAAATCCTCTCATCTACCACTCAGCAGCTCCCGCACCAGCCATGAAGTCCCTGCACGGCATGGGTTCCCACATGCACAGCTCGTGGGCAGCTGCAGCCTCGGACCCTTCTGACGAGTGCATGGTCACCGTGTCGACGCTAGAGAGGCAGCATATGGCTTCTTGGAGTGGCACGGCATCATCCGGCAGGGCCACCCTTAGTAGGGGTTCTCAGAAAAGACCTGGCACAGACGCCTCCCACAACGGGCATCCCTCCACTAATGGCACAGAAAAAGGAGAACACTGTAAGTGTTAATCATTTTCAAGATGAGTCTGCGTACATATAACACATGCTGGATGTATCCAGTTGGAAATATTGTGTTTTTATAGTGCAATTAGATGGAGGTTTCCCCTGTACTGGTGCATGTTTAATAAAAAAAAAAAAAAAAAGAGTTTAACTTGATTTGTTATGAACCTTTGGGAACCGTGTACATTTATTCATGAACAAAACGTATGCACTTCACTGAGGAACGTGCTCCACGATTGCCTATTGTTGTGATGCATGGCTTTGTGCACTTTTGAACTGAACAAACATGAAAGTGAAATTAGAGTAAGATGTTTTCAGTCAGTGGTATGACAATCATGAAAATCCCTAACATTTTCCAACACACACGTTTTGTTCGTTGCTGTGCATAATCCCTCCTTACCAGCTTATACCGGCTAATATACTGTAGTTTGCATGCAACTTTGCATGCACTGATAGTGGAACCTATTACAGCTGTCTTACTCTCAGTGGCGACAAACCAGCTTACTCAAAGACCTCTGCAGAAGTCTCTCTCCTGCAACTTTTTAATTTTTAAAGATGTCTCACCAGCGTAAGGTCTAATTGGATCTTGTTCAAAACCAAGGATGCTAGTTTTGTGTTAGTTTAAATAGAAATTGAATATTCTGAAACCACCATTCATCAATATAGTTGGTGAATAAATGTATATGTTTGTGTAAATGTGTAAAAAAAAAAAAACATGTTATAAAGTTTATCACTAGCACTGTGTTCTCTGTTTCTGCTATTTCCATGGAAACAAGGAGGAGTCTGGTGTTTTGGATAAACTGCTGCATAAACCAAAACCAACAAACCCATATTCTCGCTCATATCGCCACAAGAGCAATAAAACAATAGTTTAGTTTTTAATTTTTTTTTTCTTCATACTTTAACACCAACATACAAACAGCTACAGTAATCCAGCCCAGCAGCAATAAAGGCACGGATCACTGTTTGAAAGTGATCCTTTGAATGGTTCTTATCTTTGCCAGTTGTCTCTGCTGACATAGGCTAGATTTCACCACTCCACCCATCTGGCTGTCTAGGCTAAAATCTATCGTAAAACCCAGGTCCAAACTGTAGCGGATGTTATTAAAACCCCTCAGCAGTGCAGATGCAGTGCTATAATCAGACGCGTATCGAAAAACCTCAAGAATACCGTGTTCATAAATGACTGTAAACAATTTTCTACATAAGTTTTGAGAGAAAAGGGATCTTAGAAATAGGCCTGGAGAAATCTATCGAAGGACAAGTGTGGATCTTAGTAATCCATGCAGACTTTTGCACCTTTTTATTTAGGTTGCGGAGAAAACAAACCTGAATTTGTGGTGACGATCACAAATAACTATCCTCGAGAACAGAGAAATAAACTGTAATTATTGCATCAAACAGCACAGTCTCAAAAACCTTAGAGCACTCGCTGTGTGTGTGTGTGTGTGTGTGTGTGTGCATGTGTGTGCATGTGTGTGGGGGGGTTCTGATGTTTTAATCTGTATGTTATGATTTTACGGTGTTTTTATCAATGTAATTGATATTTTTCTGTTCTTTTGTCTTAATGCCTTTGTAAAACACTTTGAGCTGCTTTTGTGTTTGACGTGCTGTGTGGATAAACTTGCCTTGGCTTGTTTTGCTTGTAGAGATTAGACCCCACAGGTAAACTATTGTCGCTTTCCCCACAGGGGTGGTAATTAAAAGTTCACATTAACGTAAAAGGCCACAAGGGTCACTTCTAAGCAACTAAAAACTGCTTTCACTGTGGCTTATGTTAGTTTATGAATCAGATGAACACAAACAAACAACAGTTTCACTTAATAAACAATAAACAATTCTGCTTTTTCTTTGTCTCTCTGTCTCCTTCTGCAGAGTCTATGTGAAGCATCATCGTCCCCTGCAGTTGCGACCTGTCCCTGGACACTGTGTTTATAAGCGCTATGAGATTTTCTTCTCCACAAGAACGATGTTTAGAAGATGGAGAGGACATAAAACATAGGAAGAAACAAAAGAATGCAAAGTGAAATGCAGAGCTGTAAATGTCATGTACAGCCACAGACGCCACGCTCGCAGTGTTTTCACCCCCTCTTCAAAAGAGCAAACAGTATCTTTTTTTTTTTTTTGTCTGCTTCTGTTTTCTGTCACATGGTGTAACAACAGTTCACGCGGTGGAGATGGAGAAGAAAATTCACGACAAAATGACTCATTCAAGTTAAAGAGGACTTGCAAAAATTGTAAATATATTTTTTAATGTTACTTTCTCTTTCTTTTTATTTGCTATGCAAGCCAAACCCAATGTTGTATCTTTTTGTGATTTATTACTGTGAGTCATTTTCCATTAATGCTCAATCTGTTAGCTTATATTGATGAAGCTTCTGTATCGGTGTATTTTGCACAGAGCGTTTTGGTGAAAATAAGCACAAACTCATTGTCAGATGAGCTGAGGAAGAGGATCATAATGGCGAAGTGGGACATTTACAGTATAGTAACCATAACAGAAGCAGAGGATCCAGTATATATTTGGCTGACAGGTACACGCTTGGAACTAATATGCCAAATAATAACTAACAATGTTTCATGTTTATACATTACACTAACCGTGGTTCTCAGCAAATGATAACCAAATCATGTTTTATAGAAAACATTCATTGTGCTATCCGAAGCAAAGACATAGTAAAACAATGCTCACTTCTTTCCCATCCCAAAAAAGAATAATCTAAATATATAACATCTTTGTGTTTTCGTCCACTTACTTCTAGCGACATGATGATAGTGCAATATCCAGAAGACAATGTGACAGGAAATGGAAATGGGAATATAAAAAGTGACTCGATGGAAGTCAATATCACCTTGAAGGGGGCAGAGACAGATTAGTTAAAGCACTCTTAATTTATCTGCAGACAAAAAAACAATGCAAGACTTAAAAGAATAATGTGTGACGTCAAACATGAAAAGACTGTACTGTTCTAATGTGTTGCGACACTACTGAGTGGGTAAATTTACACTATTATCTTACAACAATGTGTAGACTTTAATTATGTTTTTCTGCCTATGAGATTCAAAATGGAAAGTCTTCACGCCATCCTCACAACTATAGGGAAGGTTATGTTCTGATTATTTTCTCTTATAATGGCTCACCCTTTGAGGAATCTTTACATGACAGATTGGTTTGCCCCAACAATACACAGCCACATACAGTAGGGGCAGTTTTTGTTTTTTCAAAACAAAGCAAAATAAAATGTGTGTGTGAAAATAAACCAGATTTCTCCTCATAAATCTGCAACACTCTTTGTATTAGCCAAGAGCGTGGGAATCGTTTTTATTTTAGATCGGGCAGTGAATTTAATTATGATGTGGCTGCTTTTAGAGCCAGCTGCAAATATACATCACACATAAAGCTTTTTCTTCATTGCACAGTTTTATAAATTGCTCTCGTGTTGAAAGTGGTACTGTGCACATTGCATTGTATAGGGCATGCTTTAGTTTTTATAAGGAGCATTCAAGCACACCTGTGTATGTGAAAATGGTGCATCAATTCTACCAATGTAATAACACGCTACCTAAATATATAGTGGTGTTTTAAAAATATGTGCAGTATCTTTATCATTGCTTACACTTTCAAAAAACCTGAAGCCAGATAGCTTCAAGATATTTATGTTCACCGTATAAAATGTGCAAGGTATAGAGATTAGTACAGAATGTAGATATTGTAAAGAAGGGTCATCTTACCCAGATAATTTTAACTCTGGCCCCTCTAGAGTAGGACTGCACCCTCCAATAGCCTGTAAATTGAACAACAAAAATCTTGAAAATGAGCATAAGTGTTTTTTATTGGTCGGATTCCTGGAGGCTTGCTGATGGGCAGAGCTAATGATTCATGAATACATTTATATATATTATATATATATTGATATACACATTTTCAGCATGTCAACAATTTGAAGATGTTGACCTCAACATCTCAAATCATCTCAATTATGTGTTTAGACAGAATTGGATATCGTCAAAGAAATCGAATAACATAACAAACCACAATACCAAGTTTTCAGTAAGATGTCTACGTTTGATAAATACTATGCTCGGTACCCCCTACTGTGTAATGTTGCCTATCACCTCATCTTTCAGTCACTCAGTATCTGCATAAGTTTCTGTTTACACTTGTGACAGTGGCCTTAGATATGGGGAAATGCTGTAAAATGTCAAAAGTAAAGAAAAGCTGTTGCCAAACTACTACTGACTTCATATTTGCAAGCCCAACTAGGCTGTATGGCATGGTGATCAGTGGAATTGAGTGCCTTTAGCTTGAGCTGCATTTAAGTAAGTGTATTAATTTATCATTACTAGGAGTCAAAGCATCAAAGTAAGAGTCTGTAATTATCATAGCCATACCAAAGTGCGCTAAAATGCACGTACATCATACTTACAAGCCTTTAGTGATGGAACACCACCAACTTCCAGCTCTAGTCTTTCTGCAAACCCAGCAGTGTCCTGGGCCTGTTCATAGCACACTCCTCCGTGAAGTGTCAGGAAAAAACAAATACATTTATTCTGTGGCTGCTCTAAAAAACAAATTGTATCCACTGAGCCATGATTGTCCAATTTTCCGTCACAGTCAAAAATACATTTCTTAGGATGTGTTTTGCAAAACAAAAGCACCACAAATGAAAAGAACATTGTACTCAGTCCTTGTTGCATGACTCATAAACAGATATATATATATATATATATATATATATATATATATATATATATATATATATATATATATATATATATATATATATATATATATATACACAGTCATGCCTAAATGAATTTGTTATAATAACAACAATGACAATTTAGTTATGGAAAAGCAAAATAAGGCCACTTTAAAGTGCAACCAACCATTTAAACTTGAAATGAAGCTACTTGGGTTTCCTGAAGTGAAGAATGCTGCGTGGTTTGATCTACATCCCATCACAACTGAATTTAGGCCCTCTGTTGCAGAGGCCAGCCTCTTCAGTAGCTCCGTCTAATTTGCCCTGTGTGCAGGACATGTGAATATAATGGGAGAACAGAACCAAATAGCCAAGCCCACTGAGCCCAATTATAGCGTTACTTGCACTGATATTGCTACACTTGTGTCTTACAGAGCTATTGCCTAATATACTGGTTGTAGAATGATGTGCTCTCTTTGTGGGTGGTTGTGGTTTTGGTTCAATGAAAAATCAGTTTACTGTAACAAATTTATTGCTGAGGTACCTTTGAGCCCTCAGGGAGCAATTTCACCTCTGGTTCACTTCTTTGGGCATTGCAGCTAACCACTTACGAATACCAGCTTATTATGACAATAAAGCACCCAAAGCACCTTGCTTTATATTATTCATGCAAGTAAATAAACACAATCACACACAATCAAACACAAAGTATTAAAGTGTGATTGTAAATATGATTCAAATAGTGATTAAAAAAAATGTAGGAATTATAGGCTCTTTTTGGAAAGATCAATTTTTACTGAATGAACACGATGAAAATTAAAGGTCTGTGTGTGATTCTTGGAGGTCTGGACCTTAGGACTTGATGTAAAATTCATGCTGCTTCTTCAAACTGGACCACATGGGTAGAAGGGGGTCAGGAACAAGAAAGCTGTTTTTGTAGCTGACCCTGACCTGTACCCTCTACGTGAATGATGTGAAAAGACAGGTTCACCTTTGAGGATGGTGGTCTGCTAGTCTCTCTGTTCTTATTGTATTATACATAAATTCAAACTTTCTGCCTTGAGAAACAGCTTGTTTGAAATTTAGATTCTAAGAAATAACGAAACCGTGAAGATGGAGCAGGGTTTAGAAAATGGATTGATGAAAAATATTTTTTCAAGATAGTAAACATACATGTGTGTGTATGTAGTATATATATATATATATATATATATATATATATATATATATATATATATATATATATATATCCAAGAA
Source organism: Xenentodon cancila (assembly GCA_014839995.1). Taxonomy (NCBI): domain Eukaryota; kingdom Metazoa; phylum Chordata; class Actinopteri; order Beloniformes; family Belonidae; genus Xenentodon; species Xenentodon cancila. The sequence goes on along the minus strand of CM026213.1, from coordinate 20,208,651 downwards.
AACATGAGCTGTGTGACTGCAGTTCTTTCAAAGCTTCACAGTATATTTTGAAATATTATTTGCATTTAAAATCTCAAACAAAGCCGTTGTATATCTCAGTATGAGGCTCACTGCATTCATTATAATGTACCTTAAGTTTAAAAGTACTGTACCTAACAATCAGACTTTACACTGATTACACAGTAGGCTGCATGTAGGCATTACCATAAGAAAGAGGGCTATTCACGTCCTTTTTTTAGATCCCTGTTGAACATGAGCAGCGGCACTTCATGAAATTTTCCCAACATGTGGTGGACAACCTTTTCAGTATGATTATGTGTAACCCTGAATCAAAAGGCTGATTTTTGACTCATGACATTTGGCTAATTGCAACATTCAAACAGTGTGGTGGTCCACATGCGCCTCACGTGAGACCGCGAGTTCGGCTCTGTGGCACAGATACCCCGAGGCTAAGCTAAAGGCCAGCGGTCTCCTGGCCTTTAGCTCCCTCAGTGACCAATTTATTTTCATCTTGTTCACCCTGATGGTTCATCTCATTCTTTTACGTTGCCATCCCACAATGCGCCTCGTACAGTACGTGATGCAACAAAACCTCTTCTGGAGGTCTCTGCTGGAGGGCATTTAAGGAAAACATCATTCCATGCTCATGGTTTCAGCTCAGATCTTTTGTCAAATCCTGGTACCAAATCCATTACTAGTTTCCGTAATCCTTCCAGAAGAGTACACTAATGTCTTACATTTTCTATTTTAGGCAGATTGTTTCTGTGGAATTGCTCAAGTACTTTGTTTAATCATTGCTAGAATCTGTGACTTGTCAGCCCATTTGCATGATTCTGGTTCTGTCGAGCTTTAGCTGTCAAACAGATGGTCTGACAAACCATCACCCTCCACCACCACGCTTGACAGTTTATTTCCTGTTTTTGTACTAATAATCCATCTTTCATTTTTGTGAGGGCTGCAAGATGGCTTTGTGGTTCACGCAGTTGCCCCTCAGCTGGAAGGTTCCTGGCTTGAATCCTATCTGGGGTATTTTCATGAAGACTTCTCTCTATGTTTGCTTCAGTTTTCTGTGGGTACTCCAGTTACTTCCCAAAGTCAAAAAGAAATGTGTCTTGGGCTAGCTAGTGATTCTAAATTGACTTTAGGAGTGAGCATGAATTTGTGATTGCATTTTAAAATAACTAGGACAGACTCCAGACCCTTACGGCTGTGAACAGGAATAAACACGTTCAAATGATGGATGAATAGATGGATGGTTTTGTCAAAAGTGCCACTGTGCATTATGGTCACATATCTCCATTTTGCTCTCCTAAATTGTGCTGCCATGTTATTTTGTAGAGAAAATATGCTTTTTTTCAGGAAATCCTCATGCAGTCTTTTGTTAAACTGGATTGTCCATCCATTATCTATTCCCGCTTACTCCGTCTCCGGGTCACGGGGGTCTGCCGGAGCCTATCCTGACGCATAGTAGGCGATAGGCAGGGGGTACACCGTGGACAGGTCCATTGCAGGGCCACATAGGAAGACAGACAACCAATCACACTCACATTCACACTTACGGGTAATTTAGAAGTATCAATCAACCTAGTATGCATGTTTTTGGACTATGGGAGGAAACCGGAGTACCCGGAGGGAACCCACGCAAGCACAGGGAGAACATGCAAACTCCACACAGAAAGACCCACCGGGCCGGGAATCGAACCAGGAGCCTAAACTGGATTGTCATGAACTTAAATGTTTACTATGCTTATTGGAGCCTATTTGAGTGTGAATATAACGGTCTGTTTTAGGCAATTTCTCACATTGTTGCATGGTCAGAATTTGATGAAACATCTAGGAATTCCAGTCCTGGGAAGAACATCAGCTTCTTCACAACTTCCCAGCTTGATGGGCATCCTCCTCTAAGATCATTGCTGATGTCTTACCTTCCTGGCTTTGTGTCAACAAAAACCTGAAAACTGCAGACATCTTGCATATATGGAGGTGGTCAAGCTTCCTGACGATCAATTCCTGGCAGCTGCATTTGATTAGCTGCACTTGGCTACTACTTACCCTCTTGTTTCCTAAGCACTTCAATACATCCATCCAAGCCCATCTGAGCTGTCAACAGGTGAGAGGTAGAGTAAATCTTAATATGAAAAATGCATTTGATTTTTATTTTTTTGCCTCCCACAACTAAATAATCTTCATAATTCACTGTCAGTGTGTGATAGTGTCCTGATTTTTCCAAAGCGTGATGAAACCATGGCATCATTCTCTTTGCCATCAGTGCAACTCGCTGTTCACTTCTCATCTGCCACAGCAGGATGACTCTTGGCATCGCAGAGTGCTTCCCCTACTAGCTCACAGTCAACATTTAAAGTGGCAGACAGTGATATAGTTCCTTAAACAAATCTGAATTTACCACTGTTCCAGGAAGCTTTATTATCTCTGCCACTTACTAATTCCTCTGCCATTGCCAATTTTAAGGAAAAGTAATCTTCCCAAACACACCTACAATAAATCTGAAATCATAAATTTGCCTCCTTTGCTTACATCTCTCTCCTCTCATAACATCTCAATCAGCATGAGTATTACTGCCTCCTCTAGTCCTCAACCGTGGCACGCTTCTTATCACTAAAGGTGTCTGCAGTGATTGAAACGCTGCCTCTGAGAGCTGAGAAATGCTGTCTATCTTTGACACCACCTGTTTGTTGTTAGACTCTGAAGCTAATCAGTGTTTTCATTGCCCCAAGACTTATTTGCTGCAACAGTGCTTCCCTCACTTTCTCAGTTAACCTCATTAAGTTGAAAATAGTGTTGCTCGAATAACTACATGTATCAGTTTAAGAGGCCAATAACCAAAACCTGCAATAATTATAATAATGACTATTAAAATAGAACGAAAGTGGCTGAGAATGATTCAAATATCGCATTCATTTAACACTTTTATCGAATGCAGTTTAGATGTGAGGACCATGTCTGGTGGGTGTTGAGTTCATGGACACCTTGACATGTGAGCAGTGGAAATCTTATTGACAACAACCTCTGTATTTCTAGAGATACAGCTGTCTAAAAACCAACTCGTTGCTTTGTTAACCCTTTCAGCTTCATGTTCAAATTACATGCACAAATTTATTTGAGTGTCAAAAACTTCATATTGTAAAATAAAACGCAGTTCCATCCCTTGGCTTGTTCACTGAGCTCTTCAGATCTCCAGGAAACTGTGACACCACATATCATGATAAGAGGAAAATTATCAGTCATCTCCATCTTTATCTGCATCCATGGCCGGCATAACTGCAAGATATGGCTGGAATGGGAGCTGTTGTACTGTATATTTGTGCTGGTTTGATGCACTCATGTAACATACATTACATTAAGACTTCAGGAAATCGTGTCAACAATCAAAACGTTATCAAGAAATGACAACGTTTCCTTTAAGAATGAACATTTAATGTTGACGTATGATAGGAAACTTGATCAAAAGAGGCCTTTCTCTTCGCAAAACAACGCTCGGATATTCTGCCCCCATACATCTATCCACTTTAAAAGAAAAGAGACGCTCAGAGTTGACAGCCATCAATTTCAATTTGTCTTTCAGTCTCTGTGCAATTTCGTCACATTTGCCCCGGCAGTTGCGGCTCCCTCTTTGACGACAGATTGCAGAGACTCTGCTGGATAAACACAGCAAAATTGAAAATGAAATTTGGCAGCTAACACTCACACACAGAGACACGCACACACGGTATCTAAGAAAGGCAAATACTTCATAAAGCCACTGTAGGCGGATGTCTTTCTGAAGCAGACATAAAAAAAAAAAAAAAATAAATAAAAAAGCAGGGGACAGCAGTTATTCATGCTGCTGAAAAAAAAAAGTTTCCTTGAGAAAAGAATTGTAGTCAGAGTTCAGTTTATTTACAATCAACTTGTTGGAATAATTCGTTCAGATTATTACACGTAAAATAATCATGACAATTGTGTGTTAGTTTTCCGATTTAAATGTATGTATTCCTGGTTTTTAAGTCCCCCGACTTCATAACTGAGAGAGAAGTTGACCTTTTGCAAATAGATTTTTTTTTTCTTTTCATTGAGTCATCATGGGAGCAGTGGAGTGGACATCACTCCCCATGCCATTTAAATGTACCAAGTCCCTCAAGCTTGAAGTGATAACTGGACAAAAATAAAAAAAAGAAAGAAGATGAAGAAATAAAATGCCCAGCATGTCAACGCTATTGACAGGTGTGTAACTGTAAAGGAGGTCAGCCATTTTGCACAAGTAGGACACGTAAGATTGCTTTGCAGGTTGCTTTTGAAAGCATGGTTGCACACCTGCTGTGTGGTGGCAAACCAAAGTCCATAAATGCAGTCATTTTTTTTGTATTGTAAAGGTAACAACGTGAGAAATTGCACTTGCAAAGTCGTTTTTCCACTTCTCAGAAATCTTTATAAATGTTCTGTTAGTCCATATCGGAGGAGCTTTGTTGCTTATTGTGTGATGTGCATAACATCAGAATTGTTTCCAATTATCTCATTGCAACACCTCACATATATTTTCTCTCAGAATAGTACGATTCAAATAATTGAGCTTTATCTGGTTCCTGAGTGTCCCTGAGTAAGTAATTTGAACAGATGCAAATGGAGCCAAGTTGTATTTCAGCACCAGAGTGTAAATGCGAATTTCTTGCACTTTTAGTCTCTTCACACTCTGGGACTGTGTACGTGAGTATGTGCAGCTAATGGACTGGAAAAAAAGAGGAAAAAGTAAATGTTTTCTCACCTTGACCCACATGATCCTACTTCTGCTCACTTGCATAGAAGATCAATGACTCACTTCTGACATCAACAACTCCACAATAGGCTTTTGAAACCTGGGGTGTTCACCAGTCAGGTGCAAATGAAAGAATTCAAACATCAACTCAAGTGAGACCACCTACCTCTGTTTAACGCCTCCTTTAGATATACCTGGGTGACCTTTAGATTTTCCCAGACAGGCAGCTCTGCAGAAGGGTGCTAAAACCTTCTGAAATTGTTGATTCAAAGATGCAAAGTGCTGCATGACCCCACAGAATGTGTCTGTGGGGTCATGCAGCACTGTTCTGGTGTGTTGATGCAGATATAGAACAAGGATGACAGTCTACAACTGAGAATGTTTCTACTAGACTTTCTTACTAATATTGTAATACCTTGGGCTCCTGTTGGGCATCATTGGACCTTCAGTAGTGAGTCAGAATCTTATTACCAGATTGATGTGTGTGAACAGTCATGTTCACGCATGAAAATGTAGATTACGTATATCACAATTTGTCTTTTGATTGAAATGTGTGTTTGTTGTTCAGGTTACATGTTCACAACTGCATATCGCTGCACTTCTTACAGAGTTCTTGCAAATAATTTTAACCATTCAGATCCTTTTCGTTTTCCAAAGAGCAGTCCATGACATCGTCATACTCTGACTGCAAACATTCTCCATCCAAGCTTGCTTGTACATGCGGTGATTCTTCATAAGATCTGTTTTCTAGATTAAAAGGAATGTTGGGAAAGCTCTTGGTCCTGGCGGTCCTCTCATGTAGCTCTTGAACCATGACATCAACAAATGAAAGATCAGCCGAAGGATCACAGGTGAGCTTGAAAAATGGCTCACAGCAGCATGTTATCTCAAAGATAAACATATTATAGTGGAGCTCAGCTGGAACACGAAAATTGCATGCAGTTTGCTTTTTTTTTGTTGCCTTTTCTTGTAGGTATCTCGTTTAGGTGTCTGCATTAAACTGCTGGTCAAAGCACCGACCTGCAGTTTAGGTGCCTTTCCCAGTTCTTCAGTCCCCATGCTTTAATATTTCATCATTATGTTAGAATGAAGTGGATGAGATCAACGAAAGCAGAGTCCTCCTCTTACTGTTGCGTGAACTTGATTCAGGGTGAATCTTGTCCACAAATCATAATGCAGGTGGTGCATGTGTAAAACGTCAAATTTATTGCACAGAAAGATTCTTTCATTTTTTTTACCTTTTCAAAAATGTTGAAATACCTCCCTGCCGAACACTCATTAATGAAAAAAATCAACATCATATGTAATTTTGTCTCACTTTTCCATTGTGTTTTCATCACATTCGCAAAAGGGTCAGTTTTAATGCACACATGAGAGATTCAGCATGAACCAAATAGTTTAATTAAATGTTTGCACCTAATCAGTTAAATGCGGTTTCTTGCAGTTTGAACTGAGAGCTGATAGTATACACATGGCTGATAAGAAACATGATGAAAGCATTACTGACTGTGCTGTCAACTTATGTTATTTGATCACAGCTTGTTGAAAGCTCTTCCAAAAATAAAAGAGAAACGTAAAGTGCAAGAAGGTTCCTGGGTCGATTCCCAGGCAGGACTTTTTCTGTGTGGTGTTTGCATGTTCTCCCCGTGCTTGCGTGGGTTCCCTCCAGGTACTCCATCTTCCTCCCACAGACCAAAAACATACATACTAGGTTAACTGATACTTCTAAATTGAAGTCTGAGCGTGCATGGTTGTTTGTCTTTGTATGTGGCCCTGTGATGGACCGGTGACCTGCCCAGGGTGGACCCCTGCCTCTTGCCTGTGATGAGTTAGAATAGGCTCCAGCAGACCCCTGTAACCCTGCAAAGGATACAGCAGGTAAGGAAGATGGATGGATGAAATTTTGGGTGCGGTGTAGAGATCTCAGAAATGTAAATATCAAATATGAGCCATCAAGTTTCACCACTTAGACATAGATAAACTTAGGAAAGTTACAGTGTAAATGGTAGGAACATGCAGCGACTAGTTTCACAACATCTGACTCTCAGCAGGAGCAGTTTCACCGTTGATAGAGGAAATACAGTTCACAGATTTATAGAAATGTGTTAACTGACAAAACAAACAATTGATTTCTGCAGTGCAACATAAACCCTGGTTCATAATGACGAATAACAATCCCACATTTGATCTTTTACTTGAACCTGCAAGTTTTCCAACATTTCTTCTGACTAACTGCTCTGCACAGGTATTTTCATTTTTAGCCTTTTAAGATTTAGTTCTGTATGCACAATTATTAGGTGAGTGAATCTCCTGACCTTATAAATATTCCTAGTAGCATTTTCCAACTGCAGTGAATGGATCTTAGATTTAATCATGTTTCAGGGGATACGAGGAAGCTTGTGACCTAAAGTTATGACTACCTCACTCCAATCAGCCCATCACCCCCTGCTTGCTATTGAAGCGGCTTCCTCTTGGCTTGGAAACACATCTGACTGTTCAGTGTGTGAACAAAGAACCCTGGGATGAGTCTGGTACCAGGTTGTTGACAACAGATCCTTTGGTTTCTTGTGGCTTCCATGGATTGGTTCAAGATATCAGATCCCATCCAATGGTATCTAGGGAGTTTGGAGACCAAATTAACACCCATATCTCATGACACTGTTGTTGAGTGGTTTGTCAGCAGTTTTTAAGGGAACTTAATGATATCTGCTGGTGATGGGTGATACTGTAGGGGGATGCCGTAAGCACATGGGGTGGAGCAGATTCTTCCAAATCTTTCCCAGAAAAAGCACTGCTTTGTAACAAGATGATCAGTATTAGTCACTACACCTGTAAGGAGTTTTAACTCTGTGGCTCATAAATGCACGTTAAGGTGCTCAAGGTTACAGTAAAAATTGTTCCGTGTGAAGTTGCTAAATTACTGACAATGAACCACAGAACAGTCAAACATTTTTTTAACCAATGTTCAGCAATGTTGCAAAGTCAAAGGGAACTAATTAAGCACAAAAAGCAATAACTCTTTTGGTGTGTCACAGCTGAAATACGGCCGAATGCAGCCATCACTGAGGAGAACTTAGAAGTTTTCTGAAGTTCCATGGACAGATTTCCAGTAGAGCAGATGAACTTGCTCCTGCCTCATCAGTAATGGGCAAATGTTATGAGCTGCTATTAAAACAGAGCAGTAATAGCAGTTACAGGTTGGAGAATAACTTAATATTAATTCCAAAACCTGCTGCCAGTTCCTGGGAGACACTTTACCCAAGCAGGACTGCAGGCAGAAGTCTGCAGCATTCAAGACGACCACGAGCTGTATGTGGAACCTAATCACATGCCAAAAGCCACACTGCTTTAAATCCTGTTGAGAGCTTTTGGGCTCTTTTCAACCATGCTCTACTTCAAGGAGAGACAAAACACCACACTTAACAGCATTAGGCGACACTGTTTCAGCAAAAATTCATTGTGAATAGCTCCAGAAAATGTCCATTGTGCATTTATTTATTCATTTGTTACAGATGATTTTGCTGTAATTAAGCTACATAGGAATTATGCTGACTGACAATTGCCTAATAATTGTACAGACTCTTATATGCCAATTAGAAAGACAAAGCTCAATTATCCTTTGTTACATTCAGGTACAGTCTGAGGTTTTACTATATTTTGGACTCACTGCCAACTTAATCATACAAATCTGAAGAACTGCAGTGTAAGCAAATTTAGATCTGTAAGAGACTTCTAGTCAGTAATTTTTAAATTTATATTCTAGTTCTGCTGCACAATTTACAGGCAAAGTCGAGCAAGCGCAGAATGTAAAATAAATGAGTTCAGCAAAGAGAAACAATAAATGGATCCAGCCCATGACCAGACTTTTCATCATCCCAAACGGAGGCCAAAGCAGTGAAGACGTAAGCAAAACCTCTTTGTTTGAATCTACATGCAGTTCTCTGAGTACACACAACAGATACTTCAAATCTGAATGAAAGCAGCTCAATTGTATGCAACTAAATGCACAATCTCCATTGAAAATCTTTTTTTTTTTTTTTCGCAGCCTGACATGAAGTGACAAAATGATTAATGAGAGTCCAACAACAGATTTCCTCCAGAGCAAAATTAATTTAACACTGACTTGAAATAAAATTAATTGATTGTGCTTTTATAACCAAAGTAGACAAATAATACAAAGACAAGATGTACATCACTTAGAAAACGTTAACACTGTTATATAAAATTTGAAGCACTTCTGTGGCAGTAAACAATTTACAAGATGGCTGGTAATGACTGTATATCAGTTACAGTAAAATAACAGAACAATAGACATACAAAAATCACACGAACCGCATCAAGCAGTCGCCAGGAGCATTATTTTAGTAGACACTCACCACCGCCATCGAATGTGCATTCTTTATAATTACCTAAGCAACCAGCAGTTCAGGGTCCTTGACGCTGGTCACCAAAACAATCAACCAAACCAAAGAAAAAAAAAAAACATAAACAAGTCCACAGACTTAAATATGAAAGCATGTTTTTAATCTTTATTTTTTATTCTTTTCAAACACCAAAAAGGGAAATTCCAAGTAGAAAAAAACTTGTGCATTGTGCAGTATTTTTAAAGTCTCTGTCCATGCCGTCCAAGTCCTTTGAAGTAACCGTGGGATGTTCCTGCTGTGCTCACATCGCTTCCTGGCTTTTCACAAACTGAAAATACAAACGCGAAACATAGAAACACATCAGAAACACATTCAGAAACATAGTCAACACATCATCATACTGGCCAAAATGTAAAATGGCTTCAGATTTGTCATCACCTCCTCCGCCTGTCCTGTAGCGGCAACCACCTCCCCGTGTTTGGTCCTTGACTCGCCACACGACTGAAAGCTGGATAAATTAGAAGCTGGCTCCCTTTGAGTTTGACCTGATGGGAAAGAGGGACGACTGTACAGGAGAACATCCCCAAATTCTGAAGATGAGACAGAAGAGACAAGTAATAAGACGGATGAAGATCTAAGAACTTATTGAGAAGGTCCTGAATGGGTCCTCCATCTGGTACCTGAGTGCTGTCGGTTTTTGCTGTTTACTTTTCCTCCGGGTGGATTTTTGCGCGTCGCCTGGCTCTCGCTCTGCTCAACTGTACCTTCTCTGACCCTGTGCGTTCCCGTGCTCCCCCGCCGACCCCGGCTCTCCCCAGAGCCCATCCGTGGCAGTGTGGCCCCCCTCACTTTGTAGTCAGCGTGGCACATCTGGTTGGTGAAATTCAGAGGCATGCAAGAGTCTGGGGACAAAGAAGAGCAAGCATGTTGAAATGTGGCGCTTTCAAGAGAAGCGCAGCTACACATTTCATTCTTGATTCTGTCTGTATGTGTACCATCATTGAAAACATCTGCGGACTGATAGCCCTGCTGACCAGACTGGTTCTGTTTATGCCTTCTGGGCCTCTTATGTGTCATTGCAGGGCTCATGTTGCTGTCTGTTGACATGGGGCTGCTGGCTCGCTGGTGCCGCCGGCCTGAAATCAACACACACATTGAACACAAAAGTCTGAATGGCAACCTATAGTTCATCCATCCCAAAGACTAAGTCAGTTTTGGGAATATTTTCTTTGAAATGTTTCCAGCAGATTGCAACAGAAATTCTCTCCCTCAGTTTATTCTGTTGTACAAGAATTGTACACGAAAAAAAAAAAAATATGCTTTGCAGTTTCAAGTCTTGTTATGGAGATAATCTCAGTCAAGCATCCAAAATCTTATTTACTGTTTCTTTTCCAATTTTTTCTTCTTTTGAGTAATAAAAAACGAAAATAGGATTTTAATCTAATATTCATATAATTGAACCACAGTGACTGATGACAGACACGACCAGCTGGAAATGTACATTACAGTTGAAAGTATTTTTTTCTTTAACCTCACTGCTGCTTGGATGTAAAATGCAAAAGACAGATCTCTCTTTTGGGAAATGGGAACAAATTACCTGACTCCTCTGTGTATCTGCACATGCGTAGGCCTACAATATCCCGAGAAGAGGCTACCGCCTGGTTGAAATCGCCATCCGTGAAGAAAGATCCCTCTGAGGTGCTGACAACACTGGACCTGCCTGATGAGATGTTGTCCTCTGAAGCCGAGCCCCAGCTGTTAACCATAGACCCCGTGACTGATCTGTCCAGGTCCCCCGTGCTGGAGGCCGGGGTCTGCTCCAGCCCATGGAGCAGCAGCTTGTGTGGAGACAGATGACGCAGCTGGTGTTTGGGCTTCTGATGGTGGTGGGGTCGGCTGTAGGGATTCTCAGCCAGCTCTGCATCCGTTTCCTCCTCGGCCTCTTCCTCCTCATTCTCCTCCTGCCCATCAGTGTCCACGCAGAGCGGTATCGAGCTGTAGGTGTGCGTGAAGGGTTCAGCTACATTATGGAGGTCATTGCTCAGGTCTTCTTGTGATGATGAGGTGGGCGGGTGACTGCGGGCCACTTCAGGAGGAGATGAGCCTGCTCCTCTTACTCCTGGAGTAGGACAGACTTCTATTTTCTCCTCTGGTTCAAAGCTGATGAGTAAAAGACTGACATAAGGTAACGTTTAAAGGGAGGAGCAAGTCCTGAGATATCAGTCGCAGCCCATTTGACACAAATGGAAACCCTCTCTCTCTCCCATCAAAACATGCCATCATGAAAAAAACACAAAGCACAATTACTCCTAAAGTTAGAATTAAGCTTGAATGCACGCTGATTTATGAAATAATCTCAGCGCTGGCTGTGACAATAAGAACTTGTTTTGGCAGAAGGTTTGTAGGTATCCATTGCACATCCTCTACTTAAGCATGTTCTAAAATTAATTATAACATTGCTTTTTTTCCATTTGCCCAACTCAGTGGGCTGCAGTGAGCTACTGAGCATCATTATATGCATTAGATGTACTATAATATGACACATCCAGAAGTGTCCTAAGCTGTTGAAAAGCATATTCATGTGAATGTATTTTGATTATCATTCTTACTAGGCCTGAAATTAAGGTAAATGATTATGCTGCCATAAGACCTAGACACCTTGCAGGGACTGAGTCACTAAACTGTTGTGCAAACCAGAGTCTAGAGTCAACCATGAGGCCATCTGTCACACAGCTGAAGCTTGGCTAAACTGATTCATGCAACAGGACAAGAAACACGGCAACAAATCACCAACAGAATGAGTGAAAAAAACAAGGTGCAACAATTTTCCAGACCACAACTTCATTAAAATACTACGGTGGGACATTAGGAGAACTTTATATCAGTGAATGGCTGCAAAACTCAATGAGCCGAGGTAGCATTGTAAAGAAGATTAGGCCGAAATCCCTCCACAACAGTAAGAGACTGGTGACAGACAGCAATTACCTCAATTTATGTTTGCTAAAAGTGGTTCGAAAAACGAATGAACGGTATGGTGCTCCTCTGTGTTCTTGTTAAATGCAGAATGGTACATGATTACATGAGAGCTGTTGTCCTTCGTCTGAGGTTTAATTAGGCTGATTTTAAGACAAGTGATTTTTAATATAATATTTAAAACCTTAGGGTGACAGCAGGCTGTGCCTTTTGTTTTTTGTTTTTTTTTTTTGCATAACTATACATATTTGGAGCATTTTGAAGTGCACTATTAATGTGTTTTGTTTGAGCCCTTCTTAGGCATATGTAGCTGTGCCTGCTGCATGTACCTTCGTTGCATGGGCAGACTATACTCATCGCCGTCCAGGGTCATAGCATGAAGAGGAGACAGAGCTTCTCCCCAGCATACTGCATTATGTTTCGGGGTCTTCGGAGCGCGCATTGCTTTCCTTTGATTTTGACTCCCTGAGAGATGCAAAGTAAACATCAGGGTAAATACAGATTCCCCGCTTGCTTCATTGATATCGAGCAGTGTGAAAGAGCAGATGATGGCGTCACCTGAGGTGCTGCTGCTGCCTCTGTCTGAACTGTGGTGTGAACTTCCTGTGCTGTGATCGCGAGTCTGGCTGTACTGGATAGTTTTAGGGTGGATCATTCCCTCACTTGCTTGCAGCTCTGAAAACAAAGGAGCATGCAAATGATCTGCATTCATCTTTTTATATGTAAATCCTGAAAAGCACTTCAAATTTTCAACAATACCTTTACTGTTTGGCTCAGTCATACTGTGCTGCATCTGTGCAGCCATTTCCTTGGGTATTGGAGGCAGGTTGGGGGGTTGTTTCCAGCAAGGTATATCCAGAGGCTCTGCTATAGAGCAACCAACACCACCTTTGTTCTTTATGCTTGCCTGAATGAGCTGTGTTGTGGCATATGGAATGGGCTCATATGTGCCAGTTGAATCTCCTCCCGGACTTACATAGCACAAGTTGGAGTTATTGAATGTTTTAATCTCACTGAGCGCGTTGGAGAGGTTCACGTCGCTGTATATGGCTGTCTCGGTACCAAGCTGTCCCCCTTGTTTGCTTTCTGGAAAGTTTCCATAGTTGGCTATGCAGTCGGCTGAGTACAAGAAACAAAGAAGCCCATGAACAAAGCAATAACACAGGAAATCATAAATCTTTAGAACTGCTACAGGGTGATTGGGTTTTGTCAGTTACACCAGGTGCGTCTCAGAAACTTCTACCTGAGCTGCTACCTGAAAGGATTTGAGCCTTGAACTGACCTGGTCGGCTGTATGTTGTCATGTTACTGTCACTGGTGCCATTGCCATTATTGCAGCAGTTGATGCTACAGTCCTTATGATTGGCACATGCGTTTGGCCAATTGTCTGGCAGCCACAGCTGGTTCAGTGGGTCGCCCATGCTGAGAGGGCCAGGTCTGCAACAAGAAGGAACCACGGTGGTATCAATCACAACCTGCCATCTTCATACATCAGTAATGAGCGAGAGCATGCAGTGGATGCACAGAGGATGTCAACAGCAGGAAGACATCTCCCCCTAGTGTTTATATAATGTGACTGACGTTCTACAGTCTTTATATCACACAAAGGGACAAACACATCAGTCACCTGCCGGGACCGCACACAGATTCTCCTCTTTGATATGCGACTGCAAAGAAAAGCAGAAAAAAGAATCAGGCTTGATGGGCTTCATCCGAGGAGCAGAAAACCTCAACATGCAGCTTAGGAGTGTGAGCAGAAATCTAAAATCACCTGAAATAAAAATAACTGCACCTGCACACTCCACCAACATTAAAACATGCCATAAACCAAATTTAAATATTTTCCATATCATATCAATTGAACCATATGAACAGGCACATCGATGTCTCTAAGCCTGCTCATCTTTATGTAAATTTATCTCCTTTTTTTAGAAAATGCAGAGGATAGGATTTTATAGTAATGCCTAAGCATTTTCAGCGTCATCTCATATTATTTGTGTTTTACGTCAATACATTTCTCTTATGTTCTTATTTCTAATACAAAATAATGGGGTGAGGTGCAGGAACCAGCTCAAAGAAGAAAAACTGAAGATAAATAACGCTTTCATACCAGCAAAAACAACTGGCTTTATGCATAGAATGAAACAAATGTTAGATGAATCATACAGTTCATACCCGTTGGTGTAAAGGTGAATGAGGGAACTGTAGGGACAAACAGAGGAAGAGAAAAGGACGTTACAAAAGTTGCACAAACGTTTAGAAGTAAAGTGACCGATAGAGCTAGAAAGTATTATTGGAGGCCTCAGACTTTGAGTTTGTTGTGTGTATTCACGTGGCCGATGCTGTGATAGGCCTCGCTTGTTATATGAATTTAATATGTAAAGTCATTTCATCAAGCAGATGCCATCTGTGTTACTAATGCCTTTGTCTCGTGTCTGAAGGTTAATGAGGGTGACAGGCCACCTGACAGACGCTGGGAAAACAGCAGCAGTACTGTGGCTGACACCGTCACTGGCAGGCTGACAGGCTGCTCCCTAAAATACTGTGCAGCACAGAGGAAAGTACACTACAAAATAAGTGATTAAAGGTCAGCCTTTCAGTGTCTTCATAGCCTCAAATGCAGATTTGTCTCAGTCTTGAAGTCTGACATGAAGGCTTCATGTCAAAGCGTGATTAGATGAGGGAATTTTTTCCACTCTTTCATGTGATCTTCTTGTCAGGCTCAGAAAATATTCTTTAATACCACTAAAATGATGACTGCTGTCGTGTGGTGGCATCGTGTCAGAGCTTGATCCTATCTATAATTATACCACCGTCTAAGGTGGAATCATAGGCTGTTTTCACTTTCACTGAGTCTACAAGATTATAAACGCGCACCTTTGAATCCAGACAGAGACAGAACACAAGAACACACCCTTGCGGATTCCAGTGTATGTGCTGCTGAGGCCACTCCTCTTCTTGCGGTGCCGGTAGAGCCACACGCTGAAAATCATGAGAACCAACCAGCAGGTGGCACCAATGCCAGCTATAAATGCTGGCCGCTTCACCACGTCTGAGATTTGTGATAAAGTGTCCCTTTTGTCACTGATGTCCATCATCTGGCCTGCAGAGTCTAAACAATAAATAGATAGGAAAAATGATCCAAATGATAAATGCAATATAGATTATAAATACAGAATGCATCTGCAAATGCACATGGGAAAACCTTTGTGCACACAATGCATGCACAAACTTTATATGACAGTTTATTCATTAAAACTTCATTTACCTAACTGAAAGAAGGCAACATCGCTTTTGGCTCCAGGTCCAGCACCGTTGCTAGCTGCAACCTCCACACTGTAGCGAACGCCTGGTGCCAGACTGGAAATGAGCACAGAGAAGGTAGAACCGTCCACCGACTGGTTTACGTGGTAGCGGCTCTCATTACCCAGACACCAGATCTGTCAAAGGAGACGAGATGACACGGTTTGCCTGAGGGACACATCCAACAACACATTCACACAAAGACAGGCTTTAAATTAAACCTGTTGCATTTTTTTGTACCTTGTATTCCTGAATGAATCCATCCTCTTCTGCTTCTGGCGGCGGTTTCCAGGAAACAAGGATAGCGGTCCCGTTGGCATCACTCTTTGTGACCGTAACACCCTGGGGTGCTCTGCTAGGGGCTAAGGCAGAGATGCATGCAGTTACCCACGGAGGCGTGGTGAGAGCCTCATCATCTCATCACCGCACACACTGAATAAAGCAATTCCTTCCTTTTTTATACAGCCACTGACACAATTATAAAAAAAAAACATTAGTTCCACCAATATTAATTTCCAAGACACAAACTTCACCTTCATCCAACGTCCTGATCACCTTCACTTCGCTGTCAGATCCCTGGAACTCATCGAAGAAGGGGCGTACTTTGAACTCATAGATGGATCCTTTCTTTAGCTGACTGATCACCACCCTGTCCTCCTGTGGGGCACGGACCTCCAGGACACCCCACTGGACCTCAGGCTGGCCATGCTCAGCAGACGCCCTGTAGAGCACCTTGTAACCCTGGATATACGGGGACTGGTGTTCGACCTGTGGAGATGCATCAGCAGGACATGTTTGCTCATTGGGCTCTTTGATCATGACTTGTTAAACGTCTCGGTTTGAGTTAGATTGGTGTTTGTTCGCACAATATACAACCACAACGTCAGTCTGAGCCCGATTGCATGTGAGAAAACACTTCCGACAGGAAGGATCTGTTCAAACTCACTTAACTCACTTTTCCTATTTACTTTTCCTCATATGAAATGGGAATTCTCACTGTAAACCACAACATGAGATCATTAATAGTTTCCACTCAGCTTGGTTTAGTTAAGAAGAAGCCAGAAGACAACTAAGCGTTTTCCATTTAAACCACAGTATTCTGGAAAGGTTTCCTGTAAAGTTTCTGTGGAGGCATCATAAAAAAAAAATGCTGCATGCGCAATGTTATGTGTTTTAAACCAAGTACAATATGTTTGTACTAATTTGTTGCTGCTAGACATTTATTCCCTGCCAACCAATTAACAAAGAACATATCAATTAAACTGTCATGTATTTTGCAGTTTTTACAAATAGGTTTCTTTTTGTGTTTATTTAAAGCTTATTTGCTTGTTGGCATGGCATGAAAGAGAGAGTCCACTTTCTTTTTTTTCCAAGGTTTCATGTCTCTGGACGCACGTTCAGGTACAAAGATTATCTGGTGCTAACTGCATCTAGAAATTAGATAAAAGAATCTCAGGTGGACAACAACACAGTAAATGCACGTTCACATCCTTGTAGAGTTTTCTCTTCCTTTCAACATCCGCTCAGTTCAGAAACGATGTTAAACTTTAGGAAGGTCCGGAATTTGGACCATTGTAGCAGCCGAATTCTTTTATTGTGCAGCCATTCTGTTATCGGTCAGTTTGTTGTGTTTGGGATCATTGTCCCGTTGCATGATCCCATTGTCCCCATTTAGAAAAGCTTTGAATGTTGACTGGTGGGTTCACATCTGACTCTGACTCTCTAACACTTTTGTATACAGAAGAGTGCATCTGAGTACAAGATGCCAAAGTTCTGTGGCTTTGACACAAGCCCAAACCCTCCAGAACCGTGCCTGAAAGTAGCTACAAGGTGTTTATGCTGATATCTTGTGTTTTGTTTTGGTCAGACAGGGAGCTGTGTGTTATAGCAAAATATTTTCACTTGGGTCTGTTAAAAAAAACACTGATCTAGTCTTGTGGTTTGTTGAAAGTTGCAAATCTACGCCATATCCTTTACGTATGAGTTCTACGTCCTTCAAACGAATTTGGACTCCATTTCTCTACAGTGACACAAATGATTCACCAGTGGAAAACATTCAAGACAAATGCCAGGTTTTTCCAAGAGTAGTCCCAGCAAGTTCCCCACAAGGTCTGAGCAGAGAAAATGCAAAAAGCCAAAAACTATTTAACAGAATAAATATTAAAGCTCACGGCAAGCCAGTAAAAGTAGGCAAAAGTATAACTTGTTTGGAAGGGCTGCCTCATTACGTCCTTTTCTATGTAAACAGAACATGAAGGAATAAGGAGGTCTGCTCAAACCACAGGAGTTCTGGAATAATGTCCAGTGGACAGTTGAGACCAAAGTGGAGATGTTTGACCTTAATGCGCAAAGCCATGTTTGTTGAAAACTTAATACAACATTTCATCAGAAACAGCCCAAACCCACTATGGAGCGGAGGGGTGATGATTTGGGGTTGTTTTGCAACCGCAGGACCTGGGTACCTTTTGGGTCATAGCAGAGAAGGCCACAATTGTATAGCAGAGGATGAATTGGGTCATACAACAGGACAGCCATCCGAAGCACAGCAGCAAATTCATATGAGAATGGCAGAGAAATAAAACATTCGAGGTTCTGTAATGGCCTGCTCAAAGTCCAGACCTCAACCAAATTCAGATGATATCATGAGACCTTAAGAAAGCTGTTTATAATCATAGACCCAAAAACCTCAATGAACTGAAGCAATGTTATAAAGAAGAAACAGCCAAAATTCCTTCACAATGACGTGAGAGATTGAAGCCACACAGGAAACAAGTTAACGTTGTTGCTGCTAAAGGTGGATCTACAAGCTATTGAATCAAGGTGGTACCTAGTGTGCCCCACAAGACTGATGGCCCAATACCCAGACCCACTACTATGAGAGGAATTCTTTCTTTTGTTTTTCTCAACGCCTGACCCGCAGCTTTTTATATAATTCACCTGTCACATCATTCAGTACAGGATATGTGTGTGTGCAGCAGCACGACACTGAGCATGTGCACGACATCCAAAATGAAGTGGCCCTCTTACCGTCCACTGCACTTTGACAGCGGAAGATGAAAGTACTATAGGCGTGTGCAGGTGGATCACGACATCTGCCAGTTCCCGCTGGACGTGACGGTGGTCCACCCCCTTTATGGTGGAAGCGCTGTCTATGTGCATCAAAGAAACGAAAGAAGTGAGACGGCAACAAGTGTTTCTTCCAGCTGAAATCAACATGCAGCTTCTCTGCAAGTTAGCGTGTGTCTGATAGATGTGAAATGACGGAGGAAAATGTGATGGAGGACCCACACTGACCCTGTGTCCTGACCGAGTCAGAGATCGGACTGGGATCGCTGAGGCCGTAAGCATTCACTGCTCTGACCATAAAAAGGTAGACAGCTCCAGGCTTCAGGTTTTTCAGAACAAAGGTCTCTGTCTTCACATGCTCTGCCAGTGTCACCCATCTGCTTCCCAAAGTATAGCTACAAACAGACGAGAGGAAATGGTAACTGTAAAATTACTGAAGGGGACATTTTTAACTTGACATATGCAACATAGATTGATTTAAATTTAAAGTGTTCTAACCTGAACGCTTCAATTAGGTAAGAAGTAGGTGATGCGCCGGCGTTGGTGCTGAACTTCCATGACAGTGTCACAGATGTGCGGTTGATATTGGTGACCTCAGGTTTAGATGGAGCACCAGGAATCAGGTTAATGTCTATGGGATGATTGGACTGGACAACCACCCCAAATTCTACCAAAGAGAAACAGAAAAGTGACATATACTGGACAGTTTACAGGGTATTAACCTGTCATGCTGCTCCTTAGTATGAAAAGCCCACCTTCTACTCGCAAGGATGCTGTCCAGGAAGCCTCTCCACTGGGACTCGAAGCAACGCAAGTGTAGAGGCCTGAATCTCCCAGCTGAGGAGAGAAGACACAGGGGCCTTGTCAGAATGATGGATTTGCTCGGTCGCTGTTCTTCCCTTCGAATTATTTCACTTGTACCTTGGCATAGTGAATCTTCAGTGATCCTGATTCTGTTAGGGAAATGCGAGAGTCTGCCATAGATACCACCACACCTTCCTTCTTCCAGTGGACTGTGGGAGGAGGAATGCCAGCCGTCTGGCAGACCAGCACAACCGTGCTGTCCACAGGAACAGTCTGGTTGAGTGGGCCCTGCCGGATGACAGGAGGGAGGTAGTCTGACCCAGCTAGCAGAAAAAAGAAGAAAAGGAGAGTAAAAGAGTAACTGCAGTTATGTATGCCTGTCAGCCATGTAAAAAATGTACAAAAGATGGATTTCTTTTTCTTAATTGGGATTACTGGACTGGACATATTACTGGAAATATTACAGAATAATAGCACATAAAGCAGAGTAAGTGATGGCATCCCTGCTTCAGAACATGAAGTAAAAATAGATGCATGCTGCAGCGATCTTGGTGAAAGCAGATTGGGAGCTTTTGCTGACCTCAGTGAGCTCTTGGAAACAAACCACATGCATACATCACTACATTGTTGGCGAGACGTTCTTGGCCACAACATGATTTGTGGCATAGATTTTCATGTCCAGAAAGGGATATTTAATGACTGTGCTTCAGCACAGACATCATTTTCCATAGACTTCTCACTTTAATTCAGTTTAAATTTATACGACTCATTTTTTCTTGTTTTTGTCATAAAATACTTAAAATAAATGGTAAATTGTCCAATACTTCAGTAACATTTGATGCTGGATAAACATTTCAGTGAATACACGGAATAATTATTTTAACAAAAGCTAATAGAAGTCAGTAATTTACACACCAGATAATGAAATGAGCTCGGGGGTGTGGTTTAGACCAACTTTGATCGACAAAAGACACTCAATCATTTTAGGTTTGCTGTTCTTAAGAATCTTCTGCTGATGTAAATCAATTTTTGTAAAAAAGAGGATCTTGGAGGACATGTGACCAAGAGATGTTGTGTCTGATGTCTACATGAGGATATGGATTCAAAATAATCTCAAATGTTTAGGCATCCATCAGTCCACTGATGATGGTAATGGAGACGGTTTGGAACTGTGGCTACTGTCCGAGGTCGATGCCCTGCCAAGATGGCACAACAGTGTCAACTGAAGTAAAGAAGAACCTGTGAATAAAAGGTGTCCGAGGCTACACACCACGGTGGAAGCCGCCGTGCTTCAAAAGATTTCGCTGCATGCCTTAAGTTTGTGCAGACTGGAAATCTGTAATGCCACTGGGAGCAAGTGTTTGGGACTGATGCAACAAAAGATTAATTGTTTCGAAAGCATATTCTGCAGGATATATGGCACAAAAATGGCACAGCTTACCAGCATCAAAACATCATCTCAGCAGGGAAGTAAAGTGGAGGCACATCATGAGTTGGACTCACTTCACTGCCTCAGGGCCTGGACTACTGGTCATCACTGAAGGCTAAACTATTTCAAAAGCTTTCCAAAATGCCCCACAGGACAAAGTCAGGGATGTTTGCCAGAGGAATTTTTGTTGGACAATGACAATAAACATCAAGTGATTCCACCATAGAATGGCTTTAAAAAATAAAACTAAAAAAATTCAGAGTTCACAGCAGACGTCCTACAAATGTACCTGAGATCAAAGCAATTCTTTACAGAGGAATGAGCCAAAATTCCTCCTGAACATTGATCAGGTCTGATCCAGAGCCACTGAGAAGGGTTCACATACTTTTTCTTGCTACTGTAATTGTGCATCATCGGACATTTTCATCCCACCTCTTTCTTGCATTTCTTTGTTTGTACTTCCACTACTAAAGGAATTTAAAATAATAAAAATAAAAAATAAAAACACACACAAAAAAAAAGCATACAAAAAAATGTGTTACTGTCAGAAATGTGTTAGGATATTAGAAACTGGGAGCTGACGTTCACAAAGGCCAAAGTTATCAACAAGGAAAGAGATAAAAGTAAGATAGAGGAAAGTGGAGAAAAATGAAACTGAAGTGGTAAAAAAGGCAGAAAAAAAGATAAGATGTGAAAGATATTGGGAAGAAAATTGGTAAAGCAGAAGAACAATAGGCTTAGGTGGCTGTGCAGGCAGTGGAGGAAAAAGAAATCAACTTTTCCCCTCCAGCGGAGGGCAACTAATCATTCATTGGGTAGAAGGTAGTGCCGGAGCCGGATCCAATCATGACAGCAAAGCCCAACTAATAACAGTTCCACTTAGATAACGGAGTTCTTTCACACACACATTTTAAAATCCTGTGGATGGGGGTGGGGGTTTTAGATAGATAAATAAATAAAAATCACCCCTCCACACACACACATACAAAAGGGGAAAAAACCTGATGGAAACATGCTTTGAAAACTGCCAGAGGTAATGTGAACCAGTTATTACCATAAAAATGCACCACTCCAAATGGGGATGAGAGGAATGTGGTAGGATGGAGAGAATTTTAGGGGAGGGAGAGCCGAAAGTACAATTCAGAGTGCAAATCTATGCAGACCACTATTAAAAAAACATGACAAGCCTCCCCCTTTTCTAAAATGTTAACTGAGTGAAAGTCTGCTGTCAGTAAACGTAAAAGACTCTCCACTTTAAACGACAGTGCTGCACTGAACGGATCCACAGCATTTACAATCTGATAAAACCTTAAGCAATTATTTCTATTAATGCAACATATGTACACTGCACGAAAGTTAGACAGACACATGTATTCTTGATCATGCAGGTATGTAATTACTGGTGTGGGCCTCCAAGCACAGTTAAATTGCTTTGCTAAAGCAATTAACTCAGTTATTTCATCACGTAGGATTTGGATTAGAATCCCCTCAGAGCAGTTTCCAGAGAACTGATGAATGACATCATATGTCAGTCCTCCAGTCTTTGTTCACCTGTAAAATTGAACTCAGATTGTGCTGCATTTTTAAAAACTGGGCGAATCTAGACTTTGTTGATTAGCTTCTATACTGTAAAAAAAAAAACAAATCTGGGGTTAATGATGGTACGACAGAAATGTGCGTATGCAACCATGTGTGGCATAACATAGCTTCTCAACAAAGTAATGCTGCAGCTGAGGAGGAGGGATCTTTTTTTTTTTTTTTTTTTTTTTTACCAGAAGACACAAAGAGTGATGCTGGAAAGGGGGAAAAAAAGTCCCCCCCATCTGTCCTCTATTGCTCCTTCCAGTTACTCACCATCTGTAACCTCAAGCAGCGCTTTGGTAATAACACTGCCAGCAATGTTGAGAGCCTGGCAACTATAGAAGCCAGCGTCAGAGCGCTGAACGTCCGTAATGGTCAAACTTCCCATCTGGGAGACAGACAGACGGCTGAAAGGCTGCGGTGGCTGGTACGAGAACAGAAGACTCTGGAGAGGACGCAGAAATCACAGTTAGAAACCGCCTATTCCTTAACTTTATTTACACCAAGTGGTGATTTAGAGTTATCACAGACTAAGGGGGGGGGGGGGTCCGTCTCACCTCGCTGCCCTCCCTCTGCCAGAAAATAGCAGGCTGTGGGTTGCCGGTGGCCTCACACTGGAAGGTGACTGTCCTGCCCACTGACACCACCTGGTTCCTGGGGCGTACGGCAAACGCGGGGGGCACTGCAGAGGAAGAGAAGCTCTAATTACCTTTCAGCCCAGTACATGCTCATCTCTCATTTTTAGAACATCTCAGTGTGCTTAAACAGCTACAATATTGAAGACAAAGCACCTACATACAGCAAGAAACATTAACTTTTTACCTTTTAAAATGAAAAAGAATATCAGCATTCATTTACCTACACAGAACGTGAATTACATACTGTAGTGATGGATGGAATTACAGTGCAGAAAGGACAGTGACAGGCTCATGAGCTCCTGTTGCTGTCTGATGGTGGTTGAGCGATGGATGACAACTTACCAGTATTAACTACAAGAAAGAACACACAAAGAGCAGTGTGATGAGTAATTATGTTGAATACAGAGACATGCAGCTGCAGGGATGCACTTAACATATTTGACCATGGGCCTCTGGGCATGAAATACCCTCTAGCACCTCTAACATCAGCACTTGCACCGTTCACTTGATTTGCATGTATTTTAGGTCACTGCGTGACTCTTTGTCATACGTGTGGTTGTTCTACATCTCTGCAAATGTTTGTCACTTTTTACAGTCAGTTAGTGTTTATTTAGTAGTTGTATGAGTTTTAACAGTTACTTCACAACAATATCACTTTGCATCTGTCCATCATGTGTCCTCCATGGAGCTATTTGAATTGCCTGGTGGAGTTCGCATCCGACTGTTGTTGTGTTGCATATATTTAACCCACTGCTTTTTGTAATATATCACTTAATGTCAGACGGTCTAGCTCGCTATTCTTTTATTATTTCAGCATGTTTTTCATTTGATTTATCTCACATTAGGTGAACATGTAGGTGGGTAGCTATGTGAGTGGCCAATCTGTTTGAAATTCAGGTAACTGTATGTAACCTCTAATAAGCTGACAAAGCTTACGAGAGGTCCCTGTTTCTAGGCAACATCAACTCTGACCTCACGGTTCAGGCTCTAATGCTACTGTGATGGCCCACTTTTGGTCTTCTGCTTGGTAAGATTTCTTCCTAGTAGGGAGCCAAAGTGGGTCATCTGTTGATTTCCTGGAGCTGGAATACTGGGAGTGGCTACAGGTATAAAACGCAAACCTTAGGCAGAGGGCCTGCTCCTTCTGTGGGCAGCAGCCTCTGCACAACACATGGTTCCCACGGGTTGATGACAGCTGTTAACTTGTGGATGTTTTCAATACTGATTGCTTTAAACAGTCCAAAAAGGACAATATTTTGGTCTACTTTGAACGCAGGCTTTCTTAAAGGAGCCTGTGAGAGAGACTGTATGGGAAGTTGATTGTTTGCTTGTCTATCCAACTAAGGATGCGTCTTCCTCAGAGGGTGTTGTGAGTGTTTTTACATTGGAGCAACAGAAGGAACTGTTACTGTTGTGGCATCAACATGACAGAGGGAAAATTATCAAAAGGTCCCAAAACGTGATGTGTAAGTTCTTCTGGTAACCAGACAGGAACACGGCCTCTACGGCAGTAGTCATCCTTTCAGTCTGGTTATAGTCAACTTAGTCAAGAGACAAATAATACCTGTAACCACTGTCTGGGATACAGTCAGTGGAAAATGGAGTGTCGTGCTTTAAAAGCTAAGAAACCATTTTCAGGAGCCCGTTTAACAAAAGCTGTTGCTTTGGTTCCTGTTACTTATCATAAGCAACAAGCTGAGGCTACAGCTGCAGGCGGCGACCACTTTTGGTCTTATCTGGTAAGATTTCCTCCTGTTTGGAGCCGAAGTGTGTCATCAGATGATTTCCTGCACCTGGGATTATGGGAGTGGCTGCAGGTATAAAACGGAAACCTCAGACGGAGTTGGGCCTCCTCCTTCTCTGGGCAGCCTCCTCTGCACCACATCGGTCCTACAGGTTGGTGGTGGCTGCTGTTTTTGTCCAGTTTTTAAATAATAAAACTCCAAACCCCGGAAACTCAACTTCTGATCGCCTCCAGAAAAACTTTCAAAAAGTTACAAGAAGCTATATTTTATATTTGGTAACATGGATGAGGTTTTGCAACCATGGAGTTTGTCTTATATATTTACATTATTTTAAAAAAAGGCATCCTACACTTGTTTTTTTTTTTTCTCACTAAATTAACACTTATGAAATAAACAGTGAAGCTATGTAAGACACATCGGGTGATTATAGCTGACCAAAGCTTTTAGTTGTGCAAATGAGAAAACAAAAGGATAGGCTGATTACACACACTATGATCGAGAAAGAATAGTTGTAAAGTGTGAAACGTGTGAATTGCTGGTTAATGACATTTGGATAAAGAGCTGGATGAGAGCGAAAACCAGTGAGGGGGTGAAGGTGTATTTTGTCAGGACAGAAGGAGAAAAGGACATCAGTTGGTGCTCTGCAGGAACCTGTTGCATAAAATGTATAAAAATAACGAAATTAATAAAAAGAACATCAGTCGCTTTTTAAATTAGCCAAAGAGCCGTTATCACAAATATACATTGAGAAAACAAACTAGTCTGTTTAAAGTACTCGTTTGAAGTTGACCAATGTGGGTTTTTCTGTTCCCATTGCCTATTTGGATTTTTAAGAAATCAGCATATGGAAAAGGTGAATTTAGGCCTTACTTTTTCCACACAGGAATTTTCTTTTTAATTGCCCCTCTTCTCCCTCTTTCTCCCAGTCTCAACTCATCTGCCACTTAGCTGTTAATATCCACTTCCACTAAGAAAATAGGCTATGTTAACATCTGATGCATTTCTTCTTAGGTTTTTGGAAGAAAGCGAAGAGAACGTAATTGGGATCATGTCACTTAGCAGCACGGGCTGTCTCATCTTTAATTAGGACCTACTGTTCTCTCAGTTTAAGTCTCCCACTGCGTCACTGCAATGCACTTAATTGCATAGGTCTGTGTGTGCAAGTATGAGGTGTCTCGCTGCTTATTTCCCGTCAGTAACCTAAGAAATGAAGGGTGTCATTGTGGTAGGACAACTGCAACCAAATGAATCCAGCTTCTGTGGCCACGTTAACGCTGACTCTGTATGCTCTTTTCAGTTTATGGAGGACATAGTTATGGAGTGCTTCGTAAACAAACTCCTGCAATGTTTGTAATTTAGAAATGGCAACTGGTGAAGACATTTTAATGATTTTAAACCAGAAAATGGGAAGAATAAACAAAGCAAAAAAGACATGTGAAAGCCACTGGGAACATTTCCTTTCTTTTTTGTGTTAAGAACAACTGAGACCTGAGGCACAGCATTGGAAAATAAGTCTGGGAATAAGGCAAAGCTGTAGAAAAGACCTTCCTTGCTTATTTGTGACACTAGGAGTCAGAATCTGGGCTGTTAGCATTACGTTTCTCAAAGGTGTAGGAACTGTTCCTCTATGAGAAAGGGGTGCAGCCATTAGGCGTGAGGGTTGGGGTGTACTGACCGTGTACAGTGAGCGTGGCAGAAGCTTCAGATTTCCCAACCATGTTCTCCACCACACATGTATAAGAGCCTTCATCTGAAGAGGTAGCTTGGCGAACAATTAAGGTATGGTCCTCTAGTATCTCAAATCTGCAGGCAGGACACAAACAGTCAAGACATGACATCGAAAGTCGAAATACCATGTTTGCACTGTAATTACTGCCGAGTGCCTCTGTGAGTTACCTGCCCTTAGGCAGGTCAGCATCGTCTCTCCTCCAGCGGACTGTGGGAACAGGGTCTCCTTGAACCACACAGTGGAACTCCACGCTCTCGTCTGCCAACACCACTACACTGCTGGGACGCTTCACAAAGGTCGGCCGCTCTGGAGGGCAGCACAGCAGCAAGAAAACAAAGTATCAGTATAAACTTCACTTTCATCAGAGTCGAGCAAAGTGAGTCTTTTGTTCAGTTAAATAATGATACCATAGATGATACCATAAAGAGGTACACAGCAGTCAGAACCCGAAATGTTTTAAGGGGAGAGGGTTTGATATTAAGTCTTGCAATGGCAATTTTGTAAGGGGGAGTGGTCTTAGGCAAAATGAGAAAAGAAGGCAAAATAAGAAAAGAAACGTTTTGGTCTGTGGAATACATGCACGCACGCACGCACGCACGCACGCACGCACGCACGCACGCACGCACGCACGCACGCACGCACGCACGCACGCACACAAATTAAATACAGAAGAAAAACTAGTGTGAAAAAAATATAGTCAAGTCTCATGTTATAATAGAAATTTGTGTTTCTTTTTCTTTTATGGCACAAAACTATTTTGACAATAAGGTATGTCAGTAAGATGGGTGTTTTTATGTTCCATGCACTCGTTTGTAGGTTTAGCTGAGATTTCAGGACATGTAATGTAATATAACCCAGGAAAATTAAATTTTGATGCAATACGTCACAATTGTATCTGTTTCAACAAAAACCATGATGCTTTCTTCAAAAATATGAGTATCTGTGTAGCTATATCTTAGCCCAATAATCAAACAAATGAAAAATAAAAAAATGAAAAATCAAGGACATTATTTATTGAATTAATTTTTGGGACTGTTTCAAGCTCATCTGTGAAACTGGGTTACAGAACAAAACAGAAGAGGAGGGGCAGCATCTCCGAAGTACCCCTCAATCAGGAAGGCAAGGTCAAATTCTTGGGTTGGACAAATTCATATTGTTATATAATTACAAAATGTTAATAGAAATTCAGTCCACCCGAAACCAGGAGAGGGGAACTTTGTTATTAACAAATACACTGTGCCCTCAGGTTTGCATCCTTGTGGAGGAGGAGACTCAAACTGCAGCTAGAACTCATCTGAGCTGAAAGATCTCCACTGAGAGTCAAAAGTGGGATCCTTCTCAGTGAGACGCAACAGTTGCAGCCGCCACAACACCGTGCTCCCCACAAGCCCAAGTGATGATGTGAAAATAAATGTACTATTCGCACTGGACAAACCACAGACATGGCACATTCGCACTGGATTCAAATCCCAGTTGTCCTCTTTGATTATTACAAATTACTGCAGGTCCCCTGATATTTTAATCCAGTGGAAATGGGGCATAAATTATAGAGTAGTCTGGAATTTTTATACATTTTCAGTCATGTTGCCGTTATGATTTTTAAATGATGTTAAAGTCAGATTGGCATGACTTCAGTAAAGTGTTTGAGGACTTTATTTATTGTGCAGGTACCAAAATAAAAAATAAATAAATGTAATGATGCAAATCGTTATGAACACTGTTTGTTATACAGTGATGCTTTTATTTTTTTAATCTCTCGCTTGAATTTCACTAGAAAGTCCTTTGACATTTTGAACATGCTGTTTCATAGATGAATTTTGATTATTATGATTTATTTATTAAATTTCTCTAAAAGTGATCCCACCAATATTGTTCATTGTAGTTTATAGCTGTGAACTGCCTTTGAGGCACGAGTTATGTTAAATGTGTAGAACAGCACATGTCCACCTTTTTTTTTTCCCACTTGGCAGCACTATCATCATAGCAGTGAAGTACTCAGGCCCACTACAAAGTGCATTTGCAACCCAAACCAAGGTCATCTAACCATGTGATTCTGATATGAGCTCTATTCTGATTGAAAGTGTAAGCAAACAAAGCGAGAGATGGGATTGAGAATGGGGCATTTAGGGTGGGGGTTGTCAAAAGTACTGCTCCATGTGGAGCTCTTATTCTGAAAGCTTTTAACACTAGATGTGGCAGCGGCAGACATGCGGCACTTGTTTGGTGGGAAACCTCTCCAAAGCTGCCAGACTGAATGCAGTGTGGCATAATTGTCATAATTAATAGGTTATTATACCCCAGTGACAAGAGTTTCATGTAGTGGACAGCTATAAGAGCTCAGAAAAATGAGACCGAGGCACTTCACTGTGGAGAAGAATTTAGAAAAAAAAAACGCTCCTAATGTTACCCAGCACTGTGAGTTCAGCAACTTCACTCTCCCTCTCTCCCACCATGTTCGTCGCAACACAGATGTATTTGCCCGCATCACTTTTCCAAGTGTTGGTGATCATCAGCTTGCCACTCCGGATCTGAAACGAAGCAGAAAATAAAACAATGTTTGCACAGTTGTATTTGTGCAGGATCTTACTTCCCTCGTGTGTACCGTTTCTGTGGATTAATGATTGAGCACGTCATATGCGGTTTGAAAAAAATGTTATGCTAAAATGTGCTGCAGCCCCAGATTTTATCGCTGTGAGAAGTATTCTTTCATGTGTGATAGCACCTGCATATAATCACAACTTTGGCTTATATTCCCTTTGAAAACAAGCATTTTTATGCTCTTGATGGCTTGACAGTATATGATGCTACATTTTGGGAATAAAATTTGCACTGCCTTTAAAGTTACGAAGAAGGTCACCTAATATTAAATTACATAATTCATATCCAGTGCATCATAAGAACCCTAGGAACAAAGACGCATCCTCTTTGTGGAGATGCTCCTTAGATGTTCTGTGAGCCTACTTTGACTTTCTCAAACTTTCAGTGTCTCCGTACGCATATCTGCACACATACACACCCACACATATAACAAAGAGGTCGAAGATGTATGCACTCCATGCTATTTTCAGGACTTTCTATCCACCACACGCCCCCACAGACCACTGTAGATGTCTTTATAGTGCTTTGAATGTGAGCTCCTGCACTGATAATAAGCTGCTACCTTGTGTTAGAGGTGATACCAGATAAGCAGTGAGTAGACGCGCGACTGCAGACAGGAAGCACACTGATCTGCAGACTTCAAAACAAACACAAAGCAGCTCTCCGCGTCCAGACATCTGAAAACTTCTCCCAGGCATCTCCTTCAATTAAACCTTCAGCCCAGTTATTATGCTTTGAGAGTGTGTCTTTCCTAGCCACACTCGTCAACAGAGTCGAGCTATTCAGATGTGCCTGCTGGAGGCACACAGAGTACGTAGCTCACTCCTAGCAGAGAAGTTCTGCCATTTCTTAGCAGAGCGTGGAGGTCAAGGCTGCCTCCAGCTCTGCGTCCGTAAAGCAGGTCCAGCGATCCAGCCTCACCTGGGTAGGTGGGCTCTTCCCACTCACCGGCTTGCTGATAGAAAACACCATTAAACTGCTCCTGCAGGGATGAACCAGTAACCTTTCGTTTATTAGTCAGCCTCCTCCGAGCTAACCTTCCACTACAAACCGCTTATGCTGTCCAGCAAATAAATAAAATCCTAACTGCAGCAGACACCCCAAAGCTGCTGCAAATACTATGGTTTTAGGAGGAAGATTTAACACAATACACTGTAGTTTGCTTGTGCTTTTGTGTACTTAAGAGACACTTATGTGTACTTGTAGAGACTGGTACAATACTTACCAGAGACTAGGAGCCTATTTGTCATGGGCTCTTAAAGGTTAGGTAGGAGATACAGAAAAAACCAGAAAGAGATTTGAAAATAAATGTTAAAAAAACACAAAAATTACAAAGTCCAACCACCTTCAGACCTGCCTCCAAAACCACGCCTCCAAAAGCACACAAATACGAGCTGCCTGTTCACTGAAGGGAGTTGCAGCAAACAGTACGGCCTGCAGAGAGGATGATTGGTGCCCCTCTGTGTTCCATTTAGGATCTTTATTTTTCAAAAAAGAAAAAAAAGAATCCAGACCATTAAAACCCGGGGCGCAATCTTTTTGATCCGCTATACTCTGCCACACAGGAAGTCCTTAGCCGATGTCGTAGCACTTCTGTAAATTCTTTTTTGCAGCAATTCTATTGTTTTAAAATTCAAATATGGGTGGCCTACTGAAGCACAACTCCGTCAACACACATCAGTACTTAATAATTAATAAATAATTAATAGTGTATACGAGAAAGACAGCATTCAAAAAAGAGTTTTGGTTTTTGTACAGTAAGTAGTGTCTTTGAGCGAAGACTTACAGCAAGTCCATATAGAAAAGGTGATTAGGGAGGATAAGCGATAGACAGAACAAAGCAAAAAGCAGCATTTCCGATGAGTTGTGTACCCCTTCCACACAAACACACACACACACACACACACACACACACACACACACACACACACACACACACACACACACAAACACACAAACACACAAGCTCTAATCTGTTCCTCCTCTGAAATCGGAGAAAGCTGTTCTGCCCATCATAGCCCCCAGGAGAGACTATACCTGTCACTCCACGCTAACGTGAGCTTTGAATCTTCTCCCGCATGCCCCCAGGAGCACACGCAGTCCTATAAACAAATAATACTCATACACCTATACAGCACGCACACACACACACAACTTTCTGAGTTGATATCTGGTTCTGTACTTGAGTTAAATGAACGAGAAGACCACTCATGCCTGCCTAGCCCCTAAGATGCAAAATTAATTTAGTGGATTTAAGGACGTGAAAAGATAATCACTGCTTCGTTTGATGCCTCATGACAGCTTAATATTCAGCTCAATGCCATGCTGTGGCTCATATGATCAAAGGTTTTCTCCCAGTTTTCATTACTGTGTGTGGTCAGGTAAAACTCCAAGTATGTTAGGACGCTACTGCGATTTCTTGAAGCTTTATTTATGAGGATTAGCTGTTTTCTGTGAGATCAGTTTTTTTCCTGGCATTTTTGGGAATTATCAAAATACCAGCAAAGGGGAAAGATCGTTAAAGTCCAAAAAAAGTAGAACTAAGTATTAAAGATTTATGTCAACAGTCTGAGCAGCACAGCCAGTGATTCTGAAGCCACGTGACTTATATTTCATACAAAAGTTTTACAATGATATATTTATTGAGGATCAGAAGTGATCTGAAGGACATAACTATCAAGCCAGTCAACAGACAATGAATAAGTGATAATTGGGGACGGTAATCAATAATAAATCAACAAATGTCTGGTTCTGCTTCTCAAATTGTTTTGTATCTTAGCTGAATATGTAAATGGTTAAATAATGAAGAAACGTCATTAGCTGTGTTTAGAGTTGTGCAATGTCAAAGTGACGTGTTTTACCGTGATGCGTTCGTCCCTGTCATCCAAGCTGGCTCCGTCCCTCCTCCAGGATATTGTGGGTTCAGGATGTCCACGGGGAGGTTGGCACTCCAGCACCGCCGGTTCGCCCACCGCAGCCATAACATCCACGGGGTTCTGTCTGAAGTCGTCACGTAAAACTGGAAATACACAAATGAATGATGTTTAAGAACAAAATTTAAAATAAAAAGTCAAATATACTTATTGTTCACTGGTGGCTTCAGGTTCTGTCCTAATAGTGCAAAGAGTATATTTGAGTGCAGATGTGATGCGGCATTCATAGGTCTCACAGCAGAAATTCTATGTTTATATAATCGTACTCTGACAAACTGATTTTTCAAGTCAGAGCACATGGAAATTGTTTTCTCTTCTTTATCTTTGCTGTTGTTGTCTCTCCTTTTTCATGCTTGTGGCATGACAAATGCACAATTCACCCGCCAACACTGTTCCCAAAACTTAAACCACTTGAACAGCTTCATACTTGACTTCCCTTTGCAGAAATTATATGACCTTACAAGTTCCATTTGACGACAGCTTGATAAAGGCTTGCTTTCCTGCTTTGTTGACTTTTCGTGAGCATTGCACACACTCCTGCCCAGAACACATTTACTGTAATAACATTGTTAGCATTCTTTTTTATCTGGTATTATTTATCCATCTGAATCGTTCCCATTCATCAATCTCCGGATCCCTTATGGCGTCCCTTCATGACTCAAGTAAGGTCTGCTGACACCAGCTGCTGAGGAAGTTGCCTCCTTTAAACCCTGACAGAGAGACAAGGCAATAAAGTTATAAAGCACGGCAGAAAGGTGGAATCCAGACGTCTCCTATAACAGGAGGCAAGGAGCTACCGCAGCAATTTATCATCTTTCCAGAGTACAGAGAGCAGCTCAAAACCGGGATAGAAATGTGGCAAACTTGCGTCTGCTCTAGAAGAGGGTGAATTCTGGTGGAAACGGGCACCTCCTTCTTTTCTGCACCACAAATGATACATGAAAGTCTTCACTCTTCACTGTGCAGCTTCAAGCTTCACACACACCTCAAGAAGAAGCAGATCATAGCTTCATCATATACAATGGGAGTATCTTTCATAAAAGACAGGAAACAGAAGAGAAAAGTGAAGCAGAAAGTGCTAGTGCAGACCCCCATGCATGAGTGACTGCTGTTCACAGTCTTAAATTACAGGGGTGAGGTTTTAGAAACGTCACAAGGAAAAGGGGGCAGCACTAAAACAGAGTGAGCAGAACGGCAGAATTAAGTCGAGCCGGCTTGGGGCGAAAATACCGGAAATAATAGGGAAGAAACATAATCATCTCCAGATGGTGGCGACCCGTTCACCTCTGGTTTGGATTTACTCGTGGTACTGTGCGAGGGGGCCAGACTCGCCCGATGAGAGCTGTAGATATGGGAGAACAAATTGGGATGACCTTCTAATTGGGACTATTTCGGCCCACGCATGTCTTTGTAGCTCCACACTGCTGCGCTGCTCCTCTGATCCTCTGAGCGCAGTTGGGAATGGCTGACTGCAGTTGACTGAATGCTGATGGGAAACAGCTGTCTGACGAACAACCGCCCTCCTCCAGCACCCCTACCAAAGCCCCCCCACCCCTCCACCACCTCTGCCAACACAGCCGTGTCACATGATAGAAAGCCTTCCTCGTGGGACACAAGAACAGGGCTTACCTCAGACAGGAAGAAACTGAGACCATCACAGCTTTTCATGCAGTCTGTACGTGCATGTCGACTGATCGACTGATACCCTCTCATAATTCCAAAAAGCAATCAGGTTACACATCTGCTTTTGCTGTTGTGCGAGGCCCAGATGTTTCCAGAGGATTTAAAAGCTTTCATTACTTCCTCAAACTGTTTTGTTAAAGATTTTATTTTGGTGATAAGCACTTGAGTTAGTATAAGATATGAAAAAAGAAAGCCTGTGATTGTTGGTGAGGATGTAAAAGTGAAAGATGTGGGTTTTTTATGTTATGATAATGTGTTGGGAAGGCGCACTAATATTAGGATTCTATTTGTAAACTGTTTATATTTTGGGAATTGGAAATGCATCTGCTTATTAGGTTGTAACAGGAAATCCTCCATGCCCATGTGGAAACCATGAAAACATGCACATAAAATGTCATTCTCAAAGCTCTCTAAACTATGCTGAGACTGTAATTTTTTTTTTCTCTTGACAGTCTTCAGTTTCTCCTGCACTCCAGCATCTTTTCTTGTCATCTACTGGAGGTACACAGATCATATAATTTCTGCTCGTCTGTAAACATATCCTGACAATCTATTTCCCTGGAGTGATGCTGTTGACGCCGCTGTAAATCATTTAAATCAGGACAATGTGCTAATGCAGACTACACAGACACTAGGGCTGGTTTAAGGATGTGAACACACTTTCTCACTTTATTTATTTTCATCATTATTTCACAGAGGAATAAATACTCACCTGCTCCTACCTAAATTCAATAAAACAGATTTATATTTTTTTTTTTATTTTTATCGTGTTTTAGTTATTGTCTCTTGCTTCTGCATGTTTAGGTTTTACACATCATGTTTCTCGGGTTATTCCCGAATCCCCCATTGTTGATTTCAAAACTTGCACACATGTGAATTTCACATGTTTTCGACTCAGTTCATAGTCTTGCCTCTCGTTTTATTCAGATCCACCTCTGCAGCTCCTGAACCCAGCCCAGCTCGCCTGTTTAGCTGCAGCTTTGCACCTCTTGCTGTCTTCTTTTTCTCCCTCCATCTGATCCCTCCAGATGAGAATCTCACAGCCCACTTCAAAGCTTCAGCCCTTGGCCTCACTAGCCGGGATCTGACAGTGTCTGACTTGTTGTTAGTCCTCTGGAGCCTGAGACACAGCTTGAAAGGCCTACTTGCAGCCGGGCTCCATTAATCCTCTCTACAGAGTCCAACTGGACCAAAAAAGGAATACAATCATACCCCACAGATAGGAGCTGGGTGGAGCACATACAGATTCCCTATCACTCCACATCACTGCAAAACACTGCCAGGCACTTTTTATTTTGTAATGAGAGCCTCAACATATCTGGCTTTGTTAGTTGATTTTGCAGTCAAGGTTGTTCAGGTGATAGGTTTGGTGCAGTCTATTTCAAACATAACAGACTACACGTTGCATTGCATAAAAAATTTAATTTCATCACACAGTGGCACACGAGTGTGGAAAAATGGGCAGAGCTGAATTTTATCTCAAATCTGACCCTTTTTTATATGGTTTTGTGTTATACAGTGAATAAATAAATTCATTTATTACCCATTAAGCAAGATGTCTTCCTTTTCAAGAGTTTGAAGGCAGCGAAGCAGAGATCTTGCACAAAGGTTGCACACTAAGGGAAACGAGAACCTGGTTCTGAGGGCAAGAGTGCAGACCCGAAGGCCTTAATTTATTCTAGCTGTAAAAAAAATTCAAATGTAAAAATAATAAAATGTAGCTTTCAAGGAAATTAGATGCGGGAAAGTTCTTTTTCTTGGCTGAGCCGCCTTACTTGACTTGTTATTGATTTTGGTTTCACAGCATGGCGGGTTAATGCTTCAAGCAAAACAAAATCCTAATCAAGTAGAATAAAACATCAAAAAAGTCATGATGTAACAGTGGTAATGGCTATCATTTTGTCAGAGGTTCAAAGCTGAGCGAATGAGTGAATGACCTGTAACCACAGACAGGTAGACAGAAAACAAAGATTGGCTGTCAGATATGAAGTCAGTTTGGAAGTGATTTGAAATTCAAAACCCCTGACTGACAAGAGGAGCTGCCACCAAAATATCTCACTCTGCAACATACTCCTGTTTAGGAAACCTCAACTTCTCTCAATGCATCTTCCCCTTGATGTGTACAAGCTAGAGCCATTTTATAATGTAAATCAACGCTCAAAGAAGCATCTTGTCCTGCTTTTTTTTTTTTTCCTGTTTTTTGCCCATCGCCTCCGACTCCAAAACAACCATTACATCAATGACAAGATGCCGAACTCGAGACTTCAAAACACCAGCTCCCAAACCAATGCAGAATGTCATTGCAGCTTTATTTAACTTTAATTAGCAGTCTATTAATTTAACAAACACGCTGCTGAAGAAGTGATGGAATTAACTGAATAAACGCCATATTTGCAAAAATCCGATATCAGAATATCTAGCATCCTTCTCAATATGTTTGTGAACTTACAAATTAGACTCATTCGAATTCAGCTGAATTAGGATAAAAGTGAAAACAAATATAGAAACAAAAAAGGCAGAGAATGAACCTTTTCTCCAAAGCACCTGCCTATAGTGCTTCTGTTCATTACTTTTTATATTGTTTGATTACTTCCATTTTATCAAACCATGTTTGCAATATGTAAATACCAAAATGTAAAGTGACAGAGACAAGAGCTGAAGTCATATATATTTTCCCCTTTTTGGTATTCTAGGCTTTCACGTATACCATAAGTAAGGACTAGTAAGTACAAATATTCTGTGATCCATTGCAGAATCATCAAAAATGCATGTTTCCCAAGTATGAAGCAATGTTTGAAAAATATCCAAGAGCATTGACTTGGAAACATGAATACAGCAAATACCCACATCTAACCTTGAAAATATCTGTTGATCCTAGTAGATATGAAATCCTTGACTTTTCTCACAATCCATCTCCCAACCCCTCCCCACTCCCTCTCTGTGTCTATCCACCACACCCCTCCTCCTTCACCAAATCCTCCTCTTTTTACCCTGCAGAACTGCAGTCTGGAGAGACAGAAAGCTCCAGGAGAAACAGCTGCTCCACAAAGAAAGAAAGAAAAACAGTATGTACAGCTCATATATGACAGTTGGTCGAATATGTGGAACAAAGAGACTGACTCGAACAAAAATGTTCAACCAGGAGGTCCAGTGGGCCTCTCTGCAAGCACCCACCAAAGCCAGCAACATAAAATGAACCGCAACCAAGCAAATCCAATAAAGCAGTGAAGGTTGCATATCCAAATTAAAATACATGTTTACGCTCAGACTCATAACTATGCCACATGAGATTTGTCAGAAACACACAGCTTCCAGGAGACGGCTCTTGCAGCTTATAAAAGAAACAAAAAATCCCTCGCCTGTCCTCCCCAAGCTCCCCTATTTAAATTTCATTTTCCTCAAATAAATCATTACTCAAAGAAGTCCCAGGGCAAACAGACTTTTCTGCATGCAGGGCTATAAATCTATCTTATGTTTGCTGAGCCAATTAACTCAACACAGCGGTTCACTTACAGGGATAAAGCTCCCAGTTATAATATTTGTTGGGTCTTTTAACCCTTAGCTTTGTCCTCTCAAATTCAGACAGCAGTGCAGTATAGCTGTGGCTTTCTGTGAGCTCTTGTTTAGATTAGATCTTTCTACTATTTATGTGCATTTTTCATTATCGTCCAGTTTTACAAACAAACAAATAGCACAATAATGCCAGATGGTGTAAATACTTCACATCTGGGCCGTAACAAACATACAAAATGTTAAGATAAACCCCAATCTAACAGGCGTTTTATATGAGCCGTGGTACTGTGAGATTGTGAGGGTGGTTCCACTGCCTCAGCGGTTTTTGGAAGTTCTGACGCTCTAATCCTGTTGATGTACGTGCAGAACATATCACTAGTGAGGGGCAGCCGCTGAAAGCAGCCAGAAGGTTTGTGTAACCTCAGTTTTAATCTCCTCTGCTCATCCTATGCCTCTGCAAAAGAGAACCCATTGCTGGGAATAAGGAGAGGGCAGATAGAAAAACACGGATGGCCACAGAGAAGATTAGTAGAATTAGTGAGGTAGCAGAAGAGCTGGGTGAAACGGAGGCTAAACAGCTCTGAGTGGGAGGAAAATTGTCAGTTACACAAAAGTGGATGAGTTTTGATCCTCTTTTTTACTTTCAAGGGGTTTTTTCTTTTCTTCTCTTGTAACAGAACAGAAAAAAAACTAATCTTAAACTAATGTTTTTGAATATTCAATTAAGTCAGGTACTTTTTTAAATTAGCAAATACATTTGTCCTTTTTTGTATTTTTGAATCTTTTAAAAACCTTGATTTGTAGGAACTTCTATTACTCATGTTTATTTCTGTGTATTTTCAGCTTCGTTGTAATTACAACTGATCTATTTGTCTTTGTATTGTTGCTGAAAACCAAAATGGTTTATTCTTATTAAACACGGTGCACCAAATGCCAGAATGACTTTCTGAAAAAAATGTCATTAAATAAAGTAATTAAATAAAGAAAAGGTATTAAATAAAGAAAAAGATTCTCAAACTGACTAATTTACTGTGCTATTCTATAATTAATTGAAAATGCAACCAATTCTTTAAATTATCCAATATGAAATTCAACTTTACGTAATTTTCAGATTCACTCAGCTGAAGTTAATACTTTTTAATTAAATCAAGCTTCTATTAAGCAAAATAAATGAAGAGGAGGGTAAACAGACCAAAAATGGAAGCTTGGCCAATTTAATAAGTGCAAATGTTTCCTTCCTCAGGGCACACTGGTTGTGGAAAGACAGCGTTTTCTGAAACGTAATGAAGGAATAAAACCTGCTGAAGGTATCACGTTTCCTATGCGGCCTTTTATTTACAACACAGAGGACTTCTTAGGCTCTGTTCAGATGCCAGCCCAGATTTTTACCACAACTGATCAGAACGTGATCTTTCCCGCTGATCTTTATCCTTACGTATTGCAAGTGATCAAAGCAGAGCTGCGTGTAGTTGCTTGCAGTTCTTAATGGACGTGGATGCTATGGTAACCTACATGCATAAAACAGATGTAAACAAACCAAAAAGGAGGGTGGTGATCTGGCTTTGCTTCCATGACAAATGGTTACATGGAGCCGCAGTGTAAACTGTCTACAAGTTTCAAGAAATGACCAAACACAGAGGATGTTTGTGTACAACTTTGTTTCGAGGTGTGTCCATACAGCAGAGGGCATGGTCCAGGACGTTCAGCGGTTCTACCAGACAGCTAATGGGGAAACCCACGCTCATTTCCATCACTCTGGTAAATATAGTCATTGTTTGTGTCATTTTGCAAATAAATGAAAAGATTAGTTGAACTCTTTTTGAGGCGGGACCCAAACACTTGGCTGGACGGATAGTCGCTCATCAACTGTACAAAAGGTGTTTGCACAGACGTCCAGTTTGAAGAAGCGTCCGTCTGATTGCTGCCACCTTGTTTTAAGTCAGTGCGAACTGCAAACTGCTGTCAATAGATGCAAAAGGACAGTTCGTGGCCTCTGCTTCTATAGAACTGCTACTTGAGTATTTGTGGCAAAATAGGCAAATGACTAGAAGACGAAGCCACAAATTCTCCTCCAGGACTTGTAAAACAACTTGTACAACTTGTAACATGTTTGTTTGTTTTTTTTCAATATTAACTGCCATTTTGCTGATTCATGTTGTAATGGTCCCTGAAAAAGGTTAACACATCTAGTTTATTTAATTCTGGATTGTTTTGTTTTTTTTTAAGTTTTCTAATGAAGCTAATTTTGTATGATTTACTCTAACAAGCCTTTGTGCGTGAGTGGTGTATTCTTCTAAATAACCTTTATTTATTATTCATGAGCTTCAAACCTCATTCCATAAATCTATATAACCACTTTGTGCATTACATGTTTCCATCCCGTATTACCTAAAAACAAAGTTGTAAAAGGACCATAATCCCCAGAAATGGTCATTTTGTTACTCTAAACAACAGAAATCCTTATTAGTTGATCATAAGAAGTGGGAGAGGAAATAATCCCGAATGGATAATCAGCCGTAGGAACAGAGAGGTTTACAAAAAGGTGCTGATAATAGTGGGATGAAACGACAATAGAGAGCAGGCAAAACCATAGCAGTGTTGAACTCAAACCACAATGACCTATATACTGAGATCTATACTAACAACGCCTCCCCATTGGGACCTGACCTTCTGCCAGGAGATAGCATGCAATCTGGTCCCATGGCACACAAGCACTGCTTTATTACTTCTATGGGCTGCTCCAGCTGCAAAGCAATTACACCGGAAAAAAAGAATTACTTACTGACTTAAGTAAATTGCTTCAAATAGCAACAAAGAAATGAATCATGTTAACAAGTATTCAGCATAACACACTCAATACATGCTAGATGAGCTTCATTCATTTCTCTGTTACCAAATGAAGCAATTTATTTAAGATGGTTAGCAATTCGTTTTTTTTTTTTTTTATCAGCATATATTAATTCTACATGGTGACTTGAGACAACGAGAGTAAACACTGCTTTGTGATTTGAATCTGACAGATTATTTCTCTGTCTTGTGAAAAGAGAAAAATAAATTAAAACAAAACAGCTTGCATTGCTGATTGTTGCCACCTGAATCCTCCAGAACGCAGGAGGAGAATGGTGCTAAAACCAAATCAAGTCCCCTTCTTCTGAATAATGAAGACAACTGGAGGCAGTAGAAACATATCCCTTTCACTCCGGGGCAAAAGTCCCTATCATGAAAGCAGAAAAGCCACACACGCGCGCACACACACACACCACCCTTTAACCCTCTCATTAGTGTAATCCTGCACGAGAAGAGTAAATTGTCATGAATAAATCCATTTAGAAGCCAGTGAATGAAAGACCTTTACTTTGAGATGTTCCCATTACCATTTCAATAAGCCTGCCACGCTGCAAAACGTTGGCAGTGTTTGACAGAGTAATTGGGAACATTAACGAGTAGATAAAATATGGTTAGCTGAGGGAGGTGTGGATTTTGGGATGTCAATTAATTTTTTTGCACGCAGACAAAAAACACATTTGTAGATTTTTCCACTAATGGGGCTAATGAATCCCCCTGAAGGAGAGAGATTGTGAGAAAGACTTTGCAGGCTTTGTCTGACGAAACAAAGGAACTGGAAAGCAGAGAGTAGTCAGACCTTGAGATAAATGTATTCCAGTATTGGCCCGGTGAAACCTTTGTTTGAGCGGGATGACCTCGGCAGTAGTGTTTGGAAAATCTCCTCGGGGCTATGCTGATTTCTAAATAAGCACCTTCCATGAACTGTACACAAAAAGAGAAAGAGGGGCAAACTTTGCTTTATGTGAAATTACACACTGCAGACAGACGATAAATCTGTTGCTTAGTGGGCCACTCTTTGAGTAAATGCGCGGCTACCTAATTCCTACCTGTTTTTCGTTCGTGACAAAAGACAAAGTAGGTACAGATAAAAAATAATAAAGTGCAAAACCCAGGAGAGATGCACCGAGAGAGTAGTGCACCCAGGTCAAAAAGAGAGGAGAGGAGGAGGAGAGGGGAGGAAGGGTTAGTGGTAGGGAGGGCAATACTGTAACAAAGAGAGAAGTGAGCAAGACAAAGATACTGTAGAAGCAGAGAAGCAGACACAAAGAAACAAAGAGCTACAGTGAATGCAGCTTGAATTAGACAACTCAACAGTCGCTGTTTGCTTTAAGGTGAGACAGGTGCCAAAATACGCAGAGTTATGCCTTAACAAAAACACACACTGTACATGCACACACTCATAGTTACAGTTGTGCCCTGCATCTTAATGCACCCCGAGGTGCCTGAGTCTTTCCCTTGTCATCAATCTGAGAGACAAGACAGGGCCCAGGAGAAAAGGAGGCTGTGGGCAAATATGTAACGCTCTCCAGCAGCGCCGAAGAAAAGAGCAACATAAATCAGGCAAACAGAAGCGCAGGCTGTTTTCATACAAATATTTGAGACTGCTGCGTTATGTTCCATGGCATACTATGCTGATTTACAGATAAACATTCTGGGGGTGAGATACACACCCCAACAGTGTTTCCATTCAAAGAGGAGAAATCACATTTTTAACTATGTGAAAACATGCTGACGGCGCAGCTGGAGATAGCAGAACCGCATGAGTTAAAGGTGTTTTCAC
The DNA here is from genome assembly GCA_014839995.1 of Xenentodon cancila. NCBI lineage: Eukaryota > Metazoa > Chordata > Actinopteri > Beloniformes > Belonidae > Xenentodon > Xenentodon cancila. Next base: position 20,166,915 of record CM026213.1, on the reverse strand, counting down.
AGAACTGTTGGATATGCCAACATACATGCAAAGAAAATAAAAAAACAGGTTGAATGATTTGCAGTTCTGGAGCCATTTAGTGCATCGTGTCAGGTGTCCGATAAAGATAATAAGGTGTGCTGCATACTACAGCATATCAGTCATGGTATGAGAGGACTCTGCTCCACGAGGTCTTTTACAAAAAGTCATTACCTTTATCCAAACATACATGTCTGCACACACAATTTATCACCATAAGCATACGATGGGTTTATGGCATTTAAAAAATGATTATATAAAAAGATAAATCATCCACAAATGCACTGTTTCACATTAAAAAAGCAGCTTTGGAACAGTAGTCTTTGGCACTAATAACAACTTTTAGTCAAAGTAAGGCTAAAGACCAGTGATTTAAGGAAGGAACTGGAACAGAAATCTAGTATAATGACAAGCTTGTTTGGTTTGGACCGAGCTGCACCAGGGAGGAATGAATGGGAAGAGAAACGATTGAGGGGTGAAAGATGAAACTTTAATGATCCCTCTAGGGAAATTTGGACATTGCACCATAAGAGGGAAGAGTATAGATAAGAATAGAGTAAATGTGAGTTTCTAGACGATACAAGCAATTAACACAAGATAAACACATTAAGGATAAGTGCATGACTCAACATAGTTTATTAAACGAAGATGTCAGATGGGCAAAAAAAAAATGAAACCACATGCGCACATGTCTACAGTGAGAGCTTTTAAAAATCCAAAATTGTAGATGACATATTGCAAAGGACTGCCGAGGAAGAAGGAGAGTGAAAACAGATTGAGCAGAGGAGGGCCTGGAGGACTGAGGTGAAGCAGCCCTCTGCCCCTTTAATTGGTGGGAAACCAGAGGTCTCCGAATAAAAGCTTGTCACAAGACGGAGCGTGGCTCATTTTTCCTCCGCTCGCACTATACATTTCCCCTGAGTAGCTTAACTGGAGCAAACGTAGAGTTGTGCTTCCCTCAAAGCTCATCTTGCTCCTCCTTCTTCTCCCCTTTGCGCTTCCTCTTCACTTGTCACCAGCTCCAGCTGTCTGTCCTCCAACCTCTCTTGTGTATCTGTCTGTTGCTGGGACAACAAACTAAACATCATCTCATGATTTCCAAACATAACTGTGCTCAAAGTAGCTGCAATCCCACTAACTCTGCACCTACCCTCCACCCTGGTCTTTTCGCTCTCTTTTTTTTCTCTCCCTCTCACTGCCTGCAGTCCTCCCCTTATTTCTGCTTTTTGGTGTTCTCCCTAATTATCTCATGGAGGGCGAGGTAGCCTGTACCATCCCCCACACCTCCACAACTCCACTTCTGAGGGACCCCGATGAATAATTTCACGTTTTTCTAGCCTTCTCTGTCTCTCGTCTTTAAATTGATTATTGTAGAGAAAGCGCTGCTGAAAGAGCAGCCTGGGTAATTTGTCTTACTGGTGATCAGAGTCCATCCACTGGTGTGTGTGTGTGTGTGTGTGTGTGTGTGTGTGTGTGTGTGTGTGTGTGTGTATCAAAATGATATGCAAAGGAAAGGTGAAAAATGTGATTATACAGAGGAAAAATACAGAGGAAAAAAAATATTGAATGCTTTGCTCGTCTTGTCTCTGATAGCAGATTCTGTTTGATGTTTTGGTCAGAGGCACAGTTGGGAGAAGTGGGCATTTGCATGTGATAATCCTCACAGAAAAGTGGGCAAAGTGAGAGAAGTGTATCCCTGAGACGCTTTTAGAATTACATGAGGCACGCGGGAAAACGTAACTAAAACAGCGGCGTGTCATTCCCCAACCCCCAATTCTTTTTCCCTGAAAATCCCTGTCACTATCGCTGCTTCAAACCTTCTTCTGTCAGCGTTGCTTTCCCCATAAATATGACTGACTGTTGTAAGATGCAAGCATCCAGGTGTTTCCAGGCTCCATGTCACACTCCAGTGATGACAGGGAGGAAAGGAATCATTTAAGCACCACAAAGACATTCCCTTAGTGTATGTGTGTGTGCAGACACCAATCGCCCTATCATTATTTTGAAATATTCTATGAATAAGCGCTGCCAAAATATATGCACTTTACTGACTGAAGGGGAAAACATTAGTGAGCCATGTCAAACAAATTTGTATAATAAGGCTACAAAAAAGAAGTTTTGCCATTTCTATCTCCGAGGGTCTTCATATAGGTGTGGCAGTTAAGTCGCTTTTATGACAGCATCTGAGATGTTTTCTTGTTTAGTTTATTGCTTAGCGACTCTCATTTTCTCTTCTATCGTTACTTTCTTCCGTCTGTTTGTCATCTCGTCCATGATGTCATTGTTGATGTGTTACGTAATACCATAAAACAATACACAGTTGTTGCAAGAGTGTTTCTTGTTGACTGGAATGGGAGCTGGAATGGGAGACCAAGCGAGCTAGAAAACAATTCCTAAAAAATAATTAAATGTTCTTGTAACCCAAATACAAGACGCCCCTGTTTGTAGGATGACCTCCCTTTTTCAAGATGCATCTTTGAAAACAGACAGTATTAGCACCAATCAAAAGTCTTCTTTCTTATCTTTCATCCAGACACGAGTGATTTTTCCAGAAGTGACTCTCATAGCAATGAAAAATCAGAAACTTCTCCAGAGTCTGTGGGCCAGTTCTGGGTGAGCAAACACTGTCTCCAGCAGCCAAATCTGCCTTCAAACTTGGTGACACATTCAAATATATCTGAAGCTTTTCTCTGTCTGTAAATACTGCAGTAAAATTGGTTTTATTTTGGATATTCAACAGACCGCCACGGTCTTGTTTAGGGACCGTCAACAAACTACCAACTTCTGAAACACTGCAGATTTTCTTTTCAACGGGGTTAGGAATAAAATCTACACGTCACTCTAAACACAAGCCCAATTACTGTAGTAAAGGTGTCAAATAAAACACTTTTTTTTGTATTATATTTGAAGACTCTTTACATTTTTTAAATATTTTTATATAGGAAAAATGGTCAATTATTAATTTTTCATTCAATACCTTTATAACCATGTGACCTAGATGTTTTAAATGTATGCCAAATTGTAGGACTCAAATAGAAATATAAAACAGTCCTCTTTGCTTTGCATTTGATTACTTGTTTATTTTTTACATTAATATTTCCAAAAATAAAACAAGCGCTGACAGGCTTTTTAATATCCTGTATGAGACTTGACCTGGTAAATAGAAACAGGCGAGATGGCAGAAGAAACTCAGAGTTGCAGGTAAGTGATCTTCAGTTACAAGGTGATTTTGATTTGTTGATTGTAAAAGTTAGATGTTTACATAAGAAGTGAACACAGGATTGATGAAAATATAAAGTTGAATTAAAGAAAGAAAATAGGCCTACACTAACTGTGTTTCAAACATGCTTTATGGCTCCTGTTTTCCTTCAACATTGGTGGTTTTTTATGTTTTCTTTAATGTCAGAAGACAGAAGAGGAGAAGCTGGATCAAAACACAGAGTTTGAGACACGAAGAAGCAGAAGCACAAAGTTACATAAATTAATGTCAAAACAGACAAACAGTGGAACTGACTCACATTATTTCAGAACTCACCAGACACAGAAATGCAAATAAATGGTCAAGATTTCTAATTTCAAGAAATGATTCTCCTTCCATTTACTGATACAGAACATAGGACAGTTTATTCTCCCAAATGTTTTAGAACCATGCTTTTTGGTGGAATATAGGAACATGTCCATATTAATCATTTTGTTGATTTTATGTCACTATAGTACCAATGTATGGCATCCATCTTCTATACCCGTTTTAATCCTTCGCAGGGTCACAGGGGTCTGCCGGAGCCTATCAAAGTTCATTACAGGCGAGAGGAAAGGGTACACCCGGGACAGGTCGCCAGTCCATCACAGGGCCACATACAGAGACAAACAACCACCCACCTACGGGCAATTTGGAATAAACAATGAACCTAACATGCATGTTTTTGGACTGTGGGAGGAAGCCGGAGTACCCGGAGGGAATCCACGCAAGCACGGGGAGAACATGCAAACTCCACACAGAAAGACTCCCGCCAGGAACCTTCTTGCTGTGAGGCAACAGTGCTAATCACTAAGCCACCGTACTGCCCCAATATTTTAACAAAAAAAAAAAAAAAGTTTTTTATAATTTTGAAATATGCATGTAAAACGTAAGATACTGAGAACCTAAAACGTTTTATTGTCTTAAAGGCTTTACTACTGAACTGTGATGTACCATCATTTCAAAGCAATCTGAATCAGCTGCCCACCAACTCTCCCCCCATTTCTCTGTCTTTTCCTGCATGTGCTTTACACCCCCAGCACTTTTTGTAGCCTCTTGCATTTTCCTGCCTTCAAACTTGAGTCTCTACTTACTTTTCATCTCCTTTGTTTCCTCCAAGCATCTCTCAAGGCTTTGCTCCTCCCCATTCCTTCCCTTCTCTTCTGCTTTAAACCTGCAGTGAAGTCTTTTAGCAACGCTGTATTTTCTTCGCTGACGCTTGGGCCTGAGCTTTCTATTTTTTCTCCTTCTTTTTTTTTCTCTACCAGTCCTGTTGTGCACTCTCCACCCCCACCTCAAACCCCTGACTCCTCGCCTGAAACCCCCCCCTAATGGATCCCATGTCAGCAGAATACCAGAGTAAACCACACAACTGCACTGTGGCTTCATGTCTGTCTCTGCCTCAACGTCTCTGTCTTACATGTTTGAGAACGGGACCAAAAAAAAAAAAAAAAAAAAAGGAAAAACTGCTGGGTGAGCAAAACAGCAAAGGAATTGTGATCATTTATGGGATTCTTATTTTACTAATTCTTCTATTTCACCAATAACAAGGAGCAAATGCTATGGTGTTTTGTGTTTCATTGTTTTCTGAATTGCTGATGTTTGACTTTCCCTAGTCCAAGTAGCCATGGAAGCTATTATTAAAGATCATAATTACCAAAGTCCTCCCTATTTCAACTAAACTGTTGCTGCTTCTCCTAACCTCAGCACATGCAGTGGGAATAAGAACATTCCCTCAGTGAGTACTGAGGCAATGAGGCAAATATAGATAAAGGGTTGTTCCATGCCCTTCGTAAGAGGACTGCTAGGATCAGCTCCAGCAGACCCCCATGACCCTGAATAGGAAAAACCAGGCATAGATGGACAACTGCACAAGATCTGCTAGAAATAATACTTTTTCATTTTACCATACAACCCTACTCGGGGAGTGGGGAGAGCAGGTTGTCCTCCACTCAGATGGTCAACCCTTTAATCCCTTGCATCGACAGGTATTGAAGAACCCTCGGGCAAGATGCTGAACCCTCAGGCTGCTCGATACGATCATTGGTGTGGAAGAAACAATGTGCTATGTACTCTATGTAGACTGCAAATAAATATATATAAAAAAAAGAAACCTGCATGAATATGTTAGCGGCTGAATGAGAAAACGAATAAATCAATTTGACGCAAGGTTAAAAAGGATAAAGTGTGGACCATTTGTGCATTTTTCAATGCATTTTGTTCGAAACATAATTCCATCTCAATTAATCAAATTAATTAAAGCAATTTCGCTGCAAGATAAAACTGAACATTTCAAGAGTCAAATATTAAACCTATTGATGTGCAAACAAGTCAAGACACTTTATCAAAGACAAAATCAGTAGTGGTCTGGGTTACAATTATTGAAGCAAATCATCAACCTGACACACTGTATTTCCACATTTTAGGGATTTACGATTATACTCCTATTGTGCATCCTTACAATATTTTATTATGAGCAAATCTAATAAAAGAGATGATTTTCACACTCTGCCGATCCATTTCATGTCATCAATAGCATGTGCTCTAGCTTTGCTGAACCTTTGATCAAATAGAAAAAAAATAAATAAATCATGAATAGTGTGCACAGATAAAAGAGCCTTAAATAATCTTCTACCTCAATGGAAAATTTGTGCCATGATCCTGTGGGTTCTTCTCTTCTAGGATGTGGTTTTCAAGCCTCATGCAGCTCTTCAGCCGGTGAAAGGTTTACTCAAAAAAGCGTAAGAGCAGCCAGTGGGCACTCACACACTGGTTGGAGGACTGCCCCAGTGGAAGTAGTAGTAGAAGTGGTGCATACAGGGGGCGTACAGGAACATGCGGGATAGACAACCCAACAGGGACAAGGTGTCACATCTCTTCTGGTCTCTGCACTCCACAGGTACATAACATCCTAGCAAAGCCTGGACAGTGACAAATGGACTCAATTTCCCTTTATTTATATGTGTTGTGTGGAGCACAGAACACATGCTGGTCTCCCCCTCCATAAATCTTTATCCTGTTAACACAACACCAATAAACCAGCACATTAGCCCTCCCAAGCAGCAGAGACTAATCAACCATTCCGGTGCACAATGAACATGAACACGTTTGCTCTGAAATTACTGGTAAAATAAACATCAAGAGGCCAATTATAAAATGCATGCAGAAAAAAGCTCTTGCTTATGGACATGTGCGCACACAAAGAATGCAAAACAGTATTTCCTACTAAACAAATCTGGAAGGAAAATGGAAGGGGTGCACTCAGGGGATAAATCCGGAGCCAAAACCACCTCACAGTAATAGCTTTCTACTGTGCAGAAGGAGGGGGAGGCCTGGAAAAAGCTTTTCAGGAGCGACAAGGTCAGGAGGCGGGAAGGCACATATTTATACTGTTTAGGTTTGATAAGGAGTGGAAATTGCTGAGTGAGGCATCGACTTTTACAGAGAGACAAGCAGTCTGCCAGTCTGTCCCAGTGACTCCAGCAAGGTCGGCTCAGCATGGAGGCCTGACATGACATGATGACCCCTATGCTGATAAGACTTGTTCTTTGTACTTACATGCACTTCATAAGCAGCTAGTACGGTGGGTCCTCTGCCCCGTCTACAACAACAACAAAAAAAGAAAAAAATCTCCAAAAAGAAATTAATACTCATACCAACTTCACCAACCATGACTTTTTCGGAATGCTTGTAATCTTGCTGTCATCATGTTCCCAAACCTGTGATTGATTCTTGTTTAATGTTTTTTAATTGCTATATAGACAGGGGTTTACGTGAGGAAAACACAGTCAAGTGCTACAATATGCAGGTACATTCACAAATGCAACAAGAACCTTTAGTTTTCAGAGACTTATGTTAGCTTTGCACAGAGCCAGCATCAACATCTCAGGGCTCAGAGGCTTTTAGGATGCACCATCACATAGGGAAAACATGTATTGTGTTCACACTAATCATTGTTCTAGATCTTATTTGTAAGAAATGAATGGTGTGTACTTTAGATAAAGAACAAAAGAGACCACCCTGACCGTTTTTAGCAAAAAGTTCAAAAGTTGGGGTCTATGATGATACAGGCTAGTGTCATCACCCTTCACTAAGGTCATTTAATCTGGTTTAAGACAACATCATCTCCAGTAGCTTGATCAATGGTCTGTCAGATTACATGACTGGCTGTTTTTTTAAAGTCATTGCCATATTCATATTATGTGACTGACATGGTCTGACACTACCTCGGTCACCATATGGGTCTCTAATGAGAAATGAGACATAACCACACGCAAAATATAGATGATTATTTGAAAATATCCATCTTCTATACCTGCTTTATCGTTTGCAGGGTCATGGGGGTCTGCCGGAGCCTATCCCAAGTCACTACAGGCGAGATCCAGGGTCCACCCTGGACAGGTCGCCAGTCCATCGCAGGGCCAAATACAAGGACAAACAATCATGCACGATCACACTCACACCTACGGGCATTTTAGAAGTTTCAATCAACCTAGTATGCATGTTTTTGGACTGTGGGAGGAAGCCGGAGTACCCGGAGGGAACCCACGCAAGCACGGGGAGAAAATGCAAATTCCACACAGAAAGACTCCCACCAGAAATCGAATCAAGAGCCTGCTTGCTGTGAGGCAACAGTGATAACCACCAAGCCACCGTGCTGCCGTATTTGAAAACAGTTTAAGAGAAGAAACAAAAGTTGTAATATGTTTGTGCTATGTTATGTTAACACAAATGTAGAAAGGAAAGTCAAAGCATGAGCATAGTGGGTAGCAGATATTGTTACAGGCAGACTTCAAAGTGAACAAAGACTTTCGGTGCAATGAAAAAGTAGATGTCTGCTTGTATTGTGGTTTGCCATGTTGTGTGCATTGCCCCTTTGCTTTGCAGATGTTACATTTCTCAAGCTTCCATTCCTCAAGGCGACATAAAGCAATGCCTTGCTTTCTCATTGGCTGTAGCCTTCCCGGTGCATCCCAGTGGGATTCTCCCAAAGGCTCCAGATATCTGGCTTGTTAAATATCAGTTGGCCATCAGCCATGCCTCAGTGACGCATTGGCAAGCAAGAGTTTGAGAGGCCTTTTAGACGTTCACACATAATGATCCAGTGCCAACTCCTGACCGCTGATCACCCTCCAATTTGCCAACAATGCTTTAGCGACCACTGCTACTGGAGAATTGGGGTTAAAAACATCTGCTCTGAAAGAGCCCCGACACTCTTGTGATGGTGACATTAATACAGAATTTTTTTTATTTTTTTTTCATATTGTCCCAGCGTTTTCCTGATTTGGTGTAAAACGAACAGTTGTTGGATTTTAAAATTATTTTCTCTACAGGTGAGCTGTTTCTCTGAATCTCATTATGTAGCACTGATTACACCCCCCTCTCCCTTACTGACATTCAACATACATCCTTCCAAAAAAAAAACCCTTTCCCTGCTGGTTTTCTCATATTACCTGACAGAACACCAACAGATTTTTTTGCTTAGTGCCAAGCAGTCAGTGGTGTGAATGGTTGAGTTGCTGGATTTAATTAGTGCTGTGCCCATATGGATTAGCAGGCAGACGGGCACACATGCGAGCAGCAAGTATGTCACATTCCCACCTGATCAACTCTTAACATTGCCCTTGGTGGCATGCGAACACAGATGTACACACAAATACACACCGCAGGGAAACAAAGATAGTGGGGAACAGAGCTGCGTTATAATCAGGCGATTCCTTTGCTGTAAATTTAATTGGTTTTAGCAGCAGTGCAAAGAAAATGTTAAGCTTGGCCTGCTGCACCATGCACACAGAGACAGCTGCTCTGATGGACAGGGGGAGGGAGGGAGCAAAGTGAGCATACTGCTAAATAGATTATTTTAAAAACCAGCCAGGTTGATAAACAGCATACTGTCATTCTGGCAACATAGAGATGCAGATGGATGATGGGATATGCAAACACTTGCACCGCTTGCTGAAATCCACACCAAAAGAAGCCTCTCCAGATCTCGTGACTTCATAATGATGTCAGATAGAGTTACATTTTTTTATCCACAAAGTATATTTTCATATTTAGCCAATGGTCTCTCTTTGATGGTCCATTGCCTAAAGACTCTTAAAGTCATCCCTTGCCATACAGGACAATACAGAAATGGCTTAAACCGTATTCAGTTGTAATCACCTCTCTGAACTACAGCTGTAGCTGAACTACACTTAGTTGACGTACATCTTTATGCGAAGCATGTTGGCATCTTAATAAAGAAAGTAAAGCAAATTTCCAAGTCTAAACTTCAATTTTCTTTTTTTTATTACACAAATAAATGAGTTGAAGGGGTTGGGGAAAGGAAAGGAGTTTCTCAGGCCACTGAGGCCCCAGCTTTTGCTGAAATGGTTTCCTCCCCTAAGGTGTGTCGTACCGAAGCCCAGAAGTCAAATCATGCACTCTGCCTAAAATTAGCTTCACTGATTGATCTGCAGTTTGAATGGACCGTGCCGTTTCCTCATTTCTGTACAACAATACCCTCAATGCATGAGCCTAATGGAGTCATCAATGATGCGTTACAGACTGTGAGAGGAGCTGTAATGGGGTTTGACTTTTCTTTACTCTTACCACAGCTACTTAAACTGAAATGTGCTATTTAGTTTCAGCGGTATGAATAGTAATTCTACATATCAGTGTGTGCAATGCAATATGAAGGGGGCTAAGGCATTTTACACAGCTAATCTGTATGAATAATAGTCTAATCTGCTGCAATTATGGATAGATATCTTATAATTAGCTAGTTGTAATCCCTCCAGCTGTCTCCTCGGGAGCAGACTGAGTGCGGTTGGGATTCACACAGGAATAAATGAGACTGTGAAGCGTTAGAGATGAGGATAGTGTTCTCTGGGAGCACATTTTGGGTATAAAACAGAGACATCCTTCACAGTTTGCTGCAGACAAAGACTCTTTTAAGTCTGCTGGCTGTAGGGAGGGAAAAAAAAAAACATCAGGCTTGAATTGAGGTCATATCTTCTATGTTTCAGTCCCACACATGAACACAACAAACCAGAATTCTACATCTAATCAAGGTTTTTGTTCTGTCCAAGGTTGACTTCCATTTTCCTAAGCTCCAGTTGCTGTCTCGTATGGCAGCATGTGTCCAAAATAATTGATTTGTTGCTGGCCCCACAGTTTTCTTCCCTCTCTGCTTGATATAAATATGCAACTGCTTGGGGGATTGAATGAAAAGTGGGAGGGCAACACACCTTTCAGTAATTTACAAGGCAAGGAACAGTGAGCTTTACTGGGACTGAAACCCTTGATTAGACCCCATAGGTGTCTGTGCTGAAGATAGGCCATGGTTAATAGCATCCACTGAGGCATATACCGTCTAACATGCACAAGCTGTTAAAGTCCTGGTGTTTGTGAGTTTGTTGTTCTGTTCAGAAAACAACAAGAGTGAAGGACTACGGCTATTAAACATGCCAGACTGTGTGTAGTGTAAACAATGTATAGCGCATTCCCCGCTGTGTGTTCATAGGACTGTGAAGCTTCTTCCTCTATTCCCTCCCAGAAGCAATTTAGTACAAGTAGGATTTGGAGTTATTTAGCAGTTTTGTTGCTCTACACTATGTACTTTCTCAGGGAGGAAACATTGATTATCTATTATGGCTTGAGTGTACGAGTCCATTGGCAATTCCCTACTGCTAGCATCAGGAGTTCATAAGCAGTGAGAAAAGCTACAGTCAGCATTGAGTTTCATATTAAATTACTTAAGCAGGGATTTATCAGCTTCAAAACCCACCAGCAGCAATGATGTAAACATAACTACCGAGTGGACACGCTAACTTTTGCTTAATGGGCTGCAGTCTCGGCATAAAACACGTTGCGTCTCACATGGACGATCTAAAAGTGAGTTGCAGTAGCTTAGAGGGAAGCGATAGTACTGTACGTGAATCCAGTTGCATGAGTATTCCCAGCCCACAGTAACCATGGCATGAATTCATAGGGCTAAGGAAGCAGAGGTGACTGTTCTTATCAAATCAGCATATCTGCACTCATTTTAATGTAAAAAGGACATGACCTATGCTACCTAACTATTTCAATAGAGGCATACATTTTTTAGTTTTTAAAAATCAAAATATGGTGTGCAAAATTCAAGCGCAGCATGCCTATTTCTCAGTTTTACTTGAGGAATGATTATGCATGGATCTTGTAGCACTTCAGAGGAGTGGAGTTTAAGACCAAAGGCTCTGACCAGAAGCCAAAACTATCTACAAGAATGAATACCTGAGTGAAAAAAAATACCTGCCCGGCTTTCATTTAGGTCAACAGCTTTTTTTTTATAATTCAAAATAATAATTTTTAAAAATGACTGGCTGGAAACCCATTCCAGCGCAAAGACAGTGCAAACTCTCCTGAAGAGACACAATTCAATTAGTTTAAACTAGTAGGGTGTTTGAACTGTGGAGTCAAGGGCTAATCAAACAGATATGATTTCATGCATATCTGCAAGTTAACAGAGGATATTCTTATCCTTTTGCCCTTTCCCCCATTTTTTTCCTTCACATCCCTTCTCCGATGCTACCTCCATCCCCCATGGCAATGTGAGGCAGGCAACAGTATCCGCTCTATTACAGAACCTCTAGAGATATCTGGCTTCTCAGCACGGAGCAGAGCTACAGAAGGTGGAAAACACGCACACATAGAGTGAGAGAAGGGAGGAGGATACTGAGAGTCTGAGATAATCAATGCCAATAGAGCAGTGGCAAATAGAGAAGGTGGAGGATGGCTGGTTCTTCTCAAACAAGCCAAACCCAGAGAGAGGATACTTGAAGAAGAGAAGAAGAAATGAAACCAAAAATAATTTAAATGCTAATGTTTGTGTATTATATCCATGTATTTTTCAGACATCATAGTTTCTTTATCGAAACAGCTTATTAAAACTATCCAGAACCTGTTTATTTGATATAAACAACAAACATGAATAAAAAAAAATAAGAACATTTTAAAAAACAGCCAAAAGATGATATTATCAAATCCAAAATTAACTGCATGGTAAAAAAAAAAAAAAAAAAGTTTTTATTTCCTTCTGCTTTTTAGAACTCAGAATGATATTCATGCCAACAAAAACAACACATGGCTTTGACAAAGTCTATTTATAAATGGCACTTTGCATGAGTGAGAGGAAATGGGGCGACGGCCAGAATGTAAGACATCAAACTGACAGCACTCCTACTTCACACCCGGCGGCTCCACACACACGCAAGAAACCACAAGGAAATTTTGACAAGACGTGCAGATGTCCAATGGCTATTAGTGCCAAACTTGCTCATCTGTCAGTGAAGGGAACCAGTTAGCGAGTCGGCTGTCAATTAAACGACCATTCATCCCGTGAAGCTTCTTACACTCAAAGTGCACGACTGTCTAGTTGTGTACAATTTATTTTCTGTTGACATTTTTTTTCTTTGCACAACCTTTAACAAAGACATTTCTCATGGCATATATATGTCATCCACATACCTCATATATATGCCATAGGAAAAAAGCACTTATCCTAAAATGGTAGCGGGGAAAAGACAGAATTGGTGCTCGCTGGTTTTCATGGTTTTCTCCAGCATTTCTCAAGAAAGCCAGAATGTTCAGGTCTGAAACTATGATAAAGAAGTAGTGATGCTGCTGGCAGGTGCAAAAACGGACACAGAGACACATGTGCAATCGGAACAATATACCGACTTTTCACTTTTTAAAGTTTTATGGCACATTTTTTTATGTTTACCTCACTAACTTAGATGAAGGGGATTTATGGAATACCTAGTAAACGATCAATCTAATTATCAGTACAGCTATGAATCCTGGCTCACTTCACTCAGCGTAAATGAATTCAGCGAGCCTCTAATTACCCAGTTCTGCTTAAAGGCCATTGGGAAAACATATAAAAACAGACCCTGGAAGAATATATGCTTCTCATCACTCTCTGAATCTTTCATGAGAAAATGCAAAACGTACCAGGAGGAGGTTTGCTTGGAGCCAGAAAACTAACTGAAGAAAATCAGATCCAGTTCTACCAAGAGACACATTCAGGCCCACAATATGTCAATGCATAGTGAGATCTAAGAGAATAACCTTCTCAAATAGTCAAATGCTATAATGTTGAATGTTGAATCTACTGGATCCAGCAAGCCTTCCTCTCAAGAGGCAAATTGCAATGACAGTGAAGTATGCAATCAGTGCTTAAGTTAAAGTATGAGTTGCTTTACTTAAGATCTTAGCACTTTCATGTATTAATTATTGTGAAGCAGAACATATTTAAAACGTACAATAATTAACTTCTGAGGAAATGCAAACGTTACTCAATTGCTAACACTTGTCATATTTTTTATTGCACAGTAAAACATGAGAGTAATAAATAGCACTCTAAAACGAAAACAAAAAAACAACTGAACTAAATATTTGGTATAGTTTTTTTTATGTTTTCTGAAAACCTTGAGAAAAATATGATAAGGCCATTATGTTAAGATGATTACAAAACGATAGTAAAGTAAAAGTCTTTCCTGACCAAACGGTGGCGAGGAAAAACTGCCCCTTAAGAGGAAAGAAGCCTTGAGCAGGACCTGGATCATAAGGGGGACCCTCTGTCGAAGACCCCCGGGTATGGGTATAAATGAGAGGCACACTTAGCTAATGTTGCTGGAGTCATGATCAAGATGATTTATTTGCAGTAAACACTCACCCATATTGTACATGGCTGACGCATTAGTTGTAACAATTTCTAATACAATTAAAAAGATATATATATATATATATATATATATATATATATATATATATATATATATATATATATATATATATATATATATATATATATATATATATGAATATTTCTCTGGATTTCTCTGGCCAAAGGAGACTGTCCACTCCTCGGAGCGCACCCTTCCGGAGACGTTCAGGTAGCACCGAGCCTCTCGCTGGCCATCTGTCAGCACTGGCTGCCGTTGTTAGACAGGCCTGCCCAGTAACTTTGACCGGCTCCCACTGCCAACCCCAATGGTTACACACCCCCTCCAGGGAGCTTGCTGTGAGGGGCTGCCAGGCTTGGTGTCTAAGATGGTGCTTGAGGAGGACCGGCATGGGGATTCCAGGTGCGATGACTCACAGAATGAGCCAGACTCTCTTGGAAAGCCAACCTCCACAAGGTGTGGTGATCTCAACACGGTGAATCCGCTGCACAGCTCCCGGTACCCAGCGCTCAACCCTCCACTAAAGGGTGCAGTGGAGGGTTGACACTGCAGCGTCCCGCAGGTACAATGAATTTTCTCTTGACAGAAGCACAAAGTGTCGCAGCTCTTCAAAATATCTAAAAATGGTGGTTTTGATCAATGCAACACATTGAATTGATTTGGGATGACCCACTCATGTGCACTGAAGTGGTTAGTGTGTAACGAAACCATCCAAACTCAGGTATAAAGTGGAACAAAGCTTTTGAATACCTGTCTACTGTGCTTTAATGGGTTAAAGACATTTCTGTAGTTAAAGCAAACCAAAGTGTCTCTCGGCAGCTGAGGCAATTTGTGCTGTAGAGTAAAAAAGCACACCTTTCATTTATCTTCTAAAAAACACAATATAGCTCGGGGAAATGGCAGTGCCATTGCTCAAAGAGCTCGTGGAGCTGCTTTTTATTTTTGCTAGTCTTGAAAATACACTGACGCCCTATTTTATTATTTAAAATCACTAGAAACACAAATCTTCACTAGAAATATCCTTCTGAGCTGCATTTATTTAAAGTCTTATTTTAACATATATTTGATTGATTTTGTTTGTTTTGTTTTGTTGTTATACTGGTACAATCAGGTCAACTGAACAGACAGAATGCAGTGTTGGGAGGTAATGCTTGCAAAAACACCGTTTTTTTGTTGTTTTTAATTTAGCGGCGTGAAAAGTCTTTCTATTTGGAAATCTCACACAAACAAATTGTTAGCATTAAGAGAGATATTTGAATTCCCGTAACAGGTTGCATTTGTCTCATCTTCCTTTCTTTGACTGACGAAAACATTATCATCCGAGGAGTTGCTGTCATCGTGAGAGGTCTCAGAGCTACGTCAGTGCAGTGTGAAGAGTGCATGATACCGACTGGCCAAAACAAAGTAAAATCAGTCAATCATGCGACACCGATCAATTACCAATGCACCACACATAACCACACATTGTGTGCATCAAGTTACTGATGCTTAATCTTCTAATAGATGAGCTGTACATGCTTTTTTTTCCCATGTGCCTGTGTATGTTTCTGTATTATCAAGCCTATATTTCATTTTAACATAAAAACACAAAAAATGTGTCATTGTATTTTTTTCCTGATAAAAAACAAAATATAATATTCAATCAAAAGATTAATTTCACTGGCGTAATAGCATATTTTTCATGCCTGATTGTTAGAAATTGCCGGTTGATTGCTGTTATGAAAATGAACTCAATCCTGTCATGCTTTGCATAACTGATCTCAAATATATGGGTGTGGAAAGACAGAGATTTATCTCTTGAAAGTAGCATGGCAGCAGGTATATTATCTGAGTTTAATATGTCTGTGGAAAAGCATTTATAAGTGTGTAAATGAATAAGGAGTCCCAGCGCTCAGGGCTATATCACTCTGAAAATCCTTTTAATTATCTCCAGTGCCTCTTCTGTTTTCCTGCATCTCAGGTTTATCCATTCCTTCAGCTCCTGGTGTCTCATCTCATGCTGTCTGTATTTGTGCCTCTTTGTAATATTTCTGCAATAGCCTGGGGAAGACAGGGAGAGCAGCAAAGGAAATGTTCCTCAAAGAAAAACATAAAGCTGATGGCAAAACAGAGGAAGGATTTAATGGCAGCAGGAGTTGCCATAAGGAAATAGTCTATCTTTTCATATGCGTTGTCTTTTGAAGATACCCCAGTATTTTTTTGAGAATTAATGAAATATTCTACCTGTAAGCATATACTGTAATTAGGTTTGCAGATTCATTAGATGTTGTTGTAGATTGAAGAATCTCAGACACGACATTTGATGACAAAACAAAAAAAGGTCATTAATGTTTGGGTACTGAGGGAGCAATCCAGTTGAGCAAACAGAGATTGTGAATATGAGTTATTGCTCCATGATAAGCAGTTTAAATATCACAGGGACTCTGGCTGATAAAAGAAGAAAAAACCTGGCTGAGTGACAGTGTGGCGGTGTAAGTCGCAATTAAAAACAGTGCTGGGCTCGGTTTAATTATTGCTATATTTAAAAATATGCAGAAAGGGTTGGACACAAGTGCAAATATATCGCATGTATGACTTTTTTATTCTATAGCGTCAAGCTTACATACTTTGGGGGTCCACATGCAGGTCCATTCAGTTTGCACATACAACATTGAAGGTTTAATGGTTTAAGCTCTGTTGCTGTTACCTTTAGTAGAAACAGCAGTAGTCTCACTTAATTGGCGAAAAAAGCCTCTGCGGGTCAAATTATAAGAAATGGGAATATGTCATAGCTGTAAAATCAAGAGGTTAAAATCAGTCGGTGGATATACAAACAATCTTGAACCAAAGGATTTCTTTTGAAATAATGTTGTAACTTCCTGTGTCTTGCCCGCAGCTTCAATGAACTGATCTTTAAAACTGTCTTGCTTTGGCTTTGCCAATTAGATGCACTGGCATCTAAATGGTTTACACAGTGTCCTTCAATCTGGGTCCTCAGGACCCTCCACCCTGCGTGTTTCAGATTAAATTAAACACACAGGTAGGCACAGAAACCATGAGTATTTTTTTTATCATTCAGTCTTTTCAGTGCATATGTATTTATGGACTTGTGAAATGTCATCAGTTGCATGCAGCTGTCCCATTTCATTTTGTTGAAGATGGATCCAGTGGAGACGTGTAGACTTTAGTCGTCAAGGTATTCAAGAATGCAAATTCTACCAACTTAAAGCTTTAAAATGCTAATGCTGCTTGATAATTAAGGAATTAAGTCTTAAAATGTTGTATTTATGAATGTAGTTCGTCTGACTGCAAGTTTGGGGTTTATTTATCAAGATACCTGTTGAAGTTCTCCTGGGTCAAAGGTGCTGAATATGAACTAATAAATACGCAAGTCCAAGCTTGGCAAACTTGGTACTGAAACATGATCCGCTAGACTTTCTACCTTCTCAACTCTGAAGAAGATCATTGTATTCACACTTGATTTGAACTACTGATTTATAGGATTTATGACGATACATCGTGTGTCCCTGTGGTACTTTGACCACACCTGCAGAGGAAATTAATTTGAGCATGATCTCATTCTTTCGTTGACGACTCAACTGAACTTTATTCATAAACCACTTTAAAAACAACACAGTTAACCAAAGTGCTGAACACAAACATGGGTTCAGAGAAAAAAAAAAAATTAAAACATGTAAAACAAATGTAAACATAAAAGTATAAAACAAAAATGAAACAATTAGATAAAACTGTAAAAACTAAGAAATCAAACTGATTTAAAAGCCAAAGTAAAAAAGTTTGTTTTAAGGGAAGATTTAAAAACGGGAAGTGAGTCGGTGTGCCGGATATGTGAAGGTAGCTGATTCCACAGCTTTGAGTCGCCGTCTGGGAAAGCGCGGCCACCTCGAAGCTTCCTCTCAGTCTTAGAGACGACTAACAATAACTGATCTGCTGACCTGAGGGAGCGAGAAGGAGTGAAGCAGGTCAGACAGATGCTTTGGAGTGAGACCATGGAGACGTTTAAAAGCAAATAAAAGAATTTTAAAATCAATGCATAAACGAACCGAGAGCCAATAAAGTGATGCTAAAATTGGAGTCATATGCTCTCGTTTCCCTGCACCAATTAAAAGTCGGGCAGCAGCGTTTTGAACTTACCGCTGTTGAGCAGTTAGTTCAAAACTGGCTGACTCCAGTGTAAAGTGCATTACAATATTCTAAACGTGTTGTGAAAAAAGCATGCATTAAAATCTCAAAATGATGTCGGGAAAGAAAAGGCTTAAAGCTCGCGCAATTCATGACCATCGGTGATGGTAAGAACAAAGATCGACCTGTAAACATAGGGATTTGGCTTTTGGCTCGAGTTTCTGCTCACCACAACAGACTGGTTCGGGGTCTGCACCGCTGCAAATGCGGTACTCATGACCAAGACCCCAAAATATATGAAGTCCTCCGCTTGAGGCAGTTCCTCACTCTCAACATGGAGATGGCATTCCACCATTTTCCAATTGAGTATCATGGTCTTAGAGTAATATTTCCTAATAACAAAAATAATAAAAGTGTAACTCTGTGCGTAAGAATGCATTTACGGTAGACGGTACTATAATTCTATAAGTTCAGCTGATGTCAAAGTTACTGTTAACTGGCATCAGTAAATATTTTCCAGAACACTATTGAATAGACAGGTACACTTTGGTGGTACTGTCTCCCTCATTCGCATACCTGCAATTTACATATACAGTAGAGTGAATAACAATTTCATAAAGGAACCACATTGCTGGTCATCAAAGCTTTCACCTAGCAGTTTCAACAACAGCAGCCCCTTGATGAGCCTGTCTGCACATTCAAAAGTATTCCCATGAGAGAGAGAGAGGGAGAGGGAGAGGGAGCGATGCAGCAGAAGGAAGAGGAGGACAAAAATGGCAGAAAATAGGGGCTGCAGAGCTGACAGCCAGGCAGGCTGAGGAATGCTTGTAGTGCCAGTGGAACTGTTCATCTCATTATTTGGCTTTCCACTGAAAAACCACCTCGTCTTTGTTCCCTAGTTTGCTGAATGTTATAATTTACCACATCTGCAGCCCATTAGAGAAGATACCAGAACCTCTGGTTGTGGTGTGTAAGCAGTATGAACAACAATGCATAAACAGTCTAACTTTGCAGTTGCAGCAGTTGTTCGCGTCCGTGACGCCGATCCGCCTGTGTCTCTGTTGCGCTCAATATAGTATCAGAACTGTTTGAGTTGTCATTTTTAACCATCTACATTATTTATGTATGTTGTGTGTCAGTGCTCATGGTTAAAGTGTAATGTTTAAGCAATATATTCTCCGTAATCATGTGATCCATTGATTTTGGTTTTATGTAGTCTGCATGTAAATAAAAGGAAAAAAGATCTGCAGTCTGAGGCAGACACAAGAGAACAAGGCATACATGGGATAGTAGGCTTTCCTAATAAATTTCACTTTAGTAAAAAAATGTAATAACCATAAAAAACAGAACAAAACTGTATTTTTTTAAAGCACATAGCTTTAAACATTTTTAAAGATATAAACATGAAGTTGATTTTCGCAGCCCTTTACCTGTCTAGAATACATTACTCTGGATGTATTATCCTCGCTGGTACAAAAAGTGTGAACACTGAGTAGATTGCATCAGAATTTTGATTAGCTTTAAGATAATCCAAGACTTTGGCATTTTAATCACAACAGTAAAACCACAATTACACAGTGCACCATCTGGAAGAGTGCTCGTTTTTCATTTTCATGCCTTGAAGGGACTGTCAGACTTATAGCAGTTTTATTCTTTTGCTTTCTTTCTTTCTTAACTTCTCTGTGACACGATGCAGCTCAATGCAGCTGAGAGAAATCAGGCAGAAAGCTTTGGCAAATGAAAACTGACACAAGGTTGAAAAGAAAAAAATGAAGCAACCTTTGACCCCCTCCAAAAGAAGTTCGCATTAACTCAGAACATGGATGAAGCTGGTCCGTGCTCTTGACTGTGACATTACAGATTGGCATTGGAGGATGGATAAGGCTAATACTGCAGCAATTGCAAAACCATCTCTCTTTTCTCAGTGACAGCAGGATTACTCGACTGCTGTAAGCCCTTAATACGTCCACGCTGAAAAATTCAAGTAAGAAATATATGGGGCCAACTAGACATGTCTTGTTTGTGTCAGTATACTGCCTTTTTCAAGTTTTGTCTGAATGATGGGTTTTCTCTGTTAATTAAATTTGGTTGTTGGAAAAATCCCTGCAGCGAATCACACAAGGGTCATTTACTTTCCTATTTGGGATGTTTCTCTATTGCAATTTTAGAAATGCGTATAAGAGTGATGAAAAGGCACATGACGCCGGGGTAATCCGACAACATGCAGAGAGTTTCACAGGGAAAATGATTCAGATCAAGCTGCACTGCTACACTGAAACGTGAAAGAAATCGAACCAGCACCACAGCTCAGGGCTGAAACACAGCAGGAAAGATTTAGCGTCATTTGCAATGGTCTACTCCAAACATAAACTCGCAGGCAGCAATCAAATTGAAAATGTTTTATTATTATCAATATTGTTTATTTGATTAGTTGTTTATTTTTTCAAAGCAACACTGGCTAATAAAAGTCACACAAAAGGTCATATCCTGATGGACAACTTCTTAATAACATAATTTCTTGACATAATTTACACATTTTTGTTACTTTATGTAGAAAATAAAATCATGCCAAGGACTTCTTTGGTTGTACACACAAAACATATGATGCAACGAAATGGTTCTGATCCCTGAGAACAGGACCCGTGTCTGTACATCTCTCTAGCTGCATCTTACTTAAACAAACCTGATGAGTGTGTCTATCAAAATAAAGAGAAGCTATCCATCTGGCAGTGAGAAACAAAAGACAAAAAACAGAAGGAGCGAAAAAAGCATCAAGAAATGGGCAAGTAGTGCAGGAAACATAAGTTAATAGAGCTCAGAGCAGCTCAGTCAGTCCTGCTAATGTTAAATGTCACATGAAAGACACATGAAAATGAAAACGAAATAGTTACCTCGGACAAAACTCGTTCTTCAGCTATCAGATATTTGTGTCCAGTTAGACTTAACCGTCAAGTGAAGAATGTTTAATTAAGTTATAGAATTTATTGGCAAGACGATTTAGAAAATGTGTTACTAAGCTGCCTGGATGGAAAGTGTGTGTTATGTGCCAGTGGTGTTCATATTGTGTTTTGAAACAATACAAATATTCACTATTAAAAAAAAACTTTACTTTCACATTTTTCATTAGCCTCAGACTATTTATTATTTAAGATTGATTAATAAGTTTGAGGGTCCCCCTGTAAGTTTTTGTCCAGGGCCCCATGAGACTCTAGAATCGGCTCTGAGCATGATGGGCAGGTTTTCCATGGGGCTTGTTTGGCGGGTAGTTGTTCATGTTTTTAAACACATTTTCCACTGAGTGGCGTTTCTTGAAAAATGTATTGATAACAATGTTAACCATGAAAAAAAGAGAAAAAGAAAAGAAACCTATTACAATGAACATAACTACACTGACAGTAAAGAATACTGTAAAATAAATAATTAATATAATTACACTGTAAATGTGGTTTATTGTTTTGTCATTTAAAAAAGGTTGTAGTTTGTTTTGTTGCAGCCTGTAATTTATTGGAGTTTACTTTTATTTGCTTAACATTTCAAAAAAGGTTGGTGAGGTGTGAAATAGACTGCAATGGAGTTTGACAAACAAAATGTGTTCGTGTGGTTGGAGTGTGTGTATGCGGGGGGCAAAAAAATGTTCTTATAAACCAAAGGGAAGTCCACCAGAAAAAGGTTTGGGAACCACTGTTCTAAGGGATTCTCAGTCATTGAAGCTCCCAAAGAAAGCGACTGTGCTTTTTTATTTTTTTCTCCCCTGCGTTTGAGCTGGAAAATACTTCAGACACCCAAATATATGTTCTCAAGCATTGAAATCTTATTTATTTCTGGTCTCCATGTATCCCCTTTAACTAATAGAGTCCTGTACATTTACACGTCTTTGATCAATGTTGTGTTCATACAGTAGTTGAGCAGCAGCAGAGTTTGTTGTGATGTGGACCGGACTCCACGGAAGGGCAGCATTTACAGAAATGATGCACTAAAACAGAAACTTTGCATAGTTCATAGCTTTAATCATTCTGAACAGAAGGTTTTTTTTTCTCCCCAGGACATTATATTTAGTGTAAATGAAAATGAAAATCTAACTCAACCTAAATCTAACGCTGATCCTATAACCATGTTTTGACCTTCAAACTGGTCTTTAAACATGTGACTATGTTGCGCCTTAAAAGTAAAGCAAGCTCTGTTTTTAGGACCAGGTGAGTAACAAAGCCAGAACAGACTACATCATAACGTGTTTATGATGTACATGACCTGATGGTAATTAAACGCTTTCTAGCTTATTATCATACATGCAAGTAGATTCAGCAGAATTTAAAAACAACCTTATTACAGCAAGTATTTAAATGCAGTATTCTTTTGTTAAAGATATCAAAATGCTCTAATGAATGCTGCAGATCTGCTTATAAATGTAAAGACTGTATGTATACAGTAAAGCCTTGGCTGATACTCTGTCGACACAGACACGCAAAAGACGAAACTTTACATTCTGAATATTGCGACACACCCGGGAGCCATATGGTCTCTGTCAGGAGCTCCTCCCTCTCTGCTGCTGCCGCTCCCGGCTAAACAGACTTTACTTTCCCTTCACCCAGACACTCATCACACATCCGGCTATTGGAAACTGTGCCGAGGGGAATACGGTGACTAAAACTGTTTAGACAATATTTGCAGTGCACTCGGCACAGTCTCCGGACTGTAAACACAAACCAGCTGTCCCCTGCGTGTGTTTCTTATTCACTGACTGATCTGACCGTTGGCCAACTGGGGGAGAACAAGGGACCGGAAAACAAGCTGGCGAACAAGAGGCTCGCACAGTCACAACCGCTGGGAAATAAATACTGATATGTGACTTTGTGGCTGTGAATGAAGAGCAGTTACAATGTGTCAGTGCTTGTCTATCAAACAGTATAATTCATCATAAAGATGAAAAGAAAGTGACATCTCTCTGAGGTGTGTGCTGTTCTGTTGCCGCTTACGATCTTTTATCGTATTCGTCCTGAGCGACTGCAGATAGGATGCTGTCAGCATGTGTGACATCCGTTTCATGTGAGGAGACGTTAGTTAAAAGATCCAAGCAGGCAGAAGGAAGCTGACCTCTGAGAATCCACATCTGTTGATGATGCTTCATACATCTCTGGAACCCAAATGTTTTCAACAAAAGATAGAAATCAGAGGGAAATTGGACAATGAAGCTGTCGAGGGGTCTTACCTCAAGCAGGCATTGTCCCAGGTTGACTGAGATACATATTTCACATGAGCCCCTTCCGAGAATTTGCTGTTCCATCATGTAAAATGCTTTCATGAAGTTGCTATAATCTATTAAATCAATTCCAAGCACATTTGATATGATTTGTCATGAATTCCCTTTTCCAAAATATTTGACATGCTTCATAAATATATAAAGAATCTAATCAATTAATCAATGACAAAGTGTTGAACATTGAAATGGTACAGAAGCTTTGTAGACTGCAAAAACAGCTCCTCTAAGAAATAATAGTCCAAATTGTCTTATTGTAAGCAAATATGTCTTTGCCAGTGGGGTTATTGATTAGAATTCTTAAAACTAGCAAAGAAGTCTAAAATAGTCCTCTAATATTCTTAAAACAAAGCTTTTTTTGTCTGTTTTAGAAATTAGTTTTTGCAGTGTAGTCTATCAAAGTTGAAACACAGATGCTCTCATGTGGACAAAGACAGCAATCCCAACCAAATCTGCAGGTAACAGGAGGTATAACACCTCAAAATAATAATAATAAAAAGAAAACAATGTATTTCGGGTGTTGAATAGATGTAGATGTGGGTTTATGACCAATCAAACTGTAAAAAAAAAACACAGCCAAGCAAAAGTTGGCTTAACATTAATGAACATTGAATAAATACACTTCAAACTGTAATCTTGTAAACTTGGCTTGCTTAATTAGCGATTTATCGATCAGCCTCTTTATAACTCTATCAAATACAACTTATATGAATATTTGCACTTCAGGGAAACACCTTCCTCAAGTGTTTCTTTTCACAAACCAAAAATCTCTTAAGAAAGTTAGAGATGTGCATATACTTATTAGAGACAGTACCGATACAAATGTGTTCATATATATTCACAATCTTTTTTTTAAAATTAAATTAATTGAAATACAGAGCAGAATCTTAAGCTTTCCCTCCGGATTTTGAGACAGACTTCTCAGGTTAAGCAAGTGTCAGGTTTTCATTCAGGACCATGAAGTCAAACGATTTACAGCATCTGTTGAACTGGAAACCACTACATTCATAGCATACTTCCTTATATCTAACATAACCCTTCCCATCCTCAGCGTATAAGAATATATTAGACTGCATTCCTGTAAACAACCTGTATACAGGAATGATATGAACAATAGGTGGTGACATTCTCTCATCGCACTCACGTTCATGATGAGTTATATGGTCATATAGTTTCCTGTCCTTGTGGCTCATTACTTCATCACTGCTTTGTCGTGGCCCAACCTTCAGCCCTGCCCTGAGCATCGCTTCCCTCCAGCAAATGGCAATGTCCAATTAGTTTAAGAGTAAGACGTATTCCTTTCTCCTACTCAACCTAAAACAGTTCTAGTATCCAATAACCTTTGGAGTACACAGGCTGTGACTTTGCCTTCACCTCAATAAAGTAGCCCATGATTGAATCAAGTGGCTGAGGTCAATAGGACATATGTTCATTTCCCAGGGTCCTCCGGGGTCCCTGTAGGCAGAAAAAATATGCTGAGTGTCTTCTGTGACATTTATTGGAAAGGAACTAAATTATATATCTTTTTTCCCTGTTTCTCGTTCCATCTCTTTCACTTTCAGAAAAGGGCCCGCTCCGTGTGTGCGTTTGTAACGTCTGTGTGGATTCACGTTGTGTATACTTACACAATATTTCAGTCTTGTGGTCACGCTTCAGGCACCAGCGCATTCTACATCTGTCACTGTCTCTACGTCACCTCAATTTTCTGCCAACAAGTTTCACTTCTGTGCCTTGAAGGACAGATACTTCTTCCTGGCTGTCTTCTGCTCATGTCTTTCTCTGTCACTCCTTTCCTGTTCACATCACTTTACATCTGTCAGCCTTCCCCGCTGTCTTTTGTCAGCTGCCTCCTCACTTTACATCAGCACTCAGTTAAATCACTGCAGCAGCAGGAAAAGTCATGATACAGTAAATACGTGAAGAATTGAGTCAAGGATTTTTAAGTGCATATTTTCCAACTGTGGCTTCACATTTAATTTGTCTCTGAGAGCGGAGAAGACTAATTCTCAGAAGGATTATTGTCAATACGCTGCTGTCTTTGTAAATCAAAGCAAACTTAAGTCACTAAAGTAAAGCCACCATATCGCCAATATTCCAGACTGTGTTAATGCTTTGTATGATTTAAAAATAAAAAATAAAACAATGTGTTCTACTATACTGCGTCCAAGTGTGTAATACGGATTTAATGTAAAAATAAATTTCATGTTTCCTAGTACGTAACATAATTATTACTCATGTTTGTTGTTTTTTCCTTTTGTGATTAAATAAATTGTAATTTTAATTTAAAAGGTGATGCAATTGATGTTTTATTCCAAACATCACCGCCCATGAGGTGAAAGGGGATGTCAAAATTCAAAATTCACTCTGCACTAAAAATCTGACATATCTAGAGCATTATCTAAGTCATTATCAGCGAGGTGCGCAGTGTGACACACGGCTGTCTTAGATGTCCTACCACAAATGAGTTGTTGTGGCATAAAACCATAGTTTTTCGACTCTATCTCAAATAGTCAGAAAGTCTAGGAGGTTAACTTGACCAAAATGCAGGCAAGAAGGAATGGAGAATCTTTTGTCAAAAGCTCTGATGAGGTTTTCCCGCTCAGATTTAGCTGCTGGTTTATATGTGATCCCTTGCCATGCCCAACATGCCAGTTAGGCGTGGCAGATGACGTGATTACTGTGACACAGCCTGTTTTCAAAGGCGCTACCAGCCAGCAAGCAACTTCTCCATTTTTTTATTACTTCATGAAAGTTTTTTTAGGTTTATTCATTTATCAGAATAAAACATCAACATCACTTTCCTCCAATATCAGCCAATAGTTTATTGTTTCGATAGAGATCATGCATACCTTATTTTATATTGATGTATTGTTTTATTTATGCAAATAACAAATATTGCATGTGCAACATGGATCTTAGGTGTCTGAATGACTGAACAGCAGCTTAAAGTTAACGTCTACCTGAATGATTTGTTGCTTTATTAGGCTAAAACCAACACTATCACATTTGAAACTTCATATATAATATTATAGTTACTGTAACCTGTAAATGGCATTATTATGATTACAGTCATCAGTCATGCACGCAGGTATAGATGAAATAAGGGTGTACATAGTATTGACTATGTTTTTTGTTCAATTTTTGTTGTAAAAAATAATGACGAAAATGGGAATAAAAGTTATATGTTCTTGTTATTCTGAGGTTGTATTTGTCTAATACTTTTACCCACTATTCTCTAAAGGTTTTTTTTACTATGTTTTGACATGAAACAAAGGATTAACAGAGGGGATACTAACCTCTGAACAACCTGTAAACTATCCCTGATTCAAAATCAGCAGTTTGTCATCATGCCAGCTCCTCTCAGGTTAAAGCAATTACAACACAACACAAAAGCACCATCGCATTCACAGTACTGAGCAAAAGATTTGAGATGTCCGTCCACAAGTTAAATTCTCCTTTTACAACTCCCACGCTCCTCCATTCATCTTTACCTCAGCAGCAAGGCGACTCAGTTTCACCAACTAGCCCCAGGGTGACCCTTGAATCCGTGTGACCTCTTAAGGATAAAGTCAGGAAACATAACTCATCCACACATCTTCAACAAGTCTTCTCTGTGTTCGGCCTTGACCCTCAAACCTGGCAGTAAATTTTCTGAACTACAAGTGCTAAACTCCTGCCCTAGAGGGTTTAGCGTCTTTGGGGTGGAGTGCTGAGCTTGCGTTATCGTGATTTCATGAGACCATCTCCTTCATTATGATTCAAAAACTGATACTGCAGGGCTATTATAATTCAAAAACTGATACTGGAGGACTATTATAATTCTAAAAGCTTGACGTTGGTCACAGGGGATTGAGACTGAGAGGAAAAGAGGCCCAGCAGTGAGGGATGGGGAGGTCTGCAGCATACGAAGGCATGGCTGCGGCCAGGAGTCAGGGCTTTCTTTACACACGCTACTTTCCCAGACACATCTCAGTGTTGGTGGATTTGCAAAACCTGTGCTTCACAGGGTTTCACACACCAGCTGCACTTACCTTTTCTGATGGTCGTAAGTGCCGACCTTTTGCACTTTGCCCTTTCCACAGGCTTTATTCCATCACTCTGGTCTAACGTGGCCACGTGTCGTTGCATGCAACCTGTTGGCTGTGCACAACATGCAGAGACATACTGCAGGAAGAGGCTGTTTAACTACCAGCACCCCATTTGACACTTGCGAGTCTACGACTCAGCGAGATTGTCACCTGTTACAATGCTGCAACACACTTGGCTCCTGTTTAAGTGTCAGGACTGATACAAAAACACAGCTGGTGCACGTCTGACAGTGACTTTCCACCTGTGTTTCACCCATAAAAATTACTCAAATTGGAGCAGAAGGCTTATACATCATTTGATTGACTAAACAAAGAAATGATTAAACTCTTATTGTGCAGCTCTGCCTGAGTGTGGTAGGAAATGTTCATATGCCTTAATTGTTGCATTTTTTCATGTTTCATGCATAGTCCAGTGTCTATATTGTACTGTGATGGTGTCTGTGCAGTAATACAACAAAACATGAACAAGTACAGAACTTACTGGCTACTTCCAGGGATGCATTGTGACTGATCGCCTGGCCGAGATAGTTTCGCGCCACGCACACATAGCTGCCATCATCTGGCTTGCTTCGTCGTCCGTGGATGATACGCAGGAAGAAGAGGGAGCCGCTGGGGAGCAGCATACGATGTGAGCGGGGGTTGTCGCGGTCTGTCTCGACACGCTCCCCATCTTTGTACCACTCCACCGTCGGGGCTGGGCGGCCCTCGGCCTTACAGTTGAGCGTGGCCGGCTCCCCCTTGGACACAATGAGGTCAGAGGGGTGCTCCACAATGCGAGGCGGGAAGTCTTCCTGGCGAAGACGGGATCCTGGAAGGAAAGAGTAGCGCAGTGGTATAGAATGGTTTTTACTGGTAGGATAGGTGCATGATGGCTCACATGTGAGAGGAGTGCAAAGCAAATCAAAACAAAATGAAAAATGTGCAAATTAAAAAGGAACTAGGTATGTTAATTATTACGGCTGTGGAAGTCCTTTGAACTAACAATAATCCATTTGGATAATATAATTACATCACCAACACATGACCTGATAAAATGAGTCTTTGTTTTCAGCAGCTGGAACATCAGTGCAAATAAAAAAAAAACAAACAAAAAGCAAGCTGACCTGTAAAATCTGCAAGTGATATCTTTCCAAACACATCTGGTTTCAAAAATCAATTTTTGGCTTGCATATTTGAAAAATAAATAATTAAAATAAAGGAGCTTCGAGGCTGAACAATAACAGGATTGCAGCATTATCCAAGGCTGAGACAATGATCCTTTGTGTTCATTTCAAACACAAATTTAACTATTTTAAGAATATGTAAAAAAAAAAACAGGATGTCCCCAATTTCGTATATTTTTTAAATCACCACGAAACTGAATGTTGAAACATATCATATTAATCCCACACAGTGGTATTTTCCATACCAGAACGTTTGCTCGGGTTGCTGATTCTCAGCATGAACGAGAGGACAACTCTTCTCTGTGTGTCTATTTCTATCATTTATGACATGCTCTCAGCATTTGAAGCCAATTTCCCACAGCTTCTAAATAAGCCATAGAAATATGAATCAATACCTTAACTATACCAAAACTAACAATCACAAAGTCCCCAATACACTGCTGAGATGTCAATCATTCTGTTTCCCTCAAAGAAACTTTACAGGAATGAGTCCCTGTGAGGCAGAGGACAAAGCAAACCTCCCTAATGAGTTCCAGGTACACAACTCCAATGCCTGTGTACGCCTTACAGTCCATTCATCTTCCCCCCAACACGGTCGAGCTCACATAAAACACCACCTCCAGTCCTGTCCACACATACACAAACCTTCTCTTGCCATCTGTCCATTTTTCCTCCCCCGTATAAAAATCTGTGGAGGATTCCACAAAGCAGTCGCAGGGGTCATTGTTACAGACTCCAGATCAAATCCTCTGTAATCCACACAGAAAGAAGTGTGCTACACAGTGTTAATATCAACATATCTGGAGAAGGCAGAGTACATGTGGCACTGACAGTTTTTAGTTCACACAAACAGTTTTTATCTGTTTAATTGCGTTAGGGAACACTTTTCTGTTCTTTGACATGCCTGCAACCAGTAGCTCCCGCAGCCTTGAGCGGGACTGGCTATAATGTGCCAATGGCCTTGTAAAGCAGATAATCACCACCATGCTAGAGAGTAATGAGCTCCTACGTCCCCGCTGGAACCAATAAATCCCGCTCAGACAAGTGTTTCCTGACACAGATAACACCTTACACATTGTGAAATGGGTTTGTGGTGGAGTACATGTGTTTTCACAAATTTGTATCATCGCAAGCGATTGTAAAAGCGATCGGAGGACAACTCCTTCATAAACCAAAAAGTAAGACGCAATAGGCTTATGGTGTGTGCAAGCTTGTCATAAAAATGTGAGCGATATGCTGAGCATTGCATGTTTTTTGTCTAAACCCTGTTCATTAAATGAAACCGCAGTTTGCTCACAAAAGCCTTCCTACTGTGTGAATCTTCCATTAACTTGTTTCTTAGCTGCTACTTGCTTTGTTTCCCTTTGTTTCTTTCAGTTGTGTCAAGTGAGATAGTAAAAGGGATACATCAATGCACAGGATGAAAAAAGTAAATTCTTTTTCAAACGAAGCAAATCTTTCTAAAATAATTAATTAACCTCATTCATTACCCTTTTTTCATTTGTTTGCTTTTTTGTTTTAATCGATATGAGAATAAGAGGAAAACTTAAAAAAAAAAAACACGTTCTCATTAAGTACAACCTCAGATATAAAACAAAATTCAACCAGACGTGCTGTGGTTTGTTCAGAAGCAGTGTTGAATACCTCAGTCATCCTTCCATGTGCTCTTTACACAGGAGACATGTTCTCCTGGCAGCCCTGAACTTTAACATTTAACGATCTCAGTGAGGCCATATGGGCTAAGATTTGTTTTTGTTTTTTTTTGTATTTCTTTTAAGCATTTCACCATTCTCCATTCACCACTTTTGAATAATCTTTCTCAGTGTAGAGCATTGAACTACAAAAGATTTAAAAAAAAAAAAAAAAAGTTCTTCAGCTTTTCCAGACTGAGTATCAAAACCTGCCCTCTTCAAGGCCATTGCTGATGTCTTTCCTCCTTTTGTATTTGTGTATTTGTGTTAACAAACTGAACCTGAATACTCCAGACCAGTAAAAAGCTTTGTCTTGGTCTTAGGTGTTCTATCTGAGGAGCAATGCGTTATTCTGGAGTTATTCTGTGTATTCAAACCATTTTTCCCTTCCTCAGATAAATATGTGAATCTGATGAAAGGCCCTGCAGCCCTGCTTTTCACCTGCAGTTTAATGCAGCTTGCCTTTGTTGACCAACAGCGGCTGCAGGTATAAAAAACAGTCGGGCCATGTGTAAGGACCATGTGTATAGAAAGTGATTGCATCTTTGAGACTGAGTGTAAAAAAGAATTTGGTGCTTGTTCCGTTTCTAATGCCAGTAGTTGCAGAGTTGTTAACGTTTTTCAGATCGCAGAATTTCACGGATCACAGACGTTTTGAGCAGTTTACATTATAAAATGCTACTGTTTCACTTTTCGAGAAACTGGAGGTCGATTTGACATTTCTAAGGTAAAAAGCTGTTTCGCCAATGTTCCTATCAGATAATAAAGTTTTATATTGAGTGCCGGAATTAATTGAATTATTATAGTTAAACTTTGATCTTTGTTCGAAATCCAACCTGGATTTGGTTTCGAAAATCTTATTTTAAAAATAAGTCATAAGAGCAAATTTAATAAAGAAAATATTTGTCTGTCTCTGGAGTGAAAGGTCAAGTTAGTCGAGCTGTTTTCTGATCAATATCTATATCGGCACTGTTCTATAACATTACCTAATTTCTTAAAAAAAAAAAAAAAAAAAATGTTATCTCCTAAATGCAGTAACAGTAGTTGATGTGATCAAAAAATTGAAAATATAACAATTGCTTGCAATTATTTAAAAAGGAGTACAGTAATAGTTCATTACTTTATACACGCAATCAAAACACAGGCTTCACATAAAATTAAACAAAGCCATACCACCCATGCAGCTGTGGGCAAAAACTGTAAATATTCAATGTAAGTACAATTTTGCACGCCGTCTAGACGTCTAAACCGGTATCAGAAAAATACAAACAAGGCAGTTGTTGTGGCCTTTGGTCCCTGTTTATGGCGCACATGCTGCTTTCCTTGTTTTTAATTGTGTTGGGCTGATGCCTGAGGGTCAACGTAACTCCCTAAGCTCTCTGGCATTACTGAAAGGCAATATCAGCCCGCTACAAGTGGTCCCCCAGAAGACCAGGCTTTATCTGCAAAGGGCCAGCAGCCAGCATACATTTGCTATGCAAAATCATGCACACAGGTGCACAATGGATTACATATACACACCAAAGGCCATTTGTAGCACCTGTGTGCAAAAAAAAAAAAAAAGAAAAGAAATCTGTAATTCCTGAAGCAGTTTTGTTGTCTTCAGAGGATGTCTGTAGTTATGTCTCAGACACAGAGAAAGAATTGTCTTTAAAAGAGACTATTTTCTCCCTAATTGTCTGTCTTTCTAGACATGCCAGCACTTACTAATTTTTCTTTCTCCTTTTTTTATTATTTTGTCTTGTCATAAGTATAACACACTATGTCACAGCATTACTGATGCACTGTAACACAGAAATCTACTAAGTCTCTATGACAACAGTACATTGCAAAGCCCAAGAGGCCAATCAGGAACATCGGGAGCCTTCCCAATGGGCCACATCACAAATAGGTTGGAATCCCAGTAGGCAAACAGGCTGCTTTGCTTATCATCACGCCACTTATTATGCTTAACATCTACAAACGTGTGTCACTTTCTACACGTGTGCCTGCACAACTTCAGGAGCACAGTATGATGGATGTTTCCTGATCAAAAGGTGTTTGGACGATACATTATG
The DNA here is from genome assembly GCA_014839995.1 of Xenentodon cancila. Classification (NCBI taxonomy): domain Eukaryota; kingdom Metazoa; phylum Chordata; class Actinopteri; order Beloniformes; family Belonidae; genus Xenentodon; species Xenentodon cancila. The sequence goes on along the minus strand of CM026213.1, from coordinate 20,134,578 downwards.
TTACAACATTTATTTCTGTCCAAGGTTTCCTTATTTTTTACTCAATTTTAGTGTAGGGGTTTGACACCTACATAGTCTTTTTGTGCTATTACGCAAAAAAAAAATATTGATGGAAAAACGTGGTCGTTCATTCTATTCAGCAAGTAACAGGGTTATTTACAGTGTAAAACTACGTATTCATGCTGCGTAGAATGGGGGTTGTATCGCCACGTTCAAACCAACGACATATAAGTAAGAAATATCAAATACCACAACTAAATTTATTCTCTGCATTACGAGCAGGCAAGAACATGCCGGGCTTTCAGTTTTCAACAAAGACACATGTTCAAGACCAAAAGTTAGAAGCTTTCTGAAGAAATGAATACATGGAAAAAATGACTGAGATATATAAGAATTAATGGGAATAATCTGTAAATTTGCAAAATTGCATATTAGCCTATAAGAAAGAGCTTAAATTATACTGGAAAAAAATGTATATTTCTGCATTGATTACAATAACAAAAAAAAGATTTAATGCAAATTCATTTGAATTTTTCCTCAGGGGATTCTTCCAGCACATGCATAAAATCTTACACAGGACTATTGAGGACAGCAATTACATCCATTCGATTAATTTACTTGGACAAACGTTGTGGATCTATTTGAGGTGAGCTATGTATTCTGGTGATTCTGATACTAACACTGATATGACTGATAAAAGCAGGGGAATTGTGTGAGAGGCTTAAAAGTCTAAAATAAAGTGAGCAGCTCTTTCTTGTTAAGGCAAACCCTTTGTTTCAGTCTGCAAAAGTAATTCAATCTCTTTTTTTTTTTTGGGACACATGGGTTAAGCTGTCCACACTTTTAATGGCAGACAGACATTTCCTGAAGCTTCTGAGTTCATTGCAGTGAAATTAAACCACATTTGAACAAACAGCTAGCCACGGCAGACAACATGACAGGTTTCGAGCTGAAAGAGCTTTTGAGAGACAGCAATAACAAGTTACACATAGTGACCACAGAGTCGAAGAGTGTTGCGAGAAGGGGGAAGAAAAGAAATATCACTTGAACTAAGTGAACGGCATACAACTGAGGCTGTTTTGAGTTTTAATTATAAGTCAGATTTGGAAAAAATATATATACATATGTTATTTTGCACTTCAGCCTTCATCTAAAGGTCCTACATGTGATTACACAGGAATGTCAGCAAGACGCAACACAAATCCTCATCCTGCCAGGATGTGTGCAGGGGAAGACCCAAATCCACACATGAGAGGCTGGCAATTTATATAAAACAAAAGACTTTAATTAAGCTTAGTGAAAAAAAACAAAGGCTCCGCATAGGCAGAGCATCCAAAAGTAGATAAAACCGTGAATCCCAATGTCTGGCACAGCAGCAAACAAACTCGTACTCGGCTGAAATGAATGGCGGGAATTTGGCATTAAACAATTAAACCGCAGACACAAAGGGGACAACAGGTGTGAAGCAATCAGAAAACTGGGACCTGGTTTAAAAATCTCAGAATGCAGCTGCAAGTAACCATTATGATGTGAAACTGAAAGTAAAACTAAAACAGAGAACATTAGCATTTCAAAGACGAGGCCAAACTAAATCACAGAAACAAGGAACATTACAAATCCCTAGGATTTTCACCCGTCAAATCCTCAAATTTCTGATTTATCTTTATCAAGCTTTAGTTCAAAAGGGAGTATAAAAGACTCTAGTGGCCTGTTCTTTTAAACAGCAAGAGTAGTATCAACACAAAACATGCAAAATGGTTTGTAATGGTTTGTAAACCGTATCTCTGCCCCTCTAAACCTTAAAAAGTGAGTTAATAATAAATATCTGTGTTCTATTAAATACTAAACTACAAAAATGAAACGGCGGACTCAGATCCACTACTCTCCTGAGCCTCCAAACGTCGGTTTTACATTAGTTAAAGCTGATTATAACTCTTTTCATGAGAGTTTGCCAAAAACAAGTACTTACAAATCACTAACATGAATCTAGTGTCCATAAGCACATAGAAAAAGAGGAAACAAAAAGAATGGAGCAGACGTTTCTGTCCAAGGACATAAATCATTATGTAATGTCTCTTTACAATTTCGCATATTTCAGTGAGACCAAAGCTGAGACTCCTTGAGAAGACAAAGTTAATTTTTACTGTTTCCCCATGTTTCCAATCTTTATGCAAAGGTAAACTAACCTTCTCTGCTGCTCATTTCCTGTTGGCACATATCCCAAACATAAGCACACTCACTCGTTCATTTGTAAAGTAAAACGTGAAGAACCAATAAATGCCAGACATTCTCTCTCAGGCTGCATAAACTACAATTAAGTGGAACAGTTGAACACTGTCATTCACCCAAGAATGTGGAGGAAGGAATGTGAGTGGCGTTCCTGTGCCTGTGTGTGGCCAGGACAAGGTGTCTGCAACCGCTCCCTCTCTTGCATTTTTGATTAGAAATTACATATGTAATCACAGCAAAGATTATGAATAGCTCTGTCTCCAGTACTGTAAAGCAGTGTTTCTTTTTTCTGCCGCCCTTCCAGCTACACAATGCAGCAGAGTGAGACAGTCTCCAGGGAGGCGAGTCAAGGTCATGAACATGATAACACCTCCCAACTGCAGATGTTCAGGGCAAGACATGAGCTGAGTGAACCTGTGAGCAGCAGGAATATGCTTACAAGTTTACCACAGGCTCAAGAATTGATTTTACCTCAAGCAGAATTACCACTGTTTCCATTATAGATTTTTCTTCTTTTTGTGTTTTTTTTTCATGAATAATGTGATTTCATACCAAATTTGGTGGTCTGGAGTTGCACATTTTGTTTAAACAGCCTTCATGTTTTATCTATTGAATGAATAATGGGCTTTTTGTTTACATTAAATTGCCTCATAAAGATATTTTTTATGTTTATTTTTGCATGCCTTGTTTTTTAATATTTAATAGTGCCTTAGTATATGGTTTAAAAAAAAAAACAAAAAAAAAAACAATCTGGATTGCCATCTGTTAAATGCTCACTGGAAAGGTAACAGGCAGTCTCCAGGGCACACTCAAACCAGAACATTGCTGGTGCACGATAAACATCTGAGCCAAGTAGGTCACCAGGACATTTTTACTGGCAAGTGAATCCATCAGGCTGTCTGCGACACACAAGGAAGGACACACAGCTTGTATTCCTGCGCTGTAATCTACTACGCCATTCCCAAAAAAAAGTTTTAACCCTGTTCAAATTTTTTAAAAAAAATAAACAAAAATGAAATGAAATGACTGGTACATCCCATAAACCCATATATTATTCACATTTATGTCTTTGCATTTTAGGAGAGGAATGTCTTTTGTGATATAGAATATGAGCTGCTCAACAGTTTGGGGTTTTTTGTCATAGTTTCAACTTCATGATGAAACAAAAGTTTTCATAAAGTGAAGCGGCCCGGTTCAGCACCTGGACTCTTCTACAAAGCTATGCTGTTGTAATGCAGCTGTACACAGTTTAGCATTGACTTGCTGAAAGATGCAAGGTCTTCCTCACAAGAGACAGTATCTGAATGGGAGAAGATGTAGCTCGTAAAGCTGTGAACATCTGTCAGCTTTAATGTTTCTTTGCATATGTGCAACCTGCCACTCCATAGGCACTAACACACCCCAACACATCAGGTTTTTGATCTAAGCGCTGATAACAAGCTGGATGGTCCATCTCCTCTTTCGCCTGAAGGGTGAGCTGTCCATGGATTCCAAAAAGAATCTCAAATTTCAATTAATCTGACCTCATGACAATTTACCACTTTGTCTCAGCTTATTTTAAATTAACTTTGACCCCACAAAGGTTGGTGTTCCTGGGTTAGGTTTACATATGATAGCATTAACCTCATTTTGAACAGCACACTGTGTCCTGGAAAGGTGTTTTCCAGAAGTGATTCTGAACCCACCCAGTGGTTTTCACGACAGAATCCAGCCTGTTTTTAATGCAGCGCTGTCTGAAGGCCCAGGGATCACAGGCATCTTTGTGCACAGAGATTTCTAACCGTCCTGTACTGACGATGATGAGATAATAAAAAGCTTCACAACTGTATACAGAAGAACATTATTGTGAAGGTTTTACACCATTTATAGACACGGTTTCTTGAAGTATTGGTGAACCTCAGCTGATATTGACCTCTTAGACTCTGTCTCTCTAAGATGCTCTTTTTAAACCTGTAATAGCTTGTTTTTATATCACTACACTGAACTGTCACCAATTAACAAAAACAAATTGTCAGACGTCTCACCAGGTTTTTCTCTTTTTAGTCCTACATACTTGTCTAGCCTTTTGTTGCCTGTGTCCCGACTTTCTTGAGACCTGCCATCAAATTCAACATGAGCTAACATCTTTCATGTAAAGGTCAAATGTTTAATTTTCAACATTTGATATGGTTTCTATATTTTGTGAATAAAATATGGGTTTATGAGATTTGCCAAGATTTTAATGGATTTTTCAATGGGATCATGACAGATGACACAGTTAAATCTCCTATGAGCTGTGTGCGATATATATTCTTGGCCATGCTTACGCCTTTCACTAGTTATCCTCTTTTGTGTCAAATACTGCATCCTCTTAGCATTTAATGACAATCCACCATAAAGCACTTCAACACTGAGCAAAAAAACCAAGCTGAGTGATAATCAGGTATTTACGGTAAGATAAACACCTGAGAGCACATCTGCCTGGAAAGGCCAGCAGCCCATCTCAAAGGCTTATTTTCACTCAATTAAATGTTCAGTGGAAGGCAAAGTGGCTGTATAGAACATTGATTATCACTCAGGCGGAGCTTGAGAGTGAAACTTCCCATGAAAAGAACAGACACTGAATTTGCACAGAGGTTGTTTGTTATTCTACAGAAAAAAATCCTCAGAGGGTTACTCTTGAAGATTAGTTATCAAATAAAGAAGTAAACACTAGTTTTGTTGCCGTTTAGTAGATGACCTCTGACAGGACTGAGTTTGTTCACAAAAGACCCATTGCATGCACATGCATGTGCATGTGCAGGAATATATACATACATGTACTTCCTATGTACAGCTAACACAATATAAACACATAGTATTATATAACTATAACATTATAGTTTTCTGGATTCTCATGATGATTCAGTCCAGCATTAGATGACTATTATTTTGTTAGCCTCCCCTTGAACAATCAGATTCAGATCTTCTTTTTACATTATTTACATTTGGTTTGGCATGAGGAACAAAATGTCTTGGTGAAATTGAAGCTCCAAACAGTTAAAACAAAAGAGGACAGCCTTTAAAATCACTGCACAACCACATAAAGTGTCATTTGATTGATAGCCCTGTGTGATGATCGTTTGTCTGATTTGGGCCCCGTTTACACCTGGTATTAACATGTAATCCTCAGTGATCTAGTCATAGGTGGACAAATAAGTGATTTTTGCCTTCAAAGACAAAAGGCATGGGTCTTTCCTAACCTGCAGGCGACAACAACGCATTAAATTGCACCAGGAAAACAAAAGAATACTCTTGCCATCAATTAAAAAAAAGAAAAACAACCTTAGGGACAAACAACACAGACCATAACCAACAACAACACATGGTGGTATGTTGTTGGTTGCATTGGCGCCCAGTTGTTGTTTGCAAGTTTCAGCTATTTCCACAGATGTTTGGTAGGATTTAGATCAGGACTCATATCGAAGTCCACTTTAGAATAGTCAAATGTTTTGTCCTTAACCATTCTTGGGTGTTTTCAGCCATCTGTTTAGGGTCATCATCCTGTAGCAGGACCCATGACCCACGACTGAGACCAAGCTTTTTGACTTTGAGCAGCATGTTTTGCTCCAGAAAGCATTAATAGTCCTGAGACTTCATTGTACCTGCTCAGATTCAAGACACTTTGTAGCAGATGTGGCAAAGCAGCCTCAGAACATAACTGAGCTTCTTTCATGTTTCACAGTAGCCGTAAGTACCGACTTCTTTTCTTCTTTTCTTTATAGCTAATATTAATTTTTGCATTCGTCAACACAAAGGTGCGTGACAAATGTTCAGTCTTTAGCAGTCAGACTAACTGACTGCAACGTTGAAGACATTTGTGAAGTTAGTTACAGGAGACACTTCGGTTAAGACATCACTAAGGCCAAATTGTTTTTAGTCTTTTTAAAGGGTACCAACTAAATTTATTGGGCACAGTTTGTTTTTTTTTGTTTTATATTTTAATGATTCTGTTGAACCACAGTTCAAATGTATGATTTTCTTTAGTCAGTTTTCAGTAAATTAGAATTTATTTTTACTTTTGCCAGTTTAAAGTTATTTTAGTGACCATCTTGGGTACCCACAAATTTGTTCACATGAGTACTGAACGTTTGCAACTTTCTTTGCCGATTCCAATTTTCTTTTTTAGAACTGCGTGCTCTGTTTGCCGAAAGGATGAAAACTGGCCTTTTCCAATCACCATCCAATCAATCAGCGCATTCAGCAGGTTTCAGAAATATTAACTGGACTGCACAAATACAGTAAAAACGTAAATGACCTGTTTTCTAAGCTGCTTTTCTACAAGCTAGAACAACCCCCCAACTTCCACATCCTGCAACATTATCGCCCTGTGATGGTACTGTAGATTACACCAAGCCGCAACGTTGTTTTATTTCCAAGTGTCGATGCAGAGAAGATATTGCCCGCTGATGTATCGCATGATTTCAAAGTAATGCTTTTTCAAAGAGAGCTTTTCCTCCCGTGGGTTGCAGAGGGAGCAGGACAAAAGAGAATTTTATGTAGTATGCTATGAGACCGTAAGAATGACTGAAATGATTGAAAATAAAACGAACCACTGAAAGGACTGAGTGGGTGAGCAGATGAACTTAGAGTTACAGTCTGGAAATCATGTATAACTCCGAGCTCCAAAGATTTTCATCTGTTAAAGGTGATTTGTCCTTTTGTGACAGCTTTATAAAATGCACATATAAGCATGAAACTGTGAGAGTCAGACTATGTCAATCAATATAATGGCTTATGATTCATAGCTATATGCCAGTTTTCAGTCTTCAGTGCACCTGCTTTTGCAAGCTTCCATGCACACTAACAAAACGCAAACATCAAATCAAGTATCAGTCTTTTTTATTTCTCCTCAACACATAAACAGCCACCTGCCAGTAATTTTAAGAATTATCATTCAAAAGTAAATCATAATTTATTTCAGCAGTTCAAAATATGAAGTAGACGGCATGATTCAACAGCAGGAATGAGTGTCTTTGGCAGAGTCGAGGCCGGGAATCAAATGCAAATCTGCTATTGGAATCCTATTATTATCTTAAGAGCACTGCATTCATTTGGATTTATTTAATTATTTACGCATGGCTTTGAATCAATATTTCAAAACGTTTTTCTTACGCTAACATAATTTTTATTTTAACAAATGAAGACCGCAGATATAAAGCAGATGAGAGTGCTGCCCGCAGCGACCCACATTTTCAGACTCTCACATATTCTTTCAGTGGGACCTGTCAGTATAGCAGCGGTGCAGCTGACAACAAGTGATCGTAAAGTTCAGCTGAGGGAGAAGCCAAAAAGTCACAGAAGAAAAAATTGCTTTCTGAAACTTCATATTTAGTTTTTATTTTCCACAGCCAACCTGCTTGCGTCTATCATTTTCACTGCACATATGTTTTTATGCGTTATTGGCAAATTGCTTGCAGCTATAAGAAAGAAAAGATTGAAACATTGATCATTTTCTCTTTTCTACAATAAAAAAACAAACAAACAACAGCTTATTGTATGACATGCTCTTCTAGCAGATCTTTAGAGTGTGAATAAAAATGCTCACGTGGTAGTAATGTGAAGATTTATCTCGATGAGCAGCTTTCGATTTGGCTCCTTGTGTGGTGTTGCTCATCTCATATGTTGTCACACTCTGCAGTTGCTCATTGATGTGAGATACATCCATAAAGCCCAGCTTGTTTGCTATGCTGTGAAGATTACGTTCAAAGTTATGGACTAAACAGCTTCTTTATGCTTCCATGACAGTCATGAAGTCTCTCTGAGGTAAACAACATCTTTGTCTGCTGCCATAAATTGTGCGAAAATTGTGGAATCTGCTGCTCTGCTTCTTGAAGAGAAGCGGAATTTGATTACTAATATAAATACAACTGACCTGTTAAAAAAAATAGTGAAAAAATGGGGGGGGGAAAGCACTCAATTGAAAAAAAATAGAATAAATGAGCCTAAAAAAAAAAATCTGTCAATGCTCAACATCAAAAACTACATCTGTTCTATTGTTTGGTCACAAAACCTAAACCTGCAGTTTTTATCGCAGTGGAAAATCACAGATAACAAGAACACCAGGTGAGATCAGTGAACTACTAAAGTTTCAGTCTTTCTCTTTGTGTTCACAGTGACTCTGAACTTAAATCAGTTACTCAATTTCCCACCACAGCGACAAAAACCTGGAAAAGTGGAAGACTGCGAGACAAAAGATACCAGGAATCGTTTGTGTGTTGCATTTTGAGATGTAAAATAGTATGGCGAAGCGTGGAAAGGACAATCTATCAAACCAGCATAAGTGAGAAGAATAATAGGACACAGTTTATGTGTAGCAGCCAAAACAATCAGTAGCCTCCAACAGGAAAAAAAGAAAACGTCCTTAAATCAACATATCTGACTTAGTGCTGAGCGGTGCTGTACATAGAGTAGGTCATCCCCCTGCTGCCGCAGCCTACTCATATGTCTAGCATGGACTCTCATTCCTTCATTTCAAACTATGTAATTAAATCAAGTCCGATATCCTGAAATTAGTTGACAAATGAAGCAAAAATCCATACAATTTTGTTAAAATATTACCAAAACTCCTTAACTAACAATCATGTAATAAACGCTCAATTTGTTGGAACATTTCAGTATTCTTCGTAACCATTTTGTTTCTCCTCCTTAAAAGAAGAAATGTGGGGTAAACAAATCACTTTTTCTGCAATTGAGTAGTTTAAGAGAATAAGGCAACCCTGTTTCTGAATTTTGAGTAGCCTAAATCTGAAAGTGTGTGCTGTTCAGATTTGCAGGCGACTGTGATATCACAGATACAGATTTGATTCGCTTTATCCAGTCGCGCCATCATTTCTCACACGCAAGCTCACGTCATTTTGCATGTCTTATCCTTCACAAGTGGGTTGTGCAAGGCTGCAACATTTCAAAAAGATCCAGACCCCACTTAACCCCCAGTGGATGACTCCGCCCCCATTAACCAGGCTGCTGTGAACAGTGCCGTAAAAACAGGTTATAAAGGGAGCTGTTGCACTGCTTCTGCTTGGTAATTTGACCAAAGCATTTCACATTATAGTCAGATCTCAGCACATTAAGCATATTAAGTTTTATAGTCGAAGAGGGTGTGATTCAGTTCTGCGTTTGGCACACCTACTACAAGCTCTCTAACAAGCTAAACACACTTACTGTCCAAATGCTGAAGACACTTTGGCAGATTACATTCCAGTGTCAAACTCCGCTTAATGAAGCTGATGCTTTACGTCTCACTTGCTGTAATAACACAGTCAACCCTGAAGGCATGGTCCTCACACTAGCCTTGAGATCAACCTGCTCTCTTCATCATCAATATAAGAATTGCTGGGATGCAACAAGGCAAGAGAACAGACGCACTTAGATGTTCATTACTAGAGCTAAATTTCAAGTAAGTGGCATAAAACCATTAACAGGTGCTCATACATCATTAGCAAAAAGCGCCGTGGCTCCACTGACTCGTGACACCATCCACGTCATGTGTTTTTATGCCGGCACCTGCAAATATCCTTCCTCAAATGAAGCTTCTCTTAAATGGTCTTCCAAGTCCCATTTTCTTTCAACAAAATGCTCACGCCGTCTCCCTTTCATTTGTATTTGTTAAATTAGTTTTATTTATCAAGGAGAGACTGTGGAAACACGACAAGCGTTTTGAAGGTTGGCACAGGAAGTTTTAGGCTAGCGTCACTACTTATTTTACCACACAGGCACTGTCGCCTTATTACACGTTAAACTTTGAATTCCATCAAACAGCGCAGCATTTCAAATGTCATCTAATAATAGATGGGCTAATTAAAGCAATTTATGCTGGTTTTTGGCTCTTGTGTGAGGGATACTCTGCTGGGAGACAGCAGTCTTTATGCGGCAGTCTTCACACGGAGCGCTTTGAACCCTGCCGGTAATGACAGGAGACAAATGAAGGAGAAAGATGAGAAGGACTGAGGGAATGGCAAAGAGATAATGCGCACTACTGATGTCTTCTCTCACAACACGCCGGCATCCTTTGTTGTTATTTTAGCTAATCTCAACTTAAACAGTCGGAGCTGGCCTGATTGAAATGTGTGAGAGCACATAAATTTGACCCATGCGCCTGAGCACGAATGTGAAAGGATTGTCTCAGCTCTATCAAAATGCATAGTGATGTCATTGATTACGAACTGCCTGACTGGAGAGGTGCTGACTGAAAAAGATAATCTCAAGAAGCATCCGTGAGGCCCTTTCGCTGCGACCTTTACAGCAGTTTTTTTTTTTTTTTTTTTTAACTAAATACTTGAAAACCCAAATCATGCAGGAGTGCAGCATCACTAGCACAAATAGATAAGTTCAAGCGTTGCAACATCTGGTTTGAGCATTGTGGTTCCTCTTTAACATTTCATCCCGTCTTGTCCAGACTTTAAAGAATTGTACAAGATGCATTTCCATATTAACCGCATTCTTCAAGTGCAGAATATCACTGTCTCTTATAAAACCTCAAGACTGTGGTGAGTAGATTTATTTACAGAAGTAATTATCCCTAGTGTCTCAGCAAACAGACTTAGCTGGACATTGACCTCAGAACAGGAAACTAAGGCAAAAAGAAGTACAAACAACCGAGAGAAGACCACAAAACCACGAGAATTTCTGAGCAAAGACCAACAGCTGTTGCTTTACTATTGAGGACTGTCTTGACATCAGCTCAAGGTTTTTGAGTTTAAAAAAGTGAAATGTGAACAAATGAACTAAGCTGCAATGCTCTTATACTGAAATGACTCAACTGGGTTGATGGATGTGATAAGATGTGAGGGGTGTCCTTCAGGAAAGACCCCTACTACTTCTCTGGGCCAGGCAGACAGTGGCGCAACCACCTCAAAATAAAACATGTTTGTGTACATGTGGCTTGTGCTTCGTATGAGTGCATGTTCCTGCTCGTGTGTGTGCATGTCTCTGTAAAGACGCGATGACCTGTGAACTCCAGGCCCACAGGCATTTGTCAAAGCTCTTAATTCGCCGTTGTTTAGCAACCACACTCACGACTCCAAGGGATATCACTGAGTAAATAAGCGAAGCAATCATGAATCACAGCTTTCAGCTTTCAAGCTAAAAACTCTCATTAAAGAAAAAACTTAGGATAAATCCACAACATATGCATTCATGCACATTCTTGCAAAACCAAACAATTCCAGGGACGTCTGCAGAGGTTTAAGAGGACGAGACCAGGCTTAGTTTTACTGCTTCAGCTGTTTCTGGAGGGGCAAGTTCTCCGGATCAAACATTGTTGGCATACAATGTTCGCTTCTGCACAGTTTGACTTCATGGATGCCTTGAATGGCAATGAAAGCATCATCTAAGCTTTGGCATTTCTGCTTAACGAAACTCTTCATAATACAACCCTAAATCAGAAAAGTGTTTGGACGGTATAAGTTTTAGTCATTTAGTAAAACTGCAATTTCTTTGCACAACACTTAAAAGGGACTTTGGCTTCTTGGCAAAAACAAAGATCAGGAATGCTATTTCATCTACCCTCAGTGCACATTTGTGTGATGGTTCATACCAGATGCTTCCAAAACCAGAGATACTCACACTGTCTCTGATTAAATTTTTTTTTCCTTTTTTGCACAGTAAATTTTTAGATTTGGTACATTTGTGAGAGCAGTTCTGTATTGAAGGGATTGACATACATGCCCCATAGTAATCCCTTGTCTGTGTGGTTATATCAACAGATGGTGAATAATAGTTCTTGCTGCGGTGACATTTCATGGTTCTTAGATCACAGGGAACTAAAATTCCTCCAGAGCTCCTGGATGGTTTTGTGACATTATTCCTTGTAGAAGGAGAATCATAATACTCCCTTCAAGTTATAAAACAATGTTTTCAACACTTCAATAATATTCTCCCAGATTTGTTGGCAAAGTGAGGAACCTCTGTTCCTGTAAGACTCAACTTCTAATGAATGCTGCTTTTCTACTAAAACATTCAATCAATTCCATGTTGACATAGCCTGTTTGAATTAACACATTTCTGTTTTTTCTCTCATCTTCCTACTACCACTACATTGACCCCAAACTGTATTTCTCTGGAATGTCTTGGAGGCTTGAATTGCAAAAATGTATGTATATTAACAAATAAAATGAAGTACGTGATACAATATGATAAATTCTGTTTTCTAATGTATGCAAAGAAATAAAAGTCGGAGCTGCATTTTTTTTTTCAAGACTCTTATCCAGGATTGCCTGCGCAATTATGCACTCAGAGCCCTTTTCTCTAAATACAGAGCAATGCAAATGCAGAGAATCCCACATGTTAAGAATAATCAGCAATCACAGCGAACTTTGCAAACAAGTGAGTATCCAGAGATTTATTAACTGAACTCTCTCCATGGGACAACAGAAGGAATTTTGACATTTTCAACCAACAATAAAAGGAACTGGTGTACAAAGACATCCTGTCAGCAAAGTCCTCATTAGTAGCGGGAGCCAGCTCGTCACTGTCACCCTCACACAGACCACAGGGAGTCTTGTTAGCTTAGAGTTTGACACAACAGGCCAGCTTCTTCCAATCAAGCCATCATTACTTAAAACCAAAGACATTCTGCAGCAACAAGGTGTGCAATGTTTTTGCAGCCATGAGTGTTGGTCACCAAAACAACATGAGCAAGTACATGTGAACCCTGACCTGCGTACATCTGGCAGACAAGTCAGATGTCTCAGTTCAAATGTTCCCTGTCTGGTTGCTGAGCACCCAAGTGATGGAATCAGGCCACGTTCTGCTGGTCTCTGAGCCCCTCTTGTACATTCTGAACTGATAACAGATGGAATAAAAGGTAAAATGAGCCTCAGAAGACCTGGATCACTCAGTGTTAATGTAATTAGATTAGTTATTGGCTTAGCTGTTTGTTTGTTGTTTATTATTATTATTATCTTTCCTCTATAAACCACCACAATTTGAAAAAAAAAAAAAAACTGTGATCAACATGCAGACTTTCAGAGCATTTACCATTGGGGTAAATTTACCGTTTCCAACCCTTTTAAACAACATAGTTAACTTTCAGGCCTTCTCAGTACTTAGACCATTGACTAAATGGCCAGATGTGGTCCATTCCCTTGTGACTTCAAGACAAATGAAGACGGTAAAAGGTCTGGAGTTGATATCAGGTACTGAGTTGGCATTTGGCAGCTGTTTGACTGGAGCTGTCAGTATGTGGCCTAGGAAGGTCTCAATGCAAGTGAAGGAAACTATCATGAGGAAAAAATCATAAAAACTATAAGAAAGAAAGAAAAACATCAGCGTTGGCTGAATCTATCGTTTGGTACATTGTTAAAAAGAAAGAAAGCATTGGCGATCTCAAAAACTTCAAAAGTTCTGGAAGACCACAGAAGACAACAAAAGTGGTTGACTGCTGAGTCTTTTCCTTGACAACATCGACAACATCAAAAGAAGTCAAAAATACTCTGGAGAAGGAAGCTCTTTGATGCCACTTAAGATAATTCCATTATAGTGCGTTAAACTCATGCGCTGCATCATTTGTATCTTCGGCAGATTTCCAGCAGAAAACAATTAAAATTATAAATATATTTCTTTTAAGTCTCTAAATACCGCTAAGATCGAACTCTATAAAAACCATCTTAAGTATAACTATAAAGCAAATTGTGTTGAATGATGAAGCAAAACATACTATAAAAAGATCATTGCTTAGATTCCTTATGAAATTCTGCAAGATGAAAAAGGGAAAAAAAAACTTTTAAAAACAGCCTTTAATGATGAGGTTCATGGTTCGATTCCCGGACGGGTGTTCTTCTGTGTGGAGTTTGCATGTTCTCCCCGTGCTTGCGTGGGTTCCTTCTGGGTCCTCCGGCTTCATCCCACAGTCCAAAAACATGCATGTTAGGTTCATTGATACTTTTAAATTGCCCGTAGGTGTGAGTGTGTGTGTGCACGGTTGTTTGCCAACTCACACACCCACACATAACACAACCTCGACACCTGACAGTTTCTCATTCAGTGAGCTGTTTAGCTCTGTAAGGCGCTGTGACATCACAGACCCAGATCAAAGTAAAATCATCCAGCTTTCCCTCTTTGACTCTTTAATACTGAAGCCTGTATGTGTAGTGCAGAGGACAGAGAGGCTGACTCACCAGCTTCTTGCAACAGCGATGCAAAATTACCATACTAATCAATGCACTGTGGAGCGCATCTTTTCAGCATTCAGAATTCATTGGAGTTTTTCTGATTGCACAAACCATCATGTAATTACCCTAATGCAAAGTGTGCTTTTATTGCCTTGTTGATGAAAGGTTAACTCCACCCAGCTTCACGTCATGATGCATCTGGAGTACCTCATTAGCGGGTTGTACAAAGTATTAACACCAATGTTATAACAGGAACACCCCACTTAAGAAAAAGATTGGCTGGGATTGAGTGTCTCCCCTAAAACCAGCTGCTAGTATCAAAGCTGTGAAGACACATGTGAAAACGGAGCTTTTGTACTGGTGTCTCTGCGGTGCTGTGTCCAAAGCTTGCCACGGACATTTTTTTTTATAATAACTTCAGAAAATTCTGTCAAATGCCAAGTGGTGAAAATTTGTTATGTTACTTTTAAAGGTCACAGAAATGATCATGGTACTCAATCTATCATAAAATATGGTAAGTAAAGACAAATACAGAAGAACAAAAAGGCCTTGAATATACAATGTGTTTTAATCAAGTTCATTTTAACAAAAACTAGTAACTAAGCAAAATCTGTAAACATTTGTAATATGTAGGATTTTAGTGAGGAGTCAGCTTCATGTTACTCTTGTTAAAGTAAATAATGAAGATATTTGTACACAAAGCCCAACACCATTGTTGGCTATAAATCAAACAAAACATGACAAATCCGTCATATCAACTTTCAAGCACGGTGGTGGAGAGATAATGATTCAGGTTTGTTTTGCACCTCTTGACCTGGGACGAACTTGTTTCCCAAAGTATTGCAAACGTGAGTCCACGTGTTTGACAGCTAAATCTTGGCTGATATCGGGCCATGCAACAGAACCAAGAGCTCAAATGCACCAGCAAATATGCTGTACGTGAGCATGACTGAAATGGAAAATAAAGACGGTGTTGTAATGCCCAAGTCAAAGCTCAGAGCACAACTAGACTGAAATGCTGTAGAGGGAGCTTTAGAAAGGTTTACAGAAGGAAATGTTATCAAACCCCAATAAGCTGAAGCACTATTGTGAAGAAGAGGGGATCAAAATTCAAATATCATACATAAAACAATTAGTTATTGATGGTAACTCAATAGACTAAACCCTTGTGTAGGCTTAAAGGGCTGCTTTTCTAGTTGTATATTGTATATATATCTATATACATATATATATCTATATCTATATATATAGATATAGATATAGATAAGCAAGTTACCATAGTCTCCCCAGTAGATATAGAAGATAGTCAAACAGACTCCTCCTACGACTGATTTAGTCATTCAACTCTATCATTAAAATATTTCTACATACAACTTAGGTTTGTGTGGGGAATTTCTGTTTTGCCAGACAGTTAATTGATTTTTAAAGTTGTGCTAGGAACTGCTTTTGGACACTAAGACTTTAACTACAGGGTATAAACTCCGGTCTGACTCTAAGCATCTCTGCAGGAAGCATCATGGGTCAGAGCCTCCACACCGAGAAAAGGGTGTTCACTCAGACTCAGAAAACACATCATCCCATCTCACATCCATCGTTTTTTGTTGTTTTTTTTGTTTGTTTTTTTGCAGCTTGCATTCTACATGTGAAGCATGTGAAGCAACCTTTAGCTGAAAGTTGGAAACTGCCTGAAACATGAGTTAAATGTTCAAATGTGGAACAAGCGACTCACCTGAACAACCCGGGAGCAAAGCCAGTAGAAAGAAAACTCCTGTGTAACAGACCGACATCTCTAAGAGCAGCTGGAAACTGTTTTAATCCAGTCTGTGTTGGTACTTTCTCTTTTTACATCTAAAATAAGTCTGCAACTTAGGCTGCAGCAGAGCCGGTGGCGGGTATCAAGGTGGAAAAGAGTTCTTGAACTCTGCAAATGCACAGATAAATCTGATCAGAAGTGCTCCTCGGAGAGGTTTGGTTTGTTTGAATCAAAGTTCAAATCACTCAGACACATCTTTGCGGATTAAAGTAATTCTCCATTATGATCATAAGGATGTTGTTCGCTCCCGCTGCCGCGCTCCTCTTTTTCCAGAGCTGATAACTTCACGGAATTCATCGGTGATCGGATGTATTCCACTTGAGCAGAGAGCGAGAACAGAAAAGGAAGGGCAGAATCCAGCTGCAGTCACTTTAAGGGTTTAAACTTGCAGCGGTGCGCCGGTTTCTGGAGCTGGCGCTGGTTGGATGAGGCGCCGCGCGTCTCTGAGCATAGAGCTGCTTTGGTTTGCCTTCCCAGTCGGAGGTTTCTCTTTTTTTCTGTTGCGCTGAGGAGATTCCTGCGGGTCAGGCACCATTTAACCGCATAAGAGAGCGAATGGCTCCACAAGGCTTTGCTTGAAACTCGTACTTTATTAAAACGAGGCTGAATGAGATCAATAAGTATGGAAAAGGACTTAAATATATCTAGTTATGGATTATTCATGGGTAAAATACCATTGCATGGCAAAGTGCCACGACATCAACTTGTAAGCCAACCTACCTTTATTTTAATGAAATGCAGGAAGCTGCCGCAGAATATGAATTACGCACCAATTAAACCTTTGTTTTCAGCGTTCATCGTTATCAAACAGACCTTTTCAAGCAGAGCCTTATGAAATGCAGATGCTCCGACTAAAACTTAGCCTACTTAATATTTTAAAGTGTCTACTGTTGAAAGTGAGCTTAACGTGACCTTGATGAATGATTTATTCAGTCGTTCTACCGCTGTGAAGAGGAACGTGCGCTGCGTCTTTATTAGAACCAAAAGTGACAAGCTCAGATATCACACAAAAATACAGTGATCTTAATGAGCCAAAAAAAATGCGCCTTCGTCCGCATAGAGCCTCTGCGCCCCGGCGCATCTGCAGTCAAAAGACAAATCGATTAGGAGTTCACCCTCTGACCCGTTAACCGGCCATGGCAAATTAGGATGATATGTGAGTCCGCTGGAAATTGGCTGTTTAATATATCCTAACGTGGGCTACCAGTTGAGCAGCTTTACTAACTTTTTCGTTTGATCAGTTTTAAACTGATAAAGTTTAATTCTATAGTCCTATTAAGAGGGGTGCATCTGCTGAAGCGCAGATATGTCTTTTGTCTGAGGAGGTCGGCGCGCCCTCTGCTGGCTGCAGGGCGGCATCACTTTCTGGGTACACAGATTTCTCTTCTTGTCTCCTGGATACGTTAGTCTTCAGGAAAAAAAAAACCTTTGCTTATGCGAAAGCTTAAATCATACAAAATCAATAAAAAAAAACACGTGTTTTAAAGTGTATAACCAGCTCAAAATATTATAAGGAGGAAAGAAAAAAATTATTCATTTGAACAATTCCAACAATTCAAGCTTCCATGCACAAGGAAGAATTAGGTCTTGCAAATTTAAAGTCACTTCTGAAGATTTGAAGAAAGTTCATCCTCTCAACGCTTACTGCCCTGTAGCCTGAAATCCTTTAACTGCTCTTTGTGGACTTAAATTCGCTCAGCTCTGCAAGCCAAATCCCTACAGTTGGTAAGAAACACACGTGCCTTTGCAAAACATGAACTGTATTTTTTGTTTTTATTTCCTTCCAAAAAGACACCTTCCACTCTCCTCTATGTTTTGGGCTTTCATTTTTCTCTGTGTCTATACCCTGTTCATCATATTTCCAGCAATACAATGGCACGTATATATTTGAACAGTTGTGCCGCATTTATTGCTGTTTCACCCATTTTCATTCTTTGCTTCACATTATTATTGCTTTTCTCCTATTTTCTGAAATGGGGTCTCTGCTTGCATTTTTTATCCTTTTTTATTGCCTAAAATAAATCCTATAACAACTGCATACTGCAGACAAGTTAGCTGAAAAAGAGTGACAACTACAGTATTGTCTTTTGTATTGCAGAGAACAGCAATGTCTGTCTCTTTCTTTCTCTCTCATATAAAAAATAAGCTGCCTTCTATCATTCAGTTACAAGCAGAAAAAATGTAAAGGACAGGTGGACGTTACAGGTTTGTTTCCTGAACATAAAAAAAAGATGCACAAGTAAAAGCAGAATTTGTGAATTCAGACATATTTCTTCATTTTCCAATCCATCAACTTTAATGTTTCTAGGAACAGATGGTAAAAAAGAAAATGAAAAGCACTTGAAGACATGCACATCTTCATGGCAGGACAGCAAATAAAATGGCAAGGCTTTCAATGAGACGGTGCCAAACCCTTGGAGCTATTTATATTTATTCATGTCATTCCAGAGTAGCTATCCAGTTGGTTCCCAGCCAGGGGAGAAATATCTCCCAAAAAACAAAGCCAAATCCAAAAAAAAAAAAAAATATTTATGAACAAATAAATAATTTGGAATCCTATCTGAGCAACAAACTTGGACTCAGTTTCTCTTCTGTTAGTCACTGTTAAATGCTCTTTCCACAGAAAATTACTGACATTTTTTTAACAACCATTACAGAAATAATCTCTGCATAACTGTCATCAGATGCTGGAGGAAAGAATTGTTTTAACTGTTATATGTATCTCTAGGTAGCTGAGTATGTAACGCATCGCTGCCATCAGCTCCCTTCATATTTCATTTTCCATGCTGGGTCCCACTCTCACCTCTCTATCTGACAGCTCCTAAACATTTTCTTTTAATTTCTTGTCTAAGTCTCTGCTCATTTGTCTGCACCTGACAGCCCCCCCCCCCCCCCTCCACTCACAGCTCAGACACAGACACTGAAGAGATATCTCTTCTTTCTCTTGCTCTCTCTCTCTCTCTTTCCATTTTACTTCCAAATTGGCATACTGGCAGAAACCTGGACAGTCAGATGGGTCTTTAAGACTGGATATGTGTTCATAATGCACAATCTCACCGTCAGCTTTTCTTTGAGCTGAACTGCATAGGTTTATAATATAAAAGAAACACTTTTTGCCTAGTGAGCAAAAGAAATAGATTAAAACAACAACAATAAAAACATTACAAGGTCTGTATTTGGTTCCCAAAATAAGAGAGTATTATGTATATCCCTTCTGAATAGTGGTCAGCACAGACTGGAGCCACATTTAGGCTAAATAGAGAAGGGAGGAGGGGAAGGGTTTAATACTTGTTCCACCCTAGTACATCCCATGTCAGAGTCCTGACCATGAAATGTGAATGTAGGGGGAGAAAGGATTGAACTGAGAAGCTTTAGTAACAGCACTTGCAATTTACGGAAGCTGAACTGGCATTATGTGGTCTTACAGTCTTTGTCAGCAAAACAGAAGAAAAATCTTCCTGGGCTCAACATTGTTCCCTTTAAAGGATAAAGGCAGGAACAGCTCAACCTGTGGCACCTTTAAACAGAGTATTGGCTTTGGCTAAATCTATTTCGGAGGTTTCTCTGAGGCAAAAGCAAACAGCTTGCATGAATATTGGGACAGTTTTCAGCAAAAAGAAAAAAAATACAGGAACCGAAGCGTATTTAGTTGTTTTAAAGCAAATAGTCTTGAAAAGTTAATAGCCTTTGTAATCATCCAATCACAAGGGAGAAACTCCATGCATCTAGTTATGTAGACATGGTCCGGAGGAAATGCTGTTGTTCACATTGAGAGATATGATGTAATAGCCATTTATTACAACTTGTGTAGTGTCTCTGCACAGCAAATTGAATGCTGAAGCAGACTCTGCAATTGAGGCTGTTGCTGGTTTCGTTTTTTGTTATGGACTTAAGACCATTTGCACTTCATCATACTTAAGTAAAGTAAGAGTAAAGTACCATCTAAGAATTTGCAACGGTATTCTTTGTTATATTAGAAGAGTAAAACACTGCCTTTGATTCAGGATTCTGTTTAGGCATTCTGTGCTCTTTAAAAATCAACACCATTCTAAGCTACACCGACATTTAAAAAAACATACCTTTGTATCCAAAGCCATTGTCTTGAACAGGTTCTGTGTCCAGTGCAGGTGGTGCAGTGATGACCTCACGCCTTCCTTTATGTTGTTCTGCTTCTGTGTGCGTAGGAAACAAACAAACAAAAACGAAACAAGCCAATTGCTTAGCTTACAGCCTAAAATTTAGGTTTGTCAAATATCTGCAAGCACTGTATCATTACTAGTTGCACCCATCCATCCATCTTCATCCGCTTATGTGGGGCCATGTCTCAGGGGAAGAAGTCTAAGCAGGGATGCCCAGACCTCCCTCACCCCAAAAACTTCCTCCAGCTCTTCTGGGGATACCCCGAGGTGCTCCCAGGCCAACCGAGAGACATAGTCTCTCCAGCGTGTCATGGATCTTTCCCAGGATCTCCTCCCGGTGGGACATGCTTGGAACACGTCCCTAGGGCGGCGTCCAGGAGGCATCCTATACAGATGCCAAAGCCACATCAGCTGACTGTTCTCAATGTGAAAGAGCAGCGGCTCTAGACCGAGCTTTTCCCGATTGACTGAGCTTCTCTCCTATCTCTAAGGGAGCACCCAGCCACCCAGAGGAAACTCATTTCAGCTGCTTGTATCTGCGATCTTGTCATTTCAGTCAATACCCAAAGTTCATGGCCATAGGTGAGGGGGGGAGTGTAGCTGGACTGGTAAATGGAGAGCTTCGCCTTGCGACTCAGCTCTTTCTTCACCACGACGGTCCAGTACACTGACCACATGACTGCGGATGCTAGACCAATCTGTCTGTCAATCTCACACTCCATCTTTCCCTCACTCTTGAACAAGACCCCAAGATACTTAACCTCTTCCACTTGAGGCAGGACCTCTCCACCTATCCAGAGGGGGCAAGCCACCCTTTTCTGGTCGGAAACCATGGCCTCAGATTTGGAGGTGCTGATCCTCATCCCAGCCGCTTCACACTCAGTTGCAAACCGTCCCAGCACATGCTGAAGGTCCTGGCCTGATGAAACCAACATCACAACATCATCTGCGAAAAGCAGAGATGAAATCTTGTGGTTGTGGACACGGTCAAAACTCCAGTTGGGCATACTCCCATAAACCCTCCAGCATCCTGCGGAGGGTGTAGAGCTGGTCCAGTGTTCCACGACCAGGACGAAAACAGCATTGTTCCTCCTGAATCCGAGGTTCGACTATCGGCTGAATTCTCCTCTCCAGTACCCTGGCGTAGACTTTCACAGGGAGGCTGAGAAGTGTAGTCCCCCTATAGTTGGAACACACTCTCCGGTCCCCCTTTTTAAACAGAGGGACCGCCACCCCAGTTTGCCCTTCCAGTGGCACTGTCCTCGTCCTCCATGCAACATTGCAGCTGCGTGTCAACCAAGACAGCCCTACAACATCCAGAGAGGAGCTTATGGACTACCTCAGTGACTTCAGCTTGGCAAAGAAGCCAAGTTCTCAAGATCAAACCAGTGGGTTCCTTTCTCAGGAGGCAGAAAACAATGTGCCAGATGCCGGAGAGACAAGGCGTAGTGATACTTCACTAGATTCGGCCTGCCAAGTCCATCTTTGTCCACTGGCTTCTGTAGTTTTCTCAAATTTAATCTGGGTTTTGTACACCTATTTACAGTTATATCTGCTACTCTCCACAACTAGTCAACAGACTCGAGTAAAGTACCAAGTATGCCATGGTCATTCTTAAAAACACAAAAAGATTACAAACAAGATTGGTCCGCTTTAGGATTTTAAACAGGTAGGATTAATGGACACTGCTGCATGTTGGAAGTGCCACAATGATAGTGACACACTTTTGCATTTGCTCTGGAAATACCCCAAAGTTCAGAGATACTGGTCTCCTGTTCACACTGTGATAGATGAAGTAGTTAATCAGGGCATCTCTTTTACTAACAGACTTTATGTACTGTTACTATGCTTTTGGTGAGAGAGTAGAAGGGCCCAGCTACTCTGACTTTTCACCAGTGGTATGCCTCTCTCGGTCAAGTACCAGCTTTTGAAAGTCGTTCAGACTGTTGAACCAAATGGAGGACTTTAATGACAAGTGGGCCTGTTATTTCTCCAACATGAGCCATTGACGTATACAGCTCTCCAGGATGATTTGTTTGATTTGTTGTTTGTAACGACATAACCTTGTACATGTGCTTTGTTGGCATCTTTTTTAATTGCTGTTTTTATTTAAGTTGTTTTTAATGGTACACATGTTGTCAGTCTACACACTTAATTATGTGTTATTGTTTAATGTTATTTCACGGAAAAGCAATTCAAATTTAAGTCATAACGATTCTAAAGATTCTAAAGATAAACTATTATATCAGACTCCGATGATGTTGTCTACTATTGTACCACCAGAGGGCGCCACAGCTTTACCGTGTCACTGGAGTGAACGCCACGGGGCATAAAGTATTATTATAAAGTTTTATTTTATTTTAATTTGCTGACTGACATAAGGAGATTGTTTATTATTCATCTTATTTGCAAGTAAAGATGAAAAAGGAAATTAAAAAAAAAACGAATTTAATCCAGAATAACTTACATGCAGTATTGACTTCAAACTGCACATTTAGTAGTAATTCTCTGTGTACATTTCACAACTCTTGAGCCTAACAGAGGACTATAAAAAGTGCTACTAAATAGGCATTTTGACTGATTTTAGCCAGTATTTATTGTTTTAAGTAAGATTTGTCTCTCTTGAAGTTTTCACCACAAAAGGACAACAGTATTACTCTGAAGAAGACCGTGGCAAACACTTAAAAGTCTATTAGTTGCTCACTCGCTTACTCAGGAGATTCTCACCTGGTGGCATGTCCGTGGCTGTGCCATGCTGCAGCTGGCCGGCGCAGACCAGGCTGATAAGAAAAGACAGCTGAATTGTCGTCATTGCTTCACAAGACAATGTCTCCTCTCACCAAAGTCCCGATAAATCTGGAAATGAGACGGAGGAAACCTCAGATAATATTGATGTTACTTTTTCTTGTGTCGTTCCACAAACATTGCATGGCAGAGTTACTTTCATTCCTAATAGTAATTTTCTGAATTGCTATTATAGATGAATGATTTAGGCTTTGTTTTTTGTTTGTTTGTTAGAAATTATCAATTAAAAATATGCACATTAAGAAAGAACAAATGCATACTCCTTGTGAAAACACGGAAAGGTATGTTTGTCTGTAAAATTCCATCAAAAGAAACAAAAAGACAGACAGATGGACCTTCTTCTAAAACCCCACCCAACAGCCAAACTCTGTCTGTTTCAGTATGATCCACTCACTCTGCATGCTGCTTCTCATTTTATACACCGACAGCGTAAGTGAGCTTCTACATTTGAAACAGACCATCTATGCACTTCTTTTCAAAGCCGTCTGCTTTATTTACAAGCGTTATATCAAAATTCCACATGCTTTCCCACAATACAAGTGACGCAACAGTGCAAACATGCAAACTTGTATCAACCTGCAGCACCTCAAATCCAAACGTCCTGGCGAAAAAAATTTGCATGTGCACACAGACGCACCACGCAATAAGCCCCTGCTCTCAAGTGGGTATAGTGATGAGACACGATGACAGCGCCAGGCAAGGAAAAAAGGAAGTCACTTCTACTGATCAGCCATCTGTGGTACAAACAGCTTTGCAACTCATCTCAGCTATCTGATGGACAGCCAGATTCACGGGATATCTTGGCACCCTGTAGCCATGAAATGCCTTAATTGTTTGGAGAAAAACACGGCTACAGCCAACTCCATAAAACAGCCAAAGCTTGAGCAGAATTGTCAAAATACTGAGCACAAAGTGAATGAAATAGAAACTTTTATTTTTACAAAATGGGAAAATCAGTTTTCTACACATTCAGTGCTTGGTCTTGATTTCTGTTTTTTTACATAAAAAATACATTGGTTGTTTATATATCTCAAGATTTTGGACCTCATTGATGTAACAAAAGATATTCCTATAAGACACTTGTTTATATGAATGTCACAAATAGTATCTATTTGAAAGATTAGAACTAATACACTAAAAATTGATCTTAAAAAACATTAAAGATAATACAGTGAACATTTGGATGTACACTAAAACAGCTATGGATATGACTATCTGAAGATGTAATAATACAAAGGCATGTAAATTAATAATGAGCGATGTCGTTAGTCAGTTGGTTCCCTACTTTGGATCAATCAGGATAAATATATAGATATTTATGTTTAAGAGAGCATTGACTCGCCTTACTTTGGTGATCTCAACATTATCTCGAACTCCTAACGAGATTCAGGTGTTTATCTTTTAGTGATTTTAGTGACACTAACCGCTGTCTTAAATGAACAGCAGCAGAACATGATAGAGATCAATGACGCATCAACCCTGATGATATTAGTTTGCTCATTAGTGATCTTAAAAGAAAAAAAAATCAAGGTTGTCAGTTTGCCAATAAAAAAACAGAATTCGTTCACGTCTGGCACAAAATGTGCAATGTGTCCAGATGGTCAGGTGAATCCCCCAGTTTCCTCTGTGTCGGTGAGTGTGGTATTTATTTTATGGTCTAATTGTTCATGAACTGTAATAGTGCCAAACAACAGCTTGTTACTTGCAAAAACCCTGCTCCGTTGTGTGTCATTCTCTTGATCTTACGTGTAATTATTCATGGTATCTTGTAAGTCACATAAGTTTGGCATACCGTCATTTCAAAACAATACTACACCCTCTTCCGGTTCAGAGGTTTTATGTGTCAGGAAATAAATAAAAAAATCCTCTGGTCCTTACCGTGTGTGGAATATTTTGCTTCCACAGGAATTAGGATGGTAAGAAAAAGCCAGGTGCACCTTCACTGATCCTCAGCAACTGTGACCACCTCTGTAAAAGGAAAGGTTTGGAATTTTGCCAGTCTGGAACATTCAGGTGATAAAAATATTACAATGCCAACCAGGAAAGATATCAGCACTGACCTGAGAGAAGCAACTGTTGCTGTCCCTCACCAGCGAAGGGTTTTAAGACCGCTTCCAAACAAGTCCATTGTTCTACAGTGTAAATATTCAAAAATGGAAAACGTTCAAGACATTAGGAAATCTTTTTCACCCTACACGTCAAGTTCACCCGAAGGTCAGACCAATTTAATGTATGTAGAAATAACAGAAAACTAAGTGCTGCATCTAAGGCTTGACAGGACTCAGTTGGGAGGTTAAATGTTAAAGTTCACGACAGTAATAGAGACTGAACAAGGACCATTTGTTTACGTGGAGAAAGTCTCTTCTGGCTGGACAGTTTAGGTTTGTAAATATTTTTTTTAGTTTTTTGAACACACAAGAAGACTTATGAAACAGTGTCCTTTGCACTGATAAGACCAAAGTGGCGGGGTTGACCATGTGGTGACGCCACAGGAGAGGGGCAATGATGTGGGCTTGTTCGCCGCCACCGAGTCGATCAAGAACTCCTTTGCACACCAGAGCAATTTAAAGTCAAATGTCAGGCCGTCTGTCTGACAGCTAAATCTAGGCTTACGCTGCTGGCAAAGGAGGACAATGATCCCAAACGGCCAACAAATCTACAACATAATGGTTAAAAGAGAAAATTATCAAGATGTTATGGCTTAAACGAAATGCTGTAAAGGGACCTTGAGAGAAGTGCACAAAATGAATGCTTGCAAACATTACATGAACAAAGCAGAGCGCACCAAAATTCCTCCACAATGATGTGAGATAATGAACATTAATGAACGCACACAGAGAATGATTGGTTTGAGCCATTACTGCTCAAGGTGCTTCTACAGCTACTACACCATGGGGTGTGATGAGATCTCACGCACAGCTTCTCAATGTTGCCTTTTTTATCTATTTATTTAACTTTCTTTTAATTAGAAAAACAAGTATAACACAGTATATGTCATGTGTTGCTGTTCATTTGAGCCTGTAGTAACGTAATTTTAAGACCTGGTCGGGACCAGATGATTTCATTATGTCCTGATATGTAAAACTTTACAAATGAAGGAAAATGATTTTTTCTTTCCCACCTGACTATGACTAAAAGAAACTATCCTGTAGTGATTAATACAAATGTTCTGCAAATCTTGAAAATATTCAGATTTTCATAAGCTGCAAGTGGAAACAATATATTTCATGGTAATATAATATTCAATATGAATATCATTGAGAATGAGTTCTGCTTTTATAAACACTTTACTGACACACTGAGCGCAGAAGATTGCATTTTGCAGAACACTGAATATTAAATGTGGGTGGTAATAATAACATTGTGCCGTTTAGTTTTATCTAGCATATCTTTTGGAGAGGACAGAAAATAGAAATGCAATAAAGTGAGTGTAGAGAGGATAGAAATCAAATCAAAATGTCATTTAAAAGCACGCCGCTGGAAGACAAAGTTATATTGGTCAATCAGAAGACTCACACAAGAATATACATGATATGCTAATAACTGCAGCAGAAACTGCTGTTACTCCAGAAAATGTACGAAAAAAAAATCTAAAATGAAAAGATTAAGACAGGCTTGATTGTAGTGAAAATAAAGAAGGCAGGTCAGTGGTTCAGAAAGTGTTTAAAGAAAATCCTAAAGCATTTGTGGTTATTTGTTGTGCCTTTTTCTTAGTAAAATAGGAAATCATTTGCAGCCTGCTTGTGATAACATCACACACGCTCCAGTAGCAAATGCTTGCAAATTTGAGTTTATGTGAAAAGAAAAAAGAAAGGAAAAAAAACCAACAAATAACTTTAAAATATCTGTTAAATCTTTCCGCAAATGCTGAGGGCAGCTCAAACGGACTGATCTCCTCTTCCCTCCTCTGTCTGCTGGGGAGTAATCACAGCTTACCATCTAACACATCGTCAATACGATGCTGCAGACAGCAGACAGATCACATACTGTAGGGATCGCTGGACCATGAACAGAATCAGCTCCCAACAACCTTCCCCCATTATCACCCTCCCATCTTTTCACCCTCCTAAATTCAATCCCATGTACTCGCGGAGACAGACATGTGCAAGGCAATATGTCACTATGTCGAAAGTGCAGAGCCACTACGGCTACAGACGTCCAAAAACTTATTTAGCAGGGACACATATCCCTTTAAAAAGGAGATGTTTTGAATACACCTGTAGCTACTGCACTGGATGTTAATTGTACATGTTTCCTGAATATATCTTAGTGAAGAGGACCGCAAGGCATGTTTATTTTTTTTATTCACGTTGATGTTCCAGAGCAAATAATACTTGGAAAATGGGCATCTCTATGCATGGATGTGATGACTCATGAGCAGCACCAAGAGGCTAAGTGAAAGTAGGGAAGCACAGCCAGGAAGCATGATTCACTGACAATTTTGGAGTCTAAATCAAGACCACAGTAGGAGGCATTCGAAGGAAGATACTCGCACCATCAAGACTGACAGACTTGAAGTACACAAGAAACACAACCGACCAGAATATATTACTGTCAGTCAGGTAAACTTGTACATCACTTGCTTGTACGTTCTACTAAGCTCACTGTCTTTTCTCTGAGCGACTGAAGAGATCTGTGGAGGTCTTATCAACGCCAGGCTGTTATCTGTGACATTCGGCAGCATCTTTTGGGAAAATTGATGGGGAGACAAATACGAGCTTTCATCACTGCCACTGTAATTTATTACGGGAGCCATCAGAGCAAGACAAAGGATATCAAAAATATGAGGGGAAATGTCAGGAACCTTGTCAGGGTTCATAGCGACAAAGCTGAGTGGGCATTGTGGGGCAGATCAACTTCCAGGAGGAATAACAGATGATCATATGGATCAGAGGGACTGTGACCTGTGGCCCAAACGCACTGATGAACTGTCATGATCAAGACTTTAAACAGTTGAACATGCCATCTATTACATTTTTACAGTATTAATGCATGACGATTTCTAAGTTTATGTCATGAGTTGATGACCGTAATTAGTGTAATCGAGTCTTCAGTTGTGTTATTAGGCCAAACAAATCTTACGTAAAGTGAGTCTGAGTTGACATTACAAATAACAATAACATAAGTTATAAGTTTGAATACAATTTTATCATTTACAAGATTGTGTTCTTAATTTGGAGAGTCTATGTTGAAGGAATTAAAATGGTCAACAATTTTAGAATAAAATCCCTGTTGTTAAAATATTTGTGATGCGTTATATAAGATTATGAATCATTATATTTTATTTAATTCAATATCTCATCATATCTGAAATAGAATGAATGAGCTGTGATTATTTATAAACAATCAGTCTTAACAATGTTTTATCATTTACAATCCATCTATGAAACAATCTTTTTCTGTAATTAAACTGCAAGAACAGAAAGAAAAATAATTAGCTGTGCACCCTAGTGTTACTGTTTGGAAGCATAATTATTTGTGCCAGCATGAAATAACTTTCAGGACCAGGCACGTGTCCTAACGGGCAAAAGGAAGGCTTCCATTCAATCTGCCACCTATAAACCAAACATTTAGACTCTCAGTGAAATTGCAAACCACGCCTCAACAATATGAATGAGCACAACTTTACAACTTACCCGTGCAGGTTATCCCTCCAGCATCACTGCTCCATTTTTTTCTTGAAAAAAACCAAATATCTACCACTGTCTTTTTTTTTTTTTTGAGGCATCCAACAATGACTGCAGAAAGAAAAGTAGGAAGAAAAGAAAAGGTAGGTTGTAGACCTGTAGTAAGAAAAGGGGGTTGGGAGGTCAAAAGAAAGAGCCTATGGCGAAGGAAGAGCCTAAATAATCCATCTGTGATCCAGGAGGCGCTATCAGATGGGGTGAATACAAATCACAAACCTTCCTCTGCAGCAACCGAGGTCCAATTTCCTCAGGGTCCTAAGGCTACAAGCACACAGTTTGTTCTGACAGACTGGGGCTGACACCTCACACACTAACAGGGATTACAAGTCAGTGGATTTCAACTATTCAGAGAATTTTTATTCTTTTTTCATATTATTAGATAAAAATAGGAAAAGTCACACTCAATATTAGTATAAATACTCTTATAGCTTAAGAGGGAAACAGGGTGTTATTTCACTATGAATTTAGAAACTCAAGTGTTTTTGTGGTAAAATGAGTAGTACCATAACCTTTATTACAACACACATCCACTGTACTTTTTGTACGTATTTACTATTCTTTGTTTTCTAAAATGGCCTTTTATCGCCACTTGGTGAAACAATTTAGACGTCAGTAGAGGACGTAATCTGGGTTGGTCAAATGAAGCACCAGAGCACAGGCAACCTTCTTCAAACTGCAGTGCGTTTTTCAATACAGAGAAACATCTTGCCATTGCGATCCATAAACAGAAAAGTGTCCCACAGGGGCTGCGTTTACCTGCAGCAACATTTCTGTATTGCTCTCACTCTCAAAGTTTCTGTTTTGTTTTGTTTTTGTTCATCTCACTTATTCCTGCTTATTTTTGTGTGCATCTGTACCCATATTAAATCAATGTATTAAATATAGGTTGTTTTTTTTTTTGTTTTTTTTTTTTACAACTATTGATTTTGTTCCACTTAACTGAAGACAGTACCCACAATGAAAGATGATGCATCATCCTCTGTGTAATGATGTGTGTAACAAAAAATTGATCTGCACCATTGCTCAGAAGCCATTTATTTAATCCAGTCTACAGCAGTGCAAATGGATTTGTGGATTACAATAATGAGGCAATGAAAAAGTTAATTTGCTCGTCTCTTACCACGTTTCAGTAATTTAAGACAAAAATCCAAAGGAAAAAGGCAATTTGTTTTGCCAGTCATATTGGGGCTCGGGCGTTTATTCCAAAATGACAGAAAATCAAAGGCTTTTAAGTCAGCAAAACTTTAAAAACATGCTTTATTTCCATAAAATGATAGAGAACTAGATGAACATCACTATGTATGACCCACAAATATTTTCTTTTCAGCTGGACCGCTCTTGTTGGTGCTCTTATCGAAATCCTTCATCTAGCCCAGTGGTGCGGTTTTGAATTAACCTCGAGTCAATATCGTGGTCATCGATCATACTGACAGGAGGACACTCATGATTGTGACACTGGAAAGATAATCACCTCACAAGGAAACGCGGTCTCCTTCTGCTAGAATGTCACTTCACTGATTAGAATTGCCAAGTCACTAGTGGATTGAACCTGAAACAGACAATATGTGGCAGCCAATCATCGGAAAAATATGTTCTGTTCTGGCAGACTTGCAGAGACTTGATGCAGTTTGATTCCTATTTATTGGCAGATCCTTTCACTTAGATGCAAACGGCAATTATATGTCATGCAGGCTGATAAAAACTATTTGGCAAAATGCTCTGCTTCTTAGGTTCTTTATCACCATAGGCATTTATGTGCTACCCTCACATTCGATCTAACTGAGTGTCAGTAAAATGTATAAGAAGCTCCGAAATGTCACATAAATCATAGTTCCATTCACATCCAACTCATGATGAAAACAAATATTTTGTAACTATATTATTGGCAGGTGGAACCAGTACTTTGAATCATAGTGTGTTATAAATTGCATGCTATAGCCTAATAAATTGAATAAATGTATAAAATAGAGCAAATTATTAACAGAGATTCTTCTGAATTGTCATTGAAACCATAGGAAACCATAAACTATCAACTTAAAAAAACAAAAAAAAAACAATAAATGGGTCTTAGAAAAAATAAGACCTCAGATGGCATATAACCTATGAAAGCAATATATAATATTTGGCACCATGTCATGATTTATTTCACAAGAAATACTTTAAAAAATCCTGTGGGCAAAACTAAGTATCTC
This sequence comes from Xenentodon cancila, assembly GCA_014839995.1. Taxonomy (NCBI): domain Eukaryota; kingdom Metazoa; phylum Chordata; class Actinopteri; order Beloniformes; family Belonidae; genus Xenentodon; species Xenentodon cancila. The sequence continues at coordinate 20,103,582 of CM026213.1, read as the reverse complement.
CCTTACTACTTTCATGTGATTTAATAATATAAGCTTCAAGCAGGTTCTAATCATGATCAACTATTGATGAACTGATCCCCAGCAGGTGTGCAGAGGTCTATAAACGCTGATGTTTCAGCAGTGTTTCAAGCTTCAAGCTGCTTTCAGAGCTTTCAAACGTGTCAATACGATACTTAAAGGGAAGAAGGAAAGACATCAGAAACGATTTAAGAGAAGCAACTGTTGCTGTTTGCCTTTGAGTTGACTCCTCAGTAAGTCAAAGTCTAGACCTCAAATTAGAATTGACGAATCTTAAGAGACAGCTAAAGTTGGGTAGAATTGAGTCATTACAAAGTCAATAATTCAAAGCAAATCAGAATGACTGAATAATAAAGGATTCCAGTTTCTGAACAGTTCAAATTTCAGATCTCATCCCAATTCTCATGCAGGAGCTTAAGCTGGCAGTGTAGAAGACAGCACTGAAAAATCTAAGTTGAAGAAAGTTGCAAAGACAACTGGACCAAAACAGTGTGAGAAGCTAATAAAGTCATACTAATAAAGTCATACAAATAGTTATTACTGCTAAAAGTAGATCTACAAATTCATGAAACATGCAAATTCTTAGTAATGCCCATTTTATGCCTGTTTTTTTCTTCATCTTTGTAGAATAAAAAAATGGTGTAGTGAAAGGTATATGTTTGTATGAGGTTGTAATTGCCCAAAAGTTCTGCAATCTGATGGCTTGGATTTTATTTTTACAGATAAAACGCATTGAATTAAAAAAGGACATATTGTATTTTGTTGGCAAAACATTTGAAAAAATTAGAACATGCTTATTTAGCTTAATATTTAACTTACTTATTTATGTGTTGAAATATTTTTGTTTAGATTTTCCGATTATTCAAAAATAGGTGGAAACCTGCATTTTGCAGTTAAAAGTGAGAGAATGTGATTTAGATTACTTTACAACCTGTTGAGACTTCTTTTATTGGTCTTAGTCTTGATATGTTTTTCTTCCTCTTCCTCTTCCTCTTCCTCTTGATGATCATGAAGTCTGGTGCTGGCTAAATAAAAAAGTGTGCACCTTTGGCACATTGTCCTCACGTATTAATCATCATACCGCAACTGTACAATAACATATTTAGAAAACAAAGTACTTGAGATAGATTGCTCTCACATGCATGCACAGTTTAAAAATGCATTGAACTATGACTTCGTTACATATAAAAGAAAGAAAATTACCAGGGGTTATATTAGCATACATTTATATGTTAATACTTGAGTCTTTTTTCCTTCCTGCTCTTTGGTTTGGACTGACTGACACTTAAGCATCACCACAGTCTGCAGGCCAGACAAAGCTATTTTTATGGATGGACCATTATACAAGAAAGAACTGCACGGGGGATCTGAGAGAATGCAGTGCAGGTGTCATTGCCCCTTTGTAATCTCTCTCGTCTTCAGAAATTCATTTTCTCAGCAGCTTCACTTGAAAAATGACATTCTGACACCATTTACATGGAAATCACTTTGCCTCCTCATCCGCTATAGAAGTCTGTGTGAAGTGTGCAGACAGGACCTCTCTAAGGGCAGGACTATTAACGGAACGACAGACAGGTGGGAAAGAAAGAAAGAAAGAAAGAAAGAAAGAAAGAAAGAAAGAAAGAAAGAAAGAAAGAAAGAAAGAAAGAAAGAAAGAAAGAAAGAAAGAAAGAAAGAAAGAAAGAAAGAAAGAAAGAAAGAAAGAAAGAAAGAAAGAAAGAAAGAAAGAAAGAAAGAAAGAGAAAGTTAATACGCCAAGAAATTTGGGTATTAAGGGATAAAGCACCTATATAGATACTGGAGGAAGGGATAATGTGGGAATTTCCTTTTTCTCCAGTAAAACGTGTATTTCTTATCCCAATCGTTAACTCTTTCTTTGAAGCACGTAATACACACACATACACATACACATACACACCAAAGAAAAGGAGATAAAGATTTTCCTTCAAAGAGGAAGAGAAATCCTGCGGCTCAGACCAGAGGACAGTGGAAAACTGTAATGAGTACCATGTATAATGTATGATTTAAGGATTTTCTTATGTCGCAATTGCTCTCTTTCCACCGAACTTTTCTTGTGCCAGTACAGTGCCAGAACCAGTTCTTCCTTTTTGAACAGCCAGTTGTGCAAAAAGTCCCGGTTCAGAGCCAGGAAAACTGCTACTATGCCAGTCCCCAACAGTCTGCAGAGCAACATGCAAGAACCAAATATGTCACGGCTTTTTGTTGTGACCGGTCAAAACACTGTGGCTGTGTCAAGCCAGCTGTGAAGTGTAATGATCCTTCAGTATACATAAATACATTGATGTAATGATGAAGGGTTCAATAACGCTGATGCAAAATGACAGTATCAGTCAGACATGTGATCCTCATCAATGCAATTTTTAGAGTGGCCTTTTTTAGTCTATTCTTATTAAAGCAATGCATTGTTTTCCATTTAACCCTGAGTTGAGCCCAGAAATAAAACTGTAAGGTTCCTGGTTCGATTCCCGGCCCGGTGGGTCTTTCTGTGTGGAGTTTGCATGTTCTCCCCGTGCTTGTGTGGGTTCCCTCCGGGTACTCCGGCTTCCTCCCACAGTCCAAAAACATGCAGGGTAGGTTGATTGATCGCACTAATTTGCCCGTAGGTTCGAATGTGAGTGTGCATGTTTGTCTGTCTTTCTATTTGGCCCTGCGATGGACTGGCGACCTGTCCAGGGTGGACCCCTGCCTTTCGCCTACTATGCGTCGGGATAGGCTCGGACAGACCCCCGTGACCCAGCGACGGATTAAGTGGGTATAGATAATGGATGGATCGACTTCACTGAATATTTACTAATGAAAATCAGACTCTGCTGATTCAACAGATTAATTTAAAAACTAGACTAATGGAACTGGCCATGACAAATTAGTTGGTACCGCTGGAAAAGAATGAAAAGAATTTGACCATAGAGAAATGGTTTATTAAAGTGTGCCCTGCACTTTATATCACAGGTTTTAATGTTTCAGTCAGTCAGTTTGACTATTTAAAGAAGGTAAAGAAGCTATTTCTGCTGTTTGGTATCATGATACTTGCTGTACAGAACATGGAGCAGAGAAAGCAAAGGAGATTGGTGGAACCAGAAATAACATTTTAGACAAGTAAGTTAAAAGTAAAGGCTATAAGACCATGTCCAAGCAGCTTGATCTTTCTGTGCTTACAGAACTACAGAAGTTTAGTCCATGAGATGGTAGCGATGTGGCCACAAAAGGAAGATTGATGACAAATTCAAGAGACTTGTTATAGTAGAGTCCAGAACAACAAACGTGCTCCATAGAGTCTCAGTCTGTCTCAGTCATGAGTCATGAGTCCTCCAACAGCAAGAAAACGCAACTATAAACACCCAAGAATGTCCGAGAACAAAACATTGAACTATTCTAAAGTGACCTTCTATGAGAGTTAATCTAAATCCTGGAGAACCTCAACGGAAAGTGCTGAGAAATGCAGTCTGAAGATGAAATCCTTCAAACCTGAGGCTAATGAAGCAGTTTTGTTCATGAGGAGTGGACCAAAATACCTGTCTACAGGTGCAGAAGTCTCATTGAGAGTTAGAGAAACCACTTGATTGCAGTTACTGCCTCAAACTATGGAAAGTAATTTTCCTCAACTAGAAACTTAAAATATTACAACACTAGAAATGTGTTTAGGTCCACTGGTGTTTCAGATAGTTGGAGTTTAAACACAACTCCAGATAACAGTCAGGCTCACATCCTCCTTTCCACATCTCCAACTTTTGCGGCTCAGCAATTCCTATTCTGGATAAACTAACTGTGGCAGAGAGCAGTCTAACTGCCCCAAAACTAAGGCGTAGGGTGTGATGGGATCTGGGTCTGAGATATCAAGGAAACATAACCCAGTGGCCTGGAGTTGAGGATACTCTCAACCTCAAGCAAAAGGGTTCTCAACACTTCCTCTGACACAGTATGAGCTTCTAATGTGGTGTGTAAAGGTGCCTTCATGGATTGCACCTCTCTTTCCCATGACCCCACAATATTGGGAGCATTAGGGGGATTGCTGAACCGGATTTGTTCTGTTGCCAGTTGTTTCCAGAGGGCTTGCTCCAGAATGCAGAAAGCTTCATGAAGTTCCTTACCTTTGAAGTTTGTGCCTTGGTCGGGAAGGAGTTGAAAGGGCTTTCCTCTACAAGCTATGAATTGTCTGAATGACATCAAGAAGGAATTAGCATCCATGTTTACCACAAGATCCAGGTGGACTGTGCAAGTCGTTAGACATTTGAAGAGGATGCCCCACCTCCTCTCATTGTGTTGCCCCACTTTAACAAGCATATTGCCAAAACAGTCCATCCCAGTTGAGTAGAAGGCAGGTTGGAAGAGCTTCAAACTTGAAGACTTGGCAGATCAGCCATTCTTAGGACATTTGGTTGACCTCACTTTTTACATTCTGGACAGTGATGCTGATGATTCCTGACACGTTCGACTCCAGGATAGTGAATATGGTCATCGCAATGCTGGATTAGAAGCTTTGTGACTGGGTGAGAGTATCTAGCAGTACCAGATGCAGTACTGTGTGGTAGCCTTCATTAGTTCCTGATAAGTGCTGAATTGTCGAATGTCAGGTATTGCTGGACTAAAGGGTCTTGTCAGAAGGCCGCAGAAAACTGGCTTCCTCAGCTCCTCCACTTCCTCCTTAGGTTGAACTGTAGTTGTTGTTGGCCAGTGGCTGGCTGGCAGCCAAAGAAAGGTTGGTCCCAAGCTCCAGCAATTCTCTCCAATGAACTGAACCAGGGTCTCCTCTCTTGTGATCTCATCTGCAGGATTGGTTCCTATAAATATGCTGCTTACAAACACCTTATACCAGCAATATTCTGAGTGGAGCCAACTGAGTACCGTAGTTTATCTGTGTTGCATGATAATCTTGGCTCTGGTTGTGTATGGAACAAGGAACCCAAGCGGGTCGTACTTCTGGGCAAGCAGCCAATAGATGTTACGCATGGTTGGCTCTTGACTGTCAACCCGGTGGTGCTTATACTGCAGTGTACCAGTCTTGTACTGCCATATGAGTTCTAGAGTGCACTCTTGGGGGTTTGCTGACTCTTGGGAGAACCAGACCACACTGCTCTTGGACTGTATCTTTCTTTGTAAGTGGCTAATGACTGCCAAAACATTACTAGCCCATGCCAAAGTTCAAATCCCCACTCCATGAGGACAGACTGCAGGCGATCAACCAACTTCTTGGCTTGCACCTCGGAGGGAATACTGTAAACAGTTATCAATGTAGAAATTACATTCCACTGACAGACAAGCATCCTCTTCGGGCTTGGTGTGCTTTTGTACAAACATAGTGCAACAAGGGCTGCATGTAGTTTCAAAGGGGAGCACTTGCCATTTGGAGATGCTGGATTTCTCATCTACCTTCATGTCTTGCCACAGTAAACAGAGGTAAGGTTTGTTTTCTTCCAGCAAAAAGACTTGGTGGAACATCCCTTCACATCACTGCTGATAGCGACTGGGTGTTCCCTGAACCTGAGAACTAGCCCTCCCCAATAATTTGTGGATTTCCTCGGAGTAGGCCATTGCCTTTGATGGTTCTCTGACTAACCACCTCTCCATCCCACATAGCTGAGCTAAGACTGCCTCGCATCTTGCTTAGTGCAAAGGGAGAGCCTCCTTCCACAATAATGGGGTTGTGTAGCGTTTCACTCCAGCCACAGTAATCCTGACATCAAGGCTTTTGAATGGCTTCAGCAACTTCTCGGGACCTGGTAATTAGCCATTTACTCCGATATGGCAAGGTATCCTTTTTTCACAATCTCTCAACATGGTTGAAGTGTTCGGTGTCTGGTGCGGTAGCTGAGGTGAAAAGGCACTGCTATAGGGTTAGCTGGTGATCCAAGGCTCTTAACAGACCTTGTAGAGTCCATCCAAGTCTGGTGTGCACAGCTGCGGGTCACCTGGAGGACCCAGGTGTACTGGCTCCACTGGCATGATCACATGTGGATTGTCTGACCCAATTAGCAGCAGTGGTTGTGCTTCATTTATATCTGGCTGTGGCAGGTCTTTCAGATGATGGCATCTCTCCTGTAAAGCTTGGACTGTATAAATTTGGTGCACAAGGCCGAGTTCCTTTGCAGTGAAGCGGTGTGGACCTGGAAGGACTTGCCAAGCTGTGATGGAGGAGCTATGGAAAATGACACACTGACACCATGGATATTGCAGATGTATTGACAGACAGTGCGGAGTGCTAGGTTCTCAGCTCAATACCCTTGGAGCCCCAAGCAATCAGCTGCTTCGCATAGAAGTATGGTGCACTCCAAACCATCAGTCAGCCGTTGCAAATCTCTTGGCAGCTGGTCATGTTCCTCTTTTATACTCTGGATATATTGTAGAACCTCAGGAGAAGTAGCATCTTTAATCTGCTCATTATATGCAAGGCAGGGGTTCAAGGAACAGCCCACCTCGTAGTCCTGAAGGTATGATGGCAGCCGTGTACATCGATGTGGCTGATCAGATGCTCTGTTTCAGTCTTTCTGTTATATGCTGAACATACTAGGCTAAAGTGGCTGCTAAGATCCAGCTCGAAGGACCAAGGATTGTGTAGAAGACTGCAAGGATCTAAGGCGGCACCAAGCGCTCCAGAATGTCGAGTCAGGACACAGGTAATGTTCAGGTGAGGGTGGAAACAAACAGGCAGAGTCCAGCAAATAAATGTATCACTTTCTTCCAAGTGATTGGGTTTATTTCAGATGTGTGTGTAGTTTTTGTAAACAAGGATAATAATACAAATTGTTATGAAATGAACTTGCCTTATGGACAGAAATGATACCGGAAATGCACATAGATACCTAAATAGAGCCAATATAGCTCCAGACTGGCTATATAAACTAAAGTCAACGTTTATGAACTAATGCTTATCACACAGTTACACAACAAGTAATTTATGCATATACACAGTTATATTGTGTATCTACCAATACACAGATAGCGGAAACAGCAACACAACAACAACAATTTTTTTTTCTGCCACCGCAACAACTACCGGCCATTTATTCATACTGTAGCACTAGCAAAGCATGAATTGGAAGAATACTGGAGAACCTATAAATGGTTTCAGAATTCAGACTTTATTGGCAAGTCATTGAATACAGCATCACACAACACAGAGGGGTATGATTAGCTGCCACATCCATCTCACCCATGGTGTAAAAACCACCAGAACACTACTCCCCAGGATGAGACAACAATTGTAACAAGGTGACCAAACAACAACAGAAATGGCAAAACCACACATATAACCAGACTCAGAAAATGAAAAGCTCTGGGAAACATGGCAACCCACAAGTCCCTGTGCCATTCCAACCGACAGCACCACCACCAAGATAGCCTCCACTACAAAAGGAGCCGCCACGCCGGATCTGTAGCAGCTTCCTCGCCCTCAAGCTTGCCTTTTCTGCCATTACAGTCATCAGCTGGGTGTCGGTGGAGGTCCATCCATCTGCTAGTGAGCCAGTGGTGCCTGGTAAAACGCTTGGTCGCACCAGACAGTTAGTACACCCTGTGTCTATTAGGGCCTGACAGTGTTGACTGTCAGATTAAGTCCTCTGGTATGACCAAACCGTCCCACCAGCATGCAGCGGCCTTGGAGGGGTATTGAAGTTTGGGATGACAGCCCCCTCACCTGGTCATCCCGTTGTCGTTTCCGTCCGGCGTTGTTGTTCTGGCTCTTGGTGCGGGTGCAGGGGGGCGGGGCAGTCACGTGCCATGTGTACGGGCTTGCGACACCTGTAACAGCTGTCTGACCGTTGAGTGTTGTCGTAGTCAGCCCTCCTGACACACGGTGGAGCGTATATGGCTGATGATTTGTCTAACTGCAGGTCACTGCAGGTCTGCAGTCTTGTAGTCCATTCATAATATAAGAACCTAACACATTTACATTATTATAAAATAATGTTCTCTGCATTCCATTCAGTGATAAAAGCTAAATATTACATACACAAAATATTACATCATCACAAAAGGTCATTAATGTTTATTTTCTTTTTAATCGCAAGATGATCCCCATGAAATAATCAATAGACTAAAAACTTTCATTGCTCAGAGACTTTATACTTCAAACTTTATTCTTTTATTTTTCACTAATAATATTAATTAAAAAATAGTAATTGTAATCTTTTATTTTTCTTTTTTATCCTGCATGTTGCTTTGTTTTTATTCATAGTTCCATGGTTATATCACAGATCAAAGAATAAGTACATAATTATGAAGAATTGTAAACGATTGTAGTCTCGTTTTATTTCTGATCAATTTTGTGATCAGTTTTGTATCTTTCTTGTAGTGCAGTATCTCCAACTGTCCTTTTAGATCATTTTTCTTTCCTTACAGATTCATCTCCTCACAGATTCACCTATGACAAATTTTTATGATAATTTGTTTGTTCAACTTAAGTTTAATTTTATAACTGTAGCTCATGTGGCGCAAACATCATTAATTAATAAACATTTATGTATGGAGAAATGTATTAACTAATCCAACTCTATAAACTTAAAGCTTGTCTCTTAATCTTTCCCCGTCTGCAGGTCTAAACAACTGCTTATCAGACAGATAAGCATCCACTAACTCAGACAGAGACAGAGCATTAGAGAGGGGGGAAGGAAAGCCTTCTGGTGTTCTAATTCCTCCAATATAGTCCATTTAGATTTAAATTCACTTTATCAATCCTCAAGGTGAAAGTAATCAAAATTACTGATATGCCTTTGTTTCCTTTTTTCTTTTTTTCATGTCTTTCATTTTTTTTCCTGTTTCTCATTTGCACCATGTCTCACATGCAAAATGCACAATAGATATTTTTAGTCCCTTTCTGGCGTTTTTTACACTCAGATTACTATTTGGATGGACATTATATTCTTTTAGCCACACATGCACACATTCAAATCCAAATTTATCACACATATCTTCATACAAAAAAAAAAACACCCAAATGTGTTTCCAATCTTTTAACACTTCTTTGCCTCATTTCGTCCCTCGCCGGCCCCCCACGCATAGTTGGTCACTGATTTTAGAAAATAGCCTTTGCTATTAGCTTAGGTTCGTTTCCAGGCACAACCTTGAATCAAAGCCCGCACAGACCCTGACTGGGTCCAGCATAAACCACCAGCCTACCTGATGGGTGACTGACCCCGTCAGCTCTTCAAGCGTGGTTTTCCCAAGGATTAGTCCATACTAATCAAACACACTGGGACTCCCCCGGTCCCCACTAGGTCACATCAGGAAAGTCCAAACAAATGTCAAAAGAAACCACACTGTCTCGGAAAGTCTCCAGCAACAAATGTTAAATTAGACCACACATCCGCACAGAAGGTCCTCCAACAAATGTAAGCAGTGATATGCACAAAACCCCAAAAGTCTCAAAACAATCCACAGAGCTCTTTAAAAAGTCATTAAAACTACTCAACCTTTCGTCCATCAACTCACTCATGAAACACTTTAAAAGCTAAATAAATGAAACCTAAAAAATCACCAGGGGTCTTCAGAACATTAATAGTGCACCTCCCACTCCCCGAAGGGACATCTGGTACACATCCCTGAAGGCTACGTGGGGTAAGGTTGGGAGGTAGTTTTCCCAAGGACGTCTGCTCCACGACGGGAACAATTGCACAGGCGATGTCCCTTCATGATCGCCACAATGTTGTGGAAAAATGTATTAACACCTCTGTATAGAATGTTTTAGCCCCACAAACCGCTGGGTGACTATCTGGACTGAAACTGAGTTCATTAGATGATCATTAATAATGACGTGAGAGAATAATTCAATTTAATTTTTTGAAATCAATTCATTTTATTTATATAGCGTCTATTACAACACAAGTTGTCTATAGGATCTTTCCAGAGACCCAGAACATGACCCCCGAGCAATTATTACATGAACAACGGCAGGTAAAAACTTCCCTAGTGGAAGAAAAACCTTAAGCCAAACAGTGGCAAGAAAAACTCTCCTTTAAGAGGGAAGAAACCTTGAGCAGGACCTGGATCATAAGGGGGGACCCTCCTGAATGCCAGCCGGGTAGAAAAGGAAGTAGAGAGAGAGGAGAGACAGATACATTAGTATAATTATCCATTAGCAGCAGAACTAAGACTTCCGTATATATATGGGGTGATATATGGTTAGTTGGTGATCCACATAGACGAGGACTGCAGGTCAGAATGTCAGCAGGTATCCAACAGAGACATCTATACAGACAGGTGGAGGTAACACTGGGATGGTCAGAGGGTGGGACTGCAGGTCAGGATGTCAGCAGGTATCCAACAGAGACATCTATACAGACAGGTGGAGGTAAACACTGGGATGGTCAGAGGGTGGGACTGCAGACTACAGCATGCAGCTCCTGAGGATCAGGTCTGCAGAACATGTACAGAAGAGAAAGAGGAGACAGACCAGCACAACAAACTACAAGAAGAACTAGAACTAGAAGAATCATGTTGGTGTCTCCCTGCAGCAGGTCTACAGCAGCAGATCCATGATGAAGCTGTGTTGAAGACCAGCTGCTCTAGTCTGGTCCTGCAGCTGCAGCTGTGACTACTGGTCCTAACACACTAAAGTACTAACTATATGTTTTATTAAACAGAAACATTTTAAGTTTGGTTTTAAACTGGAAGTTGGTTCCATATAGATGTTTCCTGATAACAGAAATCCCGTCCTCCAAATCTACATTTAGATCTTCTAGCAACTACGAGTAAACCTGCACTCTGAGAACGGAGATATCTATTAGGAACATATGGTTCTGTCAGGTCTTGCAAATATCACAGCACTAGACCATTTTGGACTTTATCTGCAAGCAATAAAATTCTGAACTGGATTCTGAGTTTTCCGGGGAGGGAAATGGAGGGAAGCGAACACTGGAGAGACGTGGTCTCTCTTGTTGATTCCTGTCAGGATTTGCGCTGCTGCATTTTGGATCAGTTGGAGGATATTCAGAGAATTACTTGGACACAACAGTACATTACAGTAATCCAGTCTAGAAGATATGAACGCGTGAATTAGTTTTTCAGCATCACCCTAGGAGAGGATGCTCCTAATGATTGCGATATTACGGAGGTGGAAAAACACAGTCTTACTAACCTGATTAATATGCTGTTTAAATGACAAATCCTGATCGAAAATTACACCAAGGTGTCGCACAGTTTTACTGGAGGCCATCGCAACGTTATCTAAATTCTTCCGTAGGTGTTTGGGACCAAAAACAATAACCTCTGTTTTATTAAGAATTTAAAAGTAAAAGGTTAGTGGGCATCCTGACCAAAATGTCCTGTTAGCCTGAAGTTTGGCTAATGGTTCTGTTTCATCTGGCTTCATAGACAAATACAGCTGTGTATCATCAGTATAGCAATGAAAATTTATGCTGTGGTTCTGGATAATACTTCCCAAGGGCTGCATGTATAAGTTGAACAAGATTGGCCCTAGCACTGAACCCTGCGGGACACCATAGCAGACCCTTGTCTGTTTTGAAGAAACCTCATGAACATGAACAAACTGGAATCTATCAGATAGATATGATTTAAACCAACCTAGAGCTGTCCTGTTAATCCCAACAACATACTTTAACCTGTCCAGTAAAATGCTGTAATCTATAGTATCAAAAGCAGCACTGAGGTCCAGTAAAACCAGCATGGACACTTACCCATTATCTGAGGTCCAACAGAACCCGTATGGACACTAACCCATTATCTGAGGCCATAAGAAGATAATTCGTGACTTGAACCAGTGCTGTTTCTGTGCTATGATGCCCTCTGAACTCTGACTGAAAAACTCCAAATAATTTTTATACAATAATAATAAAATATAATTTCTAAACAAATGGTCACACAGCTGGCTTGCAACTAACTTTTCCAGAATTTTAGAGATAAATGGAAGGTTGGAAATTGGTCTATAATTTGCTAAAATGCCTGGGTCAAAAGAGGGTTCTTTTTCAGTAATGGTTTAATTACTGCAACTTTAAAAACCTGTGGCACATATCCTAAGATTGGGGATAAGTTATTTGGTCTTTTATTGTACCAATGAGAGAGAAAATTTTTTTGAGTAGTCGAGTTGGGATGGGGTCTAACAGACACGTGGATGATTTAGCTCTATTGGCGACTGAGGTCAGCTCAGGGACGTCTACAGGAACTAAACAGTCTAGAGTCAGCTCAGCGAGGTCTACAGGAACTAAACAGTCTAGAGTCAGCTCAGGGAGGTCTACAGGAACTAAACAGTCTAGAGTCAGCTCAGGGAGGTCTACAGGAACTAAACAGTCTAGAGTCAGCTCAGGGAGGTCTACAGGAACAAAACAGTCTAGAGTCAGCTCAGGGAGGTCTACAGGAACAAAACAGTCTAGAGTCAGGTCAGGGCCTAAGGGAGTTGCTAAAGCTGAAGAAATGGCCACAGCCACTGGCGGATGGGCCTGGTTGATTTCCTCTCTAATTCTGACAATTTTATTGGTAAAGAAGCTCATAAAGTCTTCACTACTGAGAGCTGTGGGAATGCACGGAGCAACAGAGTTGTGGCTCTTTGTCAGCCTGGCTACAGTGCTGAACAGAAAACTTGTTGTTTTTTTTATTATCCTCTATCAACACTGAATAATAAGCTGTTCTAGCTTTGCAAAGCACTTTTTTATATACTATTAGACTATCTTTCCATGCACAATAAATATCTACAGACCTACAAGAGTACCACTTTCTTTCCATTTTACACACTTTCTGTTTTAGCATACAAATGTGCAAGTTACACCAGGGAGTTAAGCTCCTATGGTTAGAGACCCTCTTTCTCAAAGGAGCAACTGCATCTAAAGCTGAGTGCAGCAACTCTGCAGTGTTACTGACAAGGAAATCAACATCTGCAGAGGTAGAACCTAGGTCACAGCCTTCAACTGCTTCACTATGTTCCACTGTAGGAAGAGGAAGAGCAATGGTCTCCCTAAATTTAGTAAAAGCTTTATCGGATAGACATCTGCTGAAGTAATTCCTCTTATTATGCGTCCAGTTGACAATGTTAAATTTAAACATTATTAAATAGTGAATTAAAACAAATTTTGTGGCAAAAAAAAGATACCAGCCAGTCTGACTAAAACCTTTTGACAATTATACAAAAAGACAAATAAAACCCTAAAAGAGAAAAAAAAGACTGTTTTTCAACATGGAAGAACGGCTTCTAATGTTAAAATCTGCAGTATTTGTGAACATTATCCGCTGCATTCATGAGGGCCGTTTTGAACTGAATTCCAATCAGTACTTGCATCTTCTTTAATAAACATTGTTGGGTGTTTTAATATCGCCCACAATCAAAATTGCAGATATTAATGTTCTGTTGATAGATACTGTTCAGCATTTGGAAATACTGGTAGCAAACAACAAAAATGTTTATAAAAACACATTGGCAATGGTAAGACAATAAGTTTGAGGGAAAACTTTGTGATCTGTGTTTGAGTGTTGTAATCCTCTAAGGCAAATTAGAATGCATTAAAGGGAGATTCAAACCACATTTGGAGCAAAGTAATGACGTTGCTCTTTAGTAGCTGGCATGTGCAAAAGAAAACCTGATTTAAAAAGCATTCCTCAGTTGACCCAGGACTGAACATGCTCTAGCAGTGGCCCAGAAAAATTCTGAAAAAGGGTAGACGAGACATGTATGGATGCATGCATGGCTAGCGCCTCCTCTGTGATGGTTGCCAAAACCCAAACCAGTGATCTGGAAAAAGGGCCAATAAACTCCCGGAAATACCTGTGATAGAGGGAAGTGGCATACAGACAGCTTTATTTGGATGCAATCACAACAACTGCACCTCAAGGTCCAGAGGGGCAAATAAGCAATTTACTGTACGTCTCTGTACATGTTCAAAGCCACAGCAACCATAGCTGCATGCTGTCACGTGAGGCCTCAAACATGCCTGCTTACACACCCACACATGGGCATAATAAAGAAAAAAACACACACACACACACAAAAAACCTCCATCAAAGGTGGGATTACTTTGTCCAGTTATGATTCAGTATGTCTCACGTGTTGGGTTATGACAGTGGCAAAAAAAGCAGGACCCATTAGAACAACCCCACACATCCGTGTCACATATCAGATCTCATCAACTTAAAACTACTGGATATGTGTGAAATTTGGGAGGAAAACGAGAGGAACGTTTAGGGATCAAGCACATTTGACAGGATTAACACTGCCTCCCCCTGGCGTTGCTGGAGCACTACTAGATGAAGAGTTTATGAAGCCACAGCAACTTTGCAACTTTGCACACATGAAAAGTTAATTTCACAACTTCTATAAGGCGAGTGTTGTGCAAATAAATCCTACTCTTGCATTTAAAAATGAATAATTTAATCTAAATAACTCTTTAATCTAAACTCTTTAAACTGGCTAAAGCACTTCTGTGATTTGCAGTTTGTTGAAGAAATAAATCTGACAATTTCCGGTTATAACCCAAATAACTGACTCTGATGGAAATCATTGTATGATTACCAGTATTTGTAAATCAGCTGACACAAATTAAGTAAATAGACCACCAGGGGAAAAATAAATCACTCGTCTACAAACACATCTACTTAAATGATCTTCATGAATCACATTCAATGAATGTTATATTTAAAGAAGCGGACGCGTGGTGGTTTGGTGGTAGCGCTGTTACGTCACAGCTAGAAGGTCCTGTTGTTGCTTCAATTTCATTTAATACATAATGGAGAAAAAATACAGGGAAATAAACAACGTCCGATAGTTATCTTAACTCTTTCAGCGTCTTTAAATATGCAAAATAAACAATTTACAACAAGGTATGTGGGAAATTTACAGGTGCCTGTTAAAACCTACATTGCAAAGACTGCAGCGTGACATTTTTCAGCGTGTTGAGTTTTTGGATTTTTGAGCTATGAGAAAAGCAATAAAAAAACAGTGACGTCATTACGTACCGCGGGACGTTTCGGAAAAGATAAACAAAAAGGAAGGAAGCCTTCGGAAACACAATCGCGGCAAAATCGGTTCAAAATTTAGCTCACGAGCTAAAGTTAGCAGCTTTATGTTCCCTTTTCGTGGTTTAGGTGTTTATTATTAGGCGTGTGCAATCATGGACAACTCATTATTGTTTCGTATGAGTGCGTTTTCCGAGCAAGGAGGGAGAAAATACATGGAGGATGTTGTCGAGATTAGGATCGAGTACGAGCCGTCGGCGTCGGCAGTCGAAGATTATCCGAAGTCGCAGAGAGATGGTGGACAGGGGCAGGCGGAGAACGGGTTTACCAAACAGACACATCACCGCGCCGAATCCGGTCCAGCTACTGCAGCGTGGGTAGAGAGCTTATCAGAGGAGGACATTTGCAGCGTCGGTGCCCCACTTCCACACGAAAAATCCGCAGACAATATAGTTGACACTCGGAGGTCTGTGGCGTTTTTCGCTGTTTTTGATGGTCACGGGGGTCGGGAAGCAGCACATTTTGCGAGCGAGCATCTGTGGGATTTGTTAAAGAGGCAGCGGGGGTTTTGGTCCAAGGATCACAGCGAGGTGTGTGCTGCTCTACGGAAAGGCTTCATCGCCTGTCACCACGCGATGTGGAAAGAGCTCCGTAAGTGATTCAAATAAGAGCCCTACTTACACTTTCCTCTTCATTATTCATCCCTGTTTCTGGCCTGTTTATTTATCTAAGCATGTTAAATGTGCTTCGTGCTAACATTACTTACGATCCATATGAATAAAAACGAAGAATTTGCCATATCCATACCTTTTTTCCCCCACGACTAGAAAGGGTATATGGTAGTTGGCACCCTTGCATGCTTTAATTGCTTTATAATGTGCAGTTATGATCAAGCTTGACATAACGGGGCATAAAAAATAAGATAATGTAGTCCTTATCAGGCATTAAGGTCAGGAAACTATATCCTCAGATCAACAACGACAGAAAACATGGCAGGGTTAGGCATTGCTTATTTAATACAGCCAGGGCAACATGCATCAGTAATATATGAAACACAAAGAGAGTAACAAGCAGTCAGGTGCTGGTAATCAAATGCATTTGAGTTTTAGTCACCAGCAGTTGTAACTGCCTATGTCAAAGCAGAGGTGATGACAGTTTGATATCTGGAGCATGCAGGTTTTTTGTTAACACAATGCCAAGAAGGAAAGGCATCAGTTATGATCTTAGAGAAGCAACTGTTGCTGCCAGTCAACGAGGGAAGGGTTATGATGCTATTTCAAACCAATTTGGAGTCCATCATTTTACAGTGAGAAAGTTTATTCACAAGTAGAAAACATGCAAGGAATTTTCAGACATTCCTGGTTGTGGATCTTATACTGTAAAAAAAACAACAAAGCCTTTGTTGTTTCTAAAGACGGATTTTGATAATTGTTTTTCTACTTGATGGGGCAGCCATGTAGCCTCGGAAGCTGACGGACCCCCCCCCCCCTTCTGGCCCACTGCATGTCAATCAAACTTATCAAAAAGTCACAGCTCCTTCAGCCTCAAAAATTTATTTGCAGACCTGCTGTCATTTACACTGGGATAAACCATTTAACCTGTTGACCTGACGGTGAAATGAATTTAACATGAGAGTCAGTGGAGATTGACTCGCCCTAGGAGCCTCTATCGGTCAGTCGAGAGAGTGCAACAAAACGTAGCTCTGCATGAGCGTCAGTGCAGAAGCTATATGGTTGGCGTATGACGTGGATGTCCCAGCAAGTTCACGCCAAGGTAAAAAAATATGTTGTGCTAATTGTAAATTGTGAATAATAACAAAAAACAAAGTCTGTGGATCTGTAGCCCAAATTTAACATGTTACATGTTACGGTGGTTAATTTTAGGAGTTTTAGAGGGAGAGTACAGAAGATTGACTTCTCAGAAGTGTTGCCAGCTTCTTCTCTGTAAGAGCGAGCAACGCAGCAAAGCCCGTTTTTGCAAAGCTGCATCAGAACAAACCACAAGATTTCTGGAACAACAGCCTTTCAACTGCTGCCAAAATGTAGATGCTTGGTTATAGTGCACAAAGCCACATACCAGCTGTCGAGCACGGAGGTGGAGGGGGTTGATATGGGCTTAATTTGCAGCCACAGGATAGGAGTCATGTGTTCAAGCATATGTTTGAATAAATGAAAAATAAAAGAGTCAGTGTTGCAATTCCCAGTCAAAGTCCAGGCTTCAATCTAACTGAAATGCAGTTGTGGGACCTTGAGAGAGCTGCACATAACCAAATGCATGAAATCCTCAGTGACTGTCGAGAGAAGCGGAGCCAAAGTTGCTCCACAGTCATGTGAGAATAGAGACACCAATGATGCCTGTTAGTCATTCCACGAGCTTTTGAATCACGGGGTCTACTTTGTTTTTTCCACACTGTTTCAGCTTGTTGGCTTAGTTTTTATTTGTCAAATAAATAATGATCCAGAGCAAGATGTAATGGTTTGTTTCGCCTGAAGCCGGTGAGGACCAACCAGGACATCAGCCTTAGACTTAGACGAGCATATTGAGTTCACCGTCTTCACCAAAGACAGTTGGCGTGTGGAGAGTCGGGACCAAACCAGCAGCCTCCTGGCTGGAGGAGAAGCACTCAACTGGAAAAGAAAGGATGCTCATTTTGAAAACCGTGGCAAAGTCAGGTGTATGACACCATCAACCCCCTTCATCTCTTTATTTACCCATTTCTCCTTACAGCGGAATGGCCGAAGACTATGACCGGTCTGCCCAGTACGTCAGGCACCACGGCGAGCGTCGTCGTGATCCGCGGAGTTCACATGTATGTCGCTCACGTAGGGGATTCAGCAGTAGTAGTTGGAGTTCAGGAGAATGACTGCGACATCTCACTCCAAGCGCTAGAAATAACACAAGACCATAAGCCCGAGCTGCCTAAAGAAAAAGAAAGGATTGAGCGTCTGGGTGGCAGGTGAGTACTGAGCAGATCTTCGCCCGTTGCTCCGTCTGTGGAAGCTCTAATTTAAGTAAATCATTTTTTCACAATTTCATTGACTACAGCCTCTTTTTGTCTTTTAATTGTAGCGTAATGAAGAAATCTGGGGTGAACAGAGTCGTCTGGAAGAGGCCCCGGCTGACCCATAACGGCCCTGTGAGGAGGAGCACAGTCATAGACCAGATCCCGTTCCTGGCTGTGGCCCGATCCCTTGGTAAAGAGCACGGCCTCTCCTCCATAAATTTACACTAGATGGAAAATTGTTGATCACAACTTGTTTTGTTTTGTTTGTTTTGTTCACAGGCGATCTCTGGAGCTACGATTTCTACAGTGGAGAGTTTGTGGTTTCTCCAGAACCTGACACCACCGTGATGACCCTTGATCCCAAACGGCATCGCTACATCATTCTCGGCAGTGATGGACTGTGGAATATGATGCCACCCAAGAATGCTGTTAACATGTGTCATAGCCACGATAAGATGGTGGTATGTATTCACGTAACTATACGTTACACGTTCACATGGTTTTAGATGAAGAACTATTGTTTACAGAGGATTAAACAATCCTAGCTTCTTCCAAAGCAAGATTATTTTCCTTTTTATTTTTTTTAGCACTGCAGTTCAAATTGTGATGAAAAGGCTGTTTTTGTTTGTCCGGGTTTCTCAAGGGCCCAAAGGGAATGTCTTGTGCCCGGAGGCTGGGATGCACAGCGCTACTATTCTGGAAAGAGCGCATGCTCCGTGCAGACAACACTACGGTCATCGTCCTGGCCCTGCAGGAGCGTGGAAGTGCGCCTATCCCAATGCATCGAGATGAGATTCTCGTTGACATGGCCACAGGGATTGACCAGATTCCCTACCCTGGAACACCTTATAACACATGCGAGGTCCAGAAGGTCAGAGCCATGGCTTTGTTGCATTTTGCTTTTGGAATGTTTCATTACGAAAATCCAACAGAAAATGAGATCTTTCCAGATGGAGAGTTGCTTCTCCGATCACGGAAAAAATCTACCTGCATGCTCCGATATGTTTGTTTGTTGTTGTTTGCTTATCATTCTATTGTCCTTTTTTTATCTCTTTAAACCATTTTTTATTGTCTGTTTTACATCAGTTAAAACGTGATAGTCGTAGACGCCACTAGCTGCTGATCACAGCTGGCATCCCAGTCACACTTGGTTCACCAACGCACTCTTTGTTTTCGAGGCCAACAGGCGGAGCATGGGGATGGCATGTTTTATGAAGAGGATGAGATATTTGAAGAAGAACATGAGGGATGGACATGCCTGGAGTGGTAGTGAGGTGACTGCTTAGTCTTGAAAATGTATCCGAAGTCTCAGCCTGGTTTTGTCTTAACTCTTGCAGCAAAATTCATCTGTTTGGATAGAGGACCTTCAAAAGACGTGTTTACTCCGATCTGTTCGGGAATATTGGGAATTATGAAGTACTAGTACTAATAATGGTGTTTCTGTATCGCATTTATTTTTTCCCCCAGAATTTACTCGTCACCAATTTAGGAAGGAAAAATGAAAAGATGCTCAATTAAAAACCACATAGTCACTGGTTCTCAACAAGTTAACGCCAATATAACTGACAGTTAACATTAACGTTAGTAACTGTACCACATCATTACAAAAAAAAACTATTGCAGTCCTGCTTTTGAAACGGTGGGTTTAACCACATAAAAGAAAAGTAAACTACCAGTGATGTTCCAGTCATTTAAACCCTTTATATCATTTAAAACAGTACAAGACTCTCAATTTGTTAATGGAAGCTAGTTTTGGATTTAATACCACTAACATGTTTCAAAAATATGGAGCAGTTTAGTATTTATTGATGATATTTTCCTCAAGGCTGCGTAACTGTTGAGGAGCCTTCTCTGTCGTACTTTTTTTGTTTCATTTAGTTTTTTTTAGGGTTTTTTTATGTGATAAATGTGAACTACACACTCTTTAAAACCTGAACTGTTGCTGCAGAGCTGCAGAATGTGGTTCGGCATTTTTCATATCGGTAGGACAGGGCCGAGCCACATTCTTCTCCTGAAAACAGGACTGCCTGCAGATCGGAGGCAGCGTCACCAGTCTGGTCTGGAAGGAAGCATTTAGAATGGGAATATTTAAGGCGGACTCGGGTAGTTTTACATTCCCCTCAAGTCCATCTTAAAAAAAGATCACTGAGTGGTATGAAGATCTGCTTGTAATCATTTATTTTTTTTTTTACACGTTTTCTTAATAGAATTTCAATTTGTATTTGTGAATGCAGAAAAACAATCTGTTTTCACTTTACTTTTAAACCTTAAAGAGCAAATAAATTGTAAATGCCAGTTTGCTTTTCTTTGTTGTCCAGCAAAATGTGGAAGTGAGTGCAAATTTCTGCATTTTCTTCCTCTCAGTGATCCGAACTGTCGGGTAAATAGAGGAAAGAGCAGATCTAAACCAGGTTAGATCGTGTCTCCAGCAGATCCCCGAGAGCCTGCGTTGGTATAGATAATGGATGGATAAATACACATTTTTTAATCATTACATATATTTTGGTGTTTTTTTTTTTTTCTTTACTTCTCTGGCCCAACATTTTTGAAACATGTTAAATGCAAAAGTCTTTCTAAGAATTGACTTCAACATTTCATGCTGTCTTTTTTTTCAATTTAGACAGTTTTAATGTAATTTAAATGACATTTATTTATGACTTTCCAGCTATTTCAAAGTCATACAGACAATCGGTGCCAACGTAAAAACAAATGCCACATCCTTCAAATGCGGATTCTGGTATTGGATGTTAAAAAGCGTCGCAATCGACCAGATAAAAACACGACCGGTTGCTTTGCAGAAATGATGACGCACTAATGGCTTCGTTCATTTATTTTACATGCGCTTAATGCAGTCTGGAGTCGCTCGTCTAATGTAGGAAGGCTGTGTGGGAAGGAAGGAGCATTTTCAAAAGGGGAAATGACTTCAGCAATACACCAATTTATTTATTAATTTAAGGGAACAGATGTAATTAAGAATGTTTGACCACTCTTTCACTTGTTTTCACTTGTTATTAATATATCCATGTTTATCATTTTTAAACACACAGTGCTCTAATAATATTAGATTCATTTAAATGTCTCATTGTGTTTTTATTTTTACTTTAGAGCTTGTTCATTAGTGATCACTTCCACCAGTGTGTTTCATTTTAGTGTTAGACTAAAGGCTTTTTCTCTAATCTCAGTTGTAAGTTGTGACCATATTAGCAGTGAAAGTGCATAGCTTTAAATAAAGTTGGGTTTTTTTTTTTTGTTTGCGTTATTCCAGCTGAGCGACCTCGCAAACGCCCCATCCACGTTCAAAGACGGCTCCAGACCTCTGGTCCAGGCATTCGGGCTGTATGAAGCAGCTTTCTGCGCCACCACGCAGCTTTTACCCGACGCCGACTCCGTCAGCGTCACTCTGCCCCCCTCTGACGGCGCGCTGAATGTGTTCGAGAAACAAGACCCGACTACCCTGATGGAGTGCACTACTTCTGCTCCTGCATTAAAAAGGCGCCGCCGTGCCTCACACGGCACCCCTGAGCTTAAAGGTCACTGTCTCCGACCTGGCAGAAGTTCGTCTCAGAAGACGCTTCACAGCGGAGCAGAAAGCGAACATTCCCTTCAGTCTATTGATCAAAACGCAGACGCGAGCTCCTCCGAGGAAGGAGGCCTCCTGCAGCAGCACCAGAACTCGGCCTTGTGCGTCTGCTGAATTTCGCCGCCGCCCAAACACTAAAACAGAGGTCTGCATTGTGTCGGCTTTGCTCTCGTTCCAGGCATGTTACACTTCCGGTTCCAGATGTATACTTTTTTTATACAGTTTTTGTTTTTGTACATATGTGAGAAATGGGCATTGTAAATGTGTGCTTTGTTTTTTTGTTTTTTTTTCCCTCTTGCTCCTCTTCCTCTACCTTTTTTAAATAGTTTTTTAAAGATTTTGAATCTTTAAATTGCTAGTCTAGTTTTATTTTCCTACGTTTAAGTATTTACTGTATTTCCAAAAGCATATTTCGAAGCAAATAGATCCCGTAGTCTGACGTAACTTTGCTTTAACCAGCTTGGAACCCTTGTGCTCATCCAGTTTAGGTTTTTTGTTTTTACGATTGGACTATTTTAGATGAATTTTACCGAATGGACTGTGTGACTGAGGTTAATACAGTTGTTTGGATTCTTGGACTAAGTTTGTTCTTGGGCTGTCGACTGTCATAGGTTTACAGCTCTGAGGGAACGCCGGTCCGCTGCACAGCTGGAATGCCGCAGGCTGCACGCAGCGACCCGAGGTGCTTGTCTGGGCACGGATTTTTGAATGTGTATTTTTTTTATGTTAAATTATGATCCATTGTATCTACAGTTGTCCCTCCTTTAGCTGTGAGAAAGTCTCAAAAGGTACTTTCAACCAGTTCAGTAAAGAACGATTATCCATGCGTTTGTACTATCTGTCTGTAAGCAAAGATGTGTGAGATATAAATGAACCGACACTTTAGTCATCATATCATTTTTTTTTTTTACTTTTATATTGTGCTGTTTCAAGCACCTGCATTAAGTTATTGTGAATTTGGCCAGTAAAATTCTAAAGTAGAAACTGAAATCAGTTCCTGATTACATTGTGCACCTTTTACCGTGTCTTCCTTTTCATGTGTCGATTGCATCCTTTACTTGTACTTCAGCATTTGTTATTGCCAGATTAATCAAAGCTCTGATTTGCTTTAATACAGCAGCTGGTCTTTTGCCTTCTTTTTGCGTAAAATTGTCTAAGTTGCCTTAGCACAATTTAATCTGATTCATATTTGGGACCCAAAAGGTTTAGGCTGGGATATGTGGACATGGATATGGCTGAAGCACAGCAGCATCTATTTACCGTGCACCTTCACGTGTCCTGAAATTGACTCCATGTGCTTATTGTCCCTCAGATACTTAGAGCAGTTTTTGTACAGAATGTCAATATGCAATACAAATTTGTACAGTACATTATTATGCAAAGTGTCTGGGTTTTTCTTGTTTCTGGTATGATCAGATCTAGTCTGTATTTTGTCAAATGTCTGGAGGTTTTGGATGTTACGCGGCATGTGACGTATTGTGACATTTACAATACTTTGGTCTGTCTTTATATCCACTGGAGCCAGTTTTTGTGGCTTACTGTAAAAATTACATTCTTTAAAACTGATTGGATCTGTAACGTCTGTGTGTTGTAATAAAGTTCTCATTTTAGAAAATCCTGCACCTATTTCTAGTTTGATACAACATAATGAAGCAAATAAGCCTTTAAAGCCTGAAATAAGAAATAACGCAGAAAAATCCAAAATGTCAAAAAGTATTAATATTATATTGGAATCAGAAACACTTTACATATATGTAAATATGTACATTTACATATTTTTTTATTTATTGTATTCTATTTTTTATAAATTGTTTTTCCCCTTTTTTGATTAAGAAGATGTTACAAACGTCTCAGAAATGTATAAAATCTGATACATCTGGCATTATAGGGTTAATCGTGTGACGCGGGTGCGGCGTACACGTGCAGTTATGACACGCTCCAGCAGATGGCGGCATTGTCAAGGGACTTGCACTGAGTTTGATTAACTGCTTCCCTCTGTACTCTTATCGACTCCAGCCACGGGATTTCTCACAGAAGTGTTTAGAAAGCTTGCATGGTAAGATTTTAGAAACTTCCCTTTGGAAACATAGTCTTATTAATCTTTTTGAGTAATTAATAAGTTATTGTTTTACACTGTTTTCCAGTAGTAGGCTTCAATTTCGCAGATCATTGGTTGAACTTGCATGTGTGCTTTTCCTGTTCTGCAGGTCCACAGATGGGTCATTTTATGTTAAAAATCATAAGGAACTGTGGAACAATCTGCAGCTTGCTCTTCTTGATTTATTAAATGTGGTTTTCTAGGTGTTTTGTCATGATTTTTAAGCTGTTTCAGAAACTTTAACCATTTTATTCTATGTTAGTTCCATATTAACCACAACCACCTCGAGCCGCAGAACTAAGTAAAGTGGTAGTTCCTCACCTTTACTCTGTGAAAGCACATGCTTACTGAAATTTTAATGGGATTATTTTGAATGCCTAGCTGGATAATTAAGGGGATCTGTGGTGCATCCTGCAATCTCATTGTAAAAGTGTCTTTTACAGTCTTTTACAGCCTTTTCTACCTTTGGGATCACAGAATATATTAAGTTCTGAAACTTGTATTATCTATTGTTTCCTAAAAATCTGTGAATAGGACCTCATCTAAAACTTATGAACGCTCTAGTCTCTGAGAGTCCCCACACATTGCACTCTTTTTACCTTTATCGTATATATTATTTATTATTATATTATTAAACCTCCAAGTTTGTACACTGTACAGTTCAGGGCTTTTTCTTGTCCTACTTAGTGTAAAGAGATTTAGGCCATAAAGTGTAAATCTTTACACTTTGGGAGGTCTTTTGTGAATGTTATACAGCTTCTTTAGTTTCTCTATTGAAGAGTAAATTACTTTTAAGTTTTTTGCTACACATTCAAATTGCTCTTATTGAAGGTCATTTGACTTCTCAGATGGTCATCAGCTGAGTAGTACTAAAACATTGTACTGGATAGGAAACACAGAACATTGCTGTCGGTCTATAATCTTCATATTTATCTAAACATGCCATATACACATATACATTTGTGTGTTTGTGCATATGTGTGTGTGTGTGTGTGTGTGTGTGTGTGTGTGTGTGTGTGTGTGTGTGTGTGTGTGTGTGTGTGTGTGTGTGTGTGTGTGTGCGTGTATGTGTGCGTGCACCTTCCTGTAACATGATCTTTGAATTGCATTTCTTATGCTTACACATGTTTTTGCTTTAGAGATGTTGAAGACATCAGATCTGTGATAGCGTTGTCTGGACCTAAATATTTCATTGGCTGTCGGCCCAGCATCTGTTGACCTGCCAAACATTTGACATTCACTTCATACTGCAGACAGCTTGTCACGCCATATCAACCAGTGAAGCATGAAAGCAGCATGTACCATCTATCCATAACCTTCCCATCTTTGAATGCCTCAGAAATCAGCAACGTTGCGGTCTACTAAAGAAGGGTTAAGAAAGGGAATTTCATTTGACCCCCACACATAAATTTAAGAGAGAGTCATGTGAAAATAACTTTGCCTTATGAAATTGTTGGGTCTTTTGGCTCAGTAACCAAACATTTGATTCTTTTTTGAAGAGGTACAGATGGAAAATTGAATTGAATTTAAGTCAGAAAACACCATGAATGTATTAGTGTCTTGTGTTTGTTGCTTGGCAACAACTAAGCTGATAATGTCACATGCAATATCGACAGGTAACTCTGCCAGCAGACAATTTGGACAGAAACTCAGAGTTGTGAGAAATCCTGGTGCAGAGACCTTCCTTCACAGCAGCATAGCATATCGTCTTATGTTATAAAACAACGTAATCCGTAATTTAGTGGCTTGATATGAAATTTGATTCTTACAGTTATTCCCTTTCAGTATTCCAGTGTGCATATTTTGATAGAATAGCTGTAAAATGTACCGTGTAACAAAGATACCCAGAGCCGGCTCAAGCCATTTTGGTGCTCTGGGCGTAATTATGGTTTTCCACCCCTCATCCCTCCCTGTGCACACACCACCCCAAACACTGATGGACATTTACCTTATGACAAACCTTAAACGAGGGGAGAAGGTTGTTTATTTTTTTCTGTTAAGTTTTTTTTTTAAAAATAGGACAGGGAAAGGGCACTAGTCGAGACTTCAAATTATTATCGTTTTCAATTTTTCTTTCTTTTGCTGAGAGCCCCCCTTCCAGCAGATAGTGCCCTTGGTGGCAGCCTACATGGCCTGTGCCAAGAGCCAGCTCTAACGATACTTGGTAAATGTCTGGACTGTCTGGACAACAGCTTGACCAGAAATGCCCAGACCTCTCTCCTCCCTATTGAGAGGACACCAATGCATTCCCAAGCCAGCCAGGACATGTAGTCTCTCCAGCAAGTCCTGGGTCTGCCCTGAGCCCTCCCTCTGATGGGACACGTCTGAAACACCTCGCCTGGAAGGCGTCTCACAGGCATGCTCAAGCCAACCCAACCGGCTTATTTCCAGCTGGGTTGGTTTGGACAGCTTCCTCCTTTTACTGGAAAAACACCTACTATATTCCAACCGCCTCCCTATGTGACCCTGATCCCTATCTGACCCTATGTCTGACACTGTCTGCCTTTAGAGCTCAGTTTGGAAGTCACGATCTCAAGCCCCTTTTACATTAGCGGATACTCTGTATATAACATTAAATCTAGTGTGTTGTCTCTGAGGGTACATTTAATTGTGGGTCAGGACTAATGTAAACAGACCTGATGCTGTGGGTTGGATTTGTTGATGAGTTGGGGACATCATAAAAATTGACATATTAAAGAGCTGTAATCTCCAATTGGCTACTAAAATGACAAACTGCGGCTTTGCAAGACACAAAACTCGGGTCATGAACAAACTGAAGAGCCTCAGAAAGAAGTTCTTTGTATTCAATGAACACAACAGCAAGACTGGAAAAGGGAGACTGTTGGTCATATAATATTTGTGCAACATTATTTGAAAGTCGCTACACAAATTCAGCTTGACTTCAGAATGGATCCGCCACCCGCTCCATCTTGTTCATCCTGCCTGCTCCACTAATGTTGGTGAAGCCAGCAAGGCAAACCACACAGACAGTGGCCCGTCATATTACGTAGTACCACCTGATAACGCCTCCCAAGTTGTCTTCCCTCCCCTCAACTCAGCTTCAGGCACCGGGGAGGAAATAACTCTGCTTGTGTTTACATTACCCAGCGTGCATTAAACACACGCCATCCACATCCATGAAAAATAGTCTAATCTAAAAACACCATCAGTCTACAATCATGGTCATGAACTGCTCATATATTTCAGTGCTAGGGACAATCTTGTTCAGTTTATACATGCGGCTCATGGGAAGTATTATCCAGGACCACAGCATTAATTTTCGTTCATTTGGTGATGATACACAGCTGTATTTGTCTATGAAGATAGGTGAAGCAGAACCAGAGCAGGAATGTCTTAAGCATATTAAGGTCTTGATGTCCACTAATTTTTTGCTTCTAAATTTTGATAAAACAGAGGTTGTTATTTTTGGTCCCAAACACCTTAGGAAGGGATTAGATGGTGTTGCGATGGCCTCCAGTAAAACTGTGTAAAACCTTGGCGTTATTTTTGTTCAGGATTTATCATTTAAACAACATATTAATCAGGTTTGTAGGACTGCATTTTCTACCTCTGTAATATCGCAATAGATTAGGAGCATCCTCTCCCAGAATCATGCCAAAAAGACGAATTCATGTGTTCGTGTCTTCCAGACTAGATTACTGTAATGTGTTGTTGGCTGGATGTCCAAGTAATTCTCTGAATATCCTCCAGCTGATCCAAAATGCAGCAGCGGGAATGCTGACAGGAATGAACAAGAGAGACCACGTCTCTCCAGTGTTTTCCTCCATTGGCTCCCCGGAAAACTTAGAATCCAATTCGAAATGTTATCACTTGCATATAAAGTCCAAAATGGGCAGCACTGTTGCCTCACAGCAAGAAGGTTCCTGGTTCAATTCCCGGCCCGGTGGGTCTTTCTGTGTGGAGTTTGCATGTTCTCCCTGTGCTTGTGTGGGTTCCCTCCGGGTACTCCGGCTTCCTCCCACAGTCCAAAAACATGCAGGGTAAGTTAGTTGATTGTTCAAAATTGCCCGTAAGTGTGAAGTTGAGCGTGTATGTTTGTCTGTGACCTGGATGGACTGGTGAGCTGTCTAGGGTGGACCCCTGCCTTTCGGGATAGGCTCCGACAGACCCCCATGACCCTGAGAAGGAGTAAGCGGGTATAGATAATGGATGGATGGATAAAGTCCAAAATGCCACAGTATTTGCAAGACCTGATAGAACCATATGTTCCTAATAGAGCTCTCTGTTCTCAGAGTGCATGTTTACTTGTAGTTCCTAGAGTATCCAAATGTAGATTTGTAGGACGGTTATCAGGCACCATCACTACGGAACCAACTTCCAGTTTGGGTGAAGGAGGCTGACACCACCTCCACCTTTAAAACCAAACTTAAAACATTTCTGTTTAGTAAAGCATATAGTTAGTACTTTAGTGTGTTAGGACCAGTAGTCACAGCTGCAGCTGCAAGACCAGACTAGAGCAGCTGGTCTTCAACACAGCTTCATCCTGGATCTGCTGTTGGGGGACACCAACATGATCCACTGACTGGTGCCCCTCACTCCCTTTCTTCTCTTTCCTTTCTTAAACTCAATCCTGAGTTATTCATTAGAAGTATCTCATAAGGCTGCTGACCCTTTGGGCCAGAACCAGCTGACTGAAGGACAGCTTCATCCACCAGGGCGTCAGGTAGACCCCCCCCCCCATTTTTTTTTTTTTTGTTATTACTGTAATTTTATTGCCCTTGGTTATTAAACCCAGCATCATTTTATTATTTGTTTCTTTTAGATTTTTGTGTTTAGAGTAATGTATTTATTGTGTAGCACTGAGGGTTTAAGAGTAATGTAATTTCGATTCTCTGTATGTACCTCACATTTGGTAGAATTGACAATAAATATGACTTTGGCTTTGACTTGACTTTGTTACGCACAATTGCGCTCCATTGTTCTGTAGTTTGTTGTGCTGGTCTGCCCCCTCTATTTATCTTCTCTGTAGATGTTTGCAGGCCGGAGCTTCCAGAGCCGCAATAAATATTTTTTTCTACAAGCCAAATCGCACTTACTCTTTTCCAGGAACTGCACCATTTGACAAAAGACGATTTGTCTGTTGATCGCTAAATCTCTTTAACTCTCAGCCAGGTGTCTTGCTCAGGTGTCGCAATACTGCAATCAATGCTCTATCACCTTATGACCAGTGGAGCTGGAAAAAAAAGAAAAAGTCACTTCAGTGAAAGACCTACTTTGTTGCAGACCTCCCTCCCAGAAGGCTTTTCAACTGTGTTATAATTGAATTAAATACAAAATACTTTATTTATCCCCCAGGGGAAATTAATTAATAATTAATTAACTGACTTAAATTCAAAGCACACCAACACATTGCATTTTTTTCAACAGAAATATTAATTTGTAAAACGTAAATAGCAACAATAGCAGACGTCCATAGTCCCTGTTTTGACATGTTATTAAGTCCACGGTGATAAAAGTCTACTCTGCTCTGAGCCTGTTGCATTAGACAGCTTTGGTCACCCTTTCATAGACTGGAAAACGTGGCCCAAGATTGTATGTTCTCATTATGGAGTTGGATTTAGGGGTTTGGTGAGGTTAAGATTCTTAGCTCTCATTAAGTCCTGTGGTTGTTTCCTTCTAAAATCTATTTCACCTCACACCTAAGAGGTTCAAGGATAGTTTTAGTGTCTACCAGTGTGTGGAATAGATTTAACCGTAGAAATGTGGTGTATTTGTAATACTGGTGAACTGCTTGAAGAACCATGATTATCTGTTTCTCGATATATCTACACTTACACCGCTGTAAGCAAAAAATACTAATTTAACAAAACAATATCCTACACTACAACGTTTGAAGGGAAAAAATAAGCTAAGTAAAAATAGTGCTTTACTATCTGCCTAGTTGTCCAACTTGACAAGATTTCATCGATAATTGTGAAAGAACAGTTACCCATCCAACGCCAGCATGCTGAAAGTGTTACGGTGTGTGATGAATGCAATCTTCGCTTAATTAGAGCAGTTTTGTCACCATATGTAACTGTGGATGTGGACTGCATGTAATCCGCCACTAATGTGTCCTTGTAGGTCTTTCTTGCTTTAAGACTTCCCTTCTGACCTCCCATACCTTATAAGACTCTTACTCTGATCAAACCTCTGAAGCTTGGATTATAACGCTATTGACGGTCATCACAGTGCAGCCAGGGTGAGAAGTGTTGACACCTACTGTGTGAAGCATCTATTGTGAAAAGACCAACTGGTAATCCTCCCGACTTGAGGAGAAGAATAGCTTTGTGAATGCTCCCCTTGAATTTTGTGAGTACCTCCGTTTTACATCCTCACAAACAGACTATATCAAATCAGCAGATAATGTCTTATTTTGTATGGCATCATTACCATCATTGATAGCTTTAATCCATCAATGTCTCTCAAAGCATGTACCTAGATTTGCTGTTATTCCAAGATAATGAATGTTATTTCCTTTAAATTGTGAGTGTGTGCCATTTGCGCTCTAATTAGCATCGATAAATCCAGCCAATCCCCACAAAAAGGACATGAACCCGTAGTCCTATGTGCACGCCACGGAGTCTGGTGCACGCAAACATCGCACAGACTTAAAAGAGAAGTTGAGACAAAAAGAAAACAATGCCAAAATGAAAAATGTATGGCTTAAAAAAAAAAAAACATTAGTTAATACTTGGACACCGAAGAAATATTCATAACAAAATTGTTTTGTGTTAAGTTGTTTTTTTTTGTGTGTGTTTGTTTGTTTCTTTTTAACTTAGGCTACTTGGTTTTGACTGCAAGCTCTTAAAAATGCTAAAAACAACATTTTATTATACTTTTTTTATTATACTGTTTAATTCCACATTTGTTTTTAGACTTATGTCTTGAAACAATATTCACCATGTAATTATTTCATTTTTGTTGTGCTGTTTTTTTCTTCCCCACTATCACTGCCTTTCCTCAGCTGGTTGAGTAAAGAAAAATAGAAAATATTCCCAAAGCATAATATGCCCACAATCTGCCCGCCTCAGTCTATATGTCGCATCACAATATCACTGTGATGAACACAAAACTTTGAAGGGGACCACCAACCTGTGCCTCACAAACACAGGGAAAATAATGACATGTCTTTAGTGCTTTGTTTTTCTGCTTTCACACATAGTGGTAGGCCTTTCTGACTCATGAAATACTTGAAATACTCGAGTGGAGAACATCTCTTTCCAGTCTCCACCTTCAGTTAATAGCTTACCGTCTTGTGAAACCAGCTCCTATTTTTGGGCTTAAGAGACAAACACTTTATCTACCTTTAAGATCATGTTTAAAACTGAACATTTTGATGAGGTGTACAGTTACAGTAGGGCTGACTTGGGCTGGGCTCTTTGTTCGTTCTGCTCTTTACTCCTCAATGCCACTACAGGTGCTGTGTTTGTTTGTTTGTCTTTTGTTCTTTTATAGCAGGTATCGGTGGTTCTATATTATCATTTCTGTCGTCTCCTCTCAAACTGGTTGAGCCAGATCCTCCCGGAGTCTGGGTCTGCTGGAGGAGTTTTCCTGTTAAAAGCCAGTTCTTCTGCTTCACTCTCAGTTGTCTCCCGGTGCATGCTCAGGACAGGAGATTAGTTATTTATTCATGCCAGGGAAATATACATGAATGCCTTAATGAATTGCACTCAACTGGAATATAATTGGTTTATTAATTGTATTATAATTGATTGCAGCTGAACTGAACTGAACTGAACTATGTTTAACTGATATTGAACTTGTATGCGATAAAGTGCCCTAAGATTACCTTTGCTAAGAATCTGCACTATATAAATGAACTAAACTGTATAGATTCAAACTTCACAAACTAGTGGCAACAAAATAATTCGAGTGTGTGAACAGATGATAAGATCTGAGTGTGCCAACCCTCATAAGTGTAAATGTGGGTCCCCGTACGATATCATCGTGATGTGGGATGATTATGACTGAACATAACTGCTAATAAAGCAAGGTAATTTGTACATCTATAATTGAATTTTCATTAACGTCTTAATCTGGCAATTACAGAGAAAATTCCTAAAAGAAATACAATAAAACAAAAACATTTTATTTTACTAAGTGAAATGGTACAATATTGCTGCATTAAAATGTATATTGAGAGTAGATAAACACAAGTTCTTCCAGCGTCTGTCTCTTCTCCTTGCCTTCATTGGTCTCTGGATAAATTTCTGTTTTTGGCCTTTCTCCTTCTGATTTATTCATGCTTTTTCCTCTGTCATATTTATTTTTTCTCTCCCATTTTCCTTCCCTTGGGTCCTTACCTACATGCGCCGAGGTTTAGTCTTCTGCCTGTCTTACTGACATCCACTCTGTTTCCATTTTTCTTCACACCTCCTCTTTTTTTTTTTATTTCATCTGTAGTTTGTGTAGGCTTAACAAACTACTCTGACTTTCAATAGTAAAGATGTGAAAAGACTTAATTAAAATTCATATTGCAAAATATACAAGCTATTTAAACTTTTTGCCATCAGCTGATAGTGGTGATAAATCAGAACCGCAGTTAGTGTGGCACAATATTATATTTGCTAATTGTATATATTTATCTTTGGTCCTAAATCACTGTCCCTTGCAGCAGCTCTAAAGCTACAGCTAAACATGTTTTAACTCTTTACTAGCTGATATTTTTGATATGCACATCTATTTTCATAGATGACAAATGAAGGAGAGATTGTATGAATTGTAACCAAAGAGCCCAGAACAGCTTCCAGATGACAAAAATGGAAGCTTTTTGGAAGTCACATAAACTCTATGTTCGCAAACGAAAAAAAAAGTTCAAAGAACAGAACATGACAGGCTCGGTTATGTTCTGGTGCTGCTTTGCTCCATCTGGCACTGGGTGTTCTGAATTTGTACAGGCACAGTGAAATCTCAAGACTATGAAGACATTTTGGAGCCCATGTGCTGGCCAGTGTCAGAACACGTGGTCTCATTACCAGGCCATGGGTCCGTCAACAGAATAATGACCCAAACACACAACTAAAAACATCAGAGAATGATTAAGAACAAAATACAGGACTATTCTGAAGTGGCTTTCTATGAGCTATGATCTAAATCCTATTAAATATCCATGGAAGAGCTCAAATATTCAATTCAATTTAATTTTATTATATAGCATCTATTACAACACAAGTTGTCTCTAGGATCTTTCCAGAAACCCAGACCATGACCCCCGAGCAATTATTACATAAACAACAGCAGGTAAACCTCCTCTAGTGGGAGAAGAACCTTAAACCAAACAGTGGCAAGATAAACTTCCCTTTAGAGGGAAGAAACCTTGAGCAGGACCTGGATCATAAGGGGGGACCCTCCTGAATGCCAGCCGGGTAGAAAAGGAAGTAGAGAGAGAGGAGAGAGACACAGATACATTAGTATAATTATCCATTAGCAGCAGAACTAAGACTTCCATGTATCTTATGGGTGATATATGGATAGTGGGTGATCCACATAGACAAGGACTGTAGGTCAGAATGTCAGCAGGTATCCAACAGAGACATCTATACAGACAGGTGGAGGTAACACTTGGATGGTCAGAGGTCAGCATGCAGCTCCTGAGGTTCTGGTCTACAAACATGTACAGAAGAGAAAAAGAGGAGGCAGACCAGCACAACAAACTACAACAATGGACCACAATTATACTTATGAGAAACTTCTAATGAATAAGTGAGGATTGAGCGGAAGAAGGGAAAGAGAAAGAGAGGAGATGAGGGGCACCAGTCAGTGGATCATGCTGGTGTCTCCCTGCAGCAGGTCTACAGCAGCAGATCCAGGATGAAGCTGTGTTGAAGACCAGCTGCTCTAGTCTGGTCCTGCAGCTGCAGCTGTGTCTACTGGTCCTAACACACTAAAGTACTAACTATATGTTTTATTAAACAGAAACATTTTAAGTTTGGTTTTAAAGGTGGAGGTGGTGTCAGCCTCCTTCACCCAAACTGGAAGTTGGTTCCATAGTGATGGTTCCTGATAACAGAAATCCCGTCCTCCAAATCTACATCTGGATCTTCTAGGAACTACGAGTAAACCTGCACTCTGAGAACGGAGAGCTCTATTAGGAACATATGGTTCTATCAGGTCTTGCAAATATCGCGGCGCTAGACCATTTTGGACTTTAAACACAAGTAATAAAATTTTGAATTGGATACTAAATTTTCTGGGGAGCCAATGGAGGGAAGCTAAAACTGGAGAGACGTGGTCTCTCTTGTTGATTCCTGTCAGCACTCGCGCTGCTGCATTTTGGATCAGCTGCAGGATATTCAGAGAATTACTTGGACATCCAGCCAACAACACGTTACAGTAATCTAGTCTAGAAGATACAAACGAGTGAATTAGTTTTTCAGCATCACTCTGGGAGAGGATGCTCCTAATCTTTGCAATATTACAAAGATGAAGAACACTGTCTTATAAACCTGATTAATATGCTATTTCGCACAGTTGTACTGGAACATCACAACGTTATCCACAACATTATCTATTCTCTTCCTAAGGTGTTTGAGACAAAAAAAAAAACAATTACCTCTGTTTTATTAGGAATTTAAAAGTAAAAGGTTAGTGGGCATCCTGACATTAATGTCCTGTTAGCTTGAAGTTTGTCTAATGGTTCTGTTTCATCTGGCCTCATAGACAAATACAGCTGTGTATCATCAGCATAACAATGAAAATAATGCTGTGGTTCTGGATAATACTTCCCAAGGGCTGCATGTATAAACTGAACAGGATTGGTCCTAGCACTAAACCCTGCGGGACACCATAGCAGACCCTCGTCTGTACTGAAAAAACCTCATTAACATAATTAAACAGGAATCTATCAGACAGATATGATTTAAACCAACCTAGAGCTGCCCCTTTAATCCCAACAACATACTCTAACTTCTGCAGTAAAATATCATGATCTATAGTATCAAAAAGCAGCACTGACATCCAACAGAACCAATACGGACACTAATCCATTATCTGAGGTCAGAAGAAGCTCATTCGAGACTCGAACCAGTGCTGCTTCTGTGCTATGATGCATTCTGAACCCTGACTGAAAAGCTTCAAATTAATTATTTTATGTAACATGTCGTCTGGAGAAGAAACCCTTCAAACCTGAAACAGCTGGAGCAGTTTGCTCATGAGGAGTGGACCAAGATACCTGTCTACAGGTGCAAGAGGCTCATTGAGTTGCAGATTTCACTTGATATCAGTGGTTGCCTCAACAGTTTGGGGATCACCAGAGTTATGATAGTTAACAAAAACTAAGACAAAAACTGAAATTAACAGTAAAAAAAATAAATAAATAAAAAAATCCTGTAACTGACATAAAAATGAAAGATTTTTATAAAACTAAAGCTAAACTAAACTAACCATTTTTGCAAATCTAATAAAAAATGAAAACTACAATGCACTTGTTAAACTAATTAGAATTAAACTGAAATAATGAAACAAACTGAAAAGCTAAAATAAAAACTATTAAAAAAATAAATAAAAACTATTATAACTCTGGTCCAGACCAGATGGCTCTTTTAAATGATTCTGTTGAACAACAATTCAAAAGCAGTGTCTGGTTTTCATTAGCCAATGTCAGTTGTTTTTTATTTTTACTTTCGTGAGTTTCAAGCTATTTTAATGACCACTGTGGGTCCTTCTTTCTTTAATGGTACCTGCAAAAAGCATGTACATGTGCGTTGATATTTTGAAAGTACGAATATTCTGGTCTGCGGAATTCAGGTATTTGTTACCAAAAGGCAAGAGGAAAAGATGTAAGCAATGATCTTAGAGAAGTGATTGCTGCTGCACATTCATCTGGAGACCATCCATCTTCTCGTCCCCTATTATTTGCAATCTTGTTCATTCAGTGACTACCAACAGTTAATGTCTATGGATGAGGGCAGTAATATAAACTGGCAAGCAAATAAAAACGTGCCTTAGTACAAAGAAATGAAAAATAACATTTCAAACCAACATAAGTTCAACCTTCTATAACAAGAACAATTATTCAGAACTGAAACGCATTCAAGACAGTTGCCAGTTTTCCAAGAATGGCTGTCCCAGGAAACTAACCCCAAAGCCAGGCCATGTATTGAAAGGAAAAATCCAAAAAAGGAACCATCCTAGACCCTACATGTCAAACCCTGCAGGTCTGACATGTAGGGTCTACAGGCATCAGTGAGTACGTTAAATGTTCAAATCCATGACAGCACAACTAGAAGTTTCTAAGACAAAGTCTCTTCTGTCTAAAAACGAACGCAGAAGCATGGCCAAGGGTCACAAAACAAGACTTCTGGGATAATATCCTAGGGACTGATGAGACCAAACGCAAAGTCCTTGAACAACGTTGCTAGAAGTCAGTTCTGTGGTATGATAACTCACTATGAACCACCATCCATGCGTTCTGGTGAGTTATGACATTACTGCAATTTATCTTCTCCACTACATTGTGTTGTAAATAACCACTCTGCCTCCATGAAAATGGGTGTCTTCCTTGCTGCTGCTTTATGTTGCCATCTTTTTTCGTTATGTTTCCATCTGTGTACATACGCAAACACATGCAAAAACACAGAAATCAGAAGAGAAACAGTCGACTCATCTCATTCTGTCTTGCAGGTGACAGACAGAGCTCTCAACTGACTGAATTTGTACCACTGAAGTGGTGCCTTTTCACTTTGGATTAAGGTTTTAGTGAATAGTCTGGAAAGCCTGGGAATCACCCAGCACTTCCCCTGATAGGAGAGGACTGGTGTGTCTACTGCTTTTAACACTTTTCCCTGCTCAACGCAACCTTCTGTAAAGAAAAGCAGACTTCAGCTGTTCAGGACCTAACACACACAACTCGACACTATTGCAGATTTGTCAGGCATTCATTTTCATGTGTTTCCCAAATATAATATTCAATATCGGACGAGACCTGATTCTTAAACACAGCATACAGGCACTTATTAGGATTTAGGCTGCCTATTTCAGTATAACATATCAAAATATGTAACCAGTTTAGTAAAACATCCTGACAGCTGTTAGTTGCCGTGAAATGGAGAACTTCTGAGCAGTGACGCAGATGTCTACGTCAACCATAGAGCACAAATCAAGATAAGTTCATTGGACAGGACCTGAGCCGGATTCCACACTAGGAAGACGCGACAGAGTTGGATTGGGTGAAAAATACAAAGAAGAGCGCACAGCACAGAAATGCAATCTAAACTTTGACTGAGTGTCTTGTTGACCGTATTCCATTTAAAGCTGAATTTTGTGTGTTTTTACACAGTGTGGAACGTTTCACCGTTGACATGTCACTATTAGAAACAGTTGCTTTTCATGTTAAACTTGAGATAATCTTGTCAAGGATGTAGGGTCATTGATGGTCAATCCCTAGAGCACAGATGTACCTTGAAATGTAGAGCAGACCTAAGAAGGTCATAACAGGACAGAAATTGGGCCAATCAAAAGCAGAGCATTCGTTGCAACACTTACAAGTTATTTTACATCTAAAAGAAAAGGACAGAAAATAGTTCCGTAGATTAAGACCAAAGCTGAGAAGCCATGACTTCTAAAGCAGATCTCATGAATGATAATGTTACTCAGAGGTCTTCTCAGTCTATCAAGCTCTTCATCCTATAAAAGACCAGGAGATCAGGCACCTTACAAAGACACCTAATTTTAACCACCTGTGTCCGTGATCTTATTATATCTAATCCGAAATAACGTTCAGTGGGAAAATGGAGGCCTTGGCTCAGGTCTTTCGGTCCACCCTGGTGTGTACTACAGTCCTAAACACAGATTGGCAAACACTTCTTCATGCATGATCTTACAATAAAACAATGAAATGACCATTTTTAGTCTTTGAGATGAGGTAAATGGGAAGTCTGAGTAGTACAATACTTACAATCCCACAAACTTTGATATCAGTTACTTAGTAAAAGACCTCATTGAAGTCAAACTATTTAATAGACTTACTGTGTGTGAGCTGAGAAGGAGATTAGGAAATTAACTGGATCTTTAAAATTCAAATTCAAGGAAAAAGGAGGCAAAAGTATTAATGTGACTAGACAGGTGCCATCCTCGATGTCCGAGTGACCATTCTGCAGACAAAACCAAATAATTAATGACAATTTCTCTTTCAAAGGCATTTGCTAAGATCACATTCTTCTGCACATGACACTCAGGCGGGCGAGAAAGAGCACACAGAAGGCCAGAACAAATATTCATGCCTCCCTCCAAGTCAAGAGGGCTGTAGGGTGTCATTAAAAAAATATGTAAGGGGAAAAAGCAGTGAGACAGATAAATATCAATGTCTTGCCTCTGATTTCCACAACAACAAAAAAGTAAAGAAAGATATATAATAAAAATGGGAGTGTTGAAATTACAAATGAGCTTTAAAAAGCAAAAAAGTGAGCAGTAAAAGTTTATTTAAATTGAAAAACCCAATTAAAAAGTATTCAGAAATTCTATCATTTTAAAAAAATATATAATTTAAATCAAACTCTCATTATATGAAGAATACAGAAGCAGGATTTATCTCTGGAAAATATTATCAGTGCTTTGAATCCCAATGAAACAAGGCTCAGTTTCCCATCTGGAATACATGAACGAGAGACATACGTGAAGTGGTTCCTGCTCCAACATCGCCAACATTGTCGGAGGAGAGGACGTGCTGATAAGAAGTACTGCTGAAACCAGATATATGTGGACTAAGGTGGAGAATCCTGGCCTCTTCAAATGGCACTGTGCAAGCAACCCCAATGAGGGCTTTACAAGCGGAGGATGTGGGATAAGTACTTTGAAAAGACAATAATATTGCTATGGCCAGGGAGAGCCAGGATGACAGGTCAGGAGGGATATGTCACCATCAGATAATAGCTGCCCTTAATATGAGGGCAGCTGACCTGAGATGGAAGATCATAACTAAATTGGAGGCCTTGTGAATGTCTGGTAGAAGATTGTTAGTAGCCTGCATTGATTCTCAGCCTCATCCCTTATCTGCACTGGGTTTCTCCAGATTCCTGGAATCTTTTGGAATTGCACTTAATGTAATGAAATATTCAAAGTCTTTTCCATGTTTATATTTTTACATTTTAAATTGTTTCACACTTTTTCAAAGGTTGGTGAATCTCTGCCCTTGATCTCACAACTCAGCCTCTCTGTGATGTTCAGTCGTGTAACTGACCTGTTGCCAGTTCACCTAATTAACTGCAATATGTTTCTCTAGTTGTTTCTGTATGGTATCACTTACTTTTCCAGGCTTTTGTTGCCCATTTCCCTGTTTTTTAAGCATTTTCTTTTAGATTTGTTCGGGGAAGTGAGATGGTTGGCTGACTCCACCCCCTAAAATGAGCTGCTTTGAGTTTATAAAATGCATGCACACAAATGTTTAAATTAA
Source organism: Xenentodon cancila (assembly GCA_014839995.1). Lineage (NCBI taxonomy): Eukaryota > Metazoa > Chordata > Actinopteri > Beloniformes > Belonidae > Xenentodon > Xenentodon cancila. The sequence goes on along the minus strand of CM026213.1, from coordinate 20,064,581 downwards.
TGCAGTGTGTATTTACTGGGCATACACTTTCATAATTTGTGATAGATTTGCAAAGATGCATCATTAAAAAAAAAAAAAAAAAAAAAAAAAAAAACCATTAAAAGAAATGTCCCAGAACGGCAGTGCTCAAATGGCAGCCCACTGCAGTCGTTTGGTCAAACTGTGTCATTCTTCCTAACTACTACCTAAGAAATTAACAAAAGGCTTATTTAAAATCTTGTTTGTTTTCTATTTACACTATGACGTTGATACATCTTTTTCATGCTGGTTTCCATGCAGGAAGATTTCTACTGCAGTAGAATTGTGGCACTTTTTAAGATCTGTTATGATGAGTATTCATGACCATGGAAAGTTTTTTTTAGGAAGCAACAAGCTGAGATTTCCAAGGACCAGCTAATGATCAGAAACATGCCTTAAATGCAGATGAGATGAAAAGGAAAGAATAAAGAAAAGGAGTTTTTTTGTTTTGTTTTTTTATCCCTCTTGATCACCATGTGGAGTGTTAGATCCCTGAGAGGTGGGATGGATCTGTAGCACTGATAGGACTCGGGAGTATTGTGTTTTTGAGATGAAGCAGCTGCTGCAGCGTGTTCTGGACTCCAGAATAATTCTACCTCAGATGATACAGGTGGATGAAAGACTCCAGAGAGACTGACAGAAGCGGGGCTGGAGTGCTTGCTGTGCTTGTTACCAATCAGTGTTGCGATCCTGCACATGTGACAGTGAAAGGACATCTTTGCACCCTGGATGTTCAACTGTGGAATAATGTCGGTTTCCAGATGTGATACCTGTCCAAGGTGCATGTGTCCTCTTCAGCACTGTTGTTTGAGGCAACACACAATGCATTCATGATGATGTCTGGAGAGTTCAACCACCTGCTATCCAGCTTTGTCCCTTCATCATTGATTTGGCCATATTTATTTATTTATTTATTCATTTATTTATTTATTTATTACGTCTGTGGCAGGGTGTCCAGGGTGTACCCCCTGTCTTTCACCCAAAGAGAGAGTGTGATGCATGAATGAATGGATATTCCTAATCTACACTGCATTAATAAAGTGTCCCTTCTGGGGATTAATAAGTATTGGTCAATTTAATGTAGAAATTCATGAACGGAGCTCCAAAGACATGGTTGAAAGGAGGACTGTTGCACTTAGTAATGCTTTTTTGTTTGTTTGTTTGTTTTATTTGTACAAAAGCTTGTCACGTGCAGAAATTTCTGAAAAATGCATATAAAATGTCAGCAAGTTACTGAAGAAACTGTTTTGAAGATCTATTAATTAAGTTTACGGTCATAACAAAAAAATATTCTACAATAAAGAAAATATAAAGAACAAATGCAAAAGGGAAATTTGCTATTTTTAGGTAATAGACAGAAATGTGGCTCTTTTGCAACTTTGATAATAACTGTTAACATTTGCATTTGTTTCATATTTATTGTGTTTTTCACGGAAAGAACGCCAGAGAGACACGCCCTCTTCTCACTAATTGGTAAAACGGTGACGCAGAAATGTGTCGCTTCAGTGTGCGGTGAGCAGTGGAAATAAAATCTCACCTCTTCCAGCCCTCGCTCCCTGTATCCATTGTAGTTTTTGTCTGGCTCTATGAATGGTGAGGAAGTGTGCCGCCCCCTCCTTGGTGGGTCCACCTGTCGACCTCTTCTTTTGGAGATGTGGAAGCCTGATCTCAAGACTTACTGGCCAGAAAAAAAGCGTCCACAAACGTCTGAAATGGTGTACCGAGCGCACTGATTGCAGAGACATGTCTCTTTGGATGCCTCGATGAGAGGTCCTCTTGGAATAAAGGATCCCATGGCTTACTATCCTTTCCAAGTTCATCCAGCAGCAGACCCCTTCTGCGTGCCAGCCTTCTTCCAGCCTCCGCTCTTCCCAGCACTGACTCTCCCAGACGCCTCATCCCTCTCTGACTCCAGGTCGGAGCAGCCTGCCTCCGAAGCGGGGCTGCGCGCAGCTCTGGGACGCCAAAGTCGGACAGTTCACCCGCGGACGCTGAACAGCCTGCAGCATGATTGGATGAATGACAACCCGAAAGTTACTCTGGAGTCAAAAAGATTGTGGGGTGAATTTCACAAAATGGGGACTGAGATGGTTATCACAAAATCAGGGAGGCAAGTTTTGTTGTTGTTTGTTTTGTTTGTTAAACAGTAATCAGGCTTACGTGACATAAAGTCACAACAGCTCTCACGAATCTTCCTATCCCCTAGTTTAGGACATCGTTTTTCTTAAGAAATCATCCTTCAGTGTGCAACGTGGGTGCGTGCGAGCTGCTCAGAGACAACTTGCCTCTCTTTAACTTTCTCTGTGTTTATTTTCAATTACAGAAGGATGTTTCCACCCTTCAAAGTGCGCGTAGAAGGACTGGATGAAACAGCAAAATACATCATGCTGATGGACATCGTCGCCGTTGATGAATACCGCTACAAGTTTCACAATTCCCACTGGATGGTGGCAGGAAAAGCAGACCCAGAGATGCCAAAGCGCATGTACATCCACCCCGACAGCCCATCTAAAGGAGCGCAGTGGATGAACAAGCTTGTTACATTTCATCAACTCAAACTTACCAATAATGCTTCGGATAAGCATGCCTATGTAAGTAGTCTTCATTTTATTATTTTGGAGTCAGTATTGAGTTTACTTGGAGACATTAGGCTATTATTGTTTTTTCAATATAGCCAAAAGCTGCATGGAATTTCAATCATTCTCATTTATTATACCAAAAGCATTACCTGTTGCTGTGATTTTCCAGACAATTTTGAATTCCATGCATAAATACCAACCCAGATTTCACATTGTGAGAGCCAACGACATCATGAAGCTTCCATACAGCACATTCCGGACGTATGTTTTTCCAGAGACAGAGTTCATTGCGGTAACTGCCTATCAGAATGAAAAGGTAACCTTGTTCTCCCTACACACATTTCTGAAATTGCTTACGTTGCTCACTATGTAATAAAGGTAGTTCTTTTGCAGGCATTTACTTGTACATTTCTTCTTCTTCCCTGTTAAGATTACGCAGCTGAAAATTGACAACAACCCATTTGCCAAAGGATTCAGAGACACTGGAAATGGGAGAAGAGAAAAAAGGTAATTATTTTGTGACTTTGAAACATCTTCATACCTTCCATGGGATGATGATATTTAATTTCATGCAATATTTGATCCACAGGAGTAAACAATTAAATGATTCATTGCTGCATGAAAACCAAAGCAAAGAAAACCCGGACTCGGCAGATTCTGATGACTCATGTGATCCACCAAGTACCAGTGAACCTCTTTACTCTCCTCTGAAACTGATGTCCACACCAACCTGTCAAGGTGGGTTAACTTACAGCAGGCAGCATGTCGAGTTTTGAACTGTGTGCACAAACTCAAATTGTTTTACAAGACTAGGTGTAGATATGTATTATATCACAGTGTAGCCTTAGTCACAGTAAACTTTAAAAAGACGTTTTAACTGGTCAGAGTAGGAAAAAAAACTGGCCCAGCTCCGTCTTATTAGGGATCCTGCGCATTTAGGTGTTTTTATCTATCAAATATATAAAGGTTAGCACACCCTTTTTTAATCTCTTGTTTTTCCATTTAAAAATATAACCAAAATTCAATAATAGTCGGTCGTAGGTAAATATAATATCTGTGGCACATCAAGATGCAACTTGTTTCAAATGGCAAACAAACAACCACAAAACAACAAAGGAGGATATTTTGGCTGTTGTCTGCTCTGTATTAACCCAATGCCAAGAGGGAAAGACAGAGGCAATGTTTTTAAAGAGGCATTTGTTGCTGCATGTCAATCTGGGAAGAGTTATAGAACAATTTATAAACAATTTGGAGTTCAATGTTTTAGAGTATGCAAGATAATTCACAAATGGAAAGCATTCGAGACAGTTGTCAGTCTTCCCAGGATTGGACAACTGAACAAGTTTTCCCCAAGGTGAGACAGTGCAAGGATCAGAAAAAAAGAGACATTGATCCAAAAGCTACATTCCAGAACCTAATTGTGGAAGGATTACCAGGAGAAAGCAGCAGGTGTGTGAAAAGAACCTGAGGTTTGCAAAACTGCTTCTGTACACACAGTAAGTCTTCTGGAACGACGCCCATGGACAGATGACACGCTGTACACAGCATTTCAGGAAAAACTCTTAATACCCATTGCCAAGCCCACCAGTGGACGAGATGATGATGGTGATGATTTGGGGATGTTTTGCAGCCACGGTCATTGAGTCAACTGTGAACTCCTCTAGACTAAAGTATTCTAGAGGCAAACGTGAGCTCATCTATCAGACAGCTTAAGCTTGGTTGAAACTGGGTCATGGGGCAACAGCACAATGACACACTGGCAAATCTACATCAAAATGGCTAAAAAAAACTCAAGAATCCAGATTTTGGCACGGCCCAGTCAAACCTTAAGCAAGTTGTATATAAGTGAATGTCCACAAATCTGAATTAACTGAGGAGGTAATGTTGTAAAAAGGGAAATGGGTCAATATTCCTCCATGGTATAATGTGATAGATTGATAAAAATAATCACTTTACGTTGACTGCTAAATATGGAAGTTTTTGATACAATGGTATTTAATTTTACTTTTACTTTTTTATTGATCTTTAGTAAAATAAATCACTGCACATTAAAAACTTTATATAATCCTGTCAATGTGAGGTTATGTTTGCCTAATAGTAAGACCCTCAACAACTGTGTGATTTAAGAAAATAAGGAAAACAGGGATTTCAAACATTTGCAGATGATTGTACATTGTGATTTTCCCATTAGTTAGTTATCAGCCAGCATTTGACAAATATGTAAGTATTTGTTTTAATAACTTAGTCATTCCCAGTGTCTTAGATACACATGGTTCCTGGCTTAAGACTGTTATATTTTTCTTTTCTTCACAGATGGAGGGAATGTGGAAAGCGATTCAGATATTGATGTACAAGACGATGGCTGTTCTAAGACTGCACATACATTCAATATGGGTCTGAGAAGTAAGGAGATGATGCGAAACAAGTCTGACCTTCACACAAGCAACAGATATCAGGATCAAACAGGAGACAGGACAACACATAGATCCCCTGACGGTAGGCTCTCTACGGAGCTGGCCTCTGCAGAGATGCAAAGGAGTAAAATCCAGGATAGGTTTGTGCCTATGATGTCCTGGAGCTCATCAGCCCCCGGTGATGGTCGCCGACAGACTTTGGATTTCTCGGGTGTGTACAATGAGGCATTTATTGGGGCACCGCTGTCGTTCCGACCAGAGCAGCTGTCAATGAAACCAGAGACTTTCACCACCGTGGGTATCGGACCTGGACTTTCCTCTTTTTCTGGAATAAGTGACTTAGAAGCTGGAAGCCGGTCTTCTCAAAACCTCGCCTCCCCAGCTCCAGTCAAGTTTCCATTGTCACAGTCCATGTTGGCATCTCAGGTAAAGCACTGTTCTTCCTCCTGAGTGATGTATTGTCATTCCCCCTGGGTTTTTTTGTTTTTGTTTTTTTTTTGCTTGCTTTTGTTTTGCCAAAACCAACAAACCTTGCAAATTGTGTTTCTGCTTTTTTTTGTCAAATGCATGACACTGAAGCTACAACGTGCCATAACGTTGCACCTAAACACTAAGTTTGGGGTCCTTACAGGGACTTAAAAGTTGATTAACTGCATCAGATATAATGACAACATACAAATAATGAAAAAATGATGACATGACATTCAAAAATATAATTTTTTTAAAATGAACGTGTTTGTTTATTTGTTTGTTTGTTTTGGCTTTACTCTAAGCTAAACCGCTGAACTGGCCATCTGAACTGATTGTGTCTTATAAATCCCTAGATCCCGTTTTGTATTAAGAGGTCACAAGCAGGCCAGATTCCCTCTTGCATTCCTGACAAATCACCCATTTGCGGCATGCTTTCCACTTTTTGTAAATGGGTGATTAGGCTGCGCTGACCCTGGCACCAGTGGACTGTTTTCATGCTGTTGATGTCGCTCAACCCTCTGCAGTCTTCCTTCTGAACAAGAGGTGTAGAAACTAAGAATGGCATGAGCACATTACAGCAGTCCTAGTAGATATCTTTCATACACAAGCATGAGCACAGAGTTTTATTTAACTGATGCTATTTTGTTTTATTTTTTGGTACAATCGTGTACCTTCTCTGGTCTTGATGAGATTCATAGTGCAGATACTTGCTGAAAAGGCACTACTTGCCCTCATCAATCCGGCTTTTTTTTTTGTTTTTTTTTACATCTTACAGAAAGCAAGATGTAAAATAAAAAGAAAAGTATGAATAATCAAATTTAGGACATCAAACTTGTAGCATATGTTTCAAAAAGTCAAGAACAGCAAACACAAACTCACCGTAGCAGCAAAAACTGGCCTTTTAATCACTCACTTGTTTTTAATCAAAAAGCTTCTTAATTGTCGCCTTTTAAATGTATAACATTAATACTTTAACCTCAGATAAGCTTATATAAAACTTAAATATTTAAGTACTTTGAATTATCCAGGTCAGTGTAAGAGCAGAGTAAGACATAAGTGTTGAACCCTTTTACTTAATGAGATTAGATTAAGTACTCACGCTGATGGTGTTTTCTCACACCTCCAATCGCTTCGGTTAAGTCTTTTCAAACTAAATCCGCTTGTAGATTCTGCATAATGCTTTGAACCTGCACTGAGGGCTTTACTTTTTCAAACAGGGAGTCTCATTGTCACCCTTTGGAGGGATGCTGTCATACCCCTACAACATCATGGCAGGACCATGTGCGGCTGCTCCAGCCGTGGCAGTCTGCCCGGCGACCCCATCGCTCTCTACGAACCATGGTCACGGCAACTCTCGACCTTGGCTGCGATACAGCCCATACCAGGTCCCCACAACTCCCCACTCCTACCAGGATCAGCTGACGGCCAGATTGCCTGTTAGGTCTCATTCGCAATCTGAGCTGCGTAAACCTGGAAGCCGAGGCTCAAGTCAAATGTTTGACAATAACAGCTACAGAGCAACGGCCATACAAACTGTTCCACCTGCTGCAAAAGGTTCCGCCGATGAACCGCGGTCCATTCGTGTTCCAGGTAGAGGGCTTGAGAAACTATATTCTCCACTGTAGACTCTGTGGTAGAAACTGGCTGACGGATGCACAAAAAGAAGTTTCACAAAAAAAAAAAAAGAATTGTAATAAAAGATGTGAAAACCACTGTGTTGCTTTTTGTGATTGATTTGTAGCTGAAGATGTTAAGTACACAAATTTAAAGTGACATTACGCAACATTTTCACCTTAGATTTAAGGTTTTAAACCTTTTTAATGTTAAGGTGAATGCCCCTCAACATCAATACCTCTAGTAATGTGGCTAAAAGAAGTTACCCACGTCACTGTTCTCCGTACGTTCCTCGTGGCAAAAGATGTCCAGATGAAACTAAAGAGTACCAGATCGGAGGAAATTAGGGCTGGATCTTAAACAGGCTTCTGCTTCCTCTCATAGAAAGAAATGGAATGTGTGAATGTGCTGTTATAGCTGCATCAGGTGGAGTCGAACTTCGTTTCTGATGCGTGGTCTTATTGGAACGGGAAAATCTCTGAGGAAAATGTATACAGGCGTGAGGGAAGTTTTAAAATAAGTCAAAAACAGCTTTTATTGCATGGAATGAATACTATATTATTATATCAGTAAAATAACCTTAGTTTTGCAGCTTGGTACCTGAGAAATATCAAAATGCCCATATGGTGCCAAAATCTGCCAAAATGGCCCATTGAGCGGTTCCATCTGGACATACCTTTTGTTAAAACATCTTTAAACCTGCACACGTTAACTTTTTCAGCATATACTTTTGCAAAGTCACTAAGAAGATATTACTTTACTAACTCCATGAAATTTGCTGATGAAATGTGTTACTGTCACATCATTCAAAGGTGTTTTTTGCTCAGAATAATGTGTGTAGGTTTTTTTTAAGGTGGAGACAACAAATTTCAAGTTTTCTTGAGTAGTGCGTGCGTGCGTGCGTGCGTGCGTGCGTGCGTGCGTGCGTGCGTGCGTGCGTGCGTGCGTGCGTCTGAAGAACTGAGTTCCCTGTTCAGACCCAGACTATTTAAGACAAATGAGATCAATGCGTGGACATTTTTTGGCCTAAGAGTTTAAATGGATTTGCGAGACGGATTCTCCACACAAATACGTATAAGAGTGTGTCTGGATGTCAGGCCTAATCCTTTAAGTGAATTTTCTAAATTAATCAGTCTGTTTTGCTTCTGGACTGTTTCCGTATGCTTTTTCTGGCAAAGTAAATTTGTGTGGGTGTGCTTACTGGCCTCTCCAACCTTTTAGAACTGTAACTTTAATCCGGGATTTTTATTCTGAAGATTCATTTTGCCAGAAATCTTCAGCTGTTCTCTCTTTGGGTAATGTCTGGAGAAATAAATTAGCACATTTTTCCTTAAACACATGAAATTGACAACAGAAGTCGGACTACAGTGTAGAAAATGTGGAAATTCAATCCAATATTACACCTTTCACTGATGACACAGCTATGTCACCTTTGCAGATGTATGCAATTCCCAGAACAAGGCTAAGTAGAAGAGATGTTGAATAATCAGGGAGCAAGAAGAAGGAATTTGAAGCCATTTGTTCACCCACCTTACAAGGAATGTGAGCTCACTTGCAAACACAATGGAGTAGATATTTAAGTGCTGACTATGACACATTGGAAATACTGGGAATACACATATATATACTTACATATATGTTTCACCAACACGTGGCTACAGGAACATATTTCAGATTCCAACATCTCTCTACAATGCAGACGAAGTGCTTAAAGCAAAGGAGGAGGGACCGCAACAGTTTCTAACAGCAGACACTGTAACTCCGTCAGAGGCTTCTTCAGATCCGCTGCAACACAGACCGCTACGAGATCCGTCCTGCCCGCACCTCTACAATGACTCTTTGAGGATACTTAAATCATCAGTACTGCAACAATTAACTCTTCTCTTTGAACTGAATTAAAAGAGCAGACTGTTTTGTGTCAGTGGCTTATTCAGATTTCTTCCTATACAAACGCTACTAAAGTTAATGCTTTAACCTTCTATGAGTCTTTAAAGTAACTACAACACCACTGATTGACTTACTGATATTAAGTTAATCTTTGGGATTTTTTAATAGAATAGAATAGAATAGAATAGAATAGAATAGAATAGAATAGAATAGAGTTGAACAGAACAGAATAATTTCAAGTCACTGTGATCAACAACTGATTTTTTACTTGTTTACTGCTAGATGCCATTCCTTGGCAAGTAATGAGATTATCAAAGTTAATCACTTCATCAGTAAGTGGTTTGAGCCTTGAGACTGATTGATGTATAAATACATGTTTGCAAACTGTGTATTAATGCTGAAAGAACATGCGGAGTAAAGAAGAGATTTGAAAACATTTCTGAAATATTGGAGGAGTCGCGAGCAAGTGGAAAGTTGGAGAAGTAGACGAGTTGTTCTCAGCACATGAAAAAATATGAAATATGAAAATAAAAAAGAAAGCAAATTTAACAATGAAATCCTTAAAGTACATAAATTCCATTTTACATTTGTTCAGGGTTAGGAGTAAAATCTTATCATCATATTTTCACAATGTAGTTAAGAAAGAGAAAAAAAAACATTTCTTAACATGTTTCTTTATGTTGTTTTATTTGTTTGCATAATAATAATAATAATAATAATAATAATAATAATAATAATATATGACAGCAGAATTGGGTGACTGAAAACTAGAGAGCTCTGCTGCCGCCTAGTGGTTGATAATGCAATAACACCGCTTAATTTGATCATAACTGGGGGTTGGCAGTTTTATTTCTGTTATCGTTTATTGAGGACATTTATCATTTCTTTAATAATCGAGTTTTCGTCGTTGTTTTTAGTAAAACTGAAGATAAGCGGCATGTGTGGAGCCAAAATGTTGCACAATTCAGATTATACTGTCAACAAAGTCAGCCCTAACTTAGTTTAACTGTTCAGTTTTTGACCTGAAGGAGGTCGTTTAGACATCTGCAATATGTAACACTGTATTAATTTCTTCCCTCCTTTAAATTGTATTTAACTTCACTTATTTATATTATTATACGATGCACAACACCCCAAAGTTTGCGATTTCTGTTAGACTAAATAGCCTTGTGTTATTCTTAATGTTGCTCTTCGTGGATGAAAAATGTGATTGACTTTTACGAATTCTTTCGTTTGTTTTTTTTCTTTAGGTTCATTTATCTTGTCAAATATTAAAGCCTCAAAATGAAACGGCGTGACGGGTCCAGGCTTTTTTTAAGGAACGCCCCGCCCCCCGCGCTCGCGGCAGACGGATCAGCAGGGGTCTCGTTCCAAACCGCCCCAACCTGCTCTAAACACGCACGTGCAGCCCATCAGCAGCCCTCGCACGTGCTCGTTTGTATACTGCACTTGCTGTTAAACCGTTGACGGACCGCCTCTTCCGGGTCCCACCCCCATCTCGCTGCCATCTCGAACCCGCCCACATAACGTCTCCGCAATTTGATTGGTGCTTCGCGGATGACCCCTTACTAGATCTAGGTGGAATAGAAAAGAACCAAACGACAGGGCGCAAACTCAACAAAGACCGCTTAAATAGATAAATACAAGCGGCACAGAGACCCGCGGGTAAGTGAACATTTATGAGTCTACTGAAACGTCTTTCTTCAGAATCGCATAATCCGACTGTTATCAAGGAATTCCTGCACTTTGTTCAGCTATGGTGCCACTTGAAAAAGTTTCTCCATGTTTGCCAGGGAAGTCTAGCTCCTAACAGAACAGACATAAATATTTTAATTATAAACAGCCAATTATACACTATAGCTAACAAATAAATAAATACAAATACAGGAAAGGAAAATAAAAGGCAGTCACTGAATTGGCCCTGAATTGATTTCTACTTTCAAATGATACCACTATACCAGTATTAATATAAACACTTTTTTTTGTATTTCTTTTATTGCTGGGGAAATAGCTTTACAATAAGTTAATATTTTAGGGAAAAAAATATAACTCAAATACATTAAAAAATGTGAAAATGAAACCTTTTTTAATAAAAATACATTATGTCACACATGGGCTATGTCAGATGTAATGTGATAATTCTATTCCACCCTTTTTTCCACATACTGTTCTATTTTCACACCTTTCTGGCGTTGACGTCTGCTCTAGTTTAACTATTTCTACACCGGAACACGCCGTCAGAGGTCATCGTCCAACAGTAACCTGCTCGCGCATCATCACATCACCCCACTCTCTGCTGTTGGATCGTCCGCCGGATCTGTGTGACCTCATCATGAGCTGATTTTTTTTCTTCTTTCCTTCTCTCTCATCATTACTGAACATTGGAGATGACTTATAAACCCAAGTAGCATCTCATTTCCATTGCCTCTATTTATTCAGGATTACTTGTCGGTTTATCTCCACCGGTAAGTTGCGTGCCCAGACGTTTATGACAGATTAAGCTCCCCCGGTCCACCCACCGTTTACTCTCGAGATATTTCCCAGCCCGGTCGAGTCCTGCTGCAGTCCTGGTACCATAACTGTGCTGTTACACAGACGGTAGCTGCTGGGCGGTGAGCCTTTCGGCATCAGCGCCGTGGCGTTACGGTGGGTAGGCGGCCCGCTTCGGCTTGACAGGTAGCGCCAAGTCGATCGGACGTCTACCAGACTGAGCTCCAGCAGCCAGAGCTGGTGGCACAATCGGACCAAAACTAGCATTACGAGTTTCGCTTTAGCGGGCTAAATGTAGTCGTTTCTATCCTTTTGTGATGTGTCCCTGGTTCACCTGTGCGGCGTGTCTGGTCGCGGTGCTCAGCTTGTTTTTCTGGTCCCGCAAGCCATCTATAGGTAAGGCGTGCCGTATTTAAGAGTCGTCCTTTTCCACTTTTTCGAGACGTTGAGGGGCACAAGAGTAGCAGCCAGAGAGCCGGGTGACAGCCAGTCGTCTAATTGTCTCCACCGTGCCACTCAATTAGCCGGCCTTCGCCTTTAGTCCACAGCTGTGGTCGTGTCATTGTTTTGACTTCTTCTTACGTTAGTTCAAGGTGAGTTTTTGTTTAGGTTGGTTTTAAAGGTCTCTAAGCGTGTGCCAGCATGAGTCCTGGCTTCATACCGAGGATTTAGAGTCCAGCCCTTGAATGCGTTTAAAGAAGCAGTGTGTGCATTTTGGGCTGCCAAAGGACCCGTGTCTGCTCTCATAATGTCTGTCAACCGAATGGCATTTATTCATTTATGTTAAAATATTTTTTTGGCATGTTTAATAATTGCTTTTCACAATGTAGATAGAAGTGCTGCAATATCATTAAAACTTGAGTTTATGCAACCCGCTTTTGCAATATGGCAAACGGTATCGTTCTCCGGCCAAACTGTGTCACAATGTGCCCTGATGTATGAACTCTGGTCCCCCGATATAACTGCTGCCACTGACCTTTCTTGTTTCACGTCAGTGTTTGCAGCCTGTTCGTGTCGTCCAGCCATGGCACAGCAGGACAGTGCTGCCAACAAGAACCCTGCCGTAGGGGCATTGCACTCCCACTTCCTTGTGGGATCCGTATCGGAGGAGAACTCGGAGGATGAAATTCAAGGGAAGGCAGAGATGCAGCTGGAGGAAAAGGAGATTCGCTCCCTGTCGCCGTCCTCTGGGAGCTCTGACAGCACCTATGAAATGGGTTTTGACCATGTGGATGGCTCCATGCACAATCTAAGGTCAGAAACCAAATCTGGGTAAATGTTTCTTGTAACCTTTATTTTTTCTGTAACAGTACAACTAGTGGCTTTGTCATGCAGGCTTTTCCTACTGCATTTTTCCATCCAGACATCATCTTTACCCACTTATTCCTATTTAGGATACGGAGATCTGCTGGAGCCCATCCCATGTCTCTTCAGGTAGAGGGCTAGGGGTACAGGCTGGACAGGTTGCTAGTCCGTCGCAGGCCCTCATATAGACAACCTCATGCACAAACACTACTGTCCTATGAACAATTTAAACTAACCAATTAACCTCACTGACATGTTTTTGGGCTGTGGGAGGAAGCCAACTTGCAGCCTTTTTCAACCTTTTCTGTGTTGAGTAGGTGGGGACTGTAAACTTGAGATTTGATGGGGACGTGCACCTTTTTAAGTTTTAAGTTTTATGGGACTAGATCTGTTTTGGTTCAGGATTACATGAAACATGCTCTGTTTATAATATGTGGTTTTACGTCTCTCGTTTGCCCCCTTTTTTTTTTTTTTTACTGTACAAATAATGAATGCTGTGGCCCTAGTTAGGCACCGTTGAAGGGTTTCTCTGTGTACCGAGTGTTTGAGGTTATCCTAGAGTGCCAGAGGAGACTTGAGAATGATGGTTTTGGAAAGTTGTGAAATGTTTACATACTGTTCCAACTGTTGGCAATGTCGTTTCAGCACTGATGGGACTTTGTTTAAAGGTCACAGTTGTCTTTAGACTCACTGCCAGGGCTTAGTCTTTCACTGGGCTTCCTTGGGCTCTAGTTTTTGTCACTTTTATAGATGGGAACTAAAATTGTGTGTTTTACTGAAATTCTCATGTAATACTTGGGTGTCTGGATTTTAGATTTCTATGGAGTAGTTTTCTGTAGATTACATGCTTTGTCCGACCAGTTGACTTAAATAGGTTTACAAATGTTCTGTAATTTGCTGCAAGCAGTGTCAAACCCATTGGGTTTTTATTTTCCATGTGAAATACTCTTGCCAGTCAGGTAATTTCTTTTTCTTTTATCTTCAGTCTTCTCCTCCTGCCATTAGTTTCACAATAAAGGTGGTGTAAAAACTGAAAACACAGGATCTGTGGGTTTTCCCTGGAAACCCACAGCGCATGCATGTCATGAATGGGTTCTTCACTAATTTAGTTGCAACTTGTCTTACTCGTGCCAATAATCCAGTAGTGATACAACAACTCAGTATCAAGCTCTGCCACGCCTGCCAGTTGATAGTTGCGTTCCTCCCCCTGTGAGCCTGCTGCAGAAGTTTCTGTGCATTTCTGTAGCTCACCCACAAGCTGCAACATGTAAGATAAAATGCAGTGGTCACATCACTTGCTGCTTGGATTATACATTTCTTATCAGTATGAATTAATATCTTAGTCTCTTTATCTCGTGGCCTGTAAATGTTTTTTAATGTCCGCCACTGCTGAAACCCTCTGTGGGAGAGTCTGCTTTTGGTATTTTAATAGGTGCCTAATACGTCGTCTTCTTTCCAAAATAGAAGGTATCATAAAGTTGTATCCCTTCTTTGTGTTTCCTGAAGTAGACCAAGCATGTCAGGACTGCACCTGGTTAAGCAAGGCAGAGATCGCAGGCGAACTGATCTTCAAAGGGACTTCACTGTTGCCTCTCCTGCTGAATTTGTCACCCGCTTTGGGGGTAACAAAGTTATCGAAAAGGTACCAGACTTGGACTTTTTTTTAGCTCCTGTCTTAAAAGGATTCAAAAAGGTGTCCTTTGCAAAGTCAATCTTATCATGGGAAGGCTCAAAAGTGTCACTTGTTAAGTGTCAATTTGTTTAATAATAATAAAAAAAAAAAACAAGTATGAATTGTAATGACTGTTGCAGTACAATGTCATTATATAATCTCGTCTGTTGAGTACATAATCCAAAGATTTTCACTTTGAAAGTGTCCAAAACAGTAATTTTCCGCGCACGTTCTAAAGTAAGCTCGTGCTGATTCAACAATAAAAAGGTGCCATGTGTTTACCAATTTTTTTTCTTTTCTTTTGACATATTTAGACATTAACATGAGGGACTCACCTATTTTGCTTATCCAGGTGCTCATTGCCAACAACGGCATTGCGGCGGTCAAATGCATGCGCTCCATTCGCCGCTGGGCCTATGAGATGTTCCGCAACGAGAGGGCAATCCGTTTTGTCGTCATGGTGACCCCAGAAGACCTGAAGGCCAATGCCGGTGAGCTTATTGGGTTGTTTTATGACCATCATGTTAATTTAATTTTAATCTTATTCCTTCTGTGACTGTAATTTTCTGTTTTTCTTTTAATTTTATTGTATTTAAGTTTATTGTGGTTTTATTTTGTTGTTCTTTTGTGAAGCACTTTGCTTAAACTTAAACTTAAACTTTTACTTATTTGCTTTTTGTGCAAGTTTTCTAATGATATGCAGACATCAGCAAATGTGTTAGTGTCCTTATGGCAAGGCTTCATCCATCCACAAAAATGATTTCATTTTAAAGCAACTGTTTTATACATACCTGAATGTCTTTGAAATGTGATAGTGTGAACCTATAAAAGTATGAAAATAAAGAAGCTGTTTGCACCATGAACCAGATAAGCAAAGGAGTATTGTCTGAGGAGCTTAGAAAGAATATTATACATAAGCATAATAAAGGTGAAGGCCGTCTGTCCAACTCCATGCAGCCCCACGTTCCTCTGGATACAGCTGAAATATTTATGAATAAGTAGGAAAAGGTCCAAAGACCATAGTCATCCTCCCTGGATGTAGCCAAAAGAGGGAATGCAACCCCCGGTTGATCCTGTGTTCTGAAAACTGAGAGTACGGAGAACGCGTCCTGGGCCCCCTGTACAGGGGACAGATGCCATGTGAGAGCAGAAGCCTGAGGACAGGCTGGTACGTGAAGGGTTAAGACACGAGACAGCCGGCGCTGTTTGCTCAGGAGCGTTTCAAGGTATTTCAGATAGTTTTGTGATTGTCTTGAATTCACAAACTTGGACCCAGAGAGGAATACAGAAAGTGTATTTAGCCAGTTTATGATTATCCTATTTGTGAAAACACGGGATGTGCTTGTATGTGATGTAATTTTGCTTTTTCTTTTAGTCACTAAACTAACCTCTTTTCTGACTCTTCCAACGAAAATGCTGAAGTAAATGCAGAAAACATTAACAATCTTGGCGCGGAGCAGAGTTACAGACAACAAGACCAGATTTTAGGCAGTTATTTCACCAGTAATTTTGTTGTTTTACAGAATACATTAAAATGGCAGACCATTACGTCCCTGTGCCAGGAGGGACCAACAACAACAATTACGCCAACGTTGAGCTCATTCTAGACATTGCCAAACGTATACCTGTTCAGGTACCGTCAACCTCTTATCTTTTTAATTGTATTCATTTTAATTTTAAGTGGTATTTTCGTATGAATGAAATGTCTTGTCATCTTGTTTTTGTATATTATAGGCAGTGTGGGCTGGGTGGGGTCATGCCTCGGAGAACCCCAAACTCCCAGAACTCCTCAACAAGCATGGCATTGCTTTCATGGGTAAAGGAAGTTGCTCACTTTATTTTATTGCAACTTGGGTTTAAATTGCTTTAAATGTGCTTACTTGTTTCTTTTTTTTTGTTGTTTTGTTTGTTTTTCTCAGGTCCCCCTAGTCAGGCTATGTGGGCTCTTGGAGACAAGATTGCTTCCTCTGTAGTGGCTCAGACGGCAGGTATTCCAACACTTCCCTGGAGTGGAACAGGTAGGTCACAGTTGCTTCTGATTCCTGCAGTATCCTTTGATATGTGCAACAGCTCTTACACATATTCTTGTCTTTTTTTTTTTTTTTTTTTTTTTTTTTTTTTTTTTTTTTTTTTTTTTTTTTGCAAATGTGTGGAGTTTAATTTAAAATTCCCTAAAGTGCAGTTGCAAAAAAGACATGTATAGTTGTGGCGTGAAAAATCTAAATCTGTGTTGGCCTTTTTTTTTTTTTGTTTTCCAGGCTTGACGGTTGAATGGATCGAGAACAGCCCAAAGAAGAGAATCATTAATGTTCCTCATGAGTTGTATGAACTTGGCTGCGTCCACAATGTGGAGACTGGCCTCAAAGTAAGACCATCATCTGGAGCTGGCTGATATGGCCAAAAATATATGTATAGCTGGAACTTTCAGACATAATTGTGACATATGGTATACTGGTATTTTCTGTGGTAGCAGACCTGCAGAGCAGCAAGCATGTACATTTTACCAACTGTTGATGTCACTACCTAAAATGTGTTTCCTTCAATCTTATTTTCTCTGGTAAAAACTGAGTTTCTAATTATTCCAGTCTGAAATATATTGTGAATATTTAAGGCTCACCAGTTATGACTGGGAAGCTGATGGCATCATATTAAATTTTAATAATCTAACCTTAATTGTTTGATTTTTTTTTTTTAAAATCTTGTTTTAAAAAGAAAAATAAATCTAAGCTAAAGTGTTGGTGCACCATCCAGCCCTAAAATCCTCCTCCTGAGAATTCATATTACCTCATTTCTGTAGCTTTATTATAATATTCACACACTGTTTTTTATTGTAAATCTCTGTTTGCATTGCCAGGCTGCAGAGAAGATTGGTTACCCAGTGATGGTAAAGGCCTCAGAAGGCGGCGGAGGAAAAGGAATCCGTAAAGTGAACTCTGCCGACGACTTCCCTAATCTTTTCCGACAGGTAAAAACAAATTCACATGCTTAATAGTTGCACAGTTGGGCTTTCTGTGCAGTTGGTAACTAAATATTACATTTTTCTCCTGGTGCTCAAGGTCCAGACTGAAGTTCCAGGATCCCCTATTTTCGTCATGCAGCTTGCCAAGCATGCCCGCCACTTGGAGGTGCAGATTTTGGCTGATCAGTATGGGAATGCCATTTCCCTTTTTGGCAGAGACTGTTCTGTGCAGCGACGTCACCAGAAAATCATAGAAGAGGCTCCTGCTACCATAGCCACTTCGGATGTATTTGAGGACATGGAAAAGGTATAGCCGATGTAGCATTGTTGGTACCTATATACGTTGTCTGGCAAATGTCACAAAAGTACCTCAGTGATTGATGTGGTTCATCTGGCGGCTGGTGTTTGTACAGTCCTCTCCATCCTTCAAACAACCGTTTTGGAACTCCCATCCTGTGGCTGTGGAAATATCGCTCTTTGTCATTAGTTTCAAATGAATAGTCTGAATCAATGAAACAGAACAACCTAGGAGATTACTGAAACGATTTAGATTGGAATAAGAAGCGTCCAATGCATTAATAAAACTCGCTGAACCGTCATCTTTAAGTAAGAAATGTGATCGGAAAAAAATCTCGAATGATTGTTTGTTTAGTTTTTTTTTTTTTTTTTAAATCCACAAAAACAATGTGAAAAGTATTGTGTCTAAACAGTTGTGCAGCCTCAAGAAAACCACTTATCAGTTGGGCTAAATGGGGATGAGAAGGCTTCATGTAGTAGGGAGGGTAGAGATTTAGCTGTGGACCAGGGGGAAGTGATGGGGGCATTACGTTATAAAGAGTAGTGGATGAAGTGGTACACCCATCATTCCTATTTCCTACCGCACAAGCTTGTGGTGGCTGAATCATGAGCTGATAATGCTTCACTTGATTAAGTTCAGCAGTGTTTTGTGCCTGAAAAATGAGGTTAGCTGACAGGCTGAGTAAACCAAACGACCTGGGTTTTTTTTTTATCAGTATATGTTCTCGTAAGGTGGAAGCTAAAGGTGGCCCAACAAAATTTATACCGTGACTTTTTTTTTTTTTTTTTTTTTTTGAAGTGAAATAATGGCGATAAGTTCTGTCCAATTTCCAACTTTTTTTTTTTTTTTTTTTTTTCTCTCTGCAGTGTGCCGTGAAGCTGGCAAAGATGGTGGGCTACGTCAGTGCAGGTACAGTGGAGTACCTTTACAGCCAGGATGGCAGCTTCTACTTCCTGGAGCTCAACCCTCGTCTGCAGGTGGAACACCCCTGTACTGAGATGGTAGCTGATGTCAACTTGCCTGCTGCTCAGCTGCAGGTCGGTGTCATTCACATCACAATACGCACGTACATACGAGTACCTGTCCTGTAGTGGACGATGTTAGTGGATCACCAGAGCTCTGACAGGCCTGCAGTCTCCTTGACAACAGGCTGTGAAAGCAGGCAATATGCAGAGACTTTGTAGTAGATCAGGGGGTTGTATGACACTGGGTCACATGATCTACTCTGCAGTGTTTAGGATTGTGTATAAATAGGTCAGTAGCAGTCGAGCGGAAGGGCTAGGAAAGCTTTGTAGTCTAGCTGATTGGGTGTTAGTGATGGAGTGACGCACTCACACTGAGGGTGGAAGGATGTTTTTCAATGTGTTATTGCACTCAGTGTCTCACAGTAAAACTATTTGCTGTCTTTTTTTTTTTTTAAAAAATAAAGAAAAGCTTGCTGATGAATGTGCTATTAGAAATGAGATAAATAGGCTCTGGAGAACTCCTTGGAATTTATTCGTTGCTTAAATTTATCACTTCATCAGTGCTTTTTATTCAGCCTAATCTTATTGCTTCCTACTGTTTAGGCTAACGCCACCATATATTTGATTTTTTTCTAGATTGCTATGGGTATTCCTCTGCATCGAATCAAAGACATTAGGGTCTTGTATGGACTCCAGCCATGGGGAGACAGTCCAGTTGACTTTGAGGGTCTGTCAAACACCCCTTCCCCACGGGGCCATGTCATTGCTGCACGCATCACCAGTGAAAATCCAGACGAGGTACAATTCTGCTTCACTTGAAAACTTGTTCACATCCGAATGTTTCTGGTTCTGTTTCGTGTGTGTGTGTGTGTGTGTGTGTGTGTGTGTGTGTGTGTGTGTGTGTGTTTTACCCTCGTGTAAAAGTCATATTTCACAGCTTTGTGTTGATTTTGTTTGTTGGTTTGGTGATTGCAGGGTTTCAAGCCAAGCTCTGGAACGGTGCAAGAGCTGAACTTTCGCAGCAATAAGAACGTGTGGGGCTACTTCAGTGTTGCTGCCGCTGGAGGGCTGCATGAGTTTGCTGACTCCCAGTTTGGACACTGCTTCTCTTGGGGAGAGAATCGTGAAGAAGCCATCTCGTGCGTAAAGTTGTGTTGTCAAGCTTTGCTGTGTAATAAATGCGTTGTTTGTAATAATATGTCTATATATCGTTGGCGTGGCAGATCATTTTTTATACAGTTGTATAATAGTTGTATCTTTTTTCCAGCAACATGGTGGTGGCTCTCAAGGAGCTGTCTATAAGAGGAGACTTCAGGACCACAGTGGAATACCTTATTAAGCTGCTAGAGACTGAGAGCTTTCAGCATAACAGTATTGACACCGGCTGGCTGGACAGGCTCATTGCAGAGAAGATGCAGGTATACAGAAATTATACAACTTTAACCACTGGATGTCCTTCAGGAAAACATCACTGACACTACCAGCTTGATAAATCATAATCTCAGCACAGAATACAAACTATATTCCACTATTAGACGACTTTAGATTTACCTGGCATCACACAGTTAAGCTTGACTAGATGACGTTTTCTCTTGGCTGATCAGTAATAAGTATGTTGCATGCAGGCGGAGCGTCCTGACACCATGCTGGGAATTGTGAGTGGCGCTCTACATGTGGCAGATGTCAATCTGAGAAACAGTGTGTCCAACTTTCTGCATTCCCTAGAAAGGTATGTTTATGGTTAGTCTATTGGCAGGTTAAAAAAAAAAAAAAACACAGCAAAAAGCAGTAGTGTCTGACTGGAAAACACTCTCTGCCAGGGGCCAGGTGCTGCCAGCACACACACTACTGAACACTGTGGATGTGGAGCTGATTTATGAAGGCACCAAGTACGTCCTGACAGTGACACGTCAGTCTCCCAACTCGTATGTGGTCATCATGAACGACTCGTCAGCTGAAGTGGATGTGCATCGGCTCAGCGATGGAGGTCTTTTGCTGTCATATGATGGCAGCAGCTACACTACTTATATGAAGGAAGAGGTAGACAGGTAAGACATTTTTCATACGGAAGCGATTGAACGTGACTTTATTTAGTTCAGGTTAATGACTTTACATGTTAGTGAATTTTAAGTGTGATAAATTTTTGTTTTTATAGGTATCGCATCACAATTGGCAACAAGACTTGTGTTTTTGAGAAGGAGAACGATCCCTCGCTGCTACGATCTCCATCAGCGGGAAAACTAATTCAGTACACAGTCGAGGATGGCGGCCATGTGTTTTCCGGCCAGTGCTACGCCGAAATAGAGGTAAAACATGTTCACAGGCTTCCGTTTGTGTTCTTCACAAGAACCAACGTATGCTGATACGTTTCTGTTTTAGTTTTTTTTTGTCTGGTCTGCTGAGTTGTGCAGATGTGAAGTATATAGTTGTTGATTACAGGTGATGAAGATGGTGATGACTCTCACTGCTGCAGAGTCTGGTTGTATTCACTATGTGAAGAGGGCTGGAGCAGCTTTGGATCCTGGCTGTGTCATTGCCAAACTGCAGCTGGATGACCCCAGCAGAGTGCAACAGGTACTCTAATATGTCATCCTTCTGTTTAGTTGAACATATTAGCTTTTTAACTGAGGGCATTCATTTTAGTTTTTCAACTTTTTTAGTTTATTAAATAAAAAAGCGTAACTTTCAGTGTGGCTGAAGCGAGGTTACCTGTTCATTCATAAGATCTGCACTCTACTGCCCACTTTCAGCATCATATTATTTAATTGGTGGCTGACAAACTAGTATGGAGTCAAATGATCAATGAGGCGAGAAATTGGTGCTGACAACAATGGCGGCTGTTATTTGATGTGAAGAGAAGCATGTCTGTGTGTGTCAGCACACAGTCAAGATTATGTAAAGCAAACCTAATTGTAGAGAAGGCGCACAATGCAGATGAACGTGTCACTGGTGGTTCGTTAACCAACAATAACCAGACCTAAATGGAAACAACATAATTTTGTCAGCTTATTGTTGTAATGTTAAAGGGTAAAATGCACAAACTACACAGAGTGCAAATTCAAGAAATCTAAGTTTGTTTGTTGTTGTTGTTGTTTTTTAACTTCTCTAATGTTTCTGTAAATGAATGAAACAGTGGTGTATGGATGTTTGTGCAGATTATCATCATCCAGGTCATGGTAATTTAAAATTCTTAAAGCACATAATTGCCTTCTTTTGAAATGCATAAACTCTTGCATGTATCAACAGTATTGTATAGTAAACTTAAAGTATCTGTTGTTTTGTCATAGGCGGAGTTGTACACAGGGATCCTGCCTTCTATTCAGGCTGTAGCTCTGAGAGGGGAGAAACTGCACAGAGTTTTCCACAGCACTCTAGATCATCTTGTTCACATAATGAACGGTTATTGCCTTCCAGAGCCTTTCTTCAGTGCTAAGGTGAGAATCTATGAACACACATGCTGGAATCAGTGCCTCCACCAGTAAACAGTCCCTGACAGATATGTGCTGCGTGTGTATCCCAGTTGAAAGAGTGGGTGGAGAGGCTTATGAAAACCATGCGTGATCCATCTTTGCCACTGCTGGAACTTCAGGACATCATGACTAGCGTGTCTGGCCGCATCCCACCTGCCGTGGAGAAGGCCATCAAGAAGGAGATGGCTCAGTATGCCAGCAACATAACTTCTGTGCTCTGCCAGTTCCCCAGCCAGCAGGTGACCCACCGACACGTCTACATACACCAGACTAACATGTTACCAAAGCAGAATTTCTGTTGATCAGGTTCCTGACAAGTTCTACAGTATAACTGTGAGTTAGTTACCATGGAAACAGGGTTATTTAGAGGGGGAAAAAAAACTGTTTCACAACATTTTTATGTTTTTCTTAACAGGTGTTCTAAGCATTAATAATTAAAGTTGATTAAAATGACGCATGTTTGACAGATATTCACTTTTGGTGATGATACATTTTTTTAGATACATTTATCACTTTGCCTGTAAGTTTCCTAAATGAGTAGGCATCTTCATCAAAAAAAGGACCTTACTCCAAATGTTGATGATAAAATAAAATGACACTAGTTATATCAAAACCCCCCTAAATGGTTTCAGTGTGGCTCCAGTAGTCCTGATGTAGTAACAATGATTGTAGAAGTGATTTATGCAGTGATGGAGGAATCCACACGGTAGAGATTCAGGGCTACTTCATTAAATGTGATTGTTTGGACTAAGATCTCCCCTTGTATTCCTTCATTTCCAGATCGCAAATATCCTGGATAGCCATGCTGCTACTCTCAACAAGAAGTCTGAGAGAGAAGTGTTCTTCATGAACACACAAAGCATTGTTCAGCTGGTGCAAAAGTGAGCCACAGAAATGATGCACTTCATACAGTTTTCAATGTACATAGTATAATAGTAAGAAAACTTTTTTGTTTTTTTTTTATCTTCCAGGTATCGCAGTGGTATCCGAGGCCACATGAAGGCAGTAGTGATGGACTTGCTCAGACAGTATCTGAAAGTAGAGATCCAGTTTCAGAATGGTAATGAAACTACACAATTTAAGCACAACACAGCTTAAAATTAGAGCTGTGCTGTGCTCAAATCATTCTGGATCAGAATTGCACTGGCTCCTGTTGTCCTTTTGGTGGAGCTCTTTCACATCCGTTCTCAGGCTCTTGTGCACTGGTCTGTTCACAGGACACTATGACAAGTGCGTGTTTGCACTGCGTGAGGAAAACAAAGGTGACATGGCCAATGTCCTCAACTATATCTTCTCTCATGCTCAAGTCACCAAAAAGAACCTGCTGGTCACCATGCTGATTGTAAGTGTCCCACTTTACTGAGTCAGAAGAGTTCAACATTTAAAGAAAATGACGTATTCACACCTTCAT
The DNA here is from genome assembly GCA_014839995.1 of Xenentodon cancila. NCBI lineage: Eukaryota > Metazoa > Chordata > Actinopteri > Beloniformes > Belonidae > Xenentodon > Xenentodon cancila. The sequence continues at coordinate 20,041,028 of CM026213.1, read as the reverse complement.
CATCTCTAGTGATAAATCAGTTCAGTGAGAGATGTTTCACTGTTTTGATGCTTCAGTACAGCATTGCTTCTGTTTGTTACTTGTTTGTTTTTTGTTTTTTTTTAATGCAGAATTAGGTGTTTACTACCACTGAATGTTGTAAAGCACATTAACATGATTAGACAGGTTTAAAAATGTGAGTTTGCGTTTACGCCTGCAGTGTGCATTAGCAAATGTTTGGTACTAAAGGTAAGTCAACACTAAAGCATTTCCCTTGATTGCATTAATTTTTGATTTGAAGATGTATGCAATAAAAAAAATGTGACAAACTAATGTAATATTTATCAGGCTTTTGATGTCCCCGTTGTTGCAAAAATAATGTTATGCTTCAGCATTTTGTAAAACGACAACAAACACTGCTTTACAGACTAATTAATAGCTATAAGAGAAAAACGTAAAGATGTCCAAGATGTGACTGTATGTTGTTTTTAAATGTTTGTAGGATCAGCTTTGTGGCCGTGATCCCACTTTGACGGACGAACTGATGGCCATTTTGACCGAACTCACGCAGCTCAGCAAGACAACTAATGCCAAGGTGGCACTGCGCGCTCGGCAGGTCAGATTTAGCCTCCTAATCTTGTTTTGTGGTCTGTTTAAAACGGCAACGATCCTCAATGCAATTTTTTTTTTTTTTTTTTTTTTTTTTTTTTTTTTTTTTTTTTTTTTTTTTTTTTTAAAAAGCAAAATTGTCAACAGGAAAAGGGTGTACATGTTGATGATGATTGGTAATAATTTCACCACTAGATGCCGCTTTATGCCTTCCGCCATGGAGAAGATGGCAGGATTATTTTTTTATTTATTTATTTTAATGAGATACAATAATAGATGTGTAATTACAGGCTTCACACTTTAAAGGTGGAAACAAAGCGTGAAGTTGAATCGTTATGAAGGCATATTGCGTGCCTATCCTGTGCTTGGAGCACCATATTAATTTTCTTCACACAGGTGCTGATAGCCTCCCACCTTCCATCCTACGAGCTACGACACAACCAGGTGGAGTCCATCTTTCTCTCTGCCATTGATATGTATGGGCACCAGTTCTGCATTGAAAACCTGCAGGTAGGCTGTAAATGTGAGAGGCATCGGTTCTGGTGTCATTCATTCTTCCCAAAAAAAGACAAATGGTTCACAATAGCTAAGTAATTCCTTTTTTATTCTCTAGAAACTCATCCTTTCAGAGACATCCATCTTTGATGTTCTGCCCAACTTCTTCTACCACACTAATCAGGTAGTCAGGATGGCTGCCCTGGAGGTGAGAGGAATAGAGATCTCAATTTACTAACTTCGAACTTTAATTTAACACACTTGAAGCTGCTTCACGTATCTGACCTTCCGCGTCATTTTATTTCCAATGACTTCAGGTCTACGTTCGCAGAGCGTACATTGCCTACGAGCTCAACAGTGTTCAGCATCGACAGCTGAAGGACAACACATGTGTAGTAGAGTTCCAGTTCATGCTTCCTACTTCTCATCCCAACAGGTATCGCACATCAAAATGCCTACGTTGCTCACGTGTTATGTCTTATTTTCCCACTCTCTTGCTCCTTCACTCCAGTGGCAGTCTGGACGATGTTGTTGCATTTGAATTATCTTTATTATCTTTCATCTTTTTCACCACTAGTAGAGATGCAGACGTTTGGTGTCGACTGTAAAATTATTTAACTGCCTAGGTGTTTGTCAAATGATCAAATAAGTGCTGTGTTAACGCTAAACATAACACTTAAAACAGTAAGACAAGTATCTTGGTGCTGACCCAACATTCCAACTCACGTGCCATTTTTCATCATTGTTCTCCATGCAAATGCCCCTCGTGCAGGAACAGACGTATTTTCCAAGGCTGACAGAACTTTGTTTATCAAAAGTGTGAGTGCCATAAGCAACAAAGTTCTCAACCTTGAGTCTCAAGTCAGCTACATTTCCTTTTATTGTTGAAGTTTTTTTTTAATCTATTATAAAGCAAAACATCCATAGAAAACAAATCAGAGGAAATGATGGGATTGATCTTGTACGTGCTTAACATTTTAGCTAACCTTTTAAAGAGCTGTACTGTGGCATTTCTGCGTTTTGCATTCCACCCATATGATTATTTTTTATTTGTTTGAGCGTGCATGTTATGGTCCGTCTGCTTGCCTTTCCTATGCTCTGTGTGTGTGTGTGTGTGTGTGTGTGTGTGTGTGTGTGTGTGTGTGTGTGTGTGTGTGTGTGTGTGTTCAGTTATTTGCAGAAATTCTGTGAATGCCACCAAATTCTCATCCTGCCGTATGCTTCACGTTTGCCGTGGCTGAATTAATCTTCATGTGTGAACAATGCAAGAGCATGAGGGTGTGAAATGATCCTCTCTCTTTGTTCAGAGTATATCTTAGAACAAGGAGGCTTTAAGATCTCTTGATGCATGTTTTGAAGGGAGCAGTGAGGAAGTGGACTGTGTGGAAATTTATATGAGAAACATATTTTAAGTTAACATTTTCATGTTTACGTCATCGATTTACATTTTGATAAACGCCTAACCCAAGTCCCAAAGAAGCACCTGGGGCACTGTGAAACGCAATAGTGTGCAAGTCTCAAACTCAAACTCATATTTTATTTGCAACAGATTGTTTAAAAAAATAAATAAATAAAAATCAGATGTTAAAAGTTAGACTTTAACTCATTTAAAAAAAACAAAAAAAAACAACGGGCTCATTTTGAATTTGATGACAGCAACAGGTCTCCAAAAAAGTTGAGTCATGCGCAACAAAAGGCTGGAAATATAAGTGGTACTCAAAAGAAACACCTGGGGGATATCCTGAGGGGAGGGTTGCGTCAGTGTCTATCCAATTGTCTACTTGCTGAATGGTGTATATACAAGTGTCAGAGCTACACATTTCCCTGACAAGACAATGTCTCTGTCAGGGAAGATGTTGCATCATTCAGCAATGCTAAATCACATGCTGAACCGTTACGAAAGCATGGCATCATCGTAGAAGAATCCAGGTGCTGAAGTGGCCTCCCTGCAGTCCAGACCTTTCAACCAGCCAAAAAATACTTTGCTCATCACGAAACGAAAAATATGACGATGAAGAGCCCGGACTGTCAATCAGCTTGAATCGGACATCGGATAAGAACGGCGCAACATATTTCCGACAACACAGGCAGCTGGCCTTCTCGATTCTCCGACATATATGGAGAGGATGCCGAACAGTGGTAAATGTCCTGTCGCAAATTGTTAGAAATATATTTCTGTTATCAAATTCAATTTGGCATTTGGCAATTTGGCAATTTTTTCTGAGATAGTTGCCCAGTTTAAATGTTTGATTGTGATTATATGGGTTTATGAGATCTGCAGATGACTGCATTCTTTTTTTTTTTTTTGTTTACATTTTGCACAGTGTCCCAACTTATTTGGAACTGGGGTTGTATACAAACACACAATAACGGCCTCACACACTGCTCCACCTTGACTGTCTTCCTCTTCTGATGCCTGATACTAACCACTTAGTAATCAATGTTGTTTGATTGCAGAGGGAACATCCCCACTCTAAACAGGTATTGTAAACATTCTTATTATTGCTTAGACTACTAATGACTAGATTAGTGAGCTGCATGATCCAATTGAAGTTGAAATTAAAGCAGTTCAGCCTTAACTTGTTGGTAGCGTGATTGTTTCATGCTTTGAAATTTACCAAAATGAAATGGATAAAGTGGTTTGAGTGTAGTGTGGTTAATAACATTTTTTTTTTTTTTTTTTTTTTTTTTTTTTTTCAATTTCACACTTTCATTAGCATGGCACAGGCCATTAAATATATGTGTACAGATTTTGTTTGTATGTTTGTGCCTTGTAAAATGCGTTTTCAGTCCTAACCATCATGCATTGGCGCCGCAGTATTGTGGAGATTCAGGGTGTTCAGGACGTGAAAATAAAAGCTAATAATAAAAGCAATTCAGGAGAAATGTCGTTCACAAGTGAGGATCTTCAAAACTGAAACGTCTTAACTGTCCTACCAGGAAAAAACCCACTTTTGTCTTGGACAATGTAAAAGCCAAGGAAAGTAAATTGCGGAGCCTTAAACCCCAGGATGCTAAAGCATGGGATAGTGAATCTAAGGACAATAGTGCTGAGAAGAAAAATGCCTCAGATTTGGAATCTGAGAACAGGTTTGACACACAAAACCTCTTAAGTGGGTGCGACTTCTGGGAACCTTCTTACCACCAGTTGACTAACAAACCAAATGAAAGATCAATAATCAAACGGCCTCTCTTGTGGCTTTATGTTTCTTTGTTTTCATGAAAAGAATATTTTCCTTTTTTTTTTTTTTTTAATTTTTACTAACAGAGTGGATCAAAAGTCCTTTCCGTATTATATTTCCACTTTCAGTGTCTTCACGTCTTATGGTGAAATTTTACGGCAACTTGTTTTTTTTATTGAACCTCATTCAGTTTTAATACTTTTAAGTCTCTTGTAATAAACACTTGAGGCTTTCTGGTGTTTTCATTGATATTATTAAATCAAATCACAATTACAAACTGTTGGAAAAGCAGAGGGCTCAAAACTGTGGTGGGGTTCTTGAAGGTCGATTGGAGAAATCTTCAGTTAGTCAGGAAGCATTGCAGATTCTTATTCCATTCTGTGCGTTTCTACCCCTCAGGATGTCTTTTTCATCCAACCTGAATCACTACGGCATGGTGCATGTGGCTAGTGTGAGTGACGTCCTGCTAGACACATCTTTTACACCGCCTTGTCAGCGCATGGGAGCCATGGTTTCTTTCCGCACCTTCCAGGAGTTCACAAGGTCAGTTCTCATGTAGGAGGATTCTTAACCTCCATGTTATTAGTAGACAGGAGAATCTCATACAACTGTGACTAATGGATGGTATGATTATGTTCTGTCCAGGAACATAACGGATGTGTTGAGCTGCTTCTCTGACTCTCCTCCACCAAGTCCAACATTCCCAGATGGAGGCAATCCCGTCCTGTATGGCGAAGAGGACAACAAGGTGACGAGAACAAACTGCTGCCAGTCACAGGCTGATAATTGACCTATAGGACTGAATAAACTCCGGTAATAACCGTGTTTTTGGTTCGTCTTCCAGAGTGTCCAAGATGAGCCTATTCACATCCTTAACGTGGCTATAAAGACGGACAGTGACATTGATGACGATGGCCTAGCAGCCATGTTTCGGGAGTTCACACAGTCAAAGGTGGGTGGTGTCAACAACAACGTTCTCGAATGACTTGGGAATTTCAAGTTTCAAATATACTGTATTTGAGGAACATCCCACCGTACTGACACTTTCTGCCTTTTCCAGAAAGCGCTGCTGTTTGAACATGACATCCGAAGGCTGACTTTCCTTGTTGCACAGAAGGTGAAGGTTCAAATTACTATTTACTTATACTAAAATCTCTCTACACAGTCTGCTACCTTGCATGCCACCAGTTGAGCATTTCTTAAGTGCTTGTAACACAAATATGACAGATGAACTAAGTCTTTCATCTTTGTAATTACTAATATTTATTAGTATTCATTTTAAATTCCATTACTGTGGTAATTGATCTGGTCATTTTCATTTGTAATTTAGCTCGTTCTCCTGTTTTTCTCTGTATCTCTTTCTGCATGCCTTGCTTTTGCTGCATTTATGATGACAGGATTTCAGAAAGCAAGTCAACTGTGAGGTGGACCAAAGGTTTCATGTAAGTACTGGAAGATAAATGAAATCTGGACATTTTGCACAAAGCTTTCCAAGGGAATCTGTATCAAATATCCAGACAGCCGGTTTCAAAATATCCCTCATTTTCAATCTGTCTACTAAATGTAGATCACTAAATCGTGTTAAACCTATTTGCACAAGCTTTAACAAACAAAATGTTTCATTCAGAATCATCATGTTTTGGTTTGTAAAGATTTGTTTTTGAGCTTCAAATAATGAAAGCTCCATCGTTATTATCCCTAAATAAATGTAGTCATTTTTAAATGACCTACAGTAAAATAATTGCACATTTTAGCATGGGAAGCCATGCGGCAGCCAACTCCATAATTATGACAATTTTGTGATGAAGCATTTGTTTTTTTCCCAGTTTAACCAGTCATCAAGAAAACGGCCACTAAGATTCCAAAATCAGTGAAAGAACAGGGATTAGATTTGGAGAAATGTCCTATTCTTTCGCCTCTGCTGTCACTTTAACAATACCCTGTGATTTTTCTTCTGATGCACCACAGTCTCTAATGAGGGCTAATCATGCTAACTGTCCCCGTTACATTGAGTCTTTCAGCTGTTTGCACCATTGTGCATGCTCAACGCGCACCCTAAAAAGATTTCTTTCGCCACTCGCTATACCGTGGAGTAAAAATGACGTGTAATCACGGTGTCAAATCAGTGCTGAGGAGGTTTGTATTGTGCGTACTGTTGCAGCTTTCACGTCTCCAATCGGTCTGGCATTGTTTTAGCAAGTGCAACACTTCATTTGATAGCGTCAAATGGGGCTCCTGGGCGTTATTCAGAGGATCACATGTCTCTGAGGAAAGGAGATGTTTTATTCATTAGCTAAGTGAGTGGTGCTTGTATACGTACCCTGTTACTATTATGATGATAACTTGCTGCCTTGGAGAATACACTGTGATTTTTTTTTTGGATAGATAAATTACAGTAAAAGAAGCAGGACAGGGCGTACTGTCTGTAGAACAGGGAGCTGTTCATCATAACCTAATATTTACTTGTGGCGCAGCACTTGAGCAAATATCAGCCAAGTCTGCTCTCACCTGCTGTAATGTTAAGTCCATCTAATGTGTTATTCCTCATTCTTCATTTTTAATTCTAATTTTCATGCAAAAAGGTGATGCGTATTTTATTGTTTTTCAAGATATTTGTTGCATGCTGTTTTAGTTTCTGTGTATGCATCTAATTTTTATGTCATGCAGAGGGAGTTTCCAAAATTCTTCACGTTTCGTGCCAGAGACAAGGTAGGTGCTTGCATGTCAAATCATCACTCTAACCGTACTGTTCTTTGTTTCTGTCAAAAGTGTCTCTTACTATTGTAACATAACCTACAGAACTGATTGACCAGCATCACTCCTCTCTCAGGCATAATTTAACTTTATTCCATCCCAGTCGGTAAAAGCCCCTCTCTTGTATTACTCCTGATAGTTTCAATGGAGTAACGCCACTAAAACTCATTTAAGTAATGAACTCCTTAATTACGTCCCCCATTTAAGAGAAATGACACCCATTAGCAGCTCTCTGAGATTGCTCAGGATTTCATTTACTTAATACAGTGCGTGGCTCACAGGCGTCTTTATACTCGTAGACCAAGAAGTGTTAACGCAGTTCTTTATTAAAACTTGCACCCCTAAAATAAATAAATATAAAGGTAAGATGTAGGCAGTTACATTAATGAAATGTTATTTAGGGAAGTTCATTCAAATTCATTTGAAGGTTTGCAGCATTGTTTTTTGTTTTTTTTCTGTTGCTGATTTCGTCAATCCCTTTTTCTCAATAGTTTGAGGAGGACAGGATCTATCGGCACTTGGAGCCAGCGTTGGCATTCCAGTTGGAACTCAACCGCATGCGTAATTTTGCCCTAACTGCCATACCGTGTGCAAATCACAAGATGCACCTGTATCTGGGTGCAGCCCGTGTGGAGGTGGGCACAGAAGTCACTGATTACCGTTTCTTTGTCCGGGCAATTATCCGCCACTCTGATCTGGTGACCAAGGTGAGAAGACTTTTTTTTATTTTTATTATTTGTTTTTTATTTCTGAAGTTTTTTCCTCTTTTTATGTTTGCGCTTGTCCAGTTTTCTTTTTTTTAATCTCCACACTTATTTATAGCAGCTCCCACTGACGATTATTATGGTCTGTTTGTTCAACAGGAGGCTTCCTTTGAATATCTGCACAATGAAGCAGAGCGTCTGCTGCTGGAAGCCATGGACGAACTGGAGGTGGCGTTCAACAACACAACTGTACGAACTGACTGTAACCATATCTTCTTAAACTTTGTTCCTACAGTCATCATGGACCCATCGAAGGTTTGTTTTAAAAAAAACAGATACACACAGCCCATTATTGTCATTGAGTTTGCCTTTTAACAGTTTCTTCCTGCAAATTCCAGATTGAGGAGTCTGTGCGCTCCATGGTGATGCGTTATGGCAGCCGTCTGTGGAAGCTGCGTGTCCTGCAGGCTGAACTGAAAATTAATATCCGCCTGACTCCAACAGGAAAGCAAATTCCCATCCGGCTCTTCCTCACTAATGAATCAGGCTACTATCTGGATATCAGCCTCTACAAAGAGGTCACTGATTCCCGAACGGGACAGGTGGGGCCCAAAGATCGACAGGTGGGGCGCTCACACATTTTCCATGTCATCTACTCATTGTCCAGTCTCAGTCAAAGGGCTACAGCTCCATCCTGGAAACCTCCGTTTTCACAAACCAATTTCCAACCCTTTTAAAATGAAGAGATTTTCATTTTTAGACATTAGAACGTTTTAATTTGGAGTAGAGATCCAATATGGTGTCTTGCCCTTAGCCTGGTGGACAGTTGATTTAGTAATGTGTTTCCTCTCACAGCAGATCAGGTAAGATGCATCATCCTGCCACGTATTCATCAATTCTTTACTATTACCATTCATTCATTAGCAAGTGAATTTTGTTGAGATGATTAAATCTACATGAAGTCATTTTAATAAGCCTTTTCTCTTAGGGCGAGTTTTACATGTTATTTTCCTCCTTTTTTTTCAGCTTTTTTTTTCCTTTAGTATCTTTTAGTTATTTTCTTGTCATTGTGACAGGTGTATATTTAATGTATTTTCTGTTTCATAAATGGCTGAGAAAGAACCGGTGGCACTTTCAGCAGCTGTAGTAATTTCATAAAACATTTTCAGAATTTCAGTGGAAATAATAAGCATTGTTGGGAAGTTGAAACGGGCCAAAGCTGGACGATTGTGTACTTATTTAATGGGAAATGCTCGCTTAAAGTATGCACAAGCTTACAATAGTATTACACTTTGAATCTGATGTTTGTACAAGTTTATGATGCATTAGTGGCTGTGAGAAATTTCATAACCATCACATCCATCATGTTCAAAGAATGACTTTGTTGAAGAGGCATATGCTATATGCCTGAAACGTGACTTCTTGAATCTTTTCTTTGTTTATAGATTATGTTCCAAGCATATGGAGACAAGCAAGGGCCCCTGCATGGGATGCTCATTAATACTCCCTATGTCACCAAGGATCTGTTGCAGTCCAAGCGCTTCCAGGCGCAATCTCTGGGTACTACCTATGTCTACGACTTTCCAGAAATGTTCAGACAGGTATCGTACAGAACCTACTCGAATGTTTGGCCCATCTTCTGCCCAGAAACACTGACTAATTCATTTTTATTGGGACGTTTTGTATTTTGTGTCTTAGGCTCTGAAAAAGCTGTGGCACTCTACCCAAGCTTATGCCACCTTACCCAAATGCCCTCCTCCCTCTGAGCTTCTCACCTTCACTGAGCTAGTTCTGGATGCTCAGGATCAGATGGTGCAGATGAACCGACTGCCAGGGGGCAATGAGGTCAGTGTTTTATGTTGTGTATGTAACGCTGCAGGTGTTAAAGTAATGGGAAGTAAATGAGTTTACCTTTTCTTTTGTCTGTTTCCCATGTCTTTCAAAATGTGTAAATCCATTGTTGCTCTGTAGGTGTCTCTGTGTTTCTTTGGTTGGGTCACTGAGTCCTTGTTAAGTACTTCATTGTTTTGTTTCAAAGCTTAATGCCTCCATATGTACAGTTTTCATAGACACCAAAGACGGGTATCTGAGTCAGCCTTAGATATTCCAATTTGCATTTTGCACTTTGCATTGATTTATTTATTCGTGTATGTCTCTGTTTTTTTTTTTTTTTTTTCTTTCCAGATCGGCATGGTGGCATGGCGGATGACCCTCCGGACTCCAGAGTATCCAGCAGGTCGTGAGATCATAGTGATAAGTAATGATATCACACACAAGATAGGCTCATTTGGGCCTCAGGAGGACATGCTGTTCCTGCGAGCGTCAGAGATGGCACGAGAGAGCAACATTCCTCGCATCTACATTGCAGCCAACAGCGGAGCCCGCATTGGCCTGGCAGAGGAGATCAGACACATGTTCCACGTGGCCTGGCAGGATCCGGACGATCCCTACAAGGTGTGCCAACAGAGTCTCAGTCTTGCTTTAACTTCAGGGATTATTTTGTTTAACATCTAGTTCTAAGAGTGGTTTTTGCAGTTTGTATATAACTACAGTCTTTACCAGACATCCCCCTGACTCTTTTTTTTTTTTTTTTTTTCTTTTTTAATTATTATTTTTATATCTGTTGATGCACCAACAGATTTCTCACACTCCTGTATTTTCATTCCTTGAAAGTACTTTTAGCATTTACAACATCTACGTGCCTGATGTAATTGAGTCATGATCGTTTTATCTCCTGCAGGGTTTCAAGTATCTCTACCTCACACCTCAAGATTATAAAAAGGTCTCAGCTCTAAACTCTGTACATTGTGAACATGTGGAGGATGAAGGCGAATCCAGGTAATTTTTTTTTTCTTTTTTTTTTTTTTAATAACTTAACTCTTAACTTTCTATATGGATATGAATCAGTATTTTATCAGAGATTTCAGGAGAGCAGTATTGTTCAGTCCTGGTTCTCGGGACTCATTGCCCTGCACGTTTTAGATGTTTCCCCGCTGTAATACACCAGGTTCAATTCAGTAGCTTACTGACAGACTTGTGTAGACCTTGGTGCTAAGCTGATGGGGATCCAAGCAGGTGTTTGAACAGAGAAACATCTAAAACATGCAGGGGAGTGGGCACTAAGGACCAGGACTGAATAACACTACAGTAGAGAATACATTCAGTTATAATCATGTGAGCCTGCAACATCAGAGATCCTGAGTATACAGTTGTTTTGGGCCTTTGGATGAACATGTATATGCTGTCTTGGAGGTACAAGATCACTGACATTATTGGAAAAGATGAAGGGCTGGGTGTGGAGAATCTGAGGGGGTCTGGAATGATTGCTGGAGAATCTTCTCTGGCTTATGAAGAGATCATCACCATGAATCTGGTAAGATTCTTTGTTTACAAATCCACAAACATGCATGTTGTGTTCTCTTTAACTTTAAACAATACATTCATAAGCAGCCTTGTGGTTGCAGTGGTTCTTTAGGTGGATGTTTGTCTGGTTTCACAGGTCACATGTCGAGCCATTGGAATAGGAGCCTATCTGGTGAGGCTCGGACAGCGAACCATCCAAGTGGACAACTCTCATATTATCCTTACCGGCGCCGGGGCTCTCAACAAGGTAAAGTCATTTTCAGTACAAAACAGTATGTCAGCACAGGACGAAGACGCTTAACTTCTAGTGTTTTAGAGGCAATGCAGAGTGAGCACCAAATGAGCTGTCGCTAAACTCCCACTGACACTGAATCTGCATTTTGATGAGAGGCTCTTTAAAATGACTCATTAGCCGGCCGTCAAGATCTCAGCTATTATTGTAGGAAGATCAAATAGATGCGTTTTAGTAAAACAATATTTTTAGCAGCTTATTCTGTTTTTGCCATGAATATATAAACGAAACTGTCAATTCTGTGGCAGGAAGTGAATGAAAGACAAATTGTGCATGTGTATATCAAAGAAAGAAAATTAGAAAAGTCTTAGATAATTTTTGTGACTTGTTCCAATTCGCTGATCAGGCAATTTTAAGGCTCGCTCATTTTGCTTTGCTCTGTTCTACAAGGATTCCCTTTCTGATCCCAACGACAGGCACGCCTGCCACTCAAGGCGGAATAATTGAAAGCGAACCATGAAGTAGTATTTGCATAGAAATAGAGTGACATGCCAGAGGCTGCAGCGCAGGACACCCATATCATTTGTTTTTAATCAAAATGAAAAGTTTTGCTGATAGAGATTGTTTTTCTGCATATAGACAGTTGGTGTGCGTGTTTGTGTGTGCGTGCGTGTGTTTCTGTGTGTGCGTGCGTGTGTTTCTGTGTGTGCGTGCGTGTGTTTCTGTGTGTGCGTGCGTGTGTTTCTGTGTGTGCGTGCGTGTGTTTCTGTGCGTGTCCGTGTGTTTGTCCGTGTGTTTCTGTGTGTGCGTGCGTGTGTTTCTGTGCATGTGCGTGTGTTTCTGTGTGTGCGTGCGTGTGTTTCTGTGCGTGTGTTTCTGTGCGTGTGCGTGTGTTTCTGTGTGTGCGTGCGTGTGTTTGTCCGTGTGTGTGTGTGTGTGTGTGTGTGCCTGCATGCTCCACTACCTCATCCTGTCTTGCTTTCCATTCTCTGTCCTTGTCAGTGCATTGAGATGACTCCATTTCAAATTAAATGGCAGGTCGTAACACAATAAACTATGCAAGTGGCCCAATGATACAATAACCATTTCCTGGAATCTCAGTTGTGCTTCCATTTATGGGAGCGGTATGGTGTTATTTTTCAAAATACAATATTGTTTACTAATAATGGTGTTATTTAAAAATTGTAAAAAAAATAAATAAATAAATAAATAAATAATAAGTTTTACTTTGCAACACTGGAGGGAAGCAAATCTTTTTCTGCTCATCTATCATGTGGTTTCCTGGCTATTAAGTGAAGCTTAATAGGGAGCAGCAGGCTGCCACCCGGAGATCATCATTTTATTAGCTGCTGGAGTGGGCTCATATTTTCATGGGGACTGGATAGTAACTACTAGGACAAATACCCCGGTGAGCTGTTACTACCAATTGGCCCCTTGTTTTCTTCCTCCAAGTCATCTCTAATATCTGGTCCTCCTCCTTCTTTCTCTGCTGTGGAATCTTAATGAAGCCGGCGATGGCCGGAGGCATGAGCGTTTTGTATATGTCAAGGTGACTGTAATGTTTCTTGGGGCTGCCGCCTCTCCTGACAGCTTTAGTAGAGTGCCCTAGATTTGTAGCCAGATACATAACCATTAATGGTAATAAAGAAAGTAAATGATGGCTGAAAAGGTGAGAGCTGAGGGTAGAGCTTGAGCTCCACTATGATTTTTATGGAACCATGTCAGCGCCCAGCCACCTGTTCTTAGCCGCTTATGAAAATAAGGTGGGCTGGGAGTGAGATTTTATAGCTTCAGGTTAAAATGGGAGCAGTGTGAAGACGTAAGAAGTTTGGTGGTTTCCAACTTAACCTTCCACAACAGGCTATACTGCAACGTACAAGTGGAAGTCTCAAAAAACAAATTGGATGCAAGCCCAATAAACAACTGCAATGTTTACTTTAGATTTAGTGTATTGGTGCAAGATCACGTAGCTCAGTGGGATGAGCAGATGCAAGCCTTGTGTCCTCACAGCTGGTCCAGGAATTATCCTAGTTTCTCCTGATATAACATTCACCCCCACCCTTACATTTTTAGGTGTTGGGCAGAGAGGTTTACACCTCCAACAACCAGCTTGGCGGGATTCAGATCATGCACAACAACGGTGTGACCCACTCCACTGTTTGTGATGACTTTGAGGGAGTCTACACCTTGTTGCAGTGGCTGTCCTACATGCCCAAGGTAACGTTTAACAGTGTGAAACATTTTCTCGTCCAAAAATTTAGAGTGCCTCTGCATAGTGTTTTATATAAAATAATGAGATATTCTTTCTTCAGTGTACATCAAGTCCAGTGCCCATCCTACATGCTAAGGATCCTGTAGATCGGCCAATAGAGTTTGTGCCTACCAAAGCTCCTTATGACCCTCGCTGGATGTTGGCAGGACGTCCCAGCCAGAGTAAGTGCATAAAGGACATAAGTTCTCATAAACTGTTATTAGTGGGTGTTACATGATGTGCTTAAAGCTGCGTTCACATTTCCAGATTGCAGCAAAAAAGAAACTACACTTAGTTTGGACGAATTGAAGTTACAGTTCTCTTTGCTGCCCTCCATTAAAGTTGTTTTTAGTTCCATTTCTTCAATGGACCAGAAACGTAGCACCGTCTTAGTATCCAAGCTCTGACTCGGGAGATAATTTATATAACCTTTTCTCTGCTAATTTTTAATAATGCTTCGTCAGCAGTTGTTAAAAGTCACACCCCCATTTTTTTTGGTGTGTTACTTAAGTAAATATGAAGATTTATTATTTCAGCCTAACATCTCAAAGAGTAAAAGGTTGAAATAATTCATTACATGTGTGAGGCTATTAAGAAATTAAGAAAGGAACAGTGAAGCTGTAACATCATGTTGTTAAAGGCGAGATCAGAGCCAAAATTGATGAAGTGTGCTTTACACTGTGGGTCAGGACTGAGCAGGTTCCATATCAGTGTAATTACAGCTTAGGGTGGAAAAGAGATCAGAGGACGGTCAGGGAGACTAGTAAACATCTCTGGGAGTTATGAGTGGTGAGGCGGCGAGGCCTAATTGAGTAGTAACCTCATAGGCTGGTGATGTTTTTAGGGTGTGCAGGCACAGAAAGAACTGAACAGACCCACTCACACAGTCATCAATCACAGTAGCTGACACGTTGGGTTTTTTTTTTCTTTTTGTTTTTTTTTTTTTTTTTGAAGCCTCAAAGTATAAACGGGGAAAAGCCAAGGATTTTGGACACGGTGGGAGAAAGGAGAATATCTCTTGAAAGTGGATTCACTCGCATTTTCTGTCACTGTTTGCAAAACATTTATTCCTCCTTGTCCAACTGCTTGTACCTTTTCTTCACTTCTACTGTCTTTCCACCCTACAATTTCTTCTTAAAGCTTCAAAGGGGTCCTGGCAGAGTGGTTTCTTTGACCACGGCTCTTTCATGGAGATGATGCAACCATGGGCCCAGAGTGTGGTGGTAGGCAGAGCCAGGTATGTTCCAGGACACAAACAAAGAAAACACTGAACAGGGTTATATATTATTAAATGCTGAATGAATGGCCTCGCTTTCCAGACTGGGTGGGATTCCTACCGGAGTGGTTGCTGTTGAAACCAGGTCAGTGGAGCTGTCAATCCCAGCTGACCCAGCTAATTTAGACTCTGAAGCAAAGGTATGGGCTGCTCACTGTGAATAGGCATATAAGCACAAAATACTTATAAACATTGATGTATTGAAGCTGATTTATTTTATATATGTTTTTTTCCCCCAATTCATACGTTTAGATCATCCAGCAGGCAGGACAGGTGTGGTTCCCAGATTCTGCTTTTAAAACGGCTCAGGCCATCAAGGACCTGAATCGAGAGGGCTTACCCCTTATAGTATTTGCCAACTGGAGGGGGTTTTCTGGAGGAATGAAAGGTACGTCTGTTTTTTTCATAATCAGTCGGTGTTGGATTGAACCAAATGTTTATCTCACGAAATGTTCCCTTTTAGATATGTATGACCAGGTCTTGAAGTTTGGAGCCTACATTGTGGACGGTCTGAGGGAGTACAAACAGCCAGTTCTGGTTTATATCCCACCCCAGGCTGAGCTGAGAGGAGGCTCCTGGGTGGTTATAGATCCCACGATCAACCCCCGTCACATGGAGATGTACGCCGACAAAGACAGCCGGTGAGTTTCACAGCAACAAGAGAACACTAATGACAGTTGCTTCAAACCAGCTTTGCTCATTTGATTGATTCCTGTCATCAGTGGTGGAGTGCTGGAGCCAGAGGGAACAGTGGAAATTAAGTTTAGGAGGAAGGACTTGGTAAAGACCATGAGGAGAGTAGACCCAGTCTATATGAGCTTGGCTGAAAGACTGGGTAAGTCCTGCCCTTCACTTCTAATTATAGCCCTTCTGCAAGTGTCTTTGTTTCCTGCAGGATTGTCATCACTTTAGTCAGGGAGCAATATATCAGGTGAGACCATGTGTGCCTTTGCTGCCTGTCTTTCTTTATTTGGTGCTGATTGTGTCATCTTTACTGCACTCCTCTGAGACCCATGTCAATCACAGCCCACTCAGATCAATCACAAGCTCCCCTGTGCAGTATATTGATTTTCGTTAGGTCCAGTGCTACATTGGCTTGGTGCTTTGGGCAAAGCTGGTGGAATGGAGGTTTACTATGGAGCACTGGAGATTGGAATTGACAGAAATCATCAAGGGGTTGTGTGGGGCTCTAAAACAAAATGCTTTTAGCTGGCGTTAATCCTCAACTGCATTCTCTTGTGGAATCTGAATTGATGATAAATGGCTATAAGTTATAAGGAACTGCCAGATCTGACCTCCACTGTGTCTTTATCAATTAAATATATTTATTAGCCTAAAATCTTATCAGTCAACCTGTAATCAAAACCTCCAGCAATATGACTTCACAGATTTGTGTGTTTATTTGAAACCTCTGAATAGGAACCCCAGAACTGAACACCACTGATCGAAAAGAGCTGGAGACCAAGCTCAAGGAGCGCGAGGAGTTTCTGTTGCCCATCTACCATCAGGTGGCTGTGCAGTTTGCAGACCTGCACGACACTCCAGGTCGCATGCAGGAGAAAGGCGTAATCACGGTGAGAACTAATGCCATCTAGTGCATACGTATTGCTGCAATATGAATTTGCAAAATGTGAAAAATTTGAAAAGCCCACAGGGCAATATCAGTCTAGCTGCTGCAGCACCTGCTTGGTGAGTAATGTTTGGTCTCGCCAGGCGGAGAGACTCGTCTTCATAATTATCTTCTGATGACCCTGGTCAATCACCTTAGCAACTACAGAGCAGCCTCGGGCAGGCCCCATCTCATTCTGTGAATTCACAGTCCCATCTTTCACACAAACATATACACTTTGCTCACATGACCTCAAGGGTGTTTCCAAGATTGATGGTGCTCAGTGTGTTGTTTTTTTTTTCTCCCTGATCCATAGTATGAACTGAAGAACAGATTATCATAAGTAGAAAAGATGATTAGTGCCAGACCCCATGTTTACCTCAAACGGATAGATTTGTCATAGCATTTTCTGAAAGTACGTTTTATCATCCTTACCTAATTGAAAAAGGTTCTTGCAAGTATCGTACGTAAGCCTGAATAAGCCCTTTTGAAGTGAATTTTAAAAAAAACTAGTTAATTCTCGAAGTAAGTCTGACATACAACAGAGACCTTTTTTGTCAGCTTTATATGCAACATCTGTTGGCATTTAATAATATGCTTGTGTTTTCCCCCCCGTCAGGATATCCTGGAATGGCAGACATCCCGTCACTTCTTCTACTGGCGGATGAGGCGTCTGCTACTGGAGGACACGGTAAAGAGGAAGATTCAAGCTGCCAACAGTGAGCTGACAGACGGCCAGATTCAGGCGATGCTGCGCCGCTGGTTTGTGGAGGCTGAAGGGGCTGTTAAGGTAAAACCAGTGACATATTTTAGATTTCTTACTCTCTGCATTTTCACTGACCCTTTTGTTTACGTTACCTTTCCAAATGTTAGATAAGATGTTTTGTAAACTTCCAAAGAAAGCGAACGGACTTAAAAACACTTATTCTAAAGCCAGATGGTTTATTTTAAAGGAGAATTGTTTCATCATCATCTTGTGACAAAACAAAAATTGATAAAGAATATTGTAAATCTTTAAAGTTATTTCATAATTAACAAGTTGGTCACGTTTTTATGCCAAAGACATCAGATCAGGATTTAGCATTTAGTGGAGCCAAATTTACATAAATGGACATTTCACATGTTTATTATGAACTTGTTTCTTGATTTTAATGGGCTGAAAGAAGCTTGTAAATGCACTAAAGTAAATATTGTATGAAATGATATTTGCAAAATGTCATCGTTTAGGTCTGTACATTTTATTTTGAATGCTGACTGCGCCTGTCCCAACTAACCAGCTGGCCCTGCTCAGTCCTCGCTGGTTTCCCTTCCTGCAGCCTGTCCAGGTTGTTTTGTGACAGTCCTCCTGTGTTGTTCAGCTGCTTCTCCCAGGGGTCTGTCTTTGAGTGGATGCACTCCAGTTCCATTGTCTTAGACTGCAACTGGTGACAGATGTCCTTGTTTTGCTATCCAGCCACAAGCGGGCCTGGCATAGCAGTACATGGACCAGTTATTGAGCAGCTGTAGGTTGCAGGATAAAAGGCTTATTGGAGAGGTAGCTGAATTACATCCAGGTCAGCCAGGAGATTGACATAACGAGCCTGCGGATTGGAAGACATGGGACTAGACGGGCTGGGACTAGCTGGTTTGCACCAACAGAAATATTCAAAATGGAGTACTCGATGTGATGCATATATGTGATTCTGTCCTGGCCCAGTCCCGGGTTCGGAGGACCAGCTGCTTGGGTTGCAGAGGCCAGCTCAGTGTTTGAAGTGGCCCCTCTTGTTACCTCGTATATTACTCCAATCAGGACTGGCTGTCTTAAGCCACAATTAATCACAGTCCTGGCACAAGCAGATAGAAGAGCAACACACTGTTTCTTAATTAAAACCAAACAGATTAAAAATGATTAATAACGGCATTAAATGTTCTTGTGGACCTCAAGCGGGACTATTCAGAAGAAAAAGGCAAGAGCCCATTAAACCCCTCCACCTCCAAATCTTTGCTAAGCCCTCCAGCCTTGCTTTGTTTGGGATCAAAAATGCCAGGAGTCATGAATACTAATTTTATTGTGAGGTTCAGTTAACAAACATAAGACCCTTATTTTTTGCCTATCCATCACACACGTGTGCGTGTGTATTTCTGTGTGCGTGTGTATTTCTGTGTGCGTGTGTATTTCTGTGTGCGTGTGTATTTCTGTGTATTTTTGTGTGTGTGTATTTTTGTGTGTGTGTATTTTTGTGTATTTTTGTGCGTGTGTGTGTGTGTGTGTGTGTATGCATGTACATACATACACGTATACATGTGTGTGTGTGTGCGTATATATGCATGTAAATGTATAAATCCATTAATACCATGAACGTCTCCTTCAGGTTTATCTATGGGATAACAATGAAGTGGTGGTTGAATGGCTAGAAAAGCAGCTGGCCGAAGAAGAGGGCGCAAGATCTGTAATTGATGAGAACATCAAGTACATCCGGCGTGATCACCTCCTCAAGCATATTCGCAGGTAATCATTTTTGGCATCGCAGGTTTAATATAATGAAAAGTCACACAGTACAAGCTAAATTCTATAAATGGACTAACTTGTTTTAAACCTTTCCCATTTTTAGTCTTGTCCAGGCTAATCCAGAAGTTGCCATGGATTCTATTGTGCACATGACCCAGCACATCTCACCCACACAGAGAGCTGAGGTGGTGCGCATCTTGTCCACCATGGAGACGTCGCCCTCCTCCTAACGGGAGCCTGGCTGAAGCACAGCTGAGGCCACGGACACAGCCAAAGGAGCCCGGCTCAGCCAGCTCCGGCCCTCACTGGGACCTGTGGAGGAGCCAACGTGATGGCCCTCGGTGGCTGCCAGGTTACAGATGAATCGTTGGCAATGATTCTCAATCAGAAAGAGTTAACGTGATTACTAACGTGACATTTTTGTAAATTGTCTCTGCGTTCACATAGATTTCTGCTTTTTGTTTTTGTTTTTTTTGTTGTTTTTTTTTTTTTAAAGGACAGGGTAGAAATGTCTGTTGAGTAATATTTCATATGTTTACACTGTTGGCTTAAAAGGATGCTGATGCATCTAGAATAGTCGGTAGCCCCCCTCGTGATGAATTGTATAAAGTAATATATATTAACATCTTGCAGCTTTTTTTGTGACATATATATTTAAGATTTACATGTGTTTTGATGACCAGCTCTAGAATGACTACACATTGCCAGGGAGTTGGCCATAGAGGGGTTTCTACTCATGAGCCAGAAGCACTTAGTTACGGAACAAAGAGAGGGAACGCTGTGACAGATTTGGACAGGGAAGCCCAGCAGGGAGCGGGGACAAGGTCTCTTTTAGACCCCGACTGTTTCACAGTTACCCTGCAGTGAGCAGTGGGCAGCTCGCCTCACAACAAAACCACAGCTGTCCCTTCTGTTCTCAGCCACACATGCTGCTTCACATGCACTTTAGTGCTTCCTGTTGTCTCACATTGCACCCAGATTCAAACCTGCACAGTTTCCCTGCTGCAGCTAAAATAAAAACATGCATGCACAAAGTGACTCAAACATTAACGCACAAAGTGGGAAAGAGCTTAAAGAAGCAGTTGATAAAGGAATGACAGTGGTTCAATAGACAGGGTGAATAACTTAGACTTGAAAGATTAGGTACTAGTTGGGTAGTTGTTGCGCTGCTCCCTTTAGGAGCACACTAGCTTTAGGTTTTGAACCAAAGAAACTTGAGAATTTATCAGTTGGCCAAATCAATATATCTGTTTTGGGAAAGAAAAAGGAGGCTGCTGTTTACTTGACTTATAAGTTACTTGCCAGATGTGGTGTCTTAATTTTATCTGTAATCTGCAGAAACGTTACTGTTGAGTTTGTCTGTCATGTGTCTCAATAGTTACTTATTGTTAATGATTTCTTGAAGACTGTTTGAATCAGATATTACTTCTCTACGTGAGTTTGTTACTAAAAGGCAGGCATGCTTGTACATATTTAATAGCAAACAGCACTGCACTGTTGTCTCTACACCTTTAGATCTTTGTCAGTAGTTTTGCTCTAATCCTCATGGCTTCGTAGTCCATGCTGTGCCTTTCTAGTGCCCATATTGACATGCTGACCAGTTGCTTTATAAGTAATCGGTCATTTCTTGTACAAGGACGGAGAAGCGACGAGCTCTAAATGTATCTACAAACCTAATAAAACTTACCAACAGCTCAAAGTGTGTTTTTATCCAAAAACTCGCAAAGCTCTAGTTGTGTTTCACTACATTTTTTTTTTTTTTTTAACAAATTCAAGTTTCCAAGAATTTGTACTAATTTAATTTGTCAATTATTTTTATATGTGGGTGATTCGTGCGGCAGATAATCTCATCACAGGAAGCCTCATTAATTTCAGTAGTCGGAACAAAGTCTCTCACTCTGGAGAGTCATTTTCTGATTACTTGAAAATGATAGTCTACCCATGCCTCAATCCAGAGATCATTAAAAGTGGCATTTTATTTCTGGGTTTAAAACTTCAACAGTATTAAAGAGGATGAAGCAGATCAAACAAATATTCAGGGATCTATCTCATCCATTTTTTTTTTTTCCCCTTTTCTTATTTTGTCTGATTTGTTCATATCATCCCCTTGACTCTGTCAACTCTATTAACATCCAACCAACAAATATGTAAGACAAATTGAGTTGCATTCACCCAATACCCACCACAATTATAGAAGGCCCAATAAGAAAATGAGTCATTTGGAAGTATAATTGGAAATGTGCCTTGCTTGGTCTCTCTGGTCTCCCACAGGGTTTGGCTCATTTGTGGTGGCATGCTAGGCTGGCTAATTCTGCTTTTAATCACTGACAAACTGCAGAATTAGGTTGTTCCTCAGCCACTGGAGTGGCAGGAAGAGGCTGGTACAACTTGAAGGAGATTGCAGCAGGTTGTGGACCTAGTGGACCCGACACGGTGACTTATGAGGAAGAACTTTTTGCACTCATCAGGAGTCTTTGATGAGCTTTGTAGCCTTTAATCTTGCAATAAAGGGTCAACTGTAAATGGGTACAATTTTTAAATTTATCCAACTGGCAAGCTTCAGTGACTGCTGGTTTAAGTCAGAAGTGTAACCAAAAAAAAAAAAAAAAGCTCAGCAAGAAATCTTAATGAAGAGAAAGGGGGAGAAAAACAGCGCCTGCAATAAAATGGAGGCATTGATATAGCGCATAGGAGGGGAGACACAATCATGCGTCTGAGGCAACCATAATTCCACATTCACGTGTCTCAAAGACTTGACAGCACTTGAGAGACAAAGCCTGTGACCCAGTTGCAGGATTCCAATTAGCAGGGTGTGCGCAACAGTTGAGATGAAAAGAGAACAGCGTCTTTACAGAGCCCCAGGGCTGTCTGATTACTGCCTGAAAACACGAGTCTCTTGGCCGTGACAAAGAGTGGAGCATCACAGAGGGAGTGCCAGGCCTCAGCTGCTCTGCCTCTCTCTAGGCCGAGGATTTTGAAGAGCTCATCTCCTCTCTGCCTGCCTGCCTGCCTGCCAGCAGTTTTACATGTCAACCATCCTTGGAGTGTGCGGCAGCAGCCTCGTCACACTGAGATACTTATCAGATGTGTCCAGTGAGTTGAGGAAGTTGTGGATTTTCCTGCCATTACAGGGTGAAGGTAGATGACCTCGGGGTCAAAGGCCAGCAACCATTAGCTCGTCACGTATGCAAAGTGCCTGTTTTGGTACATGAGCACATTTCTGATCCTGTGGATGCTTCCAAAATCGTCTCTGGGGTCCAGAAATGGGAACGTTCATGAATAACAAACTGCACAGTCACAGTATACATTCCCCACACTTGTTTCCATATAAAAGTATCAGTTTACATCAAATTAGTTAGTGTTTTTGACCTATATTCAATTTTTAAAATAGAAATAAGTTAATATTCAAATTTTCCACTATTGAAAATGGACTCATCAACCCTATTAAACAGAATGTGTCATAGTTAATGCAGACATTTCTGAGACCTCTGCACATGATCACAAAAAAGAAATGTGTTATACAACGAAATTCAAATGAAAACAAACACAATATATAACACAATATTCATAATTATACAAAAAAATTATTATTTTAAAAGTGTACACGAGAGAGAAGCTGGACCTCGGAGATGAAAAACATTGTAGTCTTTTTTATACTTTATGATGTTGTTAATAATATTGGAAAGACTTGTATAGTAAAGGGCAAACTCGGCTTCGGAAAGGCAGTTTTCCAGAACAGATCGAGCTATGTAATAAATGATGTATTGTACCTTAGGGTGTCCGAGTGCGGGGGAGGCAGAGAAACCCTTTGGGGGTGGGAAGGCGGCCTGTCCGCCAGATGCAGGGGTCAAAGATTACAACACCCTGTGATCATCACCACATAATGCACACATTTTCATTCTGCCAGAGCTTGGTAAATATTGGCTGAACACTGGGACGGCAGAGAAAACAGTTAATTTACTAGCAGAGAAAGAAACCCGAGGTAACAGGAAGGCATCAGAAGAATACATCACTTCTATCTACTCAAAAAGGTTTAAAGATATAAAATAATCCAGCGACAAAAATCCCACGTAACATTCTGTCATCAAAAAGGAATTAAAACTTACGTTGCTAAGATTCGTCCTTACATTTATGTTCACACAAGTGTCAACATCTGTCCTACATAGTCACAAAGAGGAGTACAGCATTTCCATCCATCGTGTGCTAAAAGCTCTTGTATGTTGCGAATTCAGGTGTAGCTGCTCCCTGCATCATGCTGCCCCTCCTCCTCCTCCTCCTCCTCCTCCCTCTTCCTCCCTCACTACATTATTAACATTCATGGAGCTGGTGGAGTGTGGCGGCCCGCGTATATATTGAGCCAACGAACGAGGCGCAGGCTGAGGGGTGAAGATGGAGGCCCCCGTTCCAGTAACTGGGGGAGGGTTGTGGTGTGAAGGCGAAGGTTGCCTGTTGTGGGACTGTAGAAAGGTCAGCAACCAAGGTGCCACACCTTTGGTCATACATCACAATTATCACTGTGGGTAATTGACTGCTCCAGGAGTTATGGGAGCAGTGGCAGGTCCACGTGGCACACTGGAGGAGTGGGCAAGGCCAGGTTAGCCGGGGTTACCGTGTACTGAAGTAAATGTCAGTGAATATATGGTTCGAGCCCGACTTCTATCATGACTCCAGGGAAGAAAAAGTCGGCTTGGTGGTCTGTCACCTTGGACCAGATAGGAATCCTTTCTAAAACCTCCCTGGTTTATTGCAACAGAGTTCAGCACAGCACAACACTACAACAGTCTCCAGAGGTTGGAGCCATCGGCCTTTGGTGACCTCGTGATTTTTTGATTTTTGTGAATTTGTAAAAGCTAACAAAACGCTATCACAGCTGGCCACACTACCATGAAATTTGTTATATATTATCAAGAGCCAAAGATGACTTTTCTCTTCGTGTTTTCCAACTCCCAACACTGGACAATTCCTTTGAATTTTGCACTTTTATTTTGATCATTCAAGGTAGATTTTTTTTTTTTAAAAATGCCACCTGAGTTATGTCCCAGTTTCAAAATAAAAACAAAACAAAAAAACATGGACACATGAACGAGCAGCCTTCTCCCGCTGATAGCCGCTGGCAGCAAAACTCGGTCGTACCACGACTCTGCAGACTATCCGGTACATACAAGCCAAATAGCTACATATTCATTGATTTTTAAAAAAAAAACAGTGTTGTGTCTGAGACTGACTAAATGTGAGTAAAAAACAGACTTTTCTCTGAATTTCTGAGTTGGGATTTTGATGTCAGGGGATGTTCCAGCTGACAAAAAGGAACTTTGAAATTCTGACTTCTGAGTGCAAGCAGATCACGCTGTTTCACTAGTGAGTGTCAAACTTTCAATGTCACGAACCAAAGAGTGAAAACCGGCTGAAAACTCAGCTGGTAATAATCATAACCGCTGCAGATTGCTCTTATAGTCGCTCTCCGTGCAGTTGCAGTTTTAAATAAATGACTCACTTTGGCTGCTTAACAGCCAGTTATCTTGACAGGAAGTCAGCAGTTAACACTTGTTAAAGCACAAGAGTCTGAATAGTTTTGAATTTTCTAATAGTTTTTCTTTTTATTTAGTTTCTTTTCGAAAAAAAAAAAAAAAAAACAAGGCACAAAACAATCATGAAAATGAAGTGAACTTCAGTGAATTTCAGTTTTAGTTTTCATTAAGTATAATAACTGTAAGGCACGTCTGATTTTCTGCTGATGGTCACATGTCTACATGCTTGTGAAGTCTGTAAGGGACGGTGACCTACAGGAACAAATCCTACAGCAAACCACTGCAATGCCATCTTTTTCAAGTGATTTTAGTTCAACAACACTGCATATCAACAGTTGCGTTTTTAAACTAAAATGGGGTTTGCAGCACATCAAATATATCTGTTTTCCGGAGTCAAAGTGACCTGACTGATTTGGATGTCTGGTGTAACAGGTAACAGTTAAAAATGAAAGTCTAATTATGTGGAGGTAGCCTTCTTCTTGCAACTTCATGACGTTATCCGTTAAAAATAAGAACGTTATTGTATATTCCGTCTTGTTAATGTTGCTGGTGAAGATTCTCATCATTGTAATGATGCGAGCCAAGGTAAAGAGTTAGACTGATTCAAGAGCCCACTATTCAGCATACTCTCATTTAAAGGTGACATATTATTACTTTTGCTTCAAAAGTTCCCACAACGTGAAGTTGGGACACCCCTCAGTGTTACAGCTTTGCACTACCTACTTTTGAAGAACAAATGAAGCATGACGTTTGAAAGAGATAAAATCCCCTTTCACACAACAATCATTGTGTTACGACACAGTGGAGATAACCTTTCCGCCTTCTTTCTCATGCTGTGCATTCACACTGATCCCA
This sequence comes from Xenentodon cancila, assembly GCA_014839995.1. Classification (NCBI taxonomy): domain Eukaryota; kingdom Metazoa; phylum Chordata; class Actinopteri; order Beloniformes; family Belonidae; genus Xenentodon; species Xenentodon cancila. The sequence continues at coordinate 20,015,703 of CM026213.1, read as the reverse complement.
CTAAGGCACAGTGTTCCTTCCCTAGATGTTCTGACAACAGGCTGCTTCTTACCGTCCCCATGATGCGCTGACTGGTTTCATTCGTGAGGAGTTTGCAGTAATCCTGTGCGGCTGACACGCCTTTCTGCATTCTCATTTCACACATGTTTTGCCTCTGTTACGCCTCTGTTACGGTTTCTCAAGGCGGAACAGAGATGTAGCAGAGGCTGAGCAAAGTGTTATATCACTGCACCTCTGTGCTCTTGACACTGCACCGCGAGGCTGAACAAAAGTGCTTTAGACGTAGAACAAAATGGTTGTGTGGACGGTGCGGAAGGTAGGAAGGCTGAGCAATTTGTCTGTGATGTCACAGTACCCTTCAAATCTGACTGGCTCACTAAAGGACAGATTCTGACCCCAAACATGCAGCATGTCAGACTCGTTGAGGTGTAAGTCACCTTTACACCTGCCAAGTATACGCTCTCGATGCAGAAAATTTTACTTTTTTCTTCACATGTCCCCTTTATGCGATAACTACTCTACTATATACATGCAAACTCTATTAATTAAGAGTTATGGCTTGACTAGAGAGGTTTGGTTGAGTGCATACATCAGTCCAGCAGTGGCCCATTTTCCTCTGTGTGCCACATTTAAATGCATGCGTTACTGGTGTATCAGTGGAAGGATGAGCTCCACATGAAGCAGTTGGTTTACTGCATTTCATAGTGGCTGTGAAACAGATGGATTTATGACCAGTACGTCCTCTGGTTCTGAAGGACATCATGCTTGACAACATGTGTTTAGGCAGTGTCATTTGACAGTTATCTACATATACATCTATCAGAAATCAGATAAGTTCTCGAGAAACTGCGCCACATCAAGAACAAGTGAGGACCAGGAACAAAAAAATGAAATAAGATTGCATATTTGGGCAGTTTGCGTGTAGTATATGCATGGAGAGAATGACTGCCGTGTCATTGTGTTGCACTAATAATGTGTTGGTGTTTAGACAAATATACATCTGAGTGAGCTTTTACAGTGCATTTAGCTGCATGTGAGTTACGGCATTATGTGACCAGGTGCTGTTAAAGCTCATGTGGGTATTCTGACAGTGGAGAAGATGACTTACTGACATAAAGTGAGATAAAGGAAAAGAGAGCAAGGCAAAGCCTCGTGAAACAAACACTCTCTACCATGACCTCCATCCTGCTCCTTCACCCTGCCACATGGGTGCATTTTGCAGACCAGAGTTTTTTTATTTAACATATCACACATGAATGCAAATGAAAGCAGCATCAGGTTTCGGTGTGCCATGCCGTTGTCTCAGTATTCTCGCTGTTATGCCGATCTGACTGAATTCGTCGAGCAAACTGGAACGTCAACATAAAACCACCAGGATACCGCTTCATTCCAACAATAAGGCCCGATGTTTCAGAAGACACCTTTGCTTATGGGTGGCTTCTGGAGTCCTTTTGTTCACTAAAGCAAATAGAGGGATACCAAGCTTCCAAAAATGATAAATTTCAGGGATTGTTGGTGACGCTGCCCCTGATACATATGTCAGTTTACTTCACAGTTTTTAGAAATCACTTCCAAAACATCTAAAAATAACTGGAAGTTTATCCGTCTGAACTTAAATTTGTTTTCCTCACGGTTCCTAAAAAGTAACAGCGAGTTATAAAAACTCGACAGAACAGCGCCCTTGGTTTTTGTAAATGAATGACTTGCCTGCCCCTTGAGCCAAAATCTGCTCTTGGCCTCACAGATTAAGCACTGCACGAAAAGAATGTAGGTAGGGAACACATAATTCTGTCCTCTTCAACTTTAATCAGGAGTACACTGATGCGCCGCAGCCCCCGCCATGTCTTTCATAATAATGGGCCGCTAAAAATTCAGGAGGCAGGCTCCACATCAATCACTCGCCAGATTTGAGTCCAATGCAATAAATATGCAAATGAGGAGAAGCCAATGTCTCCTAGCTCTGAGATCTGCACATGGAGGGAGGGGAAGGGGGGGGGTTGCTGTATTAATTGCCCATGGCCAGAGGAATCCTATTACTGTGGGCATTGATTATAAAATTGTATGTGTGAATGATTTTCATGCAGAAAGTGGACGACAAAGCCTGAAGCAGAAAGTGAAGAGAGACGAATAACTGAACTGGGCTAGATTGTGTGAGGGACTAAAAGAAAAGAGTAACAGCAAAAAGACCAAATCGAGGATCAAATAAGATGTAGATTAGAGAATGAAGAGGACCAGTTTACAATTACAGCACCATGCTACCCAGTCATAAAAGGCCCTATGGTGATTTTTTTTACTTTTTTTTTGGATTGTGCATGTGATGTCATTGATAGTTGAGATTTTTCTCTTTTTTTCCACACTTTATCACAATGGAGAGGAAAAAAGGTCAGAAAACGCGTTCGCGCATTGATGTATTATACTGTTTTAAGCCAGGAGCAAGTGAGCTAATTTACATTTTAATCTGACAACTGACTGCTGACAAAAACAATTTTAGGGGTAACTGATCTGATAAACTGACATTATCTTAAGGAAAATGCCTTGTTCTATTTTTTAAGCACAATAAAACGATTTGTTGGCGGCATCTAACCAAGCACATGTTAGCAAACTCCACTGCCCGGACACAGCACGACCTTAAGGAATAGTCAGCTGACCGGGGCTTCACCTGCTCGCTTTTTGTCAGATTTGTGGGTGATATTTTTACACAACACACGTCTTTGGCAATATGTTGTGTTTTCAACCGCTTACGTTTCCATTCAGTGTCTAACTTTTCAGAACACACGTGGAGTCAGTTCAATGAGTTCACTCAAAATTCCTCACGAGAGCTCAAATAGCCTTTGCTTTCCGTACTTCATCCAACAGTTGCCATAATTAGTGTCCACTAGATTTTGTTTTAATATGCTGGCATCGTGTTTGATTACCAAATCTCTCTTCATGTGGTATTTTGTTGCAATGACATCATCTCCTACAAAGAAGGGAACGTTTAAAGATGTCAGGCTAAGCATTTGGATCAATATCGCAATGGAAAATCACATTTTGTAGTTCATTGGTGGTGTTCTTTACCTGACATGTTAAAATCTGTTGTTTTTTTTTAAACCACTACTCCATGACTTTATCTCCACAGAAACTCTGACTTTTCCCTTTAACTTCCAAATGCAATAAAAAAAAAAAACAACAACAACAAAAAACAAAACTGCCATGTTGTTTGTTTATCACATAAAAAGTACTTTCCTGGTCTGGCAGAGTCTAACAATAAACAAACATCGTGAATTTTCCTATTAGTCATCATCATAGGCTTCATAATATACAACTGCAAAGAAGAACAGTGAAAAATGAAAATGAACAAACATCGTCACATTTAAGGAGTCTTAAAGCCAATCAAGACCAAGTTCCTCCTGGTGGAGCTGGTCTTTCTGAGACATTCAAATGTGTTGTCAGCTCGACTGACCGACAGTGTCTCAGCCACTAAAGCGGCTGCTTGCCTTTTGGACCTCAGCGTCCAAGTTTTCTTCCATTTCCAGCTAAACTGAAACTTAAAAACAGGAATTCAATAGCGTTACAGCAGGAATAAGGTCCACGTTATAGTTACTGCCTCCTCCGCTCCTCCCTGTGCTGGTCTGCTCCCTCAGTCTCCAGCTTCACTTCTCCGAGATCCAATAATTAGCATTTATTTGTCCTCTTTTGCACTGTTCTCACTTTTCCTATCTCCAAAACTCACTCTGTCATCACTCTTTTGCACATATATGCTTCAACACAATACATTACCTGACATTAGAACAGCTTATTGATTGCACATCTAATACTTGAGAATATACCTGAAAATGAAAATCAAATGATAAAAAAATCCCCTTTCCATTGTATTAACACATAAGTCCATAAAACACTTATGATATACGTTACATACACTAACAACTTCCGTATTTATTGACCTGAAATGACTCTTTTATGCTGGTTAAACGTCACCATGAACTGACTCTTAGTAGATAAAAAGAAAATTAAATTAGATTTGACCAGCACAGACGTGGGAAAACACAATCAACTCTACAAGAGCGGCTCTGAGTTTTTGCAGCAAAAATAACCCATGAACATCTCATTTAGATTAATTTATCTAAACCTTTTGCTGCCCTGTAACAATAGTTCAGATAAATACTCACTGCTGCATTAAATTTGGTAAACTGGGGATGATAAATAGATGTTCGCAATCAGTGTAAGGAATCAAGGTAAGCAAATATTTTGCATTATTGTAATTGGATTTAACAGAAAATGGTATTTAAGGATTGTTTACAATCAGTATTAAATGTTTTAATTAATACGTTTTTATACATAAACATTCAGTACTTATTTAAACTAATTTGAAGGTGCCACCTTAAATCAGAGCCCTGCAAACACAGAATAATGAATAATTATTATAGTTAAGACTGAAAACAGTGGAGAATAATAATATTCTTCCCCCAATGTCAAAACAATATGTTTATTATATAGAGCAGAGTTGTAACATTGTTCTTGTAAACTTAATTGGAAAAATATTTTACATCCCACGGAAAAAAAAAGATAAAATAAAAGTTGTCGTTTCTGGCAGTGTAGAAGACAATGAATTCAAACATTTTGCATTTGGGACTATACAGAGAAAAAAGACATTTAATTCTTGGCTGTCAGCCACCAAACACACAGACACTGTCAGAGTGGCGAGAGGCGAGCGCGGCGTGCTCCACGCTCACGTGCAGGATTGGGGCTGTGCTCTTATTTGGCAAAAAACGTCATATTATTATTATTTCTTTAACCATAACATAATACAAACTAGCAGAGTGAGTGACCACAGCAATTAAACAGCCACACAAATTTGGTTTGTCTGCATCAGTTTGTCCATTAGAGCAACGTTTCCCACAGCTGAGGTCCAACCCCCTGAACACTGAACTTCGAGTAAACCGCTGACTGTCCTATACAAACATGTCTACTCCTATACATACAGCTGGGCTCCTGTTGAGGTCAAATCTTTTTCTTTTTTTTTTATGTATAAAATTATCAGATTTATAAAGATCTTGTTTTGAAGGCAAACATGTAGGAAAGGTTGTGACAAAAAAAATAAAAGTAATCTTTCCACAGTCCTGAGAGGCATACTGCACTGATATATTGAGCATCACAGTCATAATCTGCTGTCAAGCGATAAAAATTGTAAATTAAACCTCAGTGTGGATGGAGAGTGCAGTTAGTCAGCATGTGTAAAACGGAAAAATACTATCATGCAGAGTCATGTTGGAATTTCAAAGACAATAACATCATATACAGTAATGAAAAAAAAAAAAGACATTCATTCATCAATCAACTTGAGACAAAGTGCACTGAAAGAAAATAAAAATAAATAAATCTAATCCACAGTTTGTGTGTTCACAAATTCCCCTAATTTGCACAAGAGTTTCTCAGACTACTTGGCAGGTTTAGCTCATGCTATCTTGATCAACGTAAACTCCCTGAACTGTCTCTTTGTCCGATTTCCAGGTGAGATCGGTGCTCTGCGAGGACCAGACTCCCGGTTTATCTCACCACTGAACCTGCTTCATCACGGCTCTTTCTTCATGTGTGGTGTTTGAATGTGGGACTGATCAGACACCCGTCACGGTGTAACGCAATGGATAAACACACAGAAATCTTGACTGAAGAAGATGGCGTGCGGCAGAGGAGGTTTTGTAAACACTAAAAACACTGTTTGCATCCTATGAATGTGCTCATTTATTGCTTGATCAGCACTGTGAAAATAGTGAGTCGATTTCTCTTTAAAAATGTTCAGTGGCTAGTAAAAAACAAGTGTAATAGTGTCACACACATAAATAAATAAATAAATAAATAAATAAATAAATAAATAAATAAATAAATAAATAAATAAATAAATAAATAAATAAATAAATAAATAAATAAATAAATAAATAAATAAATAAATAAGCCTTCACAATCCAGATGTGCTTTGCAGTTTGTGTGGGCTGAATTACCAGGCAGCGCCTTCACTCATTTCTGAGGACGGCTGCGACAGCTGGTTGGTGTAGCCGTTGTCACTGAGAGACACAGCAGTGAACGGTGTGCCGGGGCCACACATCTCACTGGAGATGCTATGGATTGAACCTGGCCCGCTGGGCTCAGGACTGGGTGAGTCTGCGGCATGGTGGGACACACTGTCAGAGAAGCACTGCACATCTCCGGTGCAGTGGTGCACTGCGTGGTGGTGGTGGTGGTGGTCTACGGCTCCTAATGGGGTGCCGGCGGGGACTGTTGAGGGCACGAAGCCCAGATCTGCTGGAGTCTGAGCTTGGGATGATGGCGTGCCTTGGAAGTACTCATAATTCCCTCCTGGGCCATAGTATTCACCAGGATACTCTGCATTTAGATAAATGAGGGATTAGTGCATGGATTCATTGATTATACACACATACATACATGCATACATACATACATACATACATACATACATACATATATATATATATATATATATATATATATATATATATATATATATATATATATATATGTATGTATGTATGTATAACAAAACAATAGATAACAAACACAATAGATTTTTGACAAATGTGTTACTGTTCAAAGATTTTAGCACCACTAGTCTTGTGATCAATGAAATCAATATTGATTTTCCAATGTCATTAAGATCCAAGCACCAAATACAGGAATCTGTATTCATAATTGATATCACTGCAAACATCTTCACAGGACAGTCTCCTTAAACAACTTTAAATATGTGATTGGTTCTGAGGGAGGATCACTAAATACTGATTTTTGCTCTTAACTTTGCATGGTTATATATTTGTGTACATGGGATCAAGGGGTGTGTGTATATATATATATATATATATATATATATATATATATATATATATATATATATATATATATATATATATATATATATATATATATATATATATATCTATATATATATATATATATATATATATATATAAGTAAATCATTAGCAAATGATTAATCAGCCTACCTCTAAAATTATTACTTTCTCTTTGTATTTTTTAAATTAAACCAAAAATAAACACGGGCGACCATTTAAACTTTGACAAAACAACAAGTGTGTCTGGGGGAGAGATAGAAACCCTAATTAAATACGATTTAAAATATGGAAACTGATCTCACCTCCATAATAGGAGAAGTGTCCAAGCTCTCCTGGCTCCAGTCTGTCTCCCAGGGCTCTCATCCTCCTCGGGCTCCGGAAAAACACGTGTCTCCGCGCGCTCAGCGCGCTCAGCTGCTTCATGCGTCTTTCTTTAGACCTCCGATTTTGAAACCAAACCTTAAAGACGTAATAATAATCATAAAAATTAAGGGGCCTTTTGCACTTAGACTGAATTAGCAATAATAAAATACAATTTACAATTTAACGAAGTAAAGACAAAGTACAAATATCAGTAATAAAGTAGGTAATGTTTGTGTGTGTATGTATGTATGTATGTATGTATGTATGTATGTATGTATGTATGTATGTATGTATGTATGTATGTATGTATATATATATATATATATATATATATATATATATATATATATATATATATATATAGATATATATATATATATATATATATATATATATATATATATACTTTATATATATACTTATATATACTATATACTATATATATACTTTATTTAGACCTTGATTTCTTTATTTTTAATAAGAAAATTATAATATATAGTAAAGGCAACGACAAAGATCTGAGCCCACCTGGTTATTATATATATATATATATATATATATAAATATATATATAGATATATATAGATATAGATATATATATAGATATATATATATATATATATATATATATATATATATATATATATATATATATATATATATATATATATATATATATATATATCGTGTAAATGTATATGTGTCGTTATATTAATAATACATATATATTAATAATTCAGCAGCGTTTTCGAAGTCTTTATCTTGTCTATGCTTAAATAAGCCCACATCAGTACTAAATGAGTCCCGCTTTTGGGGGGTTTCGAGGCGCGATAGGAGAAGAGATGAAGGAGAAACTCAGAATGTGGTTGAGGTAACACGAAAATCATTAGAATGAGTTTTGCAGTTTAATGCTAGTAGCCACTTTGTTCTATAATTTACAAATGTTAATTCGTAAGGGAGTTTAAATACAATATACGTGCAGGTTTTATGTTATTTTATTTTATGAATAGCCTCTGCAGATGATATGGCACTGCTAGGTGCAGATAATGAATGCGGGTGTATAATAACTCGTCTAACTGTTGTCTCTGTCATTTATTGACGTGTTTATTGCGTCTGTTGCGCTCTTTACCTGTATCACCCTCATGTTGAGGCCTGTCTCCCGTGACAGCTGCTCCCTGATGTGCCTAGTGGGCTTCGGTGTGGCCGCGAAAGCCGCCTTGAGCGTCTCCAGCTGCTTGGCTTTGATGGTGGTCCGAGGCCCGCGTCGTTTCCCGACGGCGCTCTGCTCGTCGTTCTCGTTGGCGCACGCGTCTTTGTCGGATAAATGCCCGCTCTCAGAGTCTTTCCCGTCGTCCTGAGGGTCCTGCGAGTCTGGGGACAAGCTGGGGTCGCTGCACGTCGTCACTATTGTGACAATCAGAGAACATGTGAGGCCCTACTATGTAACGGCACAGCATTCCAGGTCAGGAAAACAATGCATAATGAAAAAAGAAATATAAGGAAGATCCGACCGAAACCACTAAAATAGGAACATTATTCCTCAATTTGGACATGGCCTAATGTTTGTAGAATGTCTTAATATAATTGATTGTTTTTTTTTTTTTTTTTTTTTTTTTTACATTAAATCACCTGAAAGTAGGATTGTGTCTTTGCCGTTGCTGTTTTGATAGTCCTCCTTACACACAAACTTGAATTCATCCAGGATGTACAGTTCCTCTCCGGTGGACAGCTGTTTGTTACACATCATACAGGTGAAACAGTTTAGGTGAAACACTTTGCTCTTGGCTCTGCGGACAAGATCACTGGGTAAAATCCCCTGCGAACAACCGCCACACTTGGTCCCAAATCTCCTGTTCAAGAGGAAGGAAAACATTCAGGGGGAAAGTTTGGATGTAATATGTCACAAAGTACGACGCACATTTTTAAAGCGTCTCAACACAGACTTTAATAATACAACAAAGCATTTTGAGTACAGGAAAATATTCTAGAAAGCACGACAAAATGTTTAATAATATTCCTGATAGGCAAGTGTCGGGACATGCTGCAAAGATCCAAAACAACCAGGTGGACTCGGATCTTTGATGTTGCCTTTACTATGCATTATAATTTCTTAAAAAAATAATAATCAGGCAATATAGATATATATATATATATATATATATATAGAGATATAGATATATATGATATATAGATATATATATATAGATATATATAGATATATATATATATATATATATATATATATATATATATATATATATATATATATATATATATATATATATATATATATAAAAGCAGAACAAAAGCCAGAATGTTAATAATAATAATCCACATATTATACAATGTATTTTTCTTGTCTTGGAACTTTAGACTGAAATTCCATGGTGATTTCTTTTTTTTATTATTATTGAATATAAACACTTTGGATACTTACCTAAAGAAATCGTTCTTACAGTACAGTCTCCCATCTCGTGAAAAACACTTCTCTGTCAAACTGCATTTGCATTCGCAGCACTGGACACATTTGATGTGCCATGGTCTGTCCAAAACTTTGAGCAGGAACCTGTCGAGGATGGGCTTCTCACAGCTCGCACAATGAAGCATTGTCTGCACTTTTCTGCAGTCCAGAGTGTGAGAAGTTGACTTTTTCTCTTACTCTTCCTCCGACGTCCGATTACCTGGATGCTGGCTTGCTGTTCTGATATGATCCAGAAAATCCACAATATCCAATTTTCTTTTCTTTTTTTTTCTTTCTTTTTTTTAAGGATTAGGCTACATAATCTTCCGGGGATGGGGTCGTGTTTCCACAGTGCAACAATTCCTATTCAGAAAACGCTTCCAATCAAAAGATCAGTTGCTCAAAATAAAATAAAAATAAAAAATGCTATCGAACAGCATTTCTGAAAATAAATCATTGTATAAAGACCATAGCAGGTCCGTTAAGATGATCCCAGGTTTGCCATTTTATGGCAGAGCACAAAAGATGGGCTTCGCATTTGTGTCTTTAAAACACACTCTGTAAAATATCCTTGGCTACTGTTGTCTAAAAGCAGGAAAAAAAACGGTGAAGTGCATCGGTGAGCTGTGCCGGATCATCTGTTGTCCGCTTGTCCTCTGATTAGTTCTCAATGTGATGCGGTTGCAGTAATGAGCGCACCTTGAAAAGCTCCACCCACTGCCCGCTAAAAAAGCGTGACGTCAGCTCACGTAACGCCCGTGAGTGGCATTTTCATTTCAGTAACATATAAATAAATATTATAGTATAAACTAATTTAAAAAGAAGAGAGACAGAAAAAAAATAGACAAAATTATAGAAAAAATACCTTATGAACTGAAACTTCAAACAGCGTATGCCAATGTATAAAGCAAGAAAAAGAAAGAAAGAAAGAAAGAAAGAAAGAAAGAAAGAAAGAAAGATTTTTCATGCTATTAAACAGATCGAAAAACCTACTCAGATAAAAAAGGAAAGAAAAAAGAAACAAAAAGCCAATTAGGCTGCAGTAGGGAGTAACAGTATTTCTGTTAAAATCTGCTTTAATAAAATGTAGATTAAATTAAGAAAAACAACTCCAAAAAGTTAAACCAGCCTACAAAAGTAAATACATAATCTGTTAACATTTACATACTTATAGAAATATCTTGCAGTCCTAAAAGCACTACAAGTAACTTCAGAGTCTCAGGTTGTCTCTTGTATGACTCACTTTAGGGCAGGATATCAAGAATCTAAATGCAAAAAAAAACAAAAAAGAAACGAGAAAGTAATGACTGAAAGCAAAACCAGAGAGTGACTGAGCAAAAGACCAGACAAAAGTAAATCGTGCTCATAAAGCGTGTTCACCTCAGCGCCTCTAGGGGGAGCCTCTGAGTTAACGCCCCTGTCCCTTTAAAACTAAAGCGTGGTGACTTAGTTCAGAACAGTTTTGTTTTATTTGAAGTGATAAAGAGAAGCACATTACTAACGTGAGAGAAAAAATACAAATAAAATAAAAATATTAAAACTAGAGCTTAATGATTCTTTTTATGTTGATTTTGTTTGAGGAACAAGCTTTTTAGTTCGAGAAATAAATTAAATAACTAAATTATCAATAAGCATCATTAACACCCCCCCCCCCCCCTCTTTTCCCCCTATCTACTGTCTCTCCCCGCGAGTTGGTGAAGATGTCATGAATATGATTTCCTTGGAAAGGTCTGAGAGCAAAAGAGTGACTGGTGGCAGGTGCCAAATCATGAACAGGTCTGTCCCTTCAGTCGGAGGAGAGGAGAGGACAGATGGACGTGCTCAACAATTTCCACGCAGATTGATGCTGTGGCCCAGCATTATTCCTCATTTCACCGAAAGGACAAGGATCATAATGGCTGTAATCTGTGTCGATAAGATGCCTCTTATAGATGTTATCGGATCATGTCGGTACGCTGGGGACGGAGATAGCGCGTTTGCTCATGCAGACTCTCGGCTCTGTCAGCCTGTGATAGCCGAGGTCCCCACGGTAGGCCACAGTATAGGACATAAAGCTATAATGAATAATCTAACAGAAAACTGAAGAGAAACCCTAATTGGGTGGTCTTCAGTGTCGTTTTGCAGTTTTCCTTAAAACCCCAGTGGTGAGGCCCACTTTCATGCTGTCTGTGACAGCGCTGGCAAAGCGTTTTTCATTATAAAGGGAAACACGTGTAAACAGTCGTTTGTTTTCTTTTTTTAATTAATTAATTTAATTTTAATTTTAAAACAGAATAATGGAGATTAGTAAAGATTGCATTGACACATTGAACCTCCTTTGGCGCCTACTTTCCAAACATCTTCAACAAGGTCATAATCATATTTCATCTTAAATTTGTGCAACATTGGCCCACTGATAATATCAATTTTCAATTTTTCCAGCTGTTAAATGCAACGGGAAAAAAAATCAAATAGAGTTTTGAAACCAAAATCTCCCAAATAGCCTATACTTTCAAAAACTTATTTCCCAAACTATTGTGTGTTACCTAAACCATTAATCTAATTTGAAAGTGTAGCCTGGCAGGCCTGAGCATTATCTGCTCTTAAAGCACCTTGGACAAAAAGATACAGTTTCAGGTTTGTGTAAAATTTGGCTTCTTTTGGGGGGACTTCATTCATTCATTCATTCATTCATTCATTCATTCATTCATTCATTCATTCATTCATTCATTCATTCATTCATTCATTCAACAAACATTGCTTATATGAACTGTGAACAGTGATAAAAACGTGCAGGGAGAATTAGTCATTTTGTCAAAGTTATAGTTATATATACACACTCCATGACAGTCAAAGGAATCAGCTGAGGTTCTGGATTACAACTGAAAGTTAAGAAATCTTACTGATCCAGCATGTAATACTCTTAATGAAGCTCTCAGAATTGAGACGTGTAATAAAAATAAGAATAAAAGCTTCTTCTTACTCAGTTTTATTTGTGAACCTGATCTCGGACGTCTAAATCACGCTGGAAAGCAAGAAAGGACGCTTGTAGGGCCAGAGGCGACGGCAGTTAGATCGGAGGAAATAAGCATCTCATTGGCGAGTTTGTGTTTCTCAGTGAGAGGTGTTGATTAGCAGCGTCCCCCGGTAAGCTGGCCCCCAGCACCACTCAGCACGCACAAACACACATAAGAGGTCTGTGCGCGGTGCTGGAGTCTAGCAGGGTACACGCTGTTTGTTTTGGACTGAAAAGAAAAAAAAGTGTCATTAGTGTTTGTTAATTGCAGCTAATTGGGTCTAACAAGATGAACAAGGCCACCCACTGGGACCATTCATACAAATAATTTGTTGAGAACAAAATTAATTACCAGCTGCTAATTAAAGTCAATTAAAACTGATTAGGCAGTTGTGGAGAGGGAAAGTTATAGACAGTGGGAAAATACCTGGCACACATAATTTGGCACGACAAATATGTCTGGCAGCTTCTGCAACTTCTACCCGTGCGTCAGGATGATCTTAGCTCCTCAGTTTTAAACAATCAGTGAAACTTGAGAGTCTCCACTGTTGAACCACAACTAAACCTAAAAAATAGGCATAATTACCCATTTTGTCTAAAAATTGTCACTTCGAGAGGACCTGATGAGTAAAGTTCACTTCCATTAACTCACACCCTAAAACACATTTTCTTTATTTGCTTATGAAATAATGAAAAATAGTTTGTCAAATAAGAAAGCGGCAATCACACGGCTCACAAGTGAGTTCACAGAAATGGGATATACTATGACAAGAATATTCTGAGATATGGTGAGATCCAAAGATCTCAAATGTTTTTCAATCAAATATAGAATATAAAGAGACAGGAAGTGAACACGTGAAAGAGGGCGTGGTCTGCTGGAGAAATATGTTAATGTCTGAGCATCAAGTAAGTATAAAATTCAACATCATAAAACATTTCTATTACTCAGCCAGAAACTAGAGCTCTGTCAGTACAACTGAGTATGATTAAACAATAAGACAAACTGCAGCCTGTAAGGCAACATTTAAATATGCTTTCTTTTTTTGTTAATGGTCTGCACAGAAATTGGGCATCATAATGCTGATGAGTGGAGGTTTTGTTGTAGTAAATGTGTCTGACTGAGTTCATCTTTATCCATAAAGCTAAAAAAGAAACATTAAAGTGAGTAAATGTGGTGAAACACTGCTATATGGTCAACATTAAACAAAGTTTATTATCCATTTCTGGCAAAGGAATGCATCATCTGCACTGAGCCAACTGACCTTAATCTCTTTTTCTTTCCCTACAAAAAGCAAAACGGCTTGGTGTATTTTTTGCAGCACAACATACGACACGCGTCTTCTCTTTCAGAACATCTTTGCTTCTATTGGACTGGAAGCACAGCAAAATGGAATAAAACGTTAAGAAGTCCTCTTTGAGCGTGCTTAAAGAGAGTCCTGGCTGTTATGTTTAATAACTGTAAAATATGTGTATAAAGTCAATAGTTCTATACTCTGGAAGGAAAGTGGCTCCTAAACAGACAAAAAGCACAATGCAGCTTTGTGAAACGCCATAAACGCCATTCCTGGAGGACTTCTTCTCACTGAAGGCTTTACACTGGCTTCCCAAATCGTGAGCTTTGACCTCACTCAGACAGGCCTTCATTAGTCTAACAACCACAGATTACTGATGGGTTTCGCTGTCGTCGTCTTCGTTTAATAGAAATTGACGATAGAAAGGAAAAACTCCAACCTCAAACCTTGTGGAAAGACTAGTTTATGTTAAGTTAATTTGAAAATGCCCATGTGTATAATCAAACAGCTCTTGTGGATCAAGAGAAATCAATAATGGGCTTTTCTCTTATAAAACACACTACTGCTACTGCTATAAAAAAAAACATTCTTGAGCTGGTAAAAGCTATGCTGAAGTGGTAAGATGGTTGTTCCCTATGTGATTCTTGATCAAAAATTGGCAAAAAAAACAAACAACCAAAACAAACCTACTGGTGACGAGTGCAGACAGTGACGAGGTTACAGCAGAGCTACATTGCTCACATGCGCAAGTGTAACTCTGAGGTTGCACCGTGAGCGGAGCGTAACCCATCTGAGGCCAGAGAGAGCGATCAGGCTGAGGGAGTCCTCAGTGAGAGGGCCCCGGGGAGAGGGTGCCCGCGGGCTGGGTGCTGATGGTGATTGATGCAGGCATGATTCAGACAGCCCAGACATAGCAGCAAATTAAAAGGCTATTTTGTAAAGTTGTAAAGAGCAGAATGGCAGAGGGGAGCAACGACCCCCCCCCTCCCCGACTCTTCAGTCACATCGCCAGCTTCTGTTTGGTTTCCTTGGTGTCATCAGACCCCAAGGGAGGAGAGCTATCGCGAGCCTTTCATACTCATCATACTGGATACACTACTGACGACGCTTGTGCACATATGGGAGTGTATGTGAGTGTATTGCAAATGACCAGTCCTTAAGACCACTGCTTTATAATGTACAGAATACTACCCGTTATTTTTCTTCTGTGTATAATTGCTTTTCCGAGTTCTTGAATAATAGTGAAAAAGACAATAAAGCCAAATGTACTTGTGCATGACTTACAAATCATTAATTCTCAGTTTGAATTGAATTAACCTGGCTGACCTCAGGATGCACCCATTGTGGGGCGTTTGTCCTGCCAGGGGCAAGTGTGTGTGTGTGTGTGTGTGTGTGTGTGTGTGTGTGTGTGTGTGTGTGTGTGTGTGTGTGTGTGTGTGTGTATGTGTGGGGAAAGTAGATAGACAGACTGTGTCAGGCTTCAGGCAGAGCAGCCTTCGGGGAGGACAACTCACATGCCTGAGGTCAAACTGGTGTCAAGTGGGGAGTGAAGCCAGCTGAGCGGCCCGGCCCATGCATTGTGCTCATCAATTCAGCTGCTGTCAGTTATCATGAGTGGACGGGGACTACGGAGTTTGAGGGCATATGGACCTTCATGAGGAAAAGGGCTCTGGTCCGTATAACACATGCTGAGTCTCTCACATACAGATTCCCTGGTTCACGCTGTTAGACACTAGACCCTAGACACTTCCTGTCTAGGGTGCCACAATTATTTTTCTATATTAAGAAAAAACCACTAATGATTAAAAATTTAAAAACTCACATTATTGAAAATAGAAAAAATATATACCCACTGCTGACAGAGAGACATAACTTAAAAAACAAAATAATAATAAAACCGTATTTTGAGTTTGATGGCAGTAACACATCTTAAAACCACTGAAGACATGAGCAAAAAAAAAAAGCTTTAAGCAGTATTAAAACAGAAACACCTGGAGGAACAAATGTTAAGCGGGTCAACAGATCTGTGACATTATTCTTTTTATAAAGAACATCTTATGTAGGCAGAAATTCAACAGTCCGTTAAAAAAAAAGAAAAAAAATCCACAAATTTTGAGAGTACACAATATTTTCAAACAATTCTGTAAATCCCTTGGTGCAAAGGAAAAAACTAAAAAGTAAAACCGGATGTGACCTGCAGGCCGTCAGGTTTCATTGCATTAAAACAGACATGAGTCAGTAATAGAAATCACTGACTCAGAAGCACTTCGGTAAACACTTTTGAAGAGCGCAGTTTGCCGTTCTTTCCACAATGCAGGTTCAAGGTCTATCATGGAAGGAAGAAGCCATATATGAACAAACACTAAAGATGCCACTGTCTTCTCTTGGCCAAAGCTAATTTAAAATGATAAGAAATGAAGTGGAAAACTGTCTTCTTGTCAAACAAATCAGAATTTGATCAATTTCTAGGACAACATAGATGCCTTGTTCTCTGGCTTGATATCAGTGCTCAGTTCAAAAGTCTGCATATCTGGTTTGGGTTACATTAGTGCCTATCAAACAAGCGGCTTGCACACTGGGAAAGGAAACACCAATGTTGAAAGGTAAATGCAAGATTCAGAGCAACATACGGTTCTGTCCAGACTGCGATTTTGTATTTTAGACATATACTAAAGCATAGCTTCATACCAGAAGAGTCTGTTTTGAACAGGCTTGCCTTTACAAATATCCAATTAAAACATCTTGTAAAATACAAAAAAAATATTATCTAATTTTAAATATTAAATATATATATATATATTATTATATATTCATCATTCCAATCTTTTTGAAAATAGAGCTGTAAACCAAACAATAATATAACAAAGAGGAAAAAGCACCACACTTTGCAAGACTGAAATGAAGCAAATTTCAATCAAGGATTTGTCTTTTTAATGCAAACTACAATTCTGGGACACATGGAATATTTGTATTCCTACTGTTTGCACTCCACTCATTATAATTCCCCATGTGGCTGCGGTGATCTCAGTCAGGGTTGATATGTTTCAGGCTGCAGTGCAGCGGCTTGATTCCCAGACCGAGCAGCACTGGGTAAGATATAATCAGCCCTTCTGCAGTAGGGTCACGACTCTTGCTGGAATGGTTTGACCGGCTTGTAGCGGCTTATCAGCTGCTCCAACCCTGCCCAGCCCCACTGCCAAATACTGACAACAACAATGGGGGAGCCCACTGTATAAATTGATCTGCACTCACACAGATATTTTGAGCTAAGGGGACACCGACGACAAGTAATATGTATAATATTGAGTCAAAAGGAAAATATTAGCTAAACAGCTTAAGAAAGAGGAAGAAAACACAGATGCATGAAAGGAAAGAATCCATCCGGCGTCAGACGCCCCGGTCTGCTTCCCTTGGTGCATCTGTCAGTCTCTGATCTCTGTGTTGTATGCATGCAGGGGAGTCATAGATGGTGCATTAGAATAGGAGTGGACTGCAGGAGTGCCTCAGAGGCTTGATGCTGCCGCCCACCCTTGTCTTTTCAGCTGGGCCTTCTCATGCTTGCTCCTTTCATTCCTGCAGCTCTTTGGGACCGGGTTCATCCCAATGCACTAAACAGATGGGCGTCTCACAAAGGGCTGCGCTTCGTAGCAAGCTGGTGTACTACATGGCTGATTACACCTAAATACCAAGACCTGAATTGATACAGTGGCTCATGGTCACATTATGCAATAGGCGTAGAGGAAAGACAATCAAGGGAAATCAAAAGACAATTTAGGTTGAAACCTGTCAGTATTGTTTGCTGAGATTTTATATGCAGTTTTCAAAAAAAACGAACAGAGAATACATCTGCATACACAATAGAAATTGGGATGTTTGCCCACAGTGAAAAATTTTTATCTTTAGACATCTTTCGTTTGGAATTAAACACATCTTTCAGAATACAAGTTGACATGAGGTACAGTTTAGATCCACTTGTTTTTGGGAAGACAAAAAAAAAACAAAAAACATAGTGACAAACAGAGAAAAGTGAAAAGTAGACGTCATTGTCTTCCAAACAGAAGGATGAATCCAGGGAACTTTTATTCACTATCATTCACTCAACATCACGTCATAAAAAGCAGTATTCTACCATTCTCTGTTGTAATTACTCCACATTCTTCAAGCTGCAGCTGCTAAATTGTTGCATGGATAAAATAGATGCAACATGGCCTGATTTCTCACTGACAATTAGTTAATTTCGCACACAAAGGTTGGTCTTGGATGAAGCATCAATAGTATTAATATACAAGGGTACAGAGCATAGTCACAAGCATTCACACTGAAACCTGTGTCAGTTAGAGCGCACAAGTTTGCTCGCTTACGTCCAGTGTTTATCATTTTGACATACTTGAGAAAAGAGCGTTGTCAACGTGTGTGTGTGTGTGTGTGTGTTTCTGAGTGTGTATACACATTCATTCTCATCTTAGGCTGTGCAGACAAGATAGAAAAGGAACAGAGAGATGAGAGAGGCTACATGCCTGTAGCCAGACTATCCACATTTTTCATCAACATTAAAAAAAAAATAAAAGAAGGAAAGAAAAGAGAAAAAAAAAATCTAGGCTTCTTATCAGCAGCTGTGTCCTTTCCTTCCTCTCAGACTGCCCTCCCATCCTTGTCTGGCCTCCCAGATATGCTAATCGCTATGTAAGAATATCCTGTTGGATAATTACCATACATTACCTTGTGCTCATCTCCGGATTAATTCTTCATGTGCATAATCGCATTTGGGCTCCTTTTCCAGCGCAATGTTAAAGGTGAAATGTGGGTAAATACAATTTACTCTGGTTGAAGATTATTGTTTGGAATGTGTTGGCAGCTCCTACCTCCAGGACATTGTCTGCAGACTGAGATGGCTGAATGAGGAGGATTATCTCCTCAGTCATAAACTGTCTAGGCTGCCGGATCTTAGAGAGTTGCAATGCCACCACCCAAGGCAGTTTTCAGTGGATATCCTTTGCATTATCCTTTGTGTTTTCATGGTTTTATATTCATTTGTGTATTAATGATTGCACTGATCTCTTACAGCATAACACCAGCAAATCCCCAATGAAGACATGACTTATACGTTATTGCCTTATTTTATTCCACGACAGAAATGAAGCATATGTTTACAGACATATCTGAATAGCCATTTTTGTTTTCTTTATTTATTGTAAGAGCTTTAGAGGGCTGAGCTACAAAACAATGTAGAGCGTCCGGGCGGCAGTTTCCACTCCTTTTGTCTTTGTTGATTAACTGAGCCAGTGGAAAGCAAAATATTTAATTAAGTAACAGATTAAACAGTATCAAAAAAGACAGGGGTTTCAAGAGGAATGGCATTATTCCACTGAATTCCACTCATTACTAGAATCAAGTTTTAAATTTGTTTTAATTATGACATTTAACATGTGTGTGTCTGGTGGGCTGATCAATGCTTTCGACTCACATGGAGATGCAACTACAGCCGCCCCTGATAGTCCCTCCTCTATTTTTATATCTCATTTGAATATATTGAGCAGCCATCTGTAATCCATTTATCTACATCAAAAAGCCATTAGATCTGCCCACTCCTCCCACTGGTCCTGCCTCCAGTCCAGTCGGCACGTACAGATCAACACATATACTCAGCTGGCGGTTTATTAGGTACACTGACAAGAACAATAAGGTCTAATACAACGGTCCACCAATAGGAGTATTGTAAGGTTCAGCTCATGCTGAAATAGTTCAAGAAAAGAAAGTGAATCCACTGATTACTTTGGAAATGCTCTTTAAATTCTCTGACAGTGGCATTCAGGAAACTGAAGCTTCATTCAAACAGCCTGTTCATTCCACCTCTGTAGTACGCTTTTCTTTTTTGCTGCGTTATGTGAAACTCATGGAGCCCGCCGTTCCGTCTTGGAGGGTACGCTGCAAAAACAGCCCATTTGGAAATACGGCTAATATTGCATAAATTTAGACAAAATGGACTTATTTTAACCAAAAGTATATTTGCCAATGAGGTGAGAAAAAAATTCCTGATTTGAACTTTTAAAACTAGAAGTAAAAGTCTTCTTTTTTTCTTCGTCTTTTTTTTTTTAACTTTCTTAGAATTAGTTTTTGCAGTGGAGTAACATTGATGAAATAGATGCTGTGTGAAACGATGATTTGGACAGGTGTAACAGGGGTGGGAGGATGGCCACAAACAGATGATTATATCAATAGTCACACCACTGGGATGGTGAGAAACAGTCATTGTTTGAACTGTGAGCCAAAGAACACCAAAATCATGGCTATTAGTGTAATAGTTTATGTAGACCACCGTAAAGCTTTTAGAAAGCACTCACAGGGCAGTCAATGTTAAGGCTTTTTGGGATCATTGTGAATGCACAGGTTGAAAGTGGAGGCAGAATAAAGAGGGGACCGTGGAGGTGTGGGTGTTGCAAACAAACATGCATTACTTATCTGGCATAAAAGTAAAAAAAAAGAAAAAGAAAAAATTGTATCTTTAATTATTTTATGTGAACTATTATTCATCTTCAGGATTTTTGCTGCTGTCTCTCTTCTGTATTCCTTCCAGTCTTTGGCCTCTGGGCTCTGCATACATCTGCCTGACAGTGGCACACGAAGCTGTTTAATCCTGCTGACATTTGACACGTACGTCTCTGTCTGCAGACCTATGAGCAAAGCCCGGTTGAGGCGTTTGCGCATGTGACCCTTATGAACAAACCATAAAAGCACTATTACAAGAGTAATGACCAAATTTAACAGTTTGCTTCAGCACACCTGGGTTCCAGGCGAGGACTGTATATTTTCTCTGACAGATCCAACATCTCAGCTCAGCCAACCAGAACGTAACTGGCAAGGTCAATATCCCTGGAGAGCAACAGAGGAGTAGTTTGAGGATGTGGTGCATTTGAGAGTTCTTATTTGTGGCTGTAAAAGGGCATCAGAGCAGAGGAGAGGTAAGAGACATATACAGCAGTGTCATGATTTATTTACCAAAAACTAAGCCAAAATTGCAGAAGTAGTATGTAAAACCTAAGTTAATAACACTCTGGTTTTTCTGGGGGAATTAAGAAAATCTAATGCTGATCACATGAATCATCAGCAGGAGTGTAAACCTTTATCAAAACTGAAGCTTAGGCAATTTGCCTATCCATGATTGTATGCTAACATAATACCAAGAAGAAATGATATCAGCAATGAGGTCAGGAATGCAATTGTTGCTTGCCATCAATGTTTCTAAGGGTTATACGATCTGAGCAATTTAGAGTTTGTCTTTCTGAGGAGACATCATTTTCACAAGTGCAAAAACGTTCAAGATGCTCGCCAATCTTTCAAGGACTTGACGTTTCAACAAGTTCCGCTCTAGGCCAGACTTTGCAACCTGAATTAGAGAAACTGCTAAATAATCAGAGAGCTGCATATCAGATTCTCAGGTAAGATTTGTTTGGAAATGTTTTAAAAGGGGAAAAAAAAGTCCTCTTTTCTCCAAAATGAGCAATGCAGCAAATATGGGATTTGCAATGATGCATCTAAACTAACCGTAAGACCTCTGGAATATTTTTGTTAAAATAGGGAAGTTCAGCGAGTGTGTAATGCACAGAATCACATTTGCTTTGTAATAGGATGAGCATTGTTTCTCCTTTACCTATCATTTCATTGATCGCTGTGGCTGATCAGTGTATTGTGACCACCTATCATTTTATTTGCCTTCTGGCAAAGCCAGAATTCCTCATTTATCATCTACAGAATGACCTTGGATTTTACACAGCATTAGCACATACCGCAAAATAGTCTGTTTTAATTGGTCATATGATAGAGAGGGTCTGAATGATGACAAAAGGCAGCATTTATTTGAACTCCAAATGAAATCGAATATGTACCCACAGTGTAGCAGGAGAGTGTGACAGAGGTGCGAGAGGTGGTGAGAGTGAGGGGAGCGCCCAGAAAAAAAGTGCTAATGGACTGACATGGTAGAACAGCTGATCACAGCTCTGTCAGTCCTGCTCCGCGATTCATGCCTCTTCACCATGGTACTATATGCTCATCTGAAACACAGCTCTGCAACTCTGGGGCCTTTTCATTCAAACCTCTGTCAATCGCCAGGCTCGACCCCGTACACCAGCTACATGCCATACCCCACCAAATCTCTTTAAAGGGTTTGATGTAGGACATGAAACAATATGCTTCATGCAATAACAAGCATAACTGAAAATATTATAATAATTTCCCTTCTTGGCATCACCCCCCATTGTGTTGTTGTGTGTGTTGCAGTGTGTTAAGTCTGTTTTAGGCTGTTTTCTAAAACGCATTGCAGAGACTCACTAATTTCTTAACAGTCCCAAATTCTCCGCTTATACATGAAAATATGTTCGGTCAGGTGACTGATCATTACTTACAGAAACAAAAGGTCATGTTATAGTACCGAAGTTGCAAATTACATTTACTGAATCAAATAGTACAACATTTATCAATCACACTGAGAGTTCAAAGAGCTACTAAATCATAGAAATGATCATTCTCCAAAGCATCAGGTTGACATAATCCAATTGCTGATAATCCAGTCGTCCTATTAAATATTAAGAAAGATTGCTGATATGTTTCGGTCCTTAGGACCAATTAATCTTTAATCAAATCACCATATTAGGTAATAAATCTCTTTGGCCAGCAATAAGGATACGGGTTCTCGTCACAGTGGTTTCACATCTGGATTGGACACACTTCTGATGGTCTCCAATGATATAGCTCAGTGTCCGCTATTGTCCGAACAGATTCATCGATGCAGATGTGACATGTCATGTCAATAAAGTTATTTCAAGGCAATTGATCAGCTGGAGCCTCCAGGTTCCCGGGAGGGATGAGTGAGAATTAAAGGGAGAGATGAGAAGAAGGAGTGAGACTCCCCGCCACACATCTGAGGTCTCAGGACCAAGCAGCAGCATGGCGGTATTCTGTGAAGTACTTGAGAGATAAAAGGACTTGCTCACTTTGCACAACTCTATTTTCAGCTGATAGAACCGTTAACTCACTGCATTCTTTTGGAATAGTT
The DNA here is from genome assembly GCA_014839995.1 of Xenentodon cancila. NCBI lineage: Eukaryota > Metazoa > Chordata > Actinopteri > Beloniformes > Belonidae > Xenentodon > Xenentodon cancila. The sequence continues at coordinate 19,992,699 of CM026213.1, read as the reverse complement.
TTCAGAAGCTTTACCGTCTCCTTTGTTTTCTTTTCTTTTTTTTTAACATATTCAAAAGATGTGTGGAGGATCAATGACTATTCCGTGTTGGTGGAGGCACAATAAACTCTATGTGGCTCTTATCCTCTCAGTGGAGATGAAAGAACAATACCAGGATGAAGCCATTTCAGGGTCACAGAAGATTTGAAGGGAAAACCTTTGCTTGAGGTGGTTTGTGTTGAATGCTGAGCATTGTGTTGTATATTGATTTTATTTTCCTGTGAGTTTTCAAGCCCCCCCCCCCCTGCTCATCACATAAAGAAGAGGCATTCGTGGCTGCTCAACTTTATAAGGGAACCATAAACTGATGCTCTCTTTTGTCTTCTTGATGAAGTATCCAAAAGTATCCTGCGGATTTCATCTTGTAAAGTTCATAAAGTTGAACTAGTGTGTGGCTGCTGCAAACCATCAATCCAAGATGACAGTAAGAATTGCCCTAATGAACCAGCCTATTTTACATCACTGGTCAATTAAATCAAAGAAACATTGTGCCTCATAATATTTATAACATTTGCATAATCCATCCATCCATTATCTTTACCTGCTTAATCCATCTCCGGGTCACGGGGGTCTGTCGGAGCCTATCCCGACGCATAGTAGGCGAAAGGCAGGGGTCCACCCTGGACAGGTCGCCAGTCAGTCGCAGGGCCACATAGAAAGACATACAAACATGCACACTCACATTCACACCTACGGGCAATTTAGTATGATCAATTAACCTACCCTGCATGTTTTTGGACTGTGGGAGGAAACCGGAGTACCCAGAGGGAACCCACGCAAGCACGGGGAGAACATGCAAACTCCACACAGAAAGACCAACCAGGCCAGGAATTGAACCAGGAACCTTCTTGCTGTGAGGCAACAGTGCTGACCACTAAGCCACCGTGCTGCCATTTGCATGATCCAACATTTGTATTCTTAATTCAAATAACTTCACTGAAGTAAGTCTCTTTTTCTTACCCAGTGGATTTGGTTGCTTTATTTCTCTGTATCAGTCATTAACTTTGATTTGTTGTTCTTTTTTTTTTGTCTGCAATCACAAACTGATACAAGATAATCCATGATTGGCATAGTATGATGCTTTAAAATGTTAATATCTTGTAAACAAGGCTCTAAAGAATCTTCTCTGGAGACATTGTCTTCTGTTTGGCCCATTTCTTTGTATTGAAATTCATCTTATGAAATTGATCTTGGATAAAGATCAACTTCCTTTTCCTCATGCAAAAGCATTGTCACGTGTAGTGCATCATATCACGCTGACCTTTGCCTCAGAGAGAATCCCCACTGGTGGATTTTGTCATCAAGTCAGACGGACTTCTCTTCAACAAAGAACACTGGTCCAGAGTCAGTTATGAAAAATGTGTGCATCACAGTTGGAAAGTCATTTGAGGAGACAATTGATTTCCCACGAGTGGATCAACAGAGCTGCAGCATCAGACTGCAGCAGCATCCTGATTTTGTAGCCAGTGAACTTGGAGCTCGTTTGAACTACTTCTAGATACGTAGAACTTTTTACCATCAGACATTCAATCACATGTTGATGAAGAATTGAAGCATCTGTCAGTTTCGGGCTCAGACCACATTGGAATGCTGCTTGGAGAATCTGGACTGAACCTCGAAGAAGTAGACGACCATCTGTACAATCAGAGGCACAGCTGAAATAGTCTGTTTTTGATTTTTTTCTTTCTCTACTCTTTTTTTCTAATTTTTTTGATAATATGAGATAATTTAAACATTAATTACCTGGAAAACATTTTGTAGGAGAGTTTTTTTTAAGTCAGACCCTAGAGATTGGTTATTATTTGTAAAAGCTGTCAAAGGCCACAATGTTTGATATCAGTGGTTTAAATTTGAAATATCTTCTAAACATTAAAAGCTACATTATGTGTTAAGTAAAAACTCCAACTTAAAAGAAAAATGCACTTTAAACTGCTAAATAAATGTAGTGAAATTCACAAGCAGTTCAAAAACATTATTAAACACGAAAAAACAAAATGCTTGGTTTGACCACTAAAATTAATGACTTTTCTTTATTTTTAATAAAATGACAATTCAGCACTCTAAAATTAAACCGCCAGAACATCCTTTAAGCCAAAGATTATTCATTTCTAAATGGAAAACAGTTCTTTATAACATATGGTTGATTGCTGAGATGCCTTTTTGCCTTCCAGTAAACCAATACATTAGGGAGTTAACAATTTCGGTGAGTTTGAGTCAAGTGGTTTTCAGTAAATATATCCAGTAAATGTCAAACTCATACATTTTGAGTTGTTTAACAAGCAGCCTCAATGTTAAGTGCAATAAAATAGATGTACACGGTTTCTGCAAGGAAGCATACACAATGTTTGCAACAGGTCTGCCTCTGAGTATCCTCAACCCTTTCTACTGCCCACATAGTTTCCTCAAGTGGTGGTAGGCATCATCTTCATGTAGAGAATAAATCAACCTGTGGATGATGTTAAGCATTAATGAGCTCAGGGACATAGTACCGAAAGATGGAAAATGAGAACTGGGACCATCTGTCAGTAGTTGTGATGAATGGCAACGGACCTCTTCTCCATCCTCTGCACTCAAGCATTTTCCAACACCTTGGGTGACATTTTTCTCATCAGTCATATTTTGCACATTTGTTGTAAATAACTCCATCAGACACTGACCAGCACCTGTCTCCCCGAAAAAGAGAGAACCTGATGTTTCACAGACAGCTGAGTGACAAGGTTGAGGAAACCAACCAGAGAAGAGAGAGAAAAAAAAGCAAAAGATCAGAAAAGCTGGGTAATCTTCTGAGGATAAAGTCCCCTGGGTAAAGTAGTATGAGCCTATCTGGAGATAATTCACATGAGAGTGTGTTTCCTATCTCAAAAAGAGGCCAGCTGAAGGTTGGCAAAATTCATGTGGAATTGAAGTTGGTCGTTAAGTGGACAGGAAGTGGAATCATGCCGGCAGCAAAAAGTCATTTTGAAATACTTTGCCCTAATAATTCTGTGTTAGTCCTTGACCAAAGCAGAGGTTTTTATTCTTTTTTTTTTGTTTGTTTTTTCTTCTGGAAAAAAAAAATCATTTTGCTGATACTAAATATGACTTCTTTGTTTCACTACCTACTTACAACATGTATGCTTTATATCCAAGCACCCAATATTTTAATTCAAAACAGGAAAAATTTTTTTATTTTCTTTGAAAAACCAACTTAAAACACTAAATTTAGTGGTACAAAAGAAAACCTGTAGGAAGCAGGAAGCGGTGGAAGAGCCGGGGTTCTTGTCCGTCACAGCAGGCAGGTTGGAAAGTAGAGCAGATGGTGGCATTGGGGCTCTGTGTATAATGTGCCCTTGGGTCCAAGGAAGCAATGTCTAAATTAATATGATTTGTCCACCTTTGATATTTAAGAGGATTATACCTTATGCTCAAACACATGGTTGTGAATGGACTTAGATGAAAAGGGACACAGAACAGAATAGAATTAGAGGCTCCTGAAGGACTTCTTCATTCATTGTTAACTTCTAGTCTAATCCTTATTAGGATGTACAGGTCCAAGGGAGCTAGTCGTGGCTAAGGGGACATGAGCCCCCATTGTGTGTCTGATGGTTAATTGTGCTGTCATGGCAGGAGGAGGGGAAAGCAAATAGGAAAAGAATAAGGGATCAAGAAAATGCACAAAGGCCCCCTGCTCTTTATGGGTGTTGCAAAGTCTGGCTGAGCTTGTGTCCTCTATAGCACTAAGTATGAAGTGCAGAGCGCAGTCATTCACTCCCAGCATGCACACATATGCATATTTGTTCATATTTTAAAAGATATGTGCATGTCCATTGGCAAAAAAATAAAAGGACTGTTGAAACATGAGTGAAAAGAAAAAATCCCAACACAATACTCATTCCATTCAAAAATGGCTTTGGATTTCCGGGTTTGTCTCTAAACATCAAAAGCCTCTGTCTGATCAGCTTGAGGTGGAACAGAAAAATCTACTTCTAATTTGGTTTAAACTGGCAGAATAATTCATATTCTTGAATGTCAGTTTGTAATATTACATAACTGGACCACATCCCTGCTCATCTGTAAAATGTTCAGTCTATATGGATATATTTGGATATCTCAACAAGTTCTTCAATGCTTCTGGCTCCTTTATTTATGAGTATTCAGTGTTGGCAAAGCCAGTCAGAGTCAATGCTGTTCAATGAAGAAAGTAAGGTTTCAACAGACAAGCCAATAGTTTAATGACATTACAAAGTCAATCACAGTGACTGGATGGTGTTTATAGAACCTTGTTGCTTCCACGAGTGAGCAGAAGGATTTTTCTGTCAGGAGATAATTTCTGTAATTGTTTGCTGTTAAAGAAAGGAGAATTAAATTTTATATATTTAAAAAAAAATTATAAAAAAAACCTCCCCTCCCCAATATTTAAAAGTGTGTTCTCTAAAGTAACACTCTGACAGGTGGCAAGAGACACTTTACTAATATGATCATTTCCAAATTAAAGGAAAGGAAAAATGATTATCAAGTGTTTTCTTTTTACTGATGTATTCACAATTGTCTTTCTGTTTATCCCTTACGTCTATTTGTTCAGGCTTAGGCAACAGATTTCTGGTTAGGTTTAGGCACTTAAATCCAATTGGTCAGGATGAAATACATTGAATTTTTTTCACTGCATTAATGTTTTGTAACTGGTCACCGTTTTGTTGGCTGCCTTCAAGATGAGTCAACAAGAGATTTCACATATAGTTGTTCATACAGCAACTGTCTAGGGTTAGGCATTATACTACTAGTTCAAAAATGCATATAGAAGGGTTATGAAAAGATCATGCTTCAGGCTAAAATACATTGTACATTTGTAAATTGTAAAATTAGATGGACGTTTATGCTAGAAATAAAGATCATTCAGGCTCTTTTGTGATGTAACTATGCTCTCAGATAACTGAGAAATCTCTGTAGTAGAACATCAACCATGCAGATTATGTCAGATTTTATTTTTTTCAATACGTCATGCAGAGATCTGTTTCTGAAAACATGTTCTTTTTATTAATTATGAATATGCACACTGCCTCCTTCCATGATCACAGTTTTGTTTGTCTGTGAGACATAATTACCCTTATATCGCCCGACACCATTCAGGATCATGTTCTTTCATTTCAGGCAAAGAAAGTGGGTATTATTTGTAATCCTCAGGGTCTCCACCTTCCCCCACCCCTATTCTCCTGAACACCATCATATGCACTTTATGTTTCCATCTAATGCCAAAGTACACTGGTTTGACCCCAGCAAGCTCACAGAGACATCATAGTAATACTAATATGTGAATAAAGCATTGTTTATGTAAAGGACAACTCTTTATCAGAAACATGTCTGCAACATGTCTGCAAGACCAGCTGAGTGTTGTTCAGTCACACCCATGCACAGAGAACATGTGAGAGTCGTATTCACTGCCCAGAGGTCAACATTAGTGCTAATGCAAAGGGAACTGCATAATTAAAAGCAATTCATGCTCCTGCTGACACCTTAAAGGCCCATGCTCTAATTCTTCATAAGGCCAAGAAGACACTATTTTACTTAACACATCCTACATATTTATGACCTTTTTGAAAGAATAATTTAAATCTGACATGGTCTCAAGAGGATCACAGCTACGTTTTGCAAAAATGGGTCCAGCAGTTTCTGAAAAGATGTCCTTTTTTTCCCCAAGAAAATGAAAGCAAGTCAAGATGTCATGGGCAAGAACTGGTGGTAAAGAGACATGATAAATGAGACTTAAATAATGATTTAGTGAACACTGCGGTCCAAACTGTTTTCGAAAGAAAAACAAATGCAAGAGCGTACATGTTATTATTAATAATTATAACAACACCACCTGATTACATCACCACCTGTGACAACTGGGAGTCTCTGTGGTGATGGGGCTGGGGGTGGTGGTGGGGGGGGGGCGTACAGTAATATGGGGGGTAATATTGAAACAGAATAGATCAATCAGATATGGAAACCTAACAGGTATATGCAGAAAAACAATAACTTTGAATTGATTTTTCAACTGAGTTCACTGCAGTAACTCTGATGCTGAACGCAGTCTCTTGGTTAGTTTTATGCCGACCACTAAAATGTCATTCAATAATAACTGATGGACACTGGGCTGGTCATGCATATTTGTTTATGAGAGGAAGACTATCTTGTGGATAAGAAAGAGGGCTAACAAAAGTGCTTTATCACCCAGATGGAAGCAGACAAAATAATTCAAATTTTTATTTTACGAACTAGTCTGGATTGAAATGCCTAAATAATAAGTAGTGAAGTGTGTTGTTTGTACAGAGTTACATGACAGCAAGTAACAGTGACCTTTTCCAAATAAGCAATCAAGACTTCAACCTTTTAGTCCATTTGGAAATGACTTTTGCTAAACTGCCCACACTCTCTCTATAAACAGTTCATCTTGCTTTTTTCTTTCAGCTGGTCATCTGCAGCTTTTGTCAGGAGGCAAACATTTGCTCTGCCTTTTGTTTGCACACACAATATTGGGGTCACAGCATGCTTTAAACCAACTCCAACAACAATTCAGTCGCAGCCTTTGTTCGACAACCATTACAAGTAGTAATTAGAAATATTGTTGCTTCCATTTATTATACTGTATACCTAAAAAAAATGACATAATTGTAGTGGTTAGAGCAAATTATGACACTTGGAGTTGTGGGTAAATGCTCTGTAAACTGCCATTAGAGGTGAGGAGGCTTTCTGCACACTATAAAAACAGCACAGCGAGCATCTAGAGAGGCAGCAGGCTTTAGCCTCTGCAATCTGCCGTAATAACCCTTCCATTTGCTTTACAACACCTTCCATCTCCTATTCTTCTGTGTGATTGAAGTACTTTTAACATTTTCGGCGTACTTGTTTTCTTATACCAGACACATTATTCCTTTTTTAAACTTTCCGTGCATCATCATGAATGCATTTTAAACAAGATCCTCTTTTATTCTGAAATAATTTAAGATCAGTATCCTGTGTAAAATTTTGTGAGATGATTTAAGCACTCAAAATGATCTTTTCCAAGCTTTCAAATTTTTATCTTGTTTTCCTTGAACTTTATCTAATTTTCTTGGTACCTATTTTTTTTATTATTTTTCCTTCTATATAAAATAGCATAAATAAAGTAGAAAAATTTCAACAGCCATTTAAGCAGACCTCGGTTTTGTGCACGTGTACTTCCTACTGCTAGAGTTTCACTTTATTCATTGTTAAATGTCAGGTCGAGTACAATTACAACAGTTACACAAGTAAAGTGGCAGTCTGTCCTCAGTGAGAAAAAGTGTAAACATGACCATCTGGCTGATTTAACACTCTAGTCGCGTTGAGGTTGGAGAGCAGAGCTCTCTGAGGTTACGAACTCTAACCAGACTTCTGATGCACTGGTATACATTGCACTGATGTTCGTTGATTTTATAATGATCCACTCATGTCACCCATGGCCCCTCTTCTCCTAATCATCACATAAAATAAATGTATATGTCAATGCTCCTGCTTTTGCTGCTGGAATTTCAATAACGCCACTATAAAGAGACTGATGCTGCAATGAGACATTCATTTTATGATGCTCTTTATGTCATAATTGTATTTGAACTCAAAATCACATCAAATATGCAGCCATATTTCAGAGATATGTGTTTCTATGTGAAGAGTGTGCTATCATGTGCCCTCTGTCAGTGTGTGTGTAACATATGCTGCCCACCACTTTCATCTCCAGTGGCATTAGGTAGATGCACATTCGATCTATATGTTGGTTATTGTCTAATGTCTCTTTCCGCACAGGATTTTGTACCAAAGATGTTTGTTTAACTTTTTTTTTTAAATATATTTTATTCATTCTAAGATTAAAACAAAATAATCCTGATACACAATAAATCATTAATTATATGTTTTTGTTTGAGAACCTTTTTTTTTCCTTTTCTTGTTCGCCTCTTGTTGTCATGAGGTGAGCCGCATGACCCAAAGGCAAGAGATCCTAAGGTGGCAGAAGTTTGAAAGTCCTTTAATTGAAACAAAAAGCTGTGCAAAGGCAGGTAATTTAAAAAAAAAAAAGAACAAAAAAAAACAACAAAAAAAAAAAAACAACAACAGCAACAAAAAAAAGCACCCCAAAGGGCCTTAAACAGAAAACACAAAAGAGCAGGAGGGAAAAAGCCAGGACATAATAAAAACAGATGGACTGAAACAGACAACCTGAAAACAGATGGATAGAAAACAGACAGACCAGTCAGGAGGAAGGGAAGGACAAGACAATACTGGCGGGGGCCGAGGAGACACAGGTTCAAACAGTCAGGATCGATGGGATCAAGGAAAGCCAAACAAGAACTAAACACACAAGGACACGTACTTTCAAAATAAAACAGGAAACAAGTCACAAACACAATTCCAAACCTAAAGTACTAAGCAAAAGGCTGTTATAGACCTACGCTGCAGAGGGAAACCAACATGATCCACAGAGGAGTGCCCCTCGCCCCTTCTGCGCTGCTCTTCTTTTTAATCTTTTCTTAAGATCAATCCCCATTATCTCATAAGCATAATTGAGGCTCCATTGTTCTTGTAGTTTGTGGTGCTGTTCTGCCCCCCTCTTTATCTTTTTGTACAGCCCAGAGCTTCCAGAGCTGCATGCTGCAGTCCCACCCTCCGACCACCTCAGTGTCTGCTGTCTACATCTGTTTATATAGTTGTTGCTACAGTCCATCAACTAACCATGTATCAGTGATATGTACATAAAACTTTTAGTTCTCCAGCTAACGGATAATTAAAAATAATATATCATGTGTTTTGTACCTTTGACAATATATCTGTGCCTTTCGTCTCTCTCATTCTGATCTCCCTTTTCCTGCTCTACCCGGCTGGTCTTCAGCAGGAAGGCCCCCACTTATGATCCAGGTCCTGCACAAGGTTTCTTCCCTCTTAAAGGGGGAGTTTCTTTCTTTCACACTGTTCAGATTAAGGTTTTTCTCCCAGTAGAGGAGTTTTTACCTGCCGTTGTTTATGTAATTATTGCCTGAGGGTCATGTTCTGGGTCTCTGAAAAGCGCCTAGAGACAACTTGTGTTGTAATAGGTGAATTGAATTAAAAAAGACACACAAAGATCAACAGAAAACCTAGGCCATGACATTTGTACTTACATTACCATGTTTCAGTTTATATTACTCTATTTTATCAATTAAAGAAAGATTTAGAACTATGTAAGTATCTCTGTCTAAATCTACTAATATCTATATCTTTATTTTAATCTCATGAACAGTAAATACCATGCACACTGAAAGAACTGATTTAATTGAATTATAATAACACTTCTCAATGCTCCATCCATTGTCATTCAGATGCACAACAGGCCTTCCTTTTTAATCTAAGCTATAATGAAAATAACTGACTGTGAAAATAGTTTCACTAAAAGTGAAAAATTACAAAAAACAACAACAAAAAAAAAAAAAACAGGCAACAAAGACTGGAGACTTTTTGCAGAGGATTTAGTAGTTAGGCCCATAACTATCAACCAAGAGATACAGCCATCTAGTGGTCATACATTATTCTTTAACCAGCTATTCTATTAGGTTTAGGGATAGTCGGTGGCTTTGAAGGGGACATATTGTGATATATTGGGTTTAAGACTACCAACTCAAACTATTAGGATCGCACAAACATGTGCCTTTCTTTAGCGTTACCTTGATCTAGAAATCTCTTTTTTCAGTTTCAGCTGTTCAGATCTTCAGGATACTGTGAAATCATAGACCCAGATCTGAGTAGAAGTATCCAGCTTCTTTGTGTTTATTTCCACCCGAATTCACATCTTAGTGCATTTGCAGAACCTCTGAAGTGGGCAGTGTAATACTGATTTTTACAAAACGCAGCCAGTGGATGAGTGGGGTGGAGTTGAATCACTTGGTTGACTCTAGCTGTGATGGTATGACTAAAAAAGAAGCTGTTGTACTGTATCACTGTAGGATTTTGACCAAAATTAGTCACTGACGTTTCATAATGCCTCAAAAGATTATGTCGACATCTGAAAAAAAGTTTTAATCATTGTAATTTATAAACCTATTTGTTAAGTAGACTATAGTTTAAGCCTTTTCTTAATCTATCACATGTTGAAACCTCTTCTTTTTGATGCCTCGCCTGTTACGACCTCCATTCACCCAATTTGCAACAGAAAGAAAACCATGTGCATACATGAACTAAACCCTACCTTGAAAGAAATTACTCTGAAAGAGATGCTGAGTATCATGGAAATGGTGTACAATAATTGCTCTTCAGCCAGGCTAAAGATTTTTTTTATCTTGTTACCATGCTGAAATACATGACAAAAATGGTTGCGAGAGTCTTTTTTATACCAAAGCACTTAAGCAGGATTCCTCTAAACAGCTTGGTACTTACTTAGTGTGACAGGTCACTTATTAACCGCTATAGGCCCATATCAAACCTTCCCCTTTTTTAGTAAAATCATAGAAAAAGCTGTTTTTCAACAGCTGTACAACCTCCTGATACTAAATGGCTGTTTTGATGTCTTCCAGTCAGGTTTCCAGACACATCACAGCACTGAGACAGCTCTAGTAAAGGTCCTTAATGATATCCGCTGCAATACGGATAGTGGCAACATTTCAGTCTTGGTTTATGGGATCTCAGTGCTGAATTCGTCACAATCGTCCATGACATCTTGATAGACCAGTTGAATAGCTAGGTGGGACTTTCTGGAACCGGACTTACTGTACCTGGTTGGAGTCCTATCTAAAAGAGAGGAACTATTTTGTGTCTTTAGGTAACTACAAATTGGAGCTAACAAAAATAATGTGGAGTTACTCAAGGTTCAGTTCTGGGGCCTCAGCTGTTTAACATCTATATGCTCCCACTCATTTAAATCAGGAAATCAGGACTTAGAAAAACAGGCTTTTATCTTTAATAGACTGGACAACTGTAACGCTGTTCTCACGGGTCTCCTTAAAAAAATTCATCCAACAGCTGCAGTTAGTTCAGAACGCTGCTGCCCGAGTCCTCACTAAGAACAGGAGAGTGGACCATATAACTCCAGTTCTTAAACCTAAAGGTTTAAGACCTTTAGGTCTTAAACCTAAAGGTTTAAAAACTGGTTTCCTGTCTGTCACAGAATATATTTTAAAATCCTGCTGTTGGTTTATAAATCTCTGAATGGTTGAGGGCCAAAATACATCTATGGTTTCCTGGTCCATTATGAACCAGCCAGAACCCTCAGGTCGTCAGGGTCACACCTACTTTCTGTACCCAAAGTTAAAACCAGACACGATGAGGCAGTGTCCAGGTTTTATGCTCCTCACCTGTGGAACAAACTCCCAGAATGCACCAGGGCTGCTGAAACTATCAATTGCTTTACATTTATTTATTTATTTCTGCGTTTCAGTAATTCACCATAATGCACTAAAATTTGTATTTCTTGTATATCATTTGTTTTATTGTTTTTAACATATGTCTCTCTGCCTTTAATTCTGCTTTTAAACTCATTTACTTTTTAATACATTTTTGTAAATGTTTATATGTAAAGCATTTTGAATTGTCTTGTACATGAAATGTACTATACAAATGAACTTGCTTTGCCTTGTGCTTAGTGAGCTATTGTTGTTAAATCAACAGCTAATAGTTTAAAGGATTGTTAATTCCAAGGGGATCATAACAAAAGTAGAACAACACACTCCCATATTTATATGCACAATTAGGCCAATCATCAAGTATCCTTGTGCTTGATGATGTTTTAGCTGAAGAAGTAGACAATGCAGCTTATGGTGTAAATTGTCAGGGTAAAAACCTTACATATTACTTTTATTTTTTGATGTCTTTGACAATCTGATTAATGACTAATTCATATTTAGTAACACACTCCGGCTGAAGACTTGACACGAGATCATAAGCTTCAATTATTTGGGGAAGAAAATGTCCTCAGGCTTCAGAAGCAAAGAGCACTCTTGTTGTGATTTAGCTTCTGTAGTGACAGTGCAGTCATGAAGACGGGCTCCCTCCAGCATGATTCCTCAGAAGGGTTTGCCCAAATCTTTGGATGCACTCATAATTATATTCATAGAAAGATATCTAATAAGTATGCTAATTATCAAAGAAAAGAGAGCATTTTCCTCCCGTTGGGTTATCTTGGAAGAAACTGTGATATCAAGAGGAGTGTGTAAATCTGGGATTTAAAGCAAAAGACAAAAAGGCTTCTGGAGTGAAGTCAACGAGGAGCTCATGCTTTCTCATTAGAGCAGTACAGTCCATTATCCAAAGCTTAGAACACTGCAATTAACCCTGCAATCATTTATTGTATATGGGCCTCATAATTAATCCCCTCATATGTAGTTAAGCCTGGACATCATCAACTAAGCCTGTCAAGAAGTTAGTCTGCCTCATCTTCTTGACCCCCACCCCTTTACAGTCCTTTCATTTAGTCAGCTAAAGTTTATCACTGCTGCAGAAAATTGGCCCGTGTGACAGACTTATTTTTATAAATTACATTGATCAATTTATTTATACTCTTTTTACACTTAATTTGATTTCAACTAAGTGATTGTCGGGCTACAGCTACGGTACGGTGTGGACGTTTAAGGCACCCACAATCTTGTTTCATTTAATTTGTAATCCCATCTGGCCCATGTGTATATAAATGTGTGCTTGTGTGTTGATAAAAGCTAAGAGATATCAAATCATACCTTAAATATGAGAAGACTAATTATAGTATAATTTGAAAGTGCATTTCCTGCTTAGTGATTAATAAAGACACTTATACTGTAGTACTGCAGTCCCTCTTGGATAACATATTAAAGAATGCATTAAAGTTTAATGTTTAATTATAAAAAAAAGGATCTCAAATTAAATTTTAATGACTTGTAATGATTAAGGTGCTGATTTTCTTTTAGGTGTCGTTAAAAATGACATCTTTATCTTTTTTTGTCAATGGAAGGTTATTGAAATAAAAAAAATACATATATGTACTCTAGCATGGAATTATGACACATTCAGATATCTACACATAAATACAAGTGCACAGCAGTCTGTATAATGGTGGTTAAACTGTAGAGCACTTGAAAAATGAACTTGAACTTCAAATCAACAGTGGAGTTATTAATATTTAATATCCTGCTCTTCTCAGAAAATTAAAAGTTATCTCACCTGCTGTGAGTCCTCTCCACTTCAGCAGTTTGCTTTAGTTTCACAGTTTAGTTTGTCAAAATTCAGTTTTATACTTCAATGACAACATTTCCAATACGATTTCTTACCATTCTATCTCTTTAATTTGGTCTTACATGTTTGTAATGCTCTAACATGCTCTAACATGTGCAGTAAAATGTTGTACAGTATCAAAAGTATACACTGAGGTCATGCACAACTAGTATGGACACTAATCGATCTGGTCCAATATGGTCATGCAAATAAGAGAAAAAAACATTTTTTTGTAGTCGAGTTGGGGTCTAACAGACACGTGGATGATTTAGCTTTATTAATGACTGTTAGCTCAGGTAGGTCTACAGGAACAAAACAGTCTAGAGTATTGCTGAAGAAGCTCAAGTCTTCACTACTGAGAGCTACAGGAATGCACGGCTCAACGAGTTGTGACTCTTTGTTAGCCTGGCTACAGTGCTGAACAGAAAACGTGGGTTATTTTTATTATCTTCTATCAATTACAAATAAGCTGTTCTAGCTTTACAAAGGCTTATCCTTCCATGCACACTGATAATCTACAAACCTATAAGAGTACCACTTCCTTTCCATTTTACGCACTTTTTGTTTCAGCATGTGGACATGCAAATTATACCAGTGAGTTAAGCTCCTACGGTTAGAGATCGTCTTTCTCAAAGGAGCAACTGCAACTAAAGCTGAATGCAGCAAATCTGCCGTATTATTGACAAAGAAGTTAATGTCTACAGAGGTGGAATTTAGGTCATAGATAATTTCACTATGTTCTACTGTAGAAAGATGAGTAGCAATTGCCTTAAATATAGGAACAGCATTATCAGATAAACATCTGTTAAAATAATAACTTTTATCATGCACTTTAATGTCGACAATGTGACATTTATACGTTATTAAACAGCGGTCAGATAGGAGGGAGTTGACCAGGTGAAACTAACAAATTATTAGGTTCTATATCATAGGCAAGGACTAGATCGAGGGTATGATTAAAGCAACAAATCGGTTTGTTTACCTTTTGCCAGATGCCTGTCGATTCTAAAAGAGAATTAAAAGCTAACTTAAGGTAATTACTGTCAACATCCATATGAATGTTAAAGTCACACACTATAATGACTTTGTCTGTACTGATAAATAAACCAGATAGAAAATCTGAAAACTCAGACAGAAACTCTAAATAAGCACAAGCAGGGGGCCGGCACTCTACCACTAATAAAACTAGATTCTCTGATTTTCAGTTTGAGAGTTTTTGACCCGGGTTTTAGACTAAGTGTGAGGCTTTATCATTTATGTTTTGATTTTATTTAAAGACTGGAGTTATAGATCGCTAATATTCCTCTGCCTTGGCTCGTGGTTCGGGGAACATGATAATTAAAATAACCGGGTGCCGTTGATTCATTAAAACTAACGTACTGTTCCTCCTGTAACCACGTTTCTGATAAACAGAAAATATAACTCCTGGGTCTCAGTAATTAAATCGCTTTCTAATAGAGATTTGAGTTTAAAGAGCGCATATTTAGTAATCTGCGTCTAATTTTTTGGTCTATAATTGGCACTAAATGAGTAGCAGTTTTTATTTTTGCGCATGGTTAAATTTTGGAAGGTGGCGAATCGATGCCAATTCTATTTTGCTTGGCACGTTGTTGGAATTGCCAATAGGGTATTCCTATAGTGTTATTGGCAGGCGGTAGTCCTCAAGAAGCAGCAGAGAAGCATGTAAGACTGAAGTGCTGCATCCTGGCCTGGACTCTGGATTGTCAGAGGAAGTGTCTAATAAAAGAGGCAAAATTTCTAGAAATAAGAGCTGTACCATCCCGGGTGGGATGAATGCCCTCTCTTCTAATCAAACAAGGCTTTCTCCAAAATGTCTTCCAATTGTCAATAAAGGCCATGTCGTTTTCTGAACACCACCGAGACAACCAGCAAACAGAGCGATGACATGTGGCTAAACATATCATCACTGGTAAAAATGTGAAAGGGACCAGAGAAAACTATGGAGTCTTACATGGTTTTGGTGTAGTTACACAATGACATAAATCTCTTTTTTGCCACTGAGATGGCAGTATTTATGCAGACTGCAGACCATGTAAATATATTACTAAAGATGTAGAGGCCACGGGTGCTGGACTGGCCTTCCTGTAAGTCTTGGTTTGCACCCCTATATCAAATGCGTGAACAATTGTGTAACGAGAACGATGACTGTTATCAAAATGTTCAGCTTGACTGTTATCAAAATGTTCAGCTGTAACCCCTGTGACACCAAACAAAGGCAAAAGACTAAAAAGAAACCAATCATGAATGTATTTATTTCCACCTATGCAAAGAAATATCACACGATCTGGTTTAAACTTCTTACTGATACACCTACAGCCCAAACTGTTGTTGGAATGTGCTGCAGGCCTGAAATGCAAAAGTCGATATATGATAAATGAAATAGAGACACCAAAGAAAACCATTTGGAAAGGAATTAAAGTCCAAATAAATGGAAGAATCATTCCATTTTTTAAAATTTTCTTCACTAACACCCAACCTTTCTAATGTGAAGTTGTGCCTTCACAATTTCAGCTCAGACATTTTTATAACATAAAGTTTACCTTTTTTTCCTCAAGAACAAAACTCCCTGTTGTTTATACCTCTCAGCACCTCATGGATCTAAATTAAGCCATGTAAAAACATACTATCTGGCTTATTCCAAAACCCATGATGGCTAATAATGATTATGCATCACTGTGCTGAACAGAAATGTAGGAGGAGTGGCAAGAAGCTGAAATCAATATGAACCTCACAGTCTTCCCTTTTATGGCAGAAAGGAGATCTATTATGGTGAAATCATGATTTATGTCAAAGGCACTCACGATGTCAGGTTGAGCAAGGGATGGAGGCGCAAGCCAATAATGATAAATGCCCCCCATGCATGTCCACCTAGACCCTTCCCCCACATATAGTGTACCCGTAGACGAAGATCTTGGGGACTTTTTTGGTTCCCTTCTTTCTCCTTACCCATCACCCTGTTAGTTACCATCAGCGTCTGCACCCTGACACCTTCACCCACATCTCTTTTTGTCATCTTACGTAATGTTGTTCTCAGTTCCTCTTTGTGACGCATATATGCCATTGTCTTTTCTGCGTAACCTGTCTATGTTTGGGAGCGATGATGCTGCCCACGCAGCCATGATGGATTCCAGTGATCCTGCGGTTTAGGGAACGCAAACTGAGGCAGTCACCTTTAAGCTTTGGCTGAACAATCTGTCTTTGTCAGACGTCTCCTGTATGAGCAAGATGGGCCAGACCAGGAATTAGTAGGAAACAGAAAGAAAGAAAGAAAGAAAGAAAGAAAGAAAGAAAGAAAGAAAGAAAGAAAGAAAGAAAGAAAGAAAGAAAGAAAGAAAGAAAGAAAGAAAGAAAGAAAGAAAGAAAGAAAGAAAGAAAGAAAGAAAGAAAGAAAGAAAGAAAGAAAGAAAGAAAGAAAGAAAGAAAGAAAGAATCAGTGTCAGCTACTTTTGTAAACTGTGTAAATCTGTAATTTCATTTAAATGTAATTTCTATGGATTAATATAAGAGCAGCAACAAATGTCATTGTCCATGTTTGTCAGTGAGAATTTCCATTGAGCTAAAGACTTACTTATGTAGAGCGTCATCACTGATACTAGTCAGGCTTGGCTTTCTTCCATGCATCCCTTGATGTGATGTTTAAAAAAAAAAAAAAAAAAAAGACCTGACAGATTACCCCGGGTAGACTGCCTTTTTTCTTGTTGTTGTTTGTATGTCTTCCAACAGTAAAAGTAACAGGTTAGTGTGTCTGCCAGCCAGTATTTAGGCTGATGCTGGATTTCCTCTACCAGCATCTGTTGAGGTAAACCTCACAACCCCTCACATCTCAGACCTCTCTTATTAACATTATTAAACATTAAAAAGCCGATTTAAGTCTCTGCATTAAATGCTGGTTGCATCTTAAAGCCATCTCTGCACTTAACTGCTCACACATTCGCCAAGTGTGTATAATAGACGTGTCGTTGGATCTGTTTCACTGTGTGGAAGCACAGAGGCATGAGGCACATAGTGCGTAATTGATGAAGACAGATAGCAGTCAGATGTGATTAGTTCCAGCTTGGTAAGCAGTCCATCTCTTGCATGGTTGACGGAAGAAAGCAGAGAGGTGCAAAGACAGCAGCAAAAAGAACTTACTCTAGCTTTTTGGTCATGGAGCAAAGAGTGGATATTTCACACAGTGTCGTCTGCAAACTTAAAAAAAACATTACTTTGCACCTGCCACATTTTCTGCACCATGTATAATCTCAAATAGCATACGTATTTGGGCATAATGTGGGCTAAATATGGCTCTTTTTTATAACCTGCCAAGCGTCAGGTTTTCCAGACGAGGCCCAAAGGCCATGAATTGTGCCTAACTGCAGTTGTATGAATCAGATGTAACCCAAATGACATAAACTGGCTTTGAGATGGGTCACAGTGTGTGTTACAAGGACCAGGCATGGCCCAAAGACTCAAAGTGCAATCGTGTGCCACTCCTGCTAGATATGTGCCTTGTTTTTCAATGAGATATAAAAAAGTTTAGTGTAAAATAAAATGTGTAAACTAGTCAATTTAACATGAAGAGTTGATGGGTAAAAAGGACACCTCTGAACACCCACTTATGTGCAATATTTGCTTTGTTGCACATGAAAACCTCCCTTTGCTTAAGACTCCTGCAAGCAGGATATGTCCATTACATAAATGAATTCGAAGTGGAAATATTAAAACACAACTGTGTACTGTACTGAAAGCATAAAAAATAAAACATGTAATTTGGGTAAATCCTCTAACGATAGGAGTTTCTAGCCTTTTGAATGTTGATGTGGTCAGAATTAGTATGATGTAATAAATGAATCAGTCTTTTAAGGTGGATATTGATTACATTAAACACACAACCACACACATTAGTATCACTTTTAAGCAGATCATTAAGTTTGCCTTCTTAAGGACTAGAGGATCTCCAGAGTTAGTAGCGCTGTACAGATTGTGCCTGTAAGGACTGGTGTACACTGGTGAAGACAGAGCGAAAGCAGAGGTACTGAGCACAAACAGCTGACAAAATGTTTCTGCTGCAGGAACATGATCTAAATACTAATCAAACATCATTTACAGCTGGCTTTATATGAGGCTCCTGAGAGACTGTCCCGTCCCGCTTCTTTGCCATGGTAACCAGGGATTCATTTCAGAGGTGTCATGCTGTATTATCATCTCACCAGCTCATCCACTCCCCTCCGCCCTCTGGCTCACACATGCTTTTGTCCCCTCTCTGTTCAGACCCCTCAATCTCAAACCTGCCCGGCATCCTGAAAGGAAAACATCTCCTATCTTGCTCTCTCTCAGATAACACGCCAATGTGATTTCTCCGCCTCACAGACACGCATGCACTTGCATGCATACTGCATGCAGAGTTTGCAGGAGACACCTCTAAATTTACATCCCATACTAAGCCTAAACAAAAAATATGTCTATCTTCTTGTGTAAACCAGTTTTTAATCATTTTCTATATAATATGAGGCAATTGTTGCTAAGCTTTCAAGGTGGCTTGTGCTGGTTGTCTCAACCTAACCTCATTCTTTACCATCTATCATGCATTTATATTCTCTTTTACCCTTACATTTAATTTTGCGCCAAGAATCTAAGAGAAGGCTAAATGCTCTTAGACTACTTATCTTGTCCAGCTCAACAACCTTTTACTGCATTGTTTCTCTCTGTGCCATCATTTATCACTGATCCATCCACTGATCATCAGGACCTTCAATGCAAGCGCCACATCATTAATCTTTAATCATCAAGTCCTGCAAGTACACAAATCACAACCACTTTGCATATAAAAGGGCAGGACACATGTTTCATTTTCAGCATCCTGCTGGTCAAATCTCCGGCAAAGCCCCCGGGTTGAAAGCAAAGAGGAACTGAAATGTGACACGTAAAGATGGATACTATGAAAAGATGCGTCTATAGAATGAACGTCACTTACACCACAGTACAACGAAAGATGTATGGTTAAACAAAAACAGAGAAGGAAAAAAAAACACCACTGTTTAATACATCTGGTTCCCAATAAATCATATGAGGATGGCCTTCAAGAAAACTATTTACAGTTTCTAAGAGGTCTTCTCTTTAGGATAAGTGTGAGCCATTAATGAACTGAGAGGTTAACACGGCACCTAATTCAGGCAGCTCCACGGTCGCACGAGTCCCAGCGATCTGGTTGCATTAGCCAAGCACAGACCCCTTATTTATGCTGGAGAGAGAGAGATTTGGCATCTTGCCACATCAAGCACCACCAGAGGTGTGTTGAGGGTTTACCCTTTGTCTTGTGGAAAATGGCCTCCTGAGGCTGCAGTTAATAACAAAGACAGCGAGTCCTGTCTGGGCGAAATGACATGGCTGCCTGCTTCCTCTGCTCCCAAGGGATAAATATTGTACCGCAACAAGCTGGAGAACTTTTTTTTTTTTTTTCTCAAAAACTACCACTGAAGTGATAAAGACAAATACAAAATCACAATAAGTAATCTTTGTACAAGACTTTACAATAGTACCTGCACTGTTACTTGTATCCAGATGATTTAGGTAGGAATTCTTTCAAATTCAAGTCTCGGTCGTTGAAATGACTAGATAAGCTTTACTAACTTCTTCTTAGTGAATTTCACGATGTCATTGTCCTAAAATGTATAGTTGTGTTTATTGCAATTTTACTGAAATCACTGAAAAAAAACCTCCAAAAAACAAACAGCACAATTAATACAAACAAATCACCCCCAATGAACCGGCTGCTTCGTTTCGTACAACCCAAAGACAAGGCGATGCAGAGCTCATATATCTAAAACAACTCAGTAAAGAAAAGAAAATCTGTATTGCTGCATGTAAACAAAAGTTTGACTTAGACAGGTTTAATTCTAGGTGGCTCAACCATACCCAACACAAACCTTCGTTTTTCCAGTATCTGATGCTTCCTAAAAGGTGAGACAGCTTCACTGTGCCCCGCTTCCTTTACTAAGTTGCTATCTCTCCCTTACACAGTCTTAATGGCTTCTTAATCAGATCAAAAATAAATAACTAAAACCCCACAGAGGGAGAGCTGTGTGTCAATCTCTGCCGAGTACTCGCAAGCAAAGAGAAAAAAAAACGGACAAAATGAAAAGAAGCCTAAGGGTGAGCCTTCAAAGCCCTGATAAATCTGATTAAACTACAAAACGCCAAGCAACAGAGAGGAAAATCATATTTTTTTACAAAATGAAATACGATGAAAGAGCCCTGACTAATCTGCTATGAGGTGAGTGCAGTACAAGGAAAAAAAGCAATCAAACACTTTCAAGTGATAATCATTGTTTTGGTGCATCTGGAGCCTCACAGCAAGAAAACAATAATAGATTCAATATAATGAACTCTAAAAAGGTCCCTTTTATTTTTTTGGAATGCCTGTATCATTGCCTCCTCTTTTAATAAATAAGTTAACTTACGTGTTGTACTTGGCATGTACTTTACACTGTGATTTTTGGGATGGACCGTTACATTAAACTACAGTGACCCCTTAGCGGCGTGGTGAGTGGGCTGTGTGCCCTGGAGCACGAGCCCGGAATGGGAGGTCTAATGGTCTGTGGTATTAGGGGCTTAATTGCCGTGTCCTGGTCTCCGTTGGATTGCGAGCAGAGCATTTTAGTTTAATTGTGAAGCATTCACAGCCTGCCACTAGTGCACTGTGGGAGTATTAAGTGTAGGAGATAGTCCTCACGATGCACTTGATACAAAGCGCTGCCCCTTCGGAGACTAACTTAGTGGTGCACTGCCACCTGCTGGCGCGGCATCGCAATTCCAACTATTTAACCACAGCACATACAACACAAAGAGTCGTCACTAAATTAAAAATAATATACCGACGTTTACAATACTAAGAAATACTTTTAATGTAGGCTCATCCATTGCTACAGTATCTCCAACTAAAGCTTTCTTTTCCATCTGTAGACTACTCAGGCCACTAAAACTACATTAAATACTCATCTTCACTAATTGCTGTAATCATTTTCAGTCCAGGATAAATAACAACACATTTATTGCAGTCTCAACTATATGTATATATTTTGTTATTATAATTACAAGAAGAAATTTGCATTGCAGCAGAAGGTCATGACCCACTGCAGTGTGATCTACTTGAAAGAAATTTGAGTTATGTTCTCTTGATACCATCAAAATGCATAGGGCAGCAAATAAAATACAATTATCACACCATGTTTTTGCTTTATTATAGATTTTATTAGCTCTTAGTGATATTCTTCAGTTCTGTGACACCTGACACTAGGCTACTCAGCCAGTGATAAAAATGGGAATTACAGGGAACACGTTAATTCATGAGTATATCCCCAGTTGTGGTCCCCGTTCTCAGACTGCACAGGAAATTTACATCTTAATGGCTCAAGCTGCTCAATGTCCCCTGAATCAGAGTGAAAGCTCAGCTGAAATCATGGGTGACTGCGTCCAACTGATCCACTTAGACAAACAGCTCCCACATAAACACCGGCACAAAAACAAAAGTGTGAAATGGTCATAAAATGCCATGACTGGATGCGCCTCACATACAACACGTAATTTTATTAGATATATTTCAATGTAATGAAAATTAAACCGCGGGATAGGAGTGCAGTCTTACAGGACAAAATAAGGTTAACCGCATAAAAATTATAACTGGTGGAAACTGTTTCAAACGACCGAGAAACCCATTGAATTAACAGGATGGCTGTTGTTTTTATTGTATTCCTTGACAGCCACGGACCATGTTCATCCAGGCCCATGATACCAGGTCAACTGAAACAGTGAAATCAGCTGTAGCTACTGTACCTCCTCTATCACATCTACCACTGAAAGTGAAATCCCCTGATGACACCCTTAGAAAATCATATTAGGAGGAAATGTTGTAAATATTATGTACCTTTATCCAATGCAGTGATTTCGATTCTGATGGTACGTCAGATGTTTGGAAAATCCAACTAATCGAGGAATTAGGAGTCTGAACTTGTTTGTCCGTGTTTATGTTTTGTAAACCCTCAGTTGTAAATTTATTTACCTGTAAAAAAAATATTGTATCTGTAAATCTCATTTTCAAATGGAACCTCAGTCAGCATATTATTACATCAATATTTAGGATTTTCCGAAGGAAACACATCAAATGTTCTGACTGGCAGCTGGGAGGAAAACAAAGGCTGCTTTGGAAGTTGTTTGCTTCAAACTACATATGTAATATGCTTTGAATACAAATCAAACCCTACAAGACCCAGTAGGCTGCGCAAAAGTATTGCATTATTATGTGTTAGAAAACCGACACTTAATATTGGGATGTAGGATGATGTAGAGTTGTACACAGAAAACCTCAAGTAAATATCTCAACTGGCATACAGGAACATCTGTGCTGAGTTGGAAGCCCCAAGGTCAAAATGGGAATTATCGCCAAGAGTGGGAGAGAATCCGAGAGCAAAGATCTTGTGGTTTTTCCATTTCCAGATGGATCAACTAGCGATGGCCAACCAACCAAACATTGTGCGGATCAACAAACTCCAAAAAGAAGCAGTAGTGATAAATGTAGCAATCCCAAGCAACATCAACATCTAGAGGAGGGAACAAAAGAAGCTGGAAAACAGCAAGGATTGAAAGAGGAACTAGAAAAGACGTGGAAAGTGTAGACAACAGCGGTACCTGGAGCACCTGGGCCAGGAGCCCATAAGTGAGAGGGTCAGTGGCACACTGGGAAACAAGTCTTTTCATAGTGCCTATTACATACAACATTTAGGCAAAAAAATGTTTTTAAACCCAGTTTTTTAACCCCTCGCTGGTTGTCACCATCTTGGCAGGAATTGACTGTCCTACCTGGTTATTCTAAAACTGGGCCCCGCACCTACACTCACTTATGGAAAGCTAATTATTTTAACTTTGCTCATGGTAACCTGTGGTGCTAAACAATGCCATGTCACATTCATTCTGACTGAACGCCATCCATCCTCATTTCTCATGCCAAAACATCAGGAAACAAGGACACCCAATAGATGGCGCTCTGACTGCTCACTTTTCTGAGACGATCACATCCCTCTAAAAGACCATAAAGGATTGTTGCTACAGGCCAGTTAAAGGGAAGACCGGGGTCCCGCAAGTCCCAAAGGCACTGAAAGTCTCTAATGTGGTGACTTTTTGTCTCAAAATGTAAAAATATGATCATTTACCTAATTTCTCACATGATCTCTTATAAATATACAAGAACATACATATATATATATTGACATAATCATCATGTACTAACAGTGTAATAAACACTGCAAAAACACGGCACTGAGGCAGCTTTCCTGTTCCAGTATGTTTGATCTCTGTTAAATGTGACAGGTTGTAAAGTGGCCCATGTTGTAAAGAGATACCAAACCACTGATACTGTCATATGAGAATAGAAACACACAACAACCATCAAAACCAAGATAAGAGTCAGGAAATGACACAAATCTTTTTTTTTTGTACAATCTCATTTCTGCCAGCAGTGGTTTGGTTGTGTAAGTTGGCATAATTTACTCTGTTTTTCATTTTTAAAAGAGCAAGAACGATCATGACATTAAACATAACTTTTTCATTTCAGTAACATCACAGATTAATATTAATATTGTTAATAAAAATAACATAAATAAAATTAAATAATAAAACAGTGAGCTTGGAAGTTGGAAATAAAATTAGACGTATTTGTTTCAATTTTCTGTCTGTCCTTCTCTTTAGAGTGATCAGTTAATATTAAATTGAATGACCTTTCAGGCTTAAATTGGTGTATTGCTAATTCAAAGTTATTTTAACTTATTTACTATCTTAAAACTAAGCATTTTAGTAAATGTTTAGTAATATGTGCTTATTAAGTCTGACTTTTTGTCTGTTTGGCAAATAAACTACGACCTCAACTGTAATGAAACATTTACATACAGTGGACACAGATTTGAATATAACCATGATTTTAGTCTTATCCATGATTTTAACTTGTCCTGTTGGAAGTCATGACCACAGAAAGTTTGAAAACCACAGGTGTAATAAATACTGACCAACATACCGGGTACTTGTCGACACACAATAATGATCATTTAAAGGCATGTTGACCAGTCATTTAATATAACGGTGTAATAAAGTCTCACATGAAGCTGTCTTGAATGCTGCTGAACTCCATTTGACTTGAATAGATATTTATTTTCATCAGGAGGGCAGGATCCTCTTCTTTCACTGGCTGTATTTCTCTCGTAGTAGGCAGACTGTGCGATAGTCTATGTAATCTATGATAATGATCATTACTCAAATGCAAATTGTGATGATCTGGTGTCCTGTGCGGAGTATACACTACCTTTCGTCCAGTGATGCCAGGGACAGGGTCCAACTTCCCACAACCCCGAAGAGGCAGGTTTCAAAAGTGAAAAGCTCCTCTTCAGCTAAACACTTTTCATGTGTCTGTGTTGTAAATTTTGTCTCATCATACCAACATTTTAAATATTTAATTAGTCTTTCTTGTAGTTTTCCCCCATTGGATGTTAAAGGAAGCAATATTTTTTTTAAATATTAAACAATTAAGAGCAGATCTGCACTAGATATAATGTGCACAATTTACAAAGAATAACTGTAGAAGAGTATGTCAATAGAGCACGAGGATAAGAGTAAAAACCTCATTCTGCATCCTCAAGTCCTGTTTGTTGCTATTCTGCCATCTAGAGGTAAAAACGTGCCTGCACACACGACATACTGTATAATTGTTTTCACTCCCTCAGGAAACGTTTCGGTCCAACAGAGATGCCTAAAGCAACTTCCTGCGCATCCCTCCGCATGCAGCCAGGATATACATCATTGTTATTTGTATTAAATGCACCACAACTGGGTTGCAAGAAGACACACATCTTTTTTTTTTCAATATATGTTTTTATTTTACACATTTCATGTTTCGAAATTATTATGTAACATAATCATTAAAACGCTTGCATCAGCAGCCCGCATTACCACGTCAAATCCACAGTCAGCGGATTTTTCAGGTGTCATTTCTGTGTCTGCCAGTGCTGAGATGCAACCACGTCCTGGGATAAACGAACGTGTTGCTACGGATTTGAAACAGGCTTTACAGTGTGATAGAAGAACAATGAGGACAGTGGTATTTATCACTGATAGGTCCCAGATGAAAATATACATCTGAAAAATCCTCCAAGGCTAAATGTAAGTGAAACCACTTGTTGAAAAGACTCCAAATGATGGGAAAAGCTGAACACTGGGAGGAGTGCTACACTGAACCTGGATATATAAAATAATACTTAAGCCAAAGAATCAGTTTTATAAACAACTTCACATGTTATTTCTCAATTTATAGTCAGTCGTGAGGCACTCATATTGGACAGGCAGTTTATTTACAAAGAGCAGTCCCATACGCACAAAAAGAAAACAAAGAAATAATGGCAATTTTTCCAAAGAATTGTGGGTGGTGAGATATTGATCCAAATAGCATCAACAGTCGAATCACAATTTCCTTCAGTTTATAAATACCAGTTAATTTGGGTAGGTGTATTTAGAAACATACAATCACCAATGGTCATTGACAACTTACTTTATAAAAATATCACCACGGCGTTACACAGATTCAAAGATTTGACCGTGGAAAGAAAGACATATTTACATTAATACAAACAGCGGAGAAAATGAAATCAAAACAAAATGGGAACAAAGAAAAAAAAAAGGTTGGAGGAAAAGATGAGCAGTGCAGAGACGGTTCCCAAAAGGCAAAGCTTGAGCAATTCTTGTTTTAAGGTCTTTAAACAGACACCTCTTAATCTTTTAAATTTGTCCTGCAAAGACCAGACAGACAATTAACAACAGATTGATGATGATATAGGATACTGAAGTTTGACAAGAGCTTTTATACTTCTGTACTGTATACATTCCTTCTTTATCATGCGGAATAACAAATATGAAAACCTTTGTTCTGATTTGATATATTAGCAGAATGACCAGGGTGACATCAGATTAGGAATATTCTTATTAACTACAAAAACATGATGTATAAGATCTTTTATTATCACAATCTGGAGCATTTTGTTCGACTTCAAAGTGAGTGATTATATATATGAAACATAGCTAAAATATTGAAGATGGCTGAGTCACTGCAGCAGACTTTTTTGCAAACTAGAAAATAAACAGAATTTCTTGTATATTTTCTGTACAACAAAAATCTGACCAGTTTTCATGACACAAGCTTCTATCACACATATGTATATTCAGCTTGTTTGAAGTGCTAATATGACAGAGATGCAACAGGTGTTTTCAATGAAAAAAAAGGTCATTTTGTCCTTTATGGGTTATTTAAAGTCAATGTTTTACACTCTTAATATGCAACAGTTACAAGTTTTATGATTGTCCCACCATAATACTTGTGAATCTGGAAGCGTTTTAAACGCGTTTTAAACTGAAAGGGAGATCAGATGAGAATATGTAGAAGCTCAGATGAGTAAGATAAAAACGTATTGTTGAAAAATTGTTTAACAGTGAGCACGTTTTGCTCTTAAAGGAAAGTCTCACCTTATAGTTGTTGTGCAGTACAGCCAAAGTGGAAATACTGAGAGGGTTTAGTATCTACAACGGGTCTGCCAGTGCTGACAAAGCAGAGAAAAAAAGCATAATAAACAGAAAACCTACACGAGTAGCCCTACCAATGAGTTAGATGGTTCAGCTACGTGTGAACAATGCGTGAAATGCGTATCTACACACCTATGGGTTGACATGAGTGAGCGATGCCAAAATGGGATAAATACAAGCCCAACATTTCACTCACAGGCCACCAAATGGATGATGTAGAAATCAAACATGCAGGGGACCTTTGAAATTAAACAATGGAGTGGTTGAAAGTGACTTTTTTGTCACAACTTTATGTATTATCACCAGCAGCTCTCACTGATGGTAAATAAAGTGATGGGTGAAGAGAGATGGAGTGGAGTGCGCCCTCTGGTGGTGAAGCAGGAGATGACGACGATGAGATGACAGTCGGATGGGAGAGATCAAGACAGCACACTTGTGTTCTGTGAATCCACATCTCGCATGCTCATGACATCGGTACTTACTCCGCTCTCATATATAGGGTTGTCAAAAGCTGACTCTTCTGTCATGTTGTCATACGGGGGCGAAGATGTTGGCATTCTGATCGACTTCCCTTGGAGTCTTGGCAGAGTGCAGAAACAGGAAACATCACATTAAACTTCTTTGGAATCGCAATTCAAACGCTAAAGTTTGAAGCTGTTACTTACTTTGCAAAGTAGAGATAAATCCCCAAAACAATCACCATGACGACTGCAGTTGGAATAAAAACTGCAAGAATGATATTGGTTCCCTCCATTTTATAATCCACATTAACAACTAAAAGTGAAAACGGGGACAAGAAAAAAAAAAAACACACAAACAAAATATGCATTATTTCTGCGCACCATGCCCAACAAAAGAATGTCAATATAATTGGTTTTGAAACAAGACTCACCATCAAACATGCGCTCATTCACATATTGCGATGAAGATGCTGCAAAGACACATTCACACACAAACACAATAAACAACCATTGAAATGTCTTTACACTTTTAAACACTATAAATCCCTATGCCAAAGTACTGAATAGAGTTTGCTTTGCTCTTTGTGTCACCTCTGCAAGCAGGAGGAGTGCTATTCCACTGAGATGGGTGTCCAGGGACGCAGTAGATGGTTGCCCCACCCTGCAGCTCATAGCCAGCATGGCAGGAGAAGGTCAGAGTCTCGCCAGCTTGGTAAAAGGCCTTTTCAGTGCTCTGCACGCCCGTGGAAGCTGCACCAGGGTTCCTGCATGGTTCGTACTTTTCAGCTGAGGAAAGAGAAAATACATAATTCATGCATCAGTGTCAGCCTTGGAAACGCTGACAGCAGCGCTGTCGTCGGCTATCACCTAAGTGGTGAAGGAAAAACGTGGTGTAAAAGAAGACAATTGATTATGTTCACACAAAGTAGGTGAGAAAAACTTCACGTGTGTCTGCGCAGGCAGGTGTCTGAGACTCGGAGAACTTACGGACACACTTGGGCAGCCTGTCACTCCACTTGGGCGTGGCTGAGTCTCGGTTGTAGCAGGTGAGGAGACTGGAGCCAGACATGACGTAGCCTTTGTTACAGATGAACCTGACAGTCGATCCAGCTGTGAAGCGGTTGCCTGTGATCACTTTACGACTGTGCTCCACGTTTCCAGGATCCCGACATGTCAAAACTGGTGGTGTGACGGGGAAAAAAAAAGATGACAAAATGCAAACAGTCGTGTAACAAGCCACAAGATTATTCTCATGATTGTTAAATGTATTATTTTTTAATTCTTATAACTATTTTGTATAATTGTGCTCTTGGATAGATATGTTTAAGAAAATCTCCTAAAGACCTCCGGGGCAACTCAGCGATCTGAGTGCTACTCATCTAATCTCAGCCTCAGACAGTAAACGGTGGGTTGTCTTCTCGGCCGACTGCATTATTTTGTAAGTGATTAAAAAGACCATGACCAGAATGGAGGAGCAGACGTTTAAAAAAGAAAAAAAAAAGTCTTATCATCTAATTATGTCAATAACCTGCATAAGAAAAGACGGCATGTACAAAAACAGACCCTACAGTATCTTCTTTTACTTTTCACTCACCTTCCTCACATCTCGGCACATCACCGCTCCAGGTGAGATCCCACTGGCACATGAGGATCTCTGAGCCCACCAGTGAGTACCCGGGGTAGCACTGGTAGGTGACGACGGTGCCGTGGATGAGGTCAGGGTGGGACGTGCTCTTCCAGCCGTTGGGGATCTCTGGCAGTTCTGGACAGGTGTCGTTCCTCGGCACCTCTGTTGGCAAAGGAACAGTCGTGTTGCGTTGGTAGGGGAGCGGAAATACCAAAGTACAACTGGGAAATTAGGAATTACAGGAAATGTGAATTTTATAATAAAAAAAAAACTGAAAGTCAGAAATAATTTTCATAATGTTGTAAATTCCTGTATAATAGCAAATCAAATTGTTATTCACACGGCAACTCGATAATAAAGGTATGTGAAGGATCCTCGAGGAAATCCAAGTATTAATATGCAGCAGCCTCTGCGGGGAATGAATACGACTGCAGAGTTGTGTGTTTTTTGTGCTCTAAACAGCCACGGTTAGAGAGGAAAATGTAAATAGAGGCTTGTGAAGCGTGCTGGGAGGAACACAGCGTGAGGTTTGGCACCAGTCAATTTGTGCCTGTCTAACTGCAGAATACATGGCCAGCAGCACAAAAACACTGGACGAAACCAGCTCATGTGGATGTGTACCCTGTTATTGTGCTTCTTTGTTTGTTGTTGCTTAATCTTGTGCACCTGGTAGAAGCCAGACGACTGACAGAGGCACAGTAAGAGGAAGGAAGAAAGTGGCAAAGAGAGAGAGAGAGAAAGAAAAGAAAGACTTGCTTGGTGTAAGGATGATTTTACATTCAATTATATTCAACACGGGTTGACTCTTTCTTGTCAGGGGTAATTTTACATTGATTTTAGTCATGCATTTAATCCAAAAACAAAATTATAGATTCTCGTGGAGCAAAAAAAAAATGAAGTTAACTCATTTTATAAAACAGAATAACAATTTTAGGTAAATAAACAGAGCTGCAGCCTTACCAAAGAAATGAACCACAAAGCCATTGTTGTAGCCATAGATGTTGGTAGCAGGATCCGACTGAAACTGCAACGTGACATCAGCCATCGAGGTGAAGAGTTTGAAGTGTGGCCGTGTGCTGCTATACTGACCCAGGATGTTGGCTGTCAGGTCATCCCCATCATAGAAGGTCAGCTGGTCATTCTTACCCAAATTCAGACTGCAGCCACAAAACGAAAAAAACAAAAATGTTGTTTTGACATTTACATACGACCAACCAGACTAGTCCATCATCCTGTGATGTATTTAGAGCTGTGGTGTTTCGAGAGGCCTCGCTGTTAGTTTGGGCCATCTTTCTCTGCTGAGGAAGGCAACTAATATAAGGCAACGTCAGCAGTACTATCAAATGTTTAATTCTGTTTACTGTATATAGGATGAAACTGACATGAAGTAAACACTAAATAATTCATGTTTCTTCTAGCCCCAATTTCCCTCATGAATATGAACTAACATGCATAGATGGGCAAATGATCATACCAGACGAAGCCAAAGGATTTAACTAGAGCCACAATGACTCCGCGAATGGAAACTAAGATTACATAAATGTTTTTGGAGCAAAAGATCTAAATACATTGTACATATTGTGTATATATAAGTAATCTGAACATCTAAATGCTGTCCAGGATGTTCTAATGCTTAAAAGTAAGTGAAAATGTAGTACCACAATTTGATACGATCTCTGCTGTCAAAGAATAACTTGAGAATACATTAACCTTTTACTAACATGTCTTTGCTCTCTTTATAGAGCAACAGTAAAGGTTGACATTTAGTCTCATGCATAGGGGACAGTGCATGGAAAAAAATAAATAATAAGCCAGAGTGCTGATTAAAGGAGACTCTGCTGTGCATGTGCTTCTTGCATGACTTCGGCTGGCTGTCAATATATCGCTGATGATTGACTGCAGGAGTTTACTTGGGTCTGTGTTAACATTCATTAAACTTTGTTCATTAGAAGAAAATGACATGATACCATTTCTCACCCATGTCATGTTAGAAAGGAGATGTGCTTTCTCACTGAAGCTATTAAACCACCTTTTCTGCACATAGTGCTGTGCTTGATCATGCCATCAATCATGTAGAACAAACTAAAAACAGGGTTTTTCCATATGTAGGGATGCACATTTGAGTTTGAAATGAGAGAAAAAGAAAAGAAAATCCCAGTCTGCTATAGATGTAAATCACAACCTGTCATCAAACTGTCGTCATCTTTAACTCTGCACATGTATTTAAAGCAGCTGTGCATACATTAAAATGGACGGGTCAAGGAAATTGTACGTTGACGAGATGGTCTTCAAGCATCTACTTACCCTTGTTAAAACCACTCACACTACTGTCTGTTGTCTCTGTTATATTATGTCTGTTATACTTTCAAATGGTGGACATATGCTTGGTTAATGAAGTGTGCTCTAATATATTTTGTGAAAAATGTTTTTAAATGAAAAGACAAACTTGAACTGAGTGGTGGTCTAGATGTCCTTCACTAAAAAATAATAAAGAATAAAGTTGGATTTCAGACAAAATAATGCTTCATGGGCCCTGTGATGGATGGATGGACCCCTGCCTTTAGCCCATTGACAGCTGGGACAGACTCCTGCAGACCCTTATGTACCTGATAGTAGACAGGGAGTTTTTTTTATATTTGAAATCATAGGCTACTTACGTAACAATATGTAACCTAAAATAGGCTACCAGATGATCTTCGAGCTAAAAAAGAAACTGTGATAGATATATATGATTTAGACTGCTAATCTAACAGTTTTACTGTTTAAATATCTGCTACAGCGAATGTACAAAATATCACATTCTGAATCTATATGCATCAAGCTACCAATAACTTGCTTAAAAGACATTGTAGGCAAAGAAAAGTGAGAACGTGAGAATGACAAAAGCACAGAGCATCACAGTAACCATAGTAACTGATGCCTAGAAATTGCACAAGAGGGAAAGATTATAGTGTTGCAACAAAACTGACTGCTATTTCTTCAAACAGCATCCATGGAAAAAAAAAAAAAGATTATGAACGGCATGCTGCTTCACTTTGCTGTTCGTTATTCAACTCATTTAAATCACTCCATTTTTTGTATACTGCAAACTTATGAGTTGTACATTTTTCAGTGCATTAAAATAAAATTATGAGTTGCAATTAATTATATATATATATATATAATTTATTGCTTCTATTGCTGCCCTGGAAAACTAGCTGCATATGCAGACTGAGCATTGTTAACATCCACTGTTGTGAATCACACCTCCACTTTGGCCATTTTATCCTCATTATCATTATCAGACCTGGTGACTGTGTGCTGAGAAATAGCATGCCAACACTGAAAAGGGGCTGTGCCAAAATATAGTGAATGAGAAAGGGGCGATGGGAAAACTCTGCAGGCTGACCATTTAAACCATTTCATCACTCGGTCAGTCACAAACGCATTTGCACGGCTGTGCTGATAAAACCGTGTGTAGTCCTACCAACAATAATCTTGTCATATGTGGAGTGAGAAATAGCAAAGCTTTGCAATGATGGGGAAATATGCAGCATTAATTCAGTATTTGTAATGTAAAAATATTCAGGCCTATGCTGCATGGCGATAAAAAAAACTATATATTCAAACCAAGTATATGATAAAGAGAATAACGTGAAACCTGGATCAAAACAGAAGAGTGGAGTCAACGCTCCCCCCTGCTTTTTCTTCTTCGGTTTCTCTTTGTACAGACTGACCAACAAATCATGGATTTCCGTGTGACATACCAAAGTCACTTGAATACATTTTGACAAGCTTTTCCTCTCAAAAAAGCATCTTTACCTCTTATAAACTAAGACTCTAAGGAGCTGTGGATTGAAGAAAAATGATGACAGTTTTCATTTCTAAACGTCAACGAAATAACTCCATCCATACATAGATCTGATGTGTTTAAGAATAATCAATAGAATGAAGGCAGGAGCTCAAACCAGAAGCTTTTTTTTTTTTATAGATTAGTTAGATACGCAGCAGCAGATAGATTATAGATGGATTCTGTCTACAGTCAACGTTTTACTTGAAGTTTCCTCAAGACCTTAGAAGAATGCCACATGCATCGTGCCTTCAGTCTACACTACATACCTCGCAGCTGCCCCTACAAATATTGGACCAGAGTCATTTCCCATGTTGTGCAGCAGCATTGTGCAGAAGCATTTTCATCCTGTCTCCCTTATTTCAATGAGTTCACTTTCCCTTTCCATTTCAGAGTGACATTAATGCTTGTTGGGGTGCTAGGGGTGTAACATCACGATAATACTTTCTGTTAAAAGCCCATCTACTACTTGCTCGAGGCAAAAATACAGTAAAGCCACAGGAAAGAATGCAAACGAGTAATAGTTAAAAAAAGTAAAAGAAATGAATAAAGACCCTAAACTAGTTTAGTGTCGTCTGATAAAACGGTTGTTTTTGCTATTGTAGTTTGGCTGTGCAAAAAGTTCTGGGTTTTGGTGAAAAAGAACTTTGAGAGAATTTAAGAAGGCTCCTCTGCATATTAATGGCGCAGTTCAATTCAGCAGATGAGGGGATGGCGGTTGTTTTTTAACACCTCAAGGCATTTGTCTCCTTCACTGACCGAGTGGCGAGTTTAAAGAAGATACAGCTAATCTCCCTAAGCTCAAACAGAATAAAAATTGCTTTCAATGTCATCCCCTCAAAGTCAATCTTTTAATGTCTAGTCATAGATATATTTGACATTGTATTCGTTCTAATAAATCATTTTTAATATGGAACACGAGTAATCCCTTCACAAATTGCCTTGGGGATCGCCCGTAATTCTCAGAGTCGCCGCCAGAGGGCTCTGTAAAACTGAAAGACCAAAAAGTCTCAACTCCTGTCAGTAAACATGCACAAACATCATTGCTACTGAGAAGGCCTCTTTATCATGTTCTACTGTGAAACATATACCCAGATAAAATACATGCTGACTGCTGATCCACATGCGAACCATTTACCTGTGTGTGTTCTACAGGTGGGGATATCAGCTGTAAACTCTTGTATCTGGTGCTCAAGCTCTGCTCCATGCTAATTAGCAAAGAGCCAGCCCTCCTGTTTGGCCTAAATTAATTAATCAGTCCTCATTATGCACACTGCTTCTCTGTAATTGCCAGCACAGGCACAGTGATGAATGATAACACAGAAAACATTCTCATTAATGTGGAAAAGTGTGTGCCCACCCTTATAATGAGACAGCTCTTATCCACGAGAGTCTTTTGCACACAACACAGTATTTGACACAAATTACACGTTGACCAAGCCTTCAGGAATGCTTTTCTCAAGCTAAACGGACAAGACACATAGGTAATGGTAGAGTCTGCAGGGATCTGGAGGCTGTTTCAACTGCCATGACAGCCACGCCTGAGCAACTTTGAGATAAACTAAAGCCGGACACAGTACCGTTAATTTACAGTGAGCAGCCTCATGTGGCAAGGATTACAACAAACGTAAGGCTGGTGCAATTTAAAAAGAGATCTCAGAATGAAAATCAGATTACCTCAAATCAAACTTGTTTACCTCTGTAAGGAGAAAAAAATCCCCTCTGATCTTTCTTTTTTTTCTTTTTTTCTTTTCTTACCCAAGGTGCACTTGTTGACTTACAACACAGACATTAATCACTGAGTCTTAATCTCCATCTAAAGAACAGGGGCGCCTACAGAGCATGCAGGGTCACATAAACCCCTGTGTTGTATTTAAACAGTGGGTTTGTTGGTGTTCTCTGATGCTATTATTCCTTTTGGTCTGTGGCTCTTAAACCAGTCCCTGTAAGCCTGGAAGACAAAGTTTGGAAAATTACGTGCTTTGCGCCCACAGGATGATATAGAAACCAGGACACGCTCGGAAAATTTGAACACGATCACAAACCATCTGTGTGTTACAAGGGGTTCATCTGTATCTTTTCAGCTACTTTAGAAATATATAAATGTTGGACGATTTCCACAGTGAAATGCATCTTTTACAAAACTTTGTATTGTTCCAATGTAAAGATTTTCTGTTAATAAAAATGCTGCCTGTTGCTGACATTTTAACCTGAATTCACAAGACTCAGTTTTCCAATAATGTTGATGAAGTGTTAAGTTCATCTAGAGAAAGAGCGGGACATAATCAAACTGGAATGGCTGCTCTGAATCACCATCATCGCCAACTGGAAACGGCGGCTCTTAACAATCTCCCCCTCACTGTGAATGAGAGTGCCAGTCTGAGCTCAGCTATGATTCATACTGTATTCATTCTTTATTATCCCCCCCCCCCCTTTCTTTTAAATCCACAGAGTCAATCATAATCCGTTACCTGGGTCATGTCGTTGGTTGCTGATGTAGTGTGTTTGCATAGCTATAACTCAGCGGTAAAGAGAACAGAGGCTTGAGTCGTAAAAGCCTGAATGCGCTGTAGACATGAAATCAGAGCTGAATGCTGATGTGCTCACAGATTGTGGAGTGCACTGAAGTGTATTTTACATATGAATCTTTAAACTAATGAAGTGATTAAAATCAGCTGTGATTCATCATATCTACCTCTACATGCCCTGGTCCACCGAGATGTGTAGTAATGATGGTGATGATGATTTGTTTTGTAGTCGGCGTAGTACTGGGGAGGACTGCAATCTGCAAATACTGCATCCAGACCATTTTATAATTACATTTTAATTCACTCAGACTGTCCAGAAAGAATTATGTACATGGAGAATATCAAACTTGAAGGAAGCAAGTTCATGCATGCATAAATGGCTACTATGACCAATGACTTACAGTAGCTGCTGTTCGAGACTTTTCAGTGACTCGTTTTGTTGTAACCTCAGGCGACATTCCCACTGGATTAATTTTAACCTCTTGCTGCCCTCTCGTCTGCGAGTGCTTCAGGCAACAACAGATCAGTTATACTGTATTATTTTTGAGCTCACAATGGAACAGATGCGCATGGTAATATTGTGGGAATCATCCAACCAAGGTAGACGAATAAATCCATACACGATAATAAGGCAAGGATGTAGATTCTGATGTCCACATTAGAGTCATTTTAGTTTGAAAGTAAATTCTCCACATACCGGAGACCTTTCACTTTGCTTTAGGCCAATATTTGTGTAGCAAGAGAAAGCACAGATGTATATAGTATAGGTGACATTCACGTAAGAGTGATGAGTGAAGGTGAAACAGCGTGCATGTGTCTAATTTGACATCTGTGCATGTGTCCTGAATTACAGTTGGGTAGACCGGATAAGTGGCTCAGAGTAGTTCACTGCCAGAGCATATTCATTTCAAAGCCAACTCTGAGGCAGACACCCGGGAAGTGAGCGCAGGGAGGCTTACTGCCTAATCTGGTCAGAGAGTGAGCTGGAAGCATAACGGAATTCTTAATGTAGCAGATGTTAAAAACAAAACAAAAAAAGTACGAAAAAGCAAAAGCTAAAGAAAGTAATTATTGACTGGCACCACAGATGGACGACACGTATGAGTCTATCTATGAGGGAGCACACGAGAAAGTAGTAGAGTTGTGTGTGTTTACGTCTGCAGACAGTGCGTTTCATGCCGCCAGGTAAGTATGACCTCCTCCCTGACTTCCCAGCATGATTCCTAGAATTACACGTGGGTGTTGTGTCTTACACTTGAATGTCAAGCATGATCCTTTTGTCCTCTTCCACATGGATACCCCAGATGCAGTCCTGCCCCTTGTCGTAGGCCTCTGGCCAGTTAGGAGACAACACAACACCAGCAGAGTCTGTGATTTCCCCGCTGCACACAGCTGTAACACACAGAAACATCAGGATAACACAGAGACACAAACGGGAACTAAATGAAACACACAGAAACACGAAATAGGGCTGCTCTAAACAACTTTTTACAAGATACAGCAACTACTGTAGGACTTAACTGAATGCAGTGTCAACTTTTTAAACTACATTTATCGTTAGAAAGAGTGTTCGAACAGCACATTCTGTTTCCCAACTCATCACATACTTGACACTTGTTTGTGAACCCTTCATGCCAGTTTTCAACAAACTTTTAAAATCTGAATTTATAAAAAAAAAAAAAAAATCCTGCATGGTTTGCAAAGCTGCAAAGCCCATTTCAAAACAAGCACGCCCTGCAAAGGAAGGGGGTGGAGTCACTCTAAGAGACTCCACCCTCTTAGACTAACTGGTATGCAACGAGTTTAAAGATGTGGTACAAAAGGCAGACGGGTGTATTGTGTCCCTGTGGTGTTTTGATCACAACACCTTACACACATTCAATTTCAATCCCAACAAATTGTGTCAACTTAACTTAAAAAGAACAAGATGTGTCTCCTCTAAGGTTAAGACATACAGAGAACTGGCCAACAGCTGTAATTTGCCAGTGAGTGGTAAACCTAAAGTTCCATCAGTAAACAGAATAAAGAAAACATTATTCTACAGGGCTCACTTATCAACAACAAACCTTGTTCACTTAAAAGTTTTTAAGTGAGGAACGGGATCAATGCCTGACTCCCCAGCATTAGACTCATGTTTGAGACTTTTACTCCCTTCACTCAACTACTCTGCTCCTCCATTAAACATTTACAGCACTTGATTAAGGCTGGGAAACCATCATGGTTAGTCATTAAAATACAGAATTAAAATAAATTTTAGTCTGGAACTATTTGCTGACATCTTTCATGTTGCCACGCTGATGCATCCTGCAATTTTTATGTTATCAGCTCAGGGAATGGGATCAAAAGTGGCGCTTTCAGGCTACCCTGAGCAGTCAAAGCCAACACAGTGCTCCAACTCAGGCGTTAGTATGTGATGAATTAGGGAGGATCATGAGTGGTAAAGGATGAATCCCACAGGCATTAACCCCAACATAATGTTCTTATGCTACACTGTCACTATGTGGTCCAGGTCATGCATAAATACGGTGATTAATCCTTGATTAAGAACAGTGAAGATATATTCTAATATATATATATATATATATATATATATATATATATATATATATATATATATATATATATATATATATATATATATATATAAAAAACTCGTTCCTCACCCTCTGTGGGTGGTGTCCCTTCTAAGCTCGGGTCCTCTACCAGAGGCCAGGGAGCTTGAGGGTTCTGCGCAGTATCTTTGCTGTTCCTAACACTGCACTTTTCTGGACTGAGATATCTGAGGTTGTTCCGGGGATCTGCTGCAGCCACTCTTCCAGTTTGGGGGTTACTGCCCCGAGTGCTCCGATCACCACGGGCACTACTGTCACCTTCACCTTCCAGGCCTTCTCCAGCTCCTCTCTAAGCCCTTGGTATTTCTCAAGCTTCTCGTGTTCCTTTCGCCTGATGTTACCATCACTTGGTATTGCCACATCCACCACCACGGCTTTCCTCTGCCCTTTGTCTACCACCACGATGTCTGGTTGGTTTGCCATCACCATCCTGTCTGTCTGTATCTGGAAGTCCCACAGGAGCTTTGCTCTGTCATTTTCCACCACCTTGGGAGGTGTTTCCCATTTTGACCTTGGGGTTTCCAGCCCATACTCCACACAGATGTTTCTGTAGAGTATGCCCGCTACTTGGTTATGGCGTTCCATGTATGCTTTCCCTGCCAGCATCTTACACCCTGCAGTTATGTGCTGGATTGTTTCCGGTGCTTCTTTGCACAACCTACACCTTGGGTCTTGTCTGGTGTGGTATATCTGGGCCTCTATTGCTCTGGTGTTCAGAGCCTGCTCCTGTGCAGCCAGGACGAGTGCCTCTGTGCTGTCCTGTAGGCCAGCTCTCTCTAGCCATTGGTAGGACTTCTTGAGATCAGCCACTTCAGTTATGGTTCGATGGTACATCCCGTGTAGGGGCTTGTCCTCCCATGATGCTTCCTCCTCCAGCACCTCTTCACCTTGCCATTGTCTGAGGCATTCACTGAGTACGTCATCCGTTTGGGCCTTGTCCTTGATGTACTCATGGAGCTTGGCAGTTTCGTCCCGGATAGTGGCTTTCACACTCACTAGTCCTCGGCCTCCTTCCTTACGGCTTGCGTACAGTCTCAGGGTGCTGGATTTGGGGTGGAACCCACCATGCATGGTGAGGAGCTTCCTTGTCTTAACATCTGTGGTCTGTATCTCTTCCTTTGGCCACCTTATTATTCCTGCAGGGTATCTGATCACTGGCAGGGCGTAGCTGTTTATTGCCCGGGACTTGTTCTTGCCATTGAGCTGGCTTCTTAGGACCTGCCTTACTCGCTGGAGGTATTTGGCTGTTGCCATTTTCCTTGTAGCCCCTTCGAGGTTACCATTTGCCTGTGGTATTCCAAGGTACTTGTAACTGTCCTCAATGTCTGCTATTGTTCCTTCTGGGACTGAGACTCCTTCTGTGTGGACTACCTTGCCTCTTTTTGTCACCATCCTCCTACATTTCTCAAGCCCGAATGACATCCCGATGTTGTTGCTGTAGATCCTGGTGGTGTGGATCAGGGAGTCTATGTCCCGCTCGCTCTTAGCGTACAGCTTGATGTCATCCATGTAGAGGAGGTGACTGATCGTAGCTCCATTCCTGAGGCGGTATCCGTAGCCAGTCTTGTTGATTATTTGGCTTAGGGGGTTCAGACCTATGCAGAACAGCAGTGGGGACAGCGCATCTCCTTGGTATATGCCACATCTGATGGACACTTGGGCAAGTGGCTTGCCATTTGCCTCGAGAGTGGTTTTCCACAGGCCCATCGAGTTTGCAATGAAGGCCCTTAGAGTGCTGTTGATCTTGTACATCTCCAAGCACTCAGTGATCCATGTGTGTGGCATCGAGTCGTAGGCTTTCTTGTAATCAATCCAGGCGGTGCACAGGTTGGTATTTCGGGACTTGCAGTCTTGGGCGACTGTTCTGTCAACCAGGAGTTGGTGTTTGGCTCCTCTGGTATCTCTGCCTATGCCCTTCTGTGCTTTGCTCATGTATTGCTCCATGTGCCTGCTTATCTTAGTCGCAATGATGCCTGACAGGAGCTTCCATGTTGTGGAGAGGCAGGTTATTGGTCGGTAGTTAGATGGGGCTGCACCCTTTGTGGGATCCTTCAGGATCAAGATCGTTCGCCCTTCGGTTAGCCATTCTGGGTGAGTCCCATCTCTTAGCAGCTGGTTCATTTGTGCTGCCAGGCGCCCATGGAGTGCAGTGAGTTTCTTTAGCCAGTAGGCCTGGATCATGTCTGGGCCCGGTGCTGTCCAGTTTTTCATACCTGAGACTCTTTCTTGGATGTCTGCCACTGTGATGGTGACTGGTTTCTGCTCAGGGAGGTTGCTGTGCTCCTCTCTTAGGGAGACTAGCCATTGAGCACTGCTGTTATGTGCTGCGTCCTTCTCCCATATGCTCTTCCAGTACCTCTCAGTTTCCAGCCTTGGTGGGTCTGCTCTGTTGTTATTACCCTGCCATTGAGCATACACTTTCGCAGGTTGAGTTGCGAACAGCCTGTTTATTCGTCTGGCTTCATTGTCTCTAGTGTATCTCTTCAGGCGGCTAGCCAAGGCTTGGAGCCTTTGTTTGGCAGTTTCGAGTGCTTCAGGTATGGGTATCTGGTTGTACTTCTTGGGTACTGGTCTTTTCATTGCACCTTTCTGGGCCCCTGTCAATTGACTCACTTCTCTCCGTGCCACCTTGATTTTTACCTCCAACCTTCGTTTCCATGGTGGTTCATGTTTCTCATGGTTCCCATGGTTGCTCTTATAGCCAAGCATCTCCAGGATCACTGCTGCTGAAGTGTATATCAGCTCATTGGTCTCGGTGATTGTTGTGGTAGGGATCGCTGTCAGTGCTGCATTCACATTGTCCAGGAGACTTTCAGATGGTGCTTCACTTGGTCTTGGTAATCGCTGCCGGGGTTGCGTTGTGTTTAGTCTCGCCCTGATCTTATCTTTTAGGTCCTTCGCTGCCTCGCTCAGCGTTATTGGGGCTTGGTACCCAATCTCTGGAGGGGCAGGTTGTGTAACCTCCCCTCTGACCTGGCGTCCTGGTTCCCCCATGCAGGTATTCACCTTGCATTCGTCAATCTCAAGTTGTGATAGCAGTTGCCGTTTGTGGATGTTGGAACACTGAGCTACTAGTTGTTTAGCTGTCAACTGTGACTGTGGGTTTCGAAGTAGTATATATATATATATATATATATATATATATATATATATATATATATATATATATATATATATATATATATATGTATATATATATATATATATATATATATATATATATATATATATATATATATATATATATATATATATATATATATATATATATATAATTATTATTATTATTATTTTTATGGCATACATTATTGACCATGAAATGGACACAAAAATCCAGAAATCTTAACATTAAATTTGTATTAATTTAATGGTTAATTTGTATTGCAAATATACTATTACCATGCATATGTAATGCTGCTGCATGATAAAATATTATCCACAATATCCAAAACTATTATACTACTATTACTTCAAATATCCTAAATAATTGATTCCAGCATTTATTAACATTTAACCAGCAAAAAAAAAAAATGGCTAATGCAGAATCTTAATCATAAGTCAATCTTCACAGTTGAGGCTGAGGTAGAAGCGTTTTGTGCCGTTGCAAATGTGTTTCCAGCATTTGCACAAGTTGTAACCATTTTTGCAGTCCCGCCTTGAAGACGAGAAGCTGCTCTGGTTTCTGTGCTGTCATTTTGTTCTGACAACGTCTGCACGCTGCTGATCACGATTAGTTTTGGGGGGCTGTGTTGCTACATAGGACCAGTGCTAATGAGGCATCTGTGCAGGAAATGTTCTTTTCCAACATCCCCCCCCCCCCCCGATCCCAAACCCCACCTCCCTGAGTTCGTCTCACCCGTCCTTCAGGTAGAGTTCAGCTCAGTACACATGACAAAAGCAGTGTAGGTCGATATGTCAATGACGTTGTTGAATGTGGCAAGAGGCCAGCAGGCTGTTCTCCTTTTGCAGCTGTACCTGCCCGTTGTCAAGGTTATCCACTCCTCTTTTGTTGGCTTTGTAATCAAGGCTGATAGCAGGTTTTCTCTACTCGGAAGAATTGACCTGAGCAGACTTGTCCATCCATTATGCATACCCATTTCTTCCTATTTTAGGTCACTGGGGTCTGCTGGAGCCTAGCCCTGCTGTCTTCAGGTGAAAGGCACTACTCCATCACAGGCTCACATGTAGACAAACGACCACACACTCACTCCTGGGGTCAACTTTAGAATTACAAATAAGTTTTACGTGCATGTTTCTGTACTGTGGGAAGGAATCCAGAGTACCCAGGGAAAACCCAGACAAGCAAGGGGAGAACATGCAAACTCCACACAGAAAGGGGCCAGCTGGGAACTGAGCGTGTTCCCTCTAGCTGCGAGGTAACACTGCTAACAGTCCGTTCTTCCCACAGACGCGTCCATGTGATTATAAGGATGACATCCTTCTACTTCTCTTGTAAATATGAGACGGCTGTGGTGCGTTGGCTGAAAGCAAACTTAGAAGACACGATGTCTCATCCCCCCTTTTGCAATCATAGCAGGTGGCAGCTCAAGATTGTTCTTTCTCACAGTTCCCCCTTTTGTGATTTTCCTCTTCAGGAGCGCCTGACTAAGCTCATGAGACTTGTAGAAGTTGTCGCATGTCACGCTGGGTCCTCTTAGCCCTTCTGTCATCACTAACATGACATGCTCACTCTGTTTTCTCTACTGGAATCCTCCTGCTGGCTTCTCAGTACATAAGTGCATATTGTAAAAATAGCTGGGACATGCATCACATGACATAACTACTCCGTGTTTTCCTGGTTTGCTAGACATGCATTTGTGGGACTTACAAA
Source organism: Xenentodon cancila (assembly GCA_014839995.1). Taxonomy (NCBI): domain Eukaryota; kingdom Metazoa; phylum Chordata; class Actinopteri; order Beloniformes; family Belonidae; genus Xenentodon; species Xenentodon cancila. The sequence goes on along the minus strand of CM026213.1, from coordinate 19,949,979 downwards.
AAAAAGCATAAAAACGGGGAACTATCTCAACCACCAGCATGCACATGTTGAAGCAGTTATCAAGTAGTCTAATGATTTAAAAAACAAACAAACAAACAGGCATTTTTTACTCCTAAATGGAACAAGTCTTTTATCCGCTGGGACTTGGTTTGTACATGAGATGCAGCTGTTCCACGTACTTGTCCCAGAGTCCCTAATTGCAGCCGGTTTGTCAGTGATGCACCGCACAAGTCTGGAAGCTCCATACGAGCGGTAAAGACCGTTTTTAGGAACGTGGTGACACAAAACAATTGCTTGTCGTCGCTTAGCATCCCAAGCCTTTAAACACCAGTTAGTATTAGACGCTGTATACTTAAGTCAGGGTCAAACACATCCACAGTCCTTTATTTTTGTCCATAACAACAGCCTCTCCATTTTTTTCATTTCAGTGACAATTTCTCCAGTGGCTGAAAAGAGGGAAAGTTTATACTGTAAAATGTTGGATGTGAAAGAAAGGAAGTCAGTCTTCTGTGTCCTGAAGTCATGACCCACTGGTTTTGGCATCAGAGGACATTAAATGTCTGTCTTGGTGCCTGCAGATGTCTTCATCTGAGGGGCTGTAATCAGAGATTCCATCCATGCTGTCCTCCTTCTCTGAAACAATCACTGCCTGCCTGTGCATCATCAAAGAAGTCTTTCTGCCATCATCTCAGTCACCCAAATGGCACTTCAGGTGCCTTTAGAAGTTTGGTAAACATCTCGTGATGCTGTCTAAGCCCTCAACAGCATCTACTGTGACATTATAGGAATCAAAGTATCTTCTGGGCTGAACACACCAATGCTGGTATTTCACCTTTTAATAGATACTGTTTCTGGGGTAAACTTTAATATTTTTACAAGTAAAACAAAAATAAATTCATCTTGCTTGCACTAGCCTTTTTTACTTATCCAAAGGTTTTGCAAGCCGCCGGGCTGAATCTTCCTGGGCTGTAACCGAACTCAAACACTTCTGATGCGTCACTATTGGCCAGTCTCGACTGAAGCAAAGGATGTTGTTTTCTTGTAGCAGAGCAACACACAAACACATTTTATTCAGGGTGTTTTTGGTGCTGTTAGAAGTGAAAATAGGTCAGATTTAACCAAAACAGTATGACTGAAAAAAATGTGGGCAAGCTGCGTTAATTTATATTTGAATGTGGGGAAGAGTGTCATCAAGATGAGAGGGTTTTGCAGGCTGTTATTAAATATAGTGCATATTCTGTGTACTATAGCAGTGTTCAACCCAGGGCAGATATTGTATGCTTTTAATCTTGAGCACTTCTAAAATCTGCCCTGCAAGCACATATATCAAAGTACATCATTGTTATAATTTTAAGAGGAAATTTATCATTGATCAGAGGGAAGCAGCTTAGGAAGATATAATTAACTGCCAGTAGTATTTGATATTTGAACAAAAAAGACTTTTCTAACTCTTGAAATGATCAAAAAGATGCAATGAAAACCTTGGCTTCTGAATACAGTCATATCAGACTCAAGAGTTCTCCACTGGAAGCTCTTTTTTTTTTTTTTTTAAGGACTTAACACCCCACTCTTGCTGCAGGAGATGACATCATTTCACTCACCCCTACAAGCTGGCTCCGTCTCGTTCCACTGTGGGTTCTGTGCATCCACACACTCAATAACTACAGAACCCTGCTCCAGCGTGTAGCCGGGGTCGCACGAGAACTCGACCACTGCTCCCACTCCGTAGCTGGAGTCGCTGCTGCTGAAGTTGCCGTACTTCACAAAAGGCTCATAGCACATCCCCTTTGCAAAAGCTGTGGACGCGAAGCAAAATGTCGTTAGGGATAAGTGGCACAGGTACAGGATAATATTAGAAAATTCCCACAATCTGTGTGATGGGCCTGCCTTCGTATCTGATGGCTGCACCGGTGGAGGTCATCGTCCCATCTGAGGTGAACTCCACAAATAGGTAACGTCCAGTGCTGAGCACACCCTCATTAGGCAAGTACTCAACCTCATAGGAGTCGTACACAGGAGCAGAGTCTATGTTGTTGCCATTTTTTATCAGCAGCCTAAAAAAAAATAATAGGTGATACAGTAATATCACTTGAAAAGTATGGGCACAAAAAGATCCCTTAAAAGGTAGCCAAGAGCTGGTGACTAATCTAGTTGTGGCTTTAGAAACTTTTTGAAAATGAGCTCAGTGGAAAATGTTTTACAATTGCTGCGTCGTAGCCCTCACGCTCAGTCCCTTTATCAGAATGCTCGTAAAAGAATTATACAATGAAAGGACCTTTTCAAATTTATCTGCTATGCTTTAAAAATGTTGGTCATTTACAGCCCTTGACAGTTTCGTGCTCTATTCACAGGAATACTCTTATTCAAACAGTGAGTGTAATGCTTGATATCATCTTCCACTAGATAAACAAATTCCCAGTCCTTTACTGTATGTTCACTTTTAAACTGATTGTGTTTGAATTTATTGTCGTGCAAGAATCACCTGTCATCATCCTCAGCCAGGGCAACCTTCTCAAAGTGAATGTGAAGCCGGTGGTCTTCGGGGGCTTCTAGTACCCAGTGACAGGTGAGGTTGTTGCTGTAGTTGCTGGGAAACCCAGGAGAGACAATTCGACCGTAGGTGGCATTTTTTATCATTCCCCCGCAGGACGCTATATGAGAAGAAACAGAGTACGAAAAGATAGGAAGAGGACAAAAGAGTTGGAGGGTAAAACTGGATGAGAAAAGTAATGAAATCAACTATGGAAGGGGGAATTTAAGAGAAAAGTCACAGTCTGAGCACAGATTGCATCGATATTCAGTGGACTGTGGCTGGGCTATGCGAGGCGTCTCTCCTGGGTCTAAGAGTGTCTGATTGTTTGAGAAGAGTGCGGTAAAATGGCAGCAGTAACACTATCAGTTCAGAGCAGCTGCAGGGAGACAAAGTGAAAGGCCGAAACAGGCAGATGAGCCTTTACAAGCAGGAGACAGACAGCATAGTGGCCCAATTCTAATTAAGGCAGCGGGGTCCAATAGCCTTGTTTTGCCCCATCTCCAAAGAATAGCTCCCTGTGCTGCTAATCACATGCAAAACACACTCCATTGGCCTCTCAAATCAACTCAGTGGAAACCTTTCATTACTTGAAATTACCTGCTGTCTCAGGAAAAGCTGATGAGGAAAAAAACCCACACTTGATTTACTTTCTTAGGTTCTTAAATGAGTAATTTTGCTCATGATTTTAATAGTAAAAACAGCCTTAAGTTTTCCTCGCAGATAAGAGCTTCTTGTTAAACATTTGGGCAAAAATTACAAACCAAATCAGTAAGAGTTGGGACAATTTAAACATAAAAAAGAGAGAAAAGAAAGAAAGAACACTCGCTTTTTACGAGTCTTTTATTGCAGACAATATGAACACGCTGATCGAAATAATTGACCTTATTGATTCAAATTTATTTTGCATTTCAGGAATATATATATATATATATATATATATATACATATATATATATATATCATCAAATTCTCGACATGGGCTGGGTTGGGACTGCAGGCGAATCAATCCAATATTGATGTGGATTAATACTAAACATTACGTTATTAAAGTTCAACGTGTGGTGGATCATCCCAAGCATTTAAGACTGATTTAATTCAATAAAAAAGGGACTTACTGAAGTTAACTTCATATTCTTGTGGTTCCAAAAGGTTTCCAAAGTAACCCCTTGTGCACGTGATTATATCACCTATTGATGAGTCGTAACGATGGAGTAACATCGTTACGACTGGTACGATGCAGTGGGGTCAAACATTACGGACGTCAGCTCTAAAATGCATTTCATTCCCAAAAATTCCTTGAATTGTTTAATGATCTTGTTTGGCTCCCAAAGGTTTGTATCTTTCAAGGATAGTGGATTTATACAATATTGTGAGGTTCGCAATGCTTTTGTCTTTTTTCCTTGTTGAAATGCAAATTAAATTTGTCTGCTTTAGAAACACTGCAATACTGTTCACTTCTTGAAGGTGATTCTGAAACATGATTAGCTCACATCTTACAAATTGAAGGAATAATTAAATGCATTCTCCTGTAACCTACACTAAGAGATACCTCACGTTGTACAGCTGTTTTGTCATTGCAGATTGATGATAATGAATGCATCTTACCCACACATAAGGGTTCTTTTCCACTCCAGTAAGGTGTGGTTGCATTACGGCACATAAGCATTTTGGGACCATGCAACCTGTATCCAGTAAAGCATCTGAAGTAGGCTTCTCCACCAGGATGGAGGTGCGTCACTGAAACTTCTCCTCCAGCAGGCTCTTTGGGGAAGGAACAGCTAAGCACAAAGGCTGGACAGGACAGGAACAGAGAGGCAGAAATCTAATGAGTGATTATTTCTTGAACTCTCTGATGAAGCACAGGTCCAGCAGCTCCACTGGGCTGCCACCCTACAAATATAGAAATAGTTCAAATTAAATAGCTATTGTGAAATATGTGCAAAATGGTCATTTAGAGACACAACACGACACAAATTATGCAGAAAAAAGGTCATCTAATGTTTCAAGCATTTTCGCCTGATATGGTGAGGTGGAAATGAAAAATAAAAAACCCAAATCATTTAACATAAAACTTAAATCAAATAAACATAAATTCATTCCTGGGAATTTGTTTTTTCTAATATATCCTTATTTGATTGTGGGTTCTATGAAAAACCTTAGTCATTATCAGACTCTAAGAAGAGAACAAATATTGGCATTGTCATGTTTTATCTGAATGATGATATTTGGCTCATGCACCACTTTGGGCTTCCAAGGTCTATGTAAAGAAACAGCAATATAGCATTTTACTTGTACATGTGCATGTCCTCTCCCAGTATCCAGAATTTTGTGTTCCATCACTGCAGATGAAGCGGGGGTTGTGCGTCTTCCTACTGTGGCCTTGATTCTGTCCTTGTGTTTGGTTTCACCTCTACAGAGTTGTTCTGAACTTAAGAGTTGACTGCTTCTATTACTTTTCCCTTTAGTCGGTGTAGTTTTTTTTTTTTCAGTTCATAATTTTAGAACTGAGATCAAACATAGCACATTTCCTTTTTCTGCTTTACTGACGAGTTTCTTAGTTGGAAAAAGCACATTTCTTTTTTGCTGGTGTTGTCAGTATCTTGTCTATATAGTTATGTATTACAAAGAGCCAGGGGACAGTTCACGGGCCGGTGCTTCTCACACCTGTTTTGTCATAAATATCTAAATCCGGTCCTATGGAAGCAAACATTTGCAACGTTATGACTCTAAATACTTTTCTACATACATTTTTACAGTGAGGGTAATAAGGCTTCAAAAACTGTTAGAATATTCTTATTGTAAAATCCAGATGACTTTATATATCTTAAACATTGTTAAATAGTTTGATTTATCACTAGAAGAACCTATCAGTACACGGACTACGTATTGTGACAACGAAATGACTGATAAAAAGGGTCACTCTGTCATATTTTTTAAATGAATTTTTTTAGATACGTAATTTCCCAGGATTCAATGATTTGTTAGTCTAATTCAGGGACAGAACAAAATGTCAAATTTTGGCCAAAACTGTCAACAATGTCAACTGACTGTGGTACATAATCCACTGTGTCCTGCATCGTGTAAAACCCCTGCTGCGTTGTTTCATTATTGACCATGTTGTCTCTCCTCACAGCCAGTGTTGAACATATTTGGATATAATCGGCAAGGGCAAATTGCTCTTCCATTATTTCTGCAAATACATCCTGTACTGTGCTTCATCTGTCTGTCTGTCTCTTACACACAAACTCATGCAGAAATGTGCTTTCTGTTAATTATACTCTACGAAAAACATCCAAATGGATGCATGTAGCATTGCAGTGCTACAAACTGTGTGATTTATGATGCTGCAAAGACTTTGACAACTGAAAGTAGGCTACTGCTGATCAGCTGAGGATCAAATTGGGCTTGTAGAGTGATAACTGGAGGAAGAATGGCCTGTGTCATGGTTGCCAAAGAGTAATGTTTGCTGTAGGGTGAGATCAATGTTCCTGGGCTTTCTTTGAATTGTTGTCCTGTCCCTGTTTTTAAATAAATGATGTAAAATGGGATGGGGTTGACATAGATAATGAAGAAAGCTAAGCAAGTCTTTAATGGAAGCTATTAAACAACCTTCTCCTTCTGTCTAACAATCACATTGTTCTACCTCATTAGTGTAGGCACTTTAATGATCAGACTAAAACTTTAAAACTTTTAAAAATGTGTGAACAACAGAACTACAGTAGCAGCATAATTAGACTCACAATGGCATAATAGTGTAATTGTTCAGTGGCATAAAGCTACAACTTTTCTTAAATGGCTGCGTGTCATGTTTCTGCGTAGAGGATGAAAAGGCTAAACAAATACACGGATAAAGAAAAGAGCAGCTGTGTTAAAACATTTACTGCAATCTTGAAACAATTACCCAGTAAAGGTGATTTTTAGGGGCCTCAGTGCGCAAAATAACTGACCAATATGTGGGCCAAAGGGTGGCCCAGATGGGCCACCAGCGGGACAGAAGAAAGAAAGAATGCAGTGATGCGTCTGAAGGAGGCTGATAGAAATCCCTGATGCTCCCCGATGAACCCAAAACTGCCCAAACTGCTCAAAGCACCAGGATTATTGAGGATCCTAAATGATGCAAACCACATGGGCCCTGTGAGGGTTAATTATGCTCTTAGACTGCTCTGAGCCCCACTTGGGCTTGCGTGTGCTTTCTGTTGGATACATGTAGGTTAACCCTTACCAATCTGACTCACAGTAAACCCACACCTGCTCAGGAGGTAGCAGGGGCTGGAGGTACATGGTCATGCTTGCTGGGAATGCTATATGTGGCAATTTTACATTAAATAAACAGCCTCAAAGTGTGTCTGATGGTTCACTGATTTGTAATAAGGTGAATGGCATCTTGTTCACTCCCCTTCTCCTCCTCTAAAGCTGGTTCTGGGATTATGTAGCTTAACTTTGGTTACAGTCTTCCAGGGGAAGCACAGTGCCAAGGAGCCACTGCCAACAACGCTAAGAGCACAGATAGGCAGTTTGGACCTTGTGTTCTCAGTTAGGCACTGAGAACACAAGGTCCTGCAGAGGGGGACTGGCAGATCGAGTTCTGGCAGCATCGAATTAGGAGAAAGGACATGTGGGTACAATGGCAGATATCACAGTCTGTGTGCTGCACACTGTGTGTGTTGTTAGACTTTTCTGGTTGTGTTAGCAAAGTTGTTGCCTGCTTAGTTTTTGATCAAAACAATCTCAGAAGGTGTTGTGACTTGCAAGAGTTATCTGAAACCCTGACACAACCTCTTGCTGTGCAATGATAACCTGTGTTGAAGGGACAGGTTGGTGTTGGCTGATGTTTTGTGCCTGTAATTCAGGACCATCAAATAATGAGGGCCAGGGGTACAAAGCAAACTTTGAAAAAGTGGAGCCTTGAACATGTAGTCATTTTTCAAATCTATGGAATTTGTGGTGAAATAGATACGCTTTTCTATTGTGAGCCAGCATAACTGCATGATCTGGACCAAGATGGCACCGTGCATGACTCACCGGTCTGTGTGGTGCAGTTTTAAAGCCTACGAGAGGGTTTCCTTGGAGCCAGAATGCATCCTCTATTCAGTGAAGTTTGGGCTGTGGCGTCAAGCAATTTCTCAGTTGAAACAAAATTTAGTGAACCGTTTTTATGTTGTTTTTGTCTGATTGTTTTTTGTTGTGCGTTTTTTTTTTTGTCTGTGCATCTGCTCAAACAATTAGCCAGCTCCAGAGATGGAGCTGATGTTTTTGTTAAACTGTGTGCATATTTTGATTTTGCAGCATTCCCTTGTATTTTTGTTATTAATCTATTTCTTGAGCTTGCTGAGTTATGACTCCTGAACAACAATGGAGGAACACGCTGAGCTGCTTTTATTTTGCTTTCTCCACTTCTAATCTCCTGGAAAAGCTGCTATGTTGGCATTGTAAGTCTAGAGTTAAAATGATGTTCGGTTCAGGTGGGTACAGATGGTCGCCAGAGATTTGTTAGGGGAATTATAATGCCTTAAAATTATAACCCTTGTTCATATATATATATATGTTTAAATACACATAGTGTCACATTAAAACCAATGATTGCTACTAGAAACTCAGGGGGAAAATGTTTACTGAGGTAATAAATTAAGTGCGAAGGATCTATCCAAACAGATTGGAGTCTGCCACTGATAATCAGTGATAAGAAAAATTGTGTGAACCCCTGAGGAATCTTCGGGGTTTCTGCATTAATGTAAAATATTATCTGATCGTCATCTAAGTCACAATGCGTTTAATCAGGTAAAATATAAACAATTAGAGTTTCTCATGTCCTTTTTAAAGACATCAATTAAGTATTTGCACTACTGGTGAAAAGAATAATTGAATCCAGAGACTAATTATTTAAATAAAAACTCATTTGGGTCAGTAAATTGCACAGCTGGAGTCCAGTTAATGAAATGAATTTGACAGTGTTGTTTAGAGACACTTTGATTAATAAATATTTTAAGTTTGCTGCTCATAAGAAGCATCTGCCTGCCTCACAAAAAACAGATCTCCTAAGGAAGCGATAGCTAGGGTAATTTATCTGGCAAATGTTTGACTGGAACGGGATTCAAAGTCGTCTCAAAATGTTCAGGCATATATCAGTCCACAGTTATACATGCTGCCCAAAAATGGAGACACTTTTAAATTGTGTCTACACCTAAAAGTGGGCACCTAGCGAGGATGACTCCCAAAGCACAGTACAGTTCGGTAAAGGAAAAACCCAGGAGAACAGTTAAAAGTTTGAAGATATCGCTGCAACTGGCAAATACCTTTTAATATGCATTAGGCTTTGAACAGGCACAGTGTTTGTAAGGGAACAACACTTGCCTGACATTTGCCAGAGAATAACTTGACAATCTGTGGTACTGTTTTGAAAATATTTTGCGGGTTAATAATACAAAAGCTGAAGTTTTGGGGAAGAATTTTCATCACTTTATATGCTGCACAAAGGGTACAGCTTACTAACATCAAAACATCATCCCATCAAGGAGTTATGATGAAGGGAGTGTTGCTACTTGTCTCACTGCCTCACAACCTGGATTAATTGCCATAAATGAAAGACGTTTAGCAAAAAAAAAGAATAATGTAAGGTAAGCTGTCCCCAAGCCAAAGCTTAGCAGAAGTTAAGTGATGCAGCAGAACAATATGGGTTTGTTGCACCTGCACATTCTTACACCAATGCCAACATACAGTTTTGGTCGTCTCTTGGAGTCATAAAATATGCAGATTACGTGCATTTTTGCATCAACTGACAGAAAATGTGGTTAATTTTCTATTTTTAACTCCCGTTTGCACATTCCTAATTCTAACCAAACGACTCTACTGTGTCCTCCACCTAACCAAACATTTCTGATGCCGCAACCTCACCCTGAATGAATTAAGAAATAAATAGCATGAAGAAAACAAGAAACCAGAATAGGAAAAAAGAATCCCAAACTAGTGTGAAGTCAGGTGTTTAAAAAGTAATTTGAACTCAGATTCCTCAGAAGTCCTGTGTCATTTTTCTACCCCTTTCTCCAGCCTTCTTATAAGCCCTTTTGGTATTGTTCATATTAAATACGCATGAGCGATACTCCTGGCTTCTGATATTGCACCAGCTTATGTCTCAGGGCACCAATGCCAAAGCATACCAGAAACTCTGCAGGCTTTGAAATAAGAGCAGAATTTGATGCTTTGGAATGAAAAGTGTTTTGTATGCACAGGTGCAACTGAAGGTTAAACAGCACAGAAAAAAGAGGAATATGATACCGTGCAATAGGTTGGCTTTGAAGTGCTTTTATTCCAGGCCACCATTTGTTGATGAAAAATAGCACTTAACAATGTATTCTGACATTATTTTGAAGCCAAATTGTCTTTCCAAAATTGCAATTCTATTAGTCTTTGAACTTGAACACGTGGGAAAGCGGCCCTAAATGCATAATGGCCATAAAGGTTTGTGAAACCACTGACTTATGTGTTTATTTTACACAAACCACTAATTTTTACCATAATGAAACAGGACTTTGCTTCGGAGCAAATCAGTGAGCCACAGGGACGAGGAACGCTGCCCCTGGGTCATCCATTCCATTCCTAGTTTATCACTGGCTCCAATGAACCTAGTTATTGCCATTATCATAGCAGCATTTAAATCCCTATTGAGCATACTGTGGGGGAGCCAGAGGCAAAAATTGTGGAGCCAATTCCTGAAGTATTAAATTACGTGCCGCTTCCATTCCAGTAGATGTGGTGCTGGGCCATAAAGTCTGATTGTTTTGCCATTAGAAATAATAGATCCACAGTGCAGACAGTCAGGAAGATTAGCTACTGGCACTGCAGAGCCACAGGAAACAGATGTGCAACCTATGTCTTGTGTTACTGTTTTCTTGTAGAGGAGTCGAGGGAAAGGAAACAGTCATATATGCAATTCTCACTTGAATCCTCAGAAGTTCAACAAGTACGAGCAAAGTTTTTCATATCAGATTTCTGATTTTACAGATATGCAATCTACTACTACGATGCACTGACGACCTGTCCGATGTGCACCCCTGCCTTATGCTCATTGTTGTGATAGGCTCCAGCAGACCCCCATGACCCCAAACAGGATTGATGCAGATACAGATCATACTTTCTGATTTTGTATATTCCCTTTTATGTAAAAACTGTAATGACAATAAATCCGTATCCCTATCCTTTCTTATTGCTACATGTGAAGTAGAAAATATTCACCTGCAGACTGAAGACAATTACCTTGTTGATATTGAATGTGATGATAATGGCATAAGTATCTGTTACAGGAGACAAAGTACTCAAGTGTAAATGATACGTTACAGCTCCTCATTTCAATGTTTAGTAGATGATGTAACCGCTCAGAAAACCAACACTGATGGCAAAATGTTGGAACGCTACCTTTCAATCAAATAACGACACTTTGTGCTAAAATATCTGTTGCCATACAAAGATTTGGGGAAAAAAAGCCTCTGGGATTCAAAGTGCACAATTTGATAATGAGAGGTTATTTTTGTATGCATCTGTCATAACCAATATAACTAATTAAACGGCATGTCAACACAGTTTTTTTCAAATAATTAATTTCAGTGTACCTCACTAAAGCTCGACAACACAAACAATAAAAGCTCCTTCCATTCTCATGTGTCTTTGTATCAGAGACATCTATCTATGAAAAATATATGTGCACTGCTGTCACCAACTATGCAGTCACAAATGTGGGTTTCTGATCCAGTCAGTAGTTACATTCACCATTTGCAGATGATCATCAGAAATCATTGAAATAAAGTAACAAATTCCCGATAAAGTGCTTAGAGTGAAAATTGCATTCACACACTTTCCTCAGATGAATTAGGCTTTTTCAACTGCAAATATGTTTCATTTGCCCGGGTGCTTAAATAATGAGAGCTGCTATTTAACCAATAATGGACAAATGTTGTTGCACAGAGAGGAATAGATGAGCTAAGGAAGCCTGTAATGGTGAGTTACTTAATATGTATGGGTAAACTAATAAAATGCATTTTAATTTAGGTCTAAAACCTATTGTACTGTTGCGTGATTATGCATTTGTAGCATAAATGAATCCCTTCAGGGCCACTGAAATTGGATTAAATTTGGCAAGGTGAGGGCAGGAGACAAACAAATGGGGTGACAGGCAGTAACGAAAAACAAACAGTGAATATGGTAAAGAATGCCATTGTACTGTATTTAACTGGAGATAGAGGCTCATTTGGAGAATAACTGGATTTAGTCACAGTTTATGGGTCCTTCAGCAGGATCATGACCTTAAACCTACAGCCAGTATTGGCAGTTTAAACACAATGGGGCTCTATGAGCCCTGATCTTAATCAAACTAAACATAAATGAAAAGTTCTGAAGCATGGATTGTGGAGAAGGTGCCCTTCGAATCTGAAACAGCTTGAGCTGTTTGTACAAAAGAAGTGGGCCAAAAGACCTGTTGGCAGATGAATTGGGGGTTTAAAGTCTAAACCCCCAATTCAGTACAACCTATTTGTCTAAATTTTAAACTGTTAAATTGTTCTCCATCCTCTTTCTGTTCAGAAATTTAAGGGAGGGTCTGATAAATTGGCTTCGTGACACAAATAATTGGGTTTCAATCTGAGGGGGAGTTGACTGTAATGCTACAAATCTAACTACTATAACCTTATCTGTAAGCCAAATTTTAGAGATCTTGGACCGTCTACTTAATGTGTTAAGAAACAATGAGATGAACTATAACTTGATTTCTTTGTAAAAAGCCAAGTCGAATCTTCATGATACAGATGTTGGAGGAGCTACACGCTTGTTCAGAGAATCCAATTTATTAGAAATGTTTCTGCTTAAATATTACTACTTTTTTCCTAACTTTGAAAACTAACTTTATATAATTGATTGTTTTTTGAAAGTTCATGTTAATAACCAATGTTACTGTAATGGAAAAAACTCACACAATTCACACAATTGTTTCTGCTTCAGTCTGACTTTAAAATGAAGCGTGTTTCCAGAAATGTACAAACCTGTTCCAATGTCTAGTTCTAGTGTCAGTTATTGTTTGATATACAGATACATAGGATGCCCCTCGGCAGGCATTTTGTGGGATGTTTGACTGTCATTGTGTTCAAGCCTCACTTGCCCTGGCTGTGCATCAAAGCCTTGCCTTTTACAGAAAAATCAATAGTGTTGTCTCTGGGAAAGTGATTCAGTTGTGGAAAGCCGGACCATAGTTCTGCCCTGATATGGCCTATTGATATTCATGTGGTTGGTTTAAATCCTCGATTTTTATGGTCATTTACTCAATAAAGGCTATTTAAGAGGAATAACTACGGACTAAAGACAGAATCAAATCAATGCTATTCAGAACTGGGGTAAATGTTGACTTACTAGCAGGTATACAAGGGTCTCCGTCCTCCCTACTTGTTTTTGTAGCTTGAAGTCACTCATTTAATTCTTGTAAAACATTACTGAAATTTTATACTAGGAGTAAAATAGGAGGATGTAAAATGATTATAAACAGAGCACATTGTAAATAACTGAAAGGCAATCAAACCTCTTAATATCCTCCGAATTCTCAAAACTGACATTGTTGCATGTTAATTTAATTTCATACGTTTTTAAAAAAATAAAATTAAAGCAATAAATAATATATTTAAATATAGAAAGTATATACAGTTTTCAGCTGTAGGTTTTCATAATAAAAATGTTTTTAAAAATTGCAAAGTTCTAGTCCTTTGATGTTGCCCTGTTAAATACCAGTTGGATTTCTTAACACAATTATGTTATAAGGACACATTTTACATTTTACTACTAAAATTGTATTGGAAGTACACAAGATAAGATTTAAAATATCAATTAATTAATAAATACAATTTAATTAGTTTTCTTGTTTTATCTACTTTATTTGCCCCTTGGTTAATTTGAGTGCAGGAGATAAGTGTGTCTTTCCAAGCCTTTTATCTCACAGCCAGGGAACTGAAAGAAGACGGTTCAGTGTAGGATTTAGTGATAACTTGTGGTAAAGATGCTGAACCCACTAAGATGAATGTGTGCTTCTTTATACTCTTCCATTATGAAAAAATACTATGGTCAATAAAATGTGAGAGGCATGTTTTTATTTCTGTATTTGTTATTCATTATCATTACATCTTGGTATTTTTAGACTATTCACATCACAGCAAGACCGTTCCTGTTCTGAATCCCAGCTGGGGTCCTCTTGTTTGCATGTTGTGCACATGCATTTGTTGATTTTCTCCAGGTACTTCTCCAGTCCTAAATCATCCATGTTAGGGTTAGTTGGTGACTCTAAAATTATTAATTGGTTTGTTTCAGTGCGTACTGAATGATGGGCTGGTAACCTGTCCTGTGTGTACGCCGCCTCTCACCCAATGACCGCTGGAACAGGTGCCGATCATCCAACACCCCCACCCCATGGCATGTTTAGAAAAAAGGATGGATGTACATTTTCAGGATTTTTGTGTGATTTTTTTAGAGGAGCCAGGCTGCTTCTTGTGCTCATCAGGATGTGAGCATGCAAAACTGTGTGTTTGTTTTTCTTCTTGGGTCTTTTTCTACTCCACACTTATCTCTAGTGTAGAAATGTACTGAAATGTCCAAATAAATAACTCAGAAGATAAACATAAAGGAGTCATAATTTGGCAAAGAAATGCATATAACATATGAAATAGCATTTTGGAGTGTATCACGTTTCTTCTCCATGCTCATGCCGTTTTGTTAGACACGCATGTTTGTTTAGATTTAGTTCTCACTGTGAACAAATTAAAAAAAAAGTGTATTGTAAGTATATAAGTCTATTCGAAGAATTTAGACATTAAAAGTCTCTGATCCACATAAGGAATTGTCCATGTGAATTGAGGTAAGCAACATGGTCAAAGAAATAAAAATAAAAAAACATTCCTTAACTCCACATCCCTACTTTACACTTTCAACATAAAACACAAAAAAAACCCCTTTAATCATGCTCCAAGTGTCAGGCACATTGTTGATGTTATAGAGGCATCCACCAGTCTGTCATCACAGGAAGAGCTAACGCTGTAGCAGATATTAATTACCTTGTGCCGAGATGGGTCTCTCCACAGTTCTGTCTCCTCCTCCACGCTTGTCCGGTCACATTACTCACAACCCATTATAAAGGACAAGGTGATACTCTGCTTACAAAGCAGGGGGACGCAAATTGAAATATCTTGTCTCCAATGTTTCTGTTTCCTCAAGAAGCTGCTCACTGTTTTTTCTTTTTCATTAGTGTTACAGGATTCACTCCACAAAAAGAATTTGTACCAATTTTGGAGGGCGAGTACAACAGTACAGAGACTTGTTTGTGTGAAACTGTAACAAGGTTCGTAAAAGAATTAGTACCTAGCCAGTTTGAAGTTACTGGAAAGATTTGTCTTCACACACAAATGTTTGTTTGTTTGGTTGTTTGTGCTGTCACAAAGTTATTCATCTTACAGGGTTTATAATCACTGTTATATCTGCTATGAGTAATAATTTTACAAGGAACGTGACACTGAGCCCAAGTAAGGTAGTTATCTATATCTATATTTACAGTTGTTTCACATAATTTTATTTCATTTGAAGAATTAGTCTAACGACTGGAAACATAGTCATTTCCTTAACAGTATACAAACACTGAGGATCTTTCTTGATTTTGTAAAGTCCACAGTAATTTAGATGTAATTTCCTTGCTACCTTTGCCCGAGACTCAGATAGTGGAATAATCTATAAGATATTATGTTTCAAAGGTATTAAAACAGCAGCTCTTGATGGCCAATTCCAGTTTAATAACTCTATTAAATTTATCTTAATGAGCTGCTCACATCCTCTTTTAAAAGTGACCCATATCTGGTATCTGCAATTACACTGGTTATCAGCTGGTCAACCAGTGTGCAAGGTAGATGGGCTCGGTTACAGACCTGGAAATCTACTGGGCAAGCGACACAAAGCGGAGCTATTTTCACTGCAACACGGCCAGGTGCAAGGAGCACAAGTGAAACAGAAGATTTAGTGTTTGGACCTAGTTCCACTAGCACATTGACATGCCTTGTGTATGCACACACTGCAGAGGTATGTGTGCATACATGCCAGTATGTTGTCAGTGGGTTCAGCACAGGTCCACGGCTACAACAGAGGGCTCGGCATCTGCCTTGTTATTCTTGTAGCTGTGAGATGCACATCAGAGGATATCATTGAAGTTATTGCTTTCCAAAAGCATTTTTGGAGGCCAGCAAGTGATTAGACATATTTCATAGCAGAGAAGCAACTGGAGAACCTGTCCACCAGCGTTCATGTTACTCAGGTCGGTTACATTTTTCAAAGACATTTGAGTTTCATTTGATAGGGACAGAGCCTCATCTCTTTGCTTAGACAAGCTTAAACAGAAATGCACATATCTGATTCACATCTGATTTATTTCCACATATTATTAAAGACACCTGGAACCAGTCTGACTATTCAAATTCATGTTTTTTTTGTTTAGTTTTTTTTTTTTTATTACACATCCAGTCATCATGTCCAATCTATTCCACATAGCAGGAGGAAAAAAAACCCATTGTAATTGGGTCACTCTCACCCTGTAGTTTAAATGGAGCCAGAGCAAAGCAGGTTTTTTTGGGGGCATCACTGGCTTCACTGAAATATTTAAGAGCCTATAAGGCATTAGCAGTCCATTTGGGAGAGACAGGTGGGTCTTTCGTTTATAAACTGGAGTCACATGCACAGTTTAGATTCGTAGATATTATCAGACCCAGTAGAGAGAGCCCTCTATTCTCTACTAAGGATTTTGCTGTATTTAATTATTTTCTCCATTTACGGTAATGATAGATTCAAATATCTAATTTCTTTCTCTTCGTATGTGTTCGTAAATACTGTATGTTGTTTACAAGTAATTTTCTATTTGTAATGGAATTTACATGCAATTGTCACCCTCAGAAGAATGTGGTCATTATATGTTGAAAGAAGAGTTGAGACAGAGCTACAGTTCTGGATAATACTGCAAATTAAAGACACACCTTCCCAATCCAGCTACCAATGGTGACTTCTGGTGCCATGAAACTGAGATGCTGAGAGCCCAAGTTGCAGCCTTAAGCATTCGTGCTGCAGACCACAAACCGGAGGGCGACATCACAGTGGCTGCATTTCTTGTAATCCATTTTCACACATGAACACCAGAGATTTTGGAGAATGTGAGGAGGGCTGCGTTTGGACTTCCTCTGCAGTTGCTCTTCATGAGTTTGGTTCATGGCAGGTTGTGATCCATTACACATAATTAATTATATAAATAAAGTGAAGACGAGAAGGAGAACAATGCACTCTCTGATATATTTGCAGTAGAAGTGCAGTAACAACATGTCAGCAATGCTGCATCATTCAGTGCAAAAGAATCTGTAAAGACACATTGCTATCATCATTCAGACAAACCATAAAGTGATATCTGTACATCCAACAGAGATGAACTGAGTAATCTGAGATCAGCAGCAATGTTTTGATGGTACTTTTCATTTTCTGGCTGACCAAAGCGCCCCAGTAATGTGGTGGAATGAATGTTTTGTCCACCAGCTTCCAACATCAGCTAAAATCGATGGGGCATGTAATTGGTGGTCGCTTTTTGTTATTGCTAAGATAAACAGACATTGTTAGTGGTATGGAAGATCAATGTCATTCACAAAACAAGTTGAGGGAAAGGGAGGAAATTACGATGCATCATATTCACAAACATGTTTTGTAACTGCCACACACTTGTCATTTGATCATGTTTACTAAATTACTTTTCCGAGGTTTAATCTTTGCAGTGGCATATGGAATTGACTTCTTAGTGGAGAATGTCCATATAAAAGATTTAAATGGAAGAGGCCTGCTCCAAATGATCATGAATTACAGTAAGGTTGCAGTAATTACTGTATATTACAGTATAGTCAACAGTCAATATTTTGGAAGAGAACATAATGTAAGAAATGAATCACAATTATCCTTTTTTCTTTCCTGTGCATCTCCTCCCTGGCCCCTCAGTAAAACAGTACTCGTGCTCATATATGTCTGTATATGAATGCCACAGTCTCTGTAGTTGAAATAGGCATGAAAAACAAAGGTTTGTTGTTTTTTTTTTTTATCTCAGGTGGACTAGAAAAATACATTTCTTTCTTTGAATTTCTTGCACAACTGTCAGTGAGAGAATATGTGTGTCCAGCACAGTTTGTGTTTTTTTTAGTGAGTGCCTTGTCACCCAGTAGGCCAGAAAAGAGAGATGTTTTCACCAATATGTTGTGAAAATGTCTGTTATAACACAAGTCACAATGTTTTTCTAACCCTAAGTTGTTTTTAATCATTACAGCTTAAAAATTTCTTCTTCAGTCCCAAAACTTATCAAGCACTTCCTGACTATAAAAGTTGATCTGGTTTGTTTTGTCTTCTATAAAACACTATTTAAAGTTTTCTTTTCATCACAGAATAAAGTTTTTAGAAGAGATGGTTCAAACCTGCAACAGTCGACAGTTTTTACAGCTGAAAGCGTCGTAGGTGTGAAACATCTCATCTAAAATCGTGATTTTCTGATTGTCTTGATTGTTCTTTCTCGATTGTCTGATGAAATAAAGAAAACCTTAATTAAAAGGAAGGACTGGATAAAAAAACAAAAATCAAGTTTTGAACCTTGGAAATCATTTTTTAAATAGGACATAATCTCCAAGTGCTGACTTTTCCACCTGCTCAAACCGATAATAGTTTATGTTGTGACAGTTTCCAGAGATGAACAGAGATTGCACTCCTCTACACAGTTATTTTTGTGTCAACATGTGTGGGAGAAAAAAAACGAAAAAGAAATTTGTGGCCCAGGGCAGAAGTCTTGACAGTCTCATTAATCTCTGTATGACTGTGTTGAAAAAAAGGTTTTTCTCAAAGGGCAATTGATATTAATGTTTGTTTTTATGGTTGGCACACCCCAAAACAACAGCTGAGAACAAATACAACGTCTAATGAGAGTTGTTGGCACGAAAATCCTGTTTCTCAAGTGTGACAATAAGTCATGAATAAATCTACACAAGATTAAGAATTGCTGGTCTTCTAAAACACCACCAGTTCAACTGGATGAACTTGACTCACCTTGATAATGCAGAAGGAGGAATCCTGAATTAAGCCGCTGTTCGCTACAAAACCGAATGGAGATCTGGTTGCTCCAGCTGCGAAGCACAAGGCCCCTCATCAGGACTGACTCATTGGCAAGAATGAAGGGCTCTTGACCACCTGTATCCTCCACCGTCACCTGCTCCCCCTCCAACACACTCACATTTAGCACCTAAAATGGAGACAATGGCATAAGAGGAGCAGCTGCAGCTCTGCTCATCATACATGACGTCACGGTTGCACATTTCACTTTAGGGCTCTAAGACCAAGATACAACTATCGAAGGTAACAGTTAAATATATCTACTTATTCATTTTTTGCTCATTTGTTTGGGCACATTTATTCACCTTCACAATTTTCCTTTTATTTCTTTTTTTTTTAATAACTAGGTGTCATTTGTGTTTTTAACACTGAAAGTTAAAAAAAAAGTTGGAATCATGTTTATATACTAACAGCAGCATCGTGTCATCTCTGTTTAAGACCAAGCTTAACGTATTAATGCTGCTGTGAAAAACTGGGCCCCCTGCTGCATTACTTTGTTTACTTGTTTCACAACACAATTATGGCACGATGTATTTGGTTAAGTCATTTCTCTGTTAACCTGCTACTGGACTCTAGACGTATTTTTGAGTAATTGTAGAATCCTTCTTCATCATTCCACTTACGGTTTGCTGCGCAAATGATTCATCCTCTCACTGTGTTCTCATTGTGCCTGTAAGCAGCTCTGTCAGGAGTGCTTTATGTCTTCAACAGGTTGAACAGCAGCTGCAGCTAAATCTGGTGAGGAAATCTCAGGAGTACTGCATGTGGTTAAACTGTCCGGATAATGGAATACTGACATCTTTTGGAGCAGCATCTGATTAATTCCCCACACTACTATAAAATAGGACCACTAATCCAACAGCAGGTCATCATTATTATTCTATATGACAAACTAAAACGCTATCACCTTGACTTTGAAAGGGGATCCCGAGTAAGACGTTGAGGTTCAAAAGTGATTCATTTCCTTCATTCAGCCATAATTTTCTAAATTTCAGTTCAATAATTTGTTGAATCGTCTCTGGAGCTGCACTTTTTGTTTGTCTCAGCGATGTGTCCTTCATTACCACACAGTTATGTATTTACACAACCCTAATTCTGAAAAAGGTGGGAAGGACAAGGCGAGGATTTGCAAATGGCACAAACCGGTAATTTATGTACAATAGAACAAAGGAAACATATTTATGTTGAAAGTGAGGAAGTGGACCATTTTAAGACAAATAAAAAGGTACGAATTTGATGATAGCAGTAAGTGCCAAAAAATGAAAAATTGGGAAGCAGAAATATTTCTGGTGAAGCAGCATCTCCCCATCTATTTTTTTTTAAGAAAAAAAAAGGAAATGCCACAGATTAAACATATTTCAGTAGTGTCACAGTGCCAATGAGCAATGAAAAATACAAGAAACTGTCCACCGTACTTCTGCTTTTCACTGAGTTATTAAAAAAAATACACAATAACTTTAAAATTTAAATAAAAATGAGATGAATTAAAGGAGGTCAAGGAAAATCAGTAAAGAATTTCATTGTGATGAAACTTTGCAGAGGTGCCTCCTGAGCATTTCCTCTTTTCAAGTTTTAGAAAGCACACTGTCTCCCTGAGCCACTGAGCATAACATGGGGCCTCCACTGATTTAGTGTCAGCACATCTTCTTTTAACAATAATGCTTCTGCTGTTCGTCTGGAAAGTAAGAAAAACTTGCTGGAGCTCTTGAAATCCCATTAAGGACTTGAGATGGTTAATACCCCTGGGTCTTCTTTGAAGTTTACATTTTACGACACACCTTCAAATGTGTCTTATGAAAGGTCTAGATGGTTGGTAGACCAGTCCAGCACTATCTTGCTATTAGATGCACGCTGCCTTCCCTGAGAGAGATGTCTGGATGGAAGCATATGTTTGTCTAAAACCAGCACAGATGCTTCCACTGATGTAAGCGTTCACTTACATAGGCATTAATGCAGCATCATACCGCCAGGTTTTTGAACTGAGCACTGACACCCGGCTGACGGTCCCTACACTCTTTAGTCCAGAAGACATGGTACCAATGGTTTCCAAAGATAATGCCATTTCTTTGATTCATTCAACTATAGGACAGCTCTCTGAACTTTGTTTCAGAGATGATGAGATATTTCTGGATGATTGTCATATATGACTTCTTCTTTCCATGACACATCTTTAACGTACATTTGAGAAACAAACAGGAAGCTGTGTTCTTTGACAGCGATTTCTGGGAGTGTTCCTGAGTGCAAGCATGGATTTCCATTACAGAAGCATACCTGTTTTTAATACAGTATAGTCTGAGTTCCCAAAGATCACTGGCATCTTATACACGTATATGTGTGTCTGTGTGTATATTTTGCCACATAGAGATCTCTATATCTTCTGGATCTTGTAATTAGTCTGAAATTATTTCAGAATTTGTAGTCACAGTTTTTCATACATTGATGAAGCTCCACCCACCTGTGAATCTTAGAAAATCTCTGCCTCTCTAAGATGCTTTTTTTATTTATTTTTTTTCTTGTTTGATCATTGCAGCCAGTGTTTTATTTACCTTTTTTTCAGAACTGGGGTTGTAGAAACTGTGAAACAGTCATCATACAACTGCATCTTATTTCCATCACCAACAGATGGAGAATGTAAATTCACTTTTTGTTCCCTATTATCGGCTGATATTTTTGTTTCCTCCGCTTTCAGATGTATGCTATCAGAGAGACGGCGCTCTGATAGATGCTCCTTCCTATAAATCCAAAACCAACACTGAAATCTGTGTGGATTCAGAGAGCTGTGGACTGTCCAGCGTAAAAGGATCCGTGGAAATGAACCATAGAATTTGTGGACATTTTTAAGACATGTGAAATGCATTGATAACTCTTCTCAGAGCTCGGGGCTCTGGTTACTCTAAACCAACTTTCAAGCACATGGGAAAAGGACCTGCCTTGAAAGACGAGTGCCCCATCGCTGCCAATTCAGCCACATCTATTTCAAGCGTGCAGGAGAATTCATGACATACTCTTAAAGCCAGGCAGTGGGCGCAGGTATGCCATGAGGCAGAAAAATGGTTGCCCTCCATAGACTGGCGTCCCTGAGGTAATACTGTATGTGTGCAGGAGTGTCAGCGCGCCAGCCTGGAAGAGCTGAGACAATAGGCACAATAAGCGCTATTCACGACGGTGCCAGCAAAATGAATTTGGTCACGTCGGCGAACTGTCACTCAGGCGAACGGGAGCTGCCAGTGATTGCAGGGAGGCTAATAGACACTGTATGACTGAGCTTAGAGGTGACTTTTCTGTAATGATTCATGCGATCAGCCACTTTGATTGATTAGATTTTTATTTTTAATGTATTTCTTCTTTTTTTTTTTTTTTTTTTTTCAAGCTGATTTAAAAGCAGCGCCACTCTGGAGGATTTCATTTAAGCTGAGAATGCAAAGAGCAGTAATACAGGAGGTAACAGTATGCTTTGTACGTGTCACAGAATAACTTCCATATTTCTTTATGAGAAAAATAGTTTCACAGTGAATAATAAATGAATGTCACATGATTTAACAACCCCTGATTCTCCATTCCTCAAGGGCAAGAGCAATGACACAGCTTGAGGCTTTTTACTTGCATGTATTCTTTTTTTTAAAGTTATATAGCAGTCCTCTACAATATAGAGGACATCGGCATTTTGAAAATCAGTCACTTCAGAGCAACTTAGAAGTTTGTAATCCTCCCGACTATACGGCAGAGAAACTTTCCTTCATTTACACACGCATTTTAAAGGAATAAGACTGAAGGATAGATCATTTGGTATTGCAATTTAATCTTCTTTAATTTAATCTTAAATGAAAACAGTCAAAAGGAAATAAAGCCTTGGAGAAACAACTAGATAGGAAGATAGCCATGGATAATTACTTTCGGTCTCTTGTCTCAGTAAAGTACAAGAGAATAGACGAACCTCTTAAACTTAAATAGAATTGAATCATAATTAATATGATTGCAACTTGTGTTTGGGACAGTCTCCTTAAATAAAGTTAAATCTGTGATTGGTTCTGAGTTCACACTGGAAATCTTTCACGATTGGAAAAGTTTGAGAACCCTTGTCTCACGTTTCACCATGATTTTGATTTTACTTGTCTGCATGAACGCTTATTTGAACACTGTAAAATACAGTCATTTCATCAACTAAACACCAATTCATTTCATATTTGTAAAATCCAAAGAATAACAAAATAATAATAAAAAACCTTAGTGGCATTATTTTTCATATATACTACTAAGAAAACATGTATTATATCTTCATTTGTGATCTCATAGCATAGTTGAGTAACATAATCATACTGATTTGGTAGAACTGGTTTGCCAGCTCCGGTTCTCGACGGTGCATGTTTTAGCTGGTTCCCTGCTTCTACACATCTAATTCATATAAACTGACCATCAGCTTTGCAAAAGTCTGTAATGACACAGTCATTTCAACCAGGTGTGTAGGAGGAGGGAAACATTTAGCTAATTGTGCATTTGGCACATTTACTCTAGTTACTCTAGTTAAATACTAATTCTACTTTGTTTTCATTAACCACAGACCTATTTTATGTTTCAGTTTTGTTTTGTGTTTGGTGCATTGTATTAAGAAACTTGTACACAGATGCAGCATCTTGTGTACCTACCACTGACGGTAATATTCGTCATTGGAACTGGCTGTTTGACAAGTCTATCTAAAGCTTCGGCTCCAGCCCTGCTGGTCTGAATCCAGCTCTTTACAGACACATTGCCCTTTGCTGCTTCTTTCAGCTCTCTTTTTGTTCCTTTCTCCTCTTATGAGGAGGCATAGCAGCCGTGAGCACCCAAGCTTCACATCACATCAAAACATGCATAAAGGTGCATTTTAGTCAGTCTGAAGACAAAAACAAACAAAAAAAAAAAGTCCAGCAACATACTGTTATAAAGCTTGAATATCCCACCATACATATGCAAACTGCAAATAATGTAAACAATTAGTTGCTTTTAATGTGGCGGACGTAACAGAGCTGTAGAAGTGTCTGTCAGTAACCTGATTATACAGTTCAGCTTGCTGCTAGGTTGGTTTATTTGGTAACATCAACGTGATGCAAACAAAAACAATGTGTCGGGCTTTAAACATTGTTTCAAGGCCTATGGGGAGATGCTCATTCATAAACACCCCACTGGTTATACCATTAGTCGTTAATCACCTCCACGATGTGAAAAGACTCACCTACCACTGTCCTCACAGCATCAACAGTGTCAGCTGCATCCGACGTTTGTTGACGTTTGGCTCTGAGCCAGATTATGCTCTACTTCTACACATGTGTTGAGACACGTCGATCAAAAAAATATATAAATATTGTGGGTTTTATGCAGATTTAATTTAGACTAATGTCTTATTACAGGCAACTTGCATTTAGGACATCACGACAAGTAGGGCAAAGGGGCTGTTGCCTGGGCAACAAAAGCCCATGTCTATGTTTGTAATTCCAGTACTCTCATTTTCCATTCTCAGTCATTAATTATCCACTGACTAGGAGTCAAGAAGAGGTAGATACTACCCCACCATGGTTTATATGCAATTTAAAAACTGAAGAAAAAAGGTGGAAATTAAATGTCTTTTTGCTTAAGCTGTCTGTGAAAGTTGAGGAAAGCCTCTTATCCTTCCACAATTTATTCTGCCCTACAGCTTGTTGCACTGTGCTGTCTGTTTATAATTCAAGACGACCATGATGACTCTTTTCTTAGCTGGTTGAAAGTATTTGGGGTTTTTTTGAATACCAACACCTTATAGCATGTTCAAAAAGCATCATATGTTTGTCCAGGAATCTTGTTTCAACATTGTTTACCCTCAATAACAGTGCTCTGTTAAAGGCCTCTTTTTCTCTTTCAAATGCCCAGGTTCACCACTATGACAATATTTCAAAGCTGCATGCATGCTGAAAATTTTTTTAAAATTTAATATATTGCCAGCATGAAAAGATTTCTAAAATATTGATGTGAAATCTTATAAAAAAAAAAAAAATCAGAAAACGGGCCCGCATGCCAACCAGCTTTGGACAGATATCTGCAAAATCAATGTGTTTTTGTCCAAAATCTTTGTCTCCTGCTGTCACACAACTGCAAAAGCCTCTAATTTTTCTTCCTGAACACCTGTGATGCAGTAGTTTTGGGTTTCGCTCTACTGCTTCCAGCTGGTGTAGAACTCTGTTGCTTGAACCAGTACAAAGACATTTGAATATATTTACTGGATTACTATGAAACCTAACATGACTTCTACTTAGGTTTTACACAGATCGAATAACTTTACTGGCTAAAGTTAAAAATGGATGCTCCTCTTTAAGGTCAGTCTTGACCTGCACGGTACACCGAAAGGCATGGATTATATTTGGGAGCTCGCACATTCAGCGCCAAAGAAAGGAAAACAGCCCGCACTCAGGATACTTGTTCCTTGCAAATTGGAAGAAAAGTTAAACATCAACTCAAGGGAAGACGATTTTGATGAGTTCATACAACATCTGTGTTTTCGAAATGCGCCTCATTTCCAAAGCTGGATAATCACCAGACTGATATAAGTGACCTATTCCAACAAAGCCAGGAAACACATCAAACCTCTTCCCCATCTCAAAACACAGAGTTATGTTCATTACCATGGTGTAAACAGAAGGCCACTGTCTGCAGATGCTGTGCTCTCACCTGAGAAAAAGCTGCCTCTTGAGGCATTTAAAATTTTAGGAATAAGCGAGTATAGATAATGGATGGATGTTACATTCCTGCACTATTTTACTGTGACAATTCCCAGTTGTTCCCAGTTCCCAGTTGATATCACAGAAAAAAATACCTCTACTTTTCTTTAAATAAAAAAAAACAAAAAAACAATTATACGATTGCTAAAATGTTCTGTTGTTTGATTTACTGTCATTAATAACATCATTGATACTGTTGCCTTGTCAAGCTGTTCACAACAGACCGCTCACTTCAGAGGAAAATTAAGTTATTGATTTAAAAGTGATTCATGATGTATCTCCAAGTGAATTTATAATTACAACCAATCTTTATTTGATTTATTTAAGATTAAGTCAAAAAAAGGGTTCTAAACCTTTTTTTGTATGATTATAAGATTAAAAGTCATTGGACACTGTCCCTATGTCAGTCTGTTAATTTGTTTGGTTTTAAACTGATTAAGATTTGAAAGTTGTCTGGTGTGTAGTTAGTCGTAGTGGAGTTAATTAGAAATGAAGACTAAAATCAAGCAGGCTGAGTCTGCAGCCTCTTTCACTCCTTAAAAGACTGTGATGAAAAAGAAAATATTAATGAAATGTGAATATTTGATGTGTTCCATGGAGTTGTATTTAAGCCCTTTTAATTCTTAATATGATGCTATAATTGCTTAAATTGTGCCTGTTGCAGTTATTTATTTATGAATTTTCTATCCTCTCTGTGCTTTTAATGTTTTAGAAATCTTAGCAAAGCTCTTTAGTCTTAACGTGTTTTTAAATGAGCATTATATATAATAATGTGACGGTGTTTGGTTGTGTTATTTTATGCATTCACTTCCTTTTTACATTATTTATGACTTGCTTTGTGAGTCTTCCTTTTTTTTAATAGTGGAAACATTGTAGATTGGATTAAACGTGATGCTGCAAAAGTAGCATCCTTTAAAAAAAAGAAAAGCGCGTACCAAAAACCAAAATATTTTAATGGTTTTCTTCTGTTGTATTTTTAATGTGTGCTATAATGGCAGTTTATTTGTTTAGCAGAAATAATATGCTGCAAATTAGTTACATTCTACTGATTTTAAATGAAATATACTTGCAAAAAGCCTCAGACTTTTACAATCATTGGTATTTATAGAGAAAAGGTATGCTGTGTGTAATAATGTAAAATCTTCTAAATCAGAGAGCCTCAGCAGATTGTGCATCAGTGACCACATCGTATACATATACCGGGGAGTCTTATGAAGGATAGGTGAGCAGATAGTGGACAGTGAACATTTGGACTGATAGATAGTTCAGCACCGGAGGGCCCTATCATCTGTCATCCACCCTGGGACCTGTCAGTGCAGCCTGCAACAGCTGTCCTGCCTCAATTATGAATCATTGGCCTTGTCAGGAGACCTCAGACTACCTTATCTTCACCAGTGCTGCTGCCAAATGCCCAGAGGGACTTTTTTCCTCAATGTCTCTCTCTTTCACCTACACACCGACACACACACACACACACACACACACACACACACACACACACACACACACACACACACACACACACACACAAACATACACACACAATGATGTGTGCATGTATGTTCACACAAACGCTTGTTGTTCTAGACTATTGTGAAAGGAGCCTTATTTAAAGTCGTAGCAGCAATCTCTACCTCAGCATCCACATTTGTGGGACCGAGGATTTGGCTGACGAGGCACACTTCTGCACCAACCACAACATTATCAGAGGGTCTATACACAATGCTGTTCCATTTTGAGAATTGTGTTCAGGGAAGTGAGAATGTCCTAGTGTGCGTGTGCGCGTGTGTGTGTGTGTGTGTGTGTGTGTGTGTGTGTGTGTGTGTGTGTGTGTGTGTGTGTGTGTGTGTGTGTGTGTGTGTGTGGCTCTAAACAAGCTCTAAACAATAGAGGAAATGCGACACTCTCCTCTGAGGAGGTGCACTTTCACTTCAAGCGTTCCCTGTTATTTTTTTTTTTTTGTAACAACTCTTCCAATAATTCTTTTGCCTGAAACTAATCAAAATGAAAGGACCAGAAGAGAGAAGGTCATCCGTTTCCTCAAGCCTCACTGTCTTTTCAATCAAGCCACTGTAATGAACACAACGTCCTGCAAGGCTACGGCACAATTGATGGGGCTGAAACTGCACATTGAATACAAACAATGAAAGAAAGTATCTCAAATACAGTTTTAGAGGACGATGGTGTTTGCAGGATTGAATAGCGTGATTGTGCTGTGTTATCCACGACCTTTGTAGAACAGAGCGCTTGTAAGTGAGCTGCGGCACAAAACAATGACAGTGAACAGTGAGCAGAGATAAAGATCCATCCTATCAGAGCCAAACAGAAGGCTGCCCGGCTTGGTGTTTAATCTGTGACCAGAGTCACCCCTGGTATCGCGCAGTTAGTCCCCCAAGAGAGATAAACCATATAATTTTTATCATGCAATTATCCAGTTACTCCCAGCTGCGAAATAAATAAAGATACAAATGTTTTTTCTGGGGTTCTGAAATAAACAACCTGTCAAAAAAAAATCCCAACTTTTTACACATGACGTATCGTCTTCACTTGCTTGTGTATTTGTTTATCATATACACAAGATGAGTAAACCATCCACTGAGACTGGCTCTCGCTGGTGTTTTATTGTCGGAAACATCTGGTGGTGCTGCGCAATGAGCATTTACATTGACTCACAGGAGCTATTGCTGTGGCAGAAATGAACCATATGCAATCAAAATGAAACAGTAACACAATACATGGAAAATAAATGGCCCAGCTGCTGGGGGCAATGAATCAACAGCCATTGGACTCACCAGCTGCAGTGTCATCATTACCATGATAAAACCCGCTGGATTATACTCTGGAAGGAACATACTGGTACTGTGCCCTCCTCATAGCCTCTCTTTTTCTGGCTTGCATTTGAATAATCTTTTTGCACCACATCGAGGTGGTGTTTCGTGTATTACTTTATATATTCATAAAGGGGGAAAAAAATACTCACAGTTTTCATAATGAGAGAAATGTTATCTTCATTGAACATTCACCTCCATATAAAACAGCCGAGGCCATTTTCTGTGCTCCTTGTCGTCTAAAACAATAATTTTTAACCAATCAGCAAAAGCCGAATGTTAATGGGAACAGCCAGGATCCAGCATGTGAACACAATCCCGACTTACTCATTGTTACTCATATCCTGTCTGAGCTAGGCCCCATTTTATACTCCTTAGATGACCAAATTTCACCACCTTGCAGTGATCATTTTCTTTATGTATTTTGCTTTTTTTTTTTTTTTTTTTTCATACACTAAAACTCTGAGATTAGGTTCTTGCCCTCTGATAAATTAGCCTTCTTTTCCTTGGTGCTTCCTGGACCTTGACAGCTCAGTTTATTTGCTGCAGTGTGCGTTTTAGCATAGATTTAAATTCATGAATTGCTCATTACCCCTCATATCTCCAGCATGCATCTTTACGTCTATCGTCATGGTGCTGAATAAGTTGGAGAGTACTTCTTCTATGACAGCAAGCCATATGAAGGTGCAATTAGCATTACCTGAAATCAAATCATTCCTTAAGGGATGGCTGAGCCCTATAAAAACTCATCTCAGAGAAGCCCTGACACCCTGAAGAGCTCATCTAGATCAAACTGACCACCTTTGTGTCTGGGTCTACTCGCCCCCACAGCACAGTATGATGGAAGTTTCCTTTCACCTCATCTCGAGTAGATTAAAAGCAGAGAGCTTGTCTTGGTTTCCATTACTCAATCAGGCTCCGTTTTTCTGTGCACACAAACTACGTCTGGCGCTGTTTGCGCTGCAGACAACCTTAGTTCCCTTTGTGCCAGAGGTCCACAAGACAGATTACAACTTCAGAGAATTTCAAAAAGGAGGATCGGTTTTACAAAAGTTTTAAATAAATGCAAGTTCACGCTTGCTTTTGTTGAAAAAACCCCCCAAAAAACAAAAAAAAAAAAAAAACACTTTGTTATGATCCTTTAATATGATGAGAGCATTAGTGGCCACCGAATATCAACAAAACAAATTTAATCCATTCGCTCATCAGCCACACTCAGACAGGGTCAATGCCTTAAGCATTTTGCTTCTTTTATAAGAAATACTGAAATTAAAATTAGAGTGGAGGGATCAATACAGCAATTCAACCAGCACTGAGAGGGGCCTACTTGCCAAGTATTGGTGCCGCTTATTAACATGACTATTGATTGGAGTCAGAGGAGCGTGGTCGGAGAGGCAGCATCAAATACCAATCGTTAACCCTCAAGTCAGGATTAGCTGTAAACACTTGGCATGCTCTGTAACATCTCAATCCTGAGAGGGGAATTTCATTGATGATCCTCTTTCAAAGGTCTCACCTTAGGTGTAATTCATTTGCACGACTAGCCTCAAGCTCATTATATGCTTTTATACTTTATTTACCTGTTCCTTGAATTATGTGAAACAATATTTACTCATCTGAGTTTGAAAACTTGGATGCTATAATTTTCCCCACTGAGACTCAAGGTCACTGTTTGATATTTTACAAGCTTTAATTAACAAACCCTAAGAAAAGTTTTCACATTTCAAAGATACTGTACAGGCCAGGCTATGATAAAAGTTTTATTTATTACCAAGAGTTATAATGTTGTGAACTACCAATTATATGATATGTATACTTAATATATAAATCCTGGCTTTACACTTGACTTTTTTAATCATTATGAAAATGAAATTTTAATTAAACAGAAAATGATTAGATAAAGCACAAAGGCTGACTGTTTGCACCCCCAGAATAAAACAGCGTCACAGTCCGCAGGTGACACCCTGGACACGTGGCACATTTAGACAAATAACCAAACATGGTCTCATTTACTACTGTGGGCAGTTTAGAATCATCAGTTGGCCTAACATGTATGAGAAAACCGTGTTCATGGACAAAATTAATAAAATGTCTAATTGTATAATCCCCAAACTACATTTCAATTTTTGTGAGCGTTTTTTCACTCAAGGCTTGTTAAGGCTTGATGGTGACGAAACACCTCCTTATCTGGTCTTTGCCTGATTAAAAAAGAGAATTTTGGGATTCCCACTTTTAATTTATTTTTTATCTTTGTTGAGTGTGGTTACATTTCTATAACACCATTGGTTTTTAATTCCCAATATTAACTATTTGTGAGTAAGAACAAAGCAAAGTAGTAATGTGATGAAATTGGAAAGTTAGTTGATGGGTGTCAAAGTCCGGGTCTCTGGTACTGAAATCAACAATCTTAAGTGAACATTCATTCATCCCTAGGTTAATAATTATATAATAAGGAGTGTAAAGTTTTGCAAGGAACCAAAATTATGTGAATAAAAGCAATTTTTAATGAGGATGGAATATCCATTTGCAGCATAATGGGACTTAAGCATTTGCACGTGGGACAATTGACCTGTCAAAATTAAAAGCTGCTTTAAACAAGATCTAAATGTCATTCAAGTTAAGCAATAGTGTGGATAGCATCGCTACAGACAAAATTAATTTGTAAGTTTACAGAAAGTGTATAAAACGGGCTGCTTGTACACATATCTCTCTCTGGCCACTACCATCTTGTTTTTAAATCTTTAAAAGTTGACTACAAAACTACATGAAAACTACTGACAATAGATGCAAACAGAGGCAAGTTCATAGCTTCTGCTTTCATAAAATCAGATTAATACTTAGATTTTTATAACAAAATAGATATTTCTAACAAAAGAGGCAAGTGTTAGAAGCAGAAGCCAAGAAATCTCCTTTGCCGGTTTTTCCATAGAGATCCTATCCACATTATCACTTAAGTGACATTTTAAAATCTTGTTTCATTTAAAATAGAAATTATTTTGATGTAAGTTGATTGCAAAGTCTGTTTTTAACCAAAACATCTGTGATTCACATTGTTTTGGTCGCTAACAGAAGTTTGCACTTCTTTCCATCTAACAACAGACCTCGACTCGTTTTAACTCCTCCTTCCACCCTGGAAGTTTTGGTTGCCAAGTCAACAGTGCTGAGTATCTTCATCACCACGTAGCACGGCAAGATGTAATGTGCGTTTGTAGGGAACAAAGTGAGGAAAACTTTAATTTATCACTTTGTGGGTCACTGTTCTCAAACTGCAGTGTTTTTTGCTCACTTTTGAAGGCTTGCTGGAATAATGCTTTAAGATAATTAATTCTTCCTAGGAAAAGGGAAGAAAAAAATGGATAAATATGGTAAGGAAGTTGACATTTAGAATGAAGGAAAAAAAAAAACCCACAAATATAGACTATTGACCTCAAATCTTTCCCCATCACTTTCGGGACTTTTGTCGATTTCAAGCTGTCAGCAGATGGGAAAACTGCTGTAATCAGCCTTTGCAGTAGTGGGAGAAAACTGAGTGCACCTCTATTCCCAGTGCTTTCAAGGCATTACTACATTCTCTTTTAAGAAGAGTGCAGGATCTCCCATGAAACAGCCCAGTCAGAACGTGTTCAGAGCCTCAGATGGGAACTCCCTCAGACCTAGGCAGGTAGATCAGTGAGCAGAAAAATGCAGGAATCAGAGCAAGACAGATGGCCTGAAAAGAGCTGATAGGTAGCTTAGCCACTCAGATTTATTTGATCAAATATGAAAGCTCAAAAACAGATTTTAAGCACTTTAATGCCGCGGCCCAGCTCCAGAAGAGCTCCATCTGCCTGGCACTAAAGCCTTATTGGAAAAAAGGGACTATTGTGAAGAAGAAAATGAAGAAGAAGAAATGGATATGCGCGTTAGATATTACCATTCAGTGGTCAAAACAGTTCTATTCATACCTGTACGGTGGGAAAAAAAAAAGTTTTACATTGGTACATTGTAACAAATAGTTTATTCAAATGTAACCCAATTTTAGTTTCAATGAGGGTAATTTCATAGTAAATATTTCTTTGACTGGTCAAAACAGTTGTTGTTAAATGGTCATAAAATAGCCAGACATACACAACCTTGATGTCTTTATTAAAAGCAGTAAGTTTTTTCATCCATCCATTTTATACACCCACAGTGTCGTGTTCAAGGTTCACTGGGATGGGGAGGGGTCTAACAATGATAAAGCTGGGATATTTAAGACAAAGATCAATAGCTTTTACCACAGAAATGATTTACAGGCTCTCTTCATATGGGCAACTAATGCATAATAGAAGTACTGCACATAATTACTCTAATAACGAAGTGCAGTAAGCAATTAAGTGAAAGACCTTATATTAAAACAAGGCTTTGTAAAATGATTTATCTTTGTGTTGAAAGTTGTAATACATCAACCTATTAATATTCTCACAATTATTCTGCAAATAAATCATATTATGGTCAGAATTGCCAGCTGGGTCAATGTATTATGTGTTGTTATAGAGGTTGAACAGTAAAGCTGAGGACAGTAAATTGCCCCGATACATTTTTCACCCTCCTTCTCCGACAAGCTACCAGATGACTAAAAATAGCTTTGACTAAGTACAGAAAAGGTCTGATAGTGCTTATTTCTTGTTCACACTCTGGTTACTCTCGGTTGGGGTTGGTGGCTGCAGGAAAAAGAACAAATCCTATCTGTATATAATATTTTACTGAACAGCGTCAACAAATATTTAAATATCGGTCTTCACATCTGTCACATCTCCACAGCTTCCTTTTATTTGATTACCATGATATGCTCTTGCAAATGCCCGTGCTGTCAGCTATAATGAGCATTTGCATCTATAACAAAGACTGGTAGCCAAAGTGTGAACATGCACTTGAGCCGTAATGTCTCTCCTGCAGCTCACGACCTCTGGGTTGTCAGCGAGGTGTCAGCCAGCCATTGGAACAGTAAACTGGATCAGTCAATGCCCAGACAATCAGAATGAACACAACAGACTTTAGTGGAGTGTAAAGGTATAGTAAGAAATTTCGGATAATATCACTTCTGTTTATATTTAAAACAAAACAGGAAGACCCAGCACCACCGTCCCTCCCCAACCCTCCCCCTGGTTTCTACAATGCATTTATCGCATGGCAACTAGTGGATGGTGAGTAGATCAGTCACTGAGTCACTGAGTGTGACAAAAAGTGTTTTGGCTTTGTGATCGTAGGGAATGATTTACCCCAGATTAGATGATGACCAGGTGGGGCACAAGCATTACTCAAGATTAAACTAAAAGAAAAACAAAAAGTAAAAAAAGAAGAAAAAGAAACCTGTGTGGTTGACATTAGGGAAACATATATGATTTGGTCCCCTATAATTGCATAAATTTAGCAAAAAAAAATGAATATCCAACCTATTCAACCTAATTTGCAAGCTTATAACTGATGTCTCCAGAAGATGAAACCATTTTAGTTATTTCCTTGAGACGGAAGTGCTGCAGTCATGTTTGTTGTTATCTTCAAACCATGACAGGATTTGAGTTTTTCTAATTTTAAATAAAACTGAGTCGTTTTAGAGAAAAATGGGATGGTGTTCTGGGTAGAGTCACCCATGGGTTGAGTCGTTTCCCTCCAACTGGAAGGCTTGCAGGATCCAAGCCACCACATGCCAAAGTGTCCCTGGGCAAGACACTAAACCTGCAACTGTCCCTACTGACCCATCTACTCAGCGCTGCTACCAAGCCCAGAAAAAAAACAACAAATCAATGTAATGGCATTTCTTTATTCTGTTTTTCAGATAGAAAAAAGAAAAATACAAAGGACTCCTTAAGTCACTAGAAGATTAGAAGAGAGTGTATAGTTATAAATTATAAAAAGAAATCACAATTAGTATTTTGGTGCACCACCTTCAGCTTTCTGAAGCACCGACCTCCCTCAAGAAAAACAATCAGGAAACAACCTCCTCAAACAGCAGCTGACAGATTGGCTTTGCAGGATCAAATCTACGTTCTTTCCTCTGCATCAAGATGCGTTCTAACCTTCAAATACGGTTTCTCCATCACAAACCTACTTTCAGGTGATAGACTGAGAGAAGAGTTTCCTTTCTACACTTCCCACTATGTTTGCACTTTCCCCAAATTTCGACACAGCTCAATGGGAAAAATCTATTTTATTTGTCACACTGCAAGTTGAATAAACATTTCAACATACTTACCATAGTTTCAACCTACAGGTCTCATGCTGAAGTCTTGTCAGTCCACCAGGTGCAACACCTTGTTAAGGTCTATTTGGAAGGTCTATTTTTACACTTATTTGCATATTTCTTTTATAAAAATACAAATTACGAGGTGATCTCTATATAGTTGTTTCTACTTGAACTTTGATGCCATCAGTGATTAAATTAATTTGTTTCTTTGTTAGTTTTTTTTAAGCATGTTTTTCAAGGCCAGAATGTTCAGGTGTCAAAAAAGGGGGTTTGTGTTGTAAATGTATTGATTTGTATGTTTTTTTTATAAGAAGGATGATTCCACATTTATCAGGGGTTATACATGCTAACATAGAAAAATAAACAAAATAACTGTTTATCGAGAGGATAAAAACAGTCTAAATATGGACTTCTGCTCCACAAGGCAACATCTTTACGTCATAAACGCCATACAGCAGACTCACTTAAATGAGGTACGGTCTCACACTGCTGAATATATGGCACGTGGTTGCCTTAAATTTCCGTCTCTGTATGCAACCATGGAACAGAGACCTTGGCTCCTCATTCGGTTTAGTTTGCCATGGTATAACTGCAAGTTTAACTGTGGGAGGGAGGAAGAGCATGGCCCATCTGTTCACATGGTTGTACTGAAACAGATGACTTCCTCCTGGTTTTTCATTCACCCTGGTTGCAGTATTTCTTTTTTTAAAGAACCAAAAAAAAAAAAAAAAAAAAAAGAGTTATGTCAAATGTAGTGGAGAAATTGTGAAAGTCAAGAGCTGACACTTGAAATCCATGTGACTATGTGAGTGTGCATGCAGGTAAGTGTGTCTGCTTATAAGTGGTTCAAGATTTACTTAACTTACCCGGAGGAAGCCTTCAGAGAAAAGCACATTCTCAAACATATACTCTGTCAAGACTTATCTTAGCTCTCCAGAGGCA
This sequence comes from Xenentodon cancila, assembly GCA_014839995.1. NCBI lineage: Eukaryota > Metazoa > Chordata > Actinopteri > Beloniformes > Belonidae > Xenentodon > Xenentodon cancila. Next base: position 19,914,567 of record CM026213.1, on the reverse strand, counting down.
GCAAGACAAAGCTTGCACATTTTGAAAGTCTCCAGTGGTAAATGAAGCATTTGAAGAATTGCAAATACCAGGGAACAAGCTCACACTGACAGCTAATTTTTATAACCTTTTGTGAAAAGACTTACTGAGCGAACATTCAACCTGAGACAGACCCCATCTCTTATGCCCTCCTCCACTCACTCACCGCAGTAATTCACAGGCTGTTTACCTCTATCAACCCACACAAGACCAACGAATACCGCTTCAGCTGAAACTAAGCCAAATTATGTCAAAGCTGTACACTCATTTAAGGAAATATTCTTTTCCAACATAATGTGGTTGAATAGTTGTTTATATATATATATATATATATATATATATATATATATATATATATATATATATATATATATATATATATATATATATATATACAAACACACAAAAGCATCAATATTAAAGGGAAAACAGCAGACATGAAACATTTGAAACATTGCTAGTGTAGGCCTATTTTTTTCTTTAATTCAGCTTTATACTTTCATCAATCCGATGTTTACTTCTTTTGAAAACTTCTTACTTTCATTGTCAACAAATCCAAATCACCTCAGTATTACAGATCAGAGTTTCCCCCTGTCTTCACTTTGTATCTAACAGTCTTATACAGAATTCATACAAGGAAATCATTGTCAGTATTTATTTTTCCAGAATAAAAATGAATATATAATATAAAATGTCCTCAAACACAATATGAAGAGGTGTATTTTTTATTTTTATTTGAGTCCTACAATTTGGCATTCATATGAAATGACTAAGTCACATAAAGCTATCAAAAAAAAAAAAACCCTGGAAAATTAATAACAAACATCTTTTCCGATATAAAAATATATAAAACCTTTACACTGGGGACAACATTACGCCTGTGTATCTTACATTAAACATGAATCATGGGTTTTGAGTCACTCTGAAATGGAGTATGAAGCACGTCCTTAAGTTTCACAAAGCTTTGTAGCCTTTTGGCTGTTTTTTGTTAACATCCTGCAATTCCCTTTTTTTTTTTTTTGTTATGTTTCTATTTTGTATTTGTGGTTTGTCTCTCAGCTCCCTCTCAGCATTTCCAGATACAAACAGCCTGTTTTGATTTAAAAGAATCTGGCGGAAGTACGGAATAATCTTTAATTTGTAACGTGGGTCTGGTTGTGATGGTGATAGTGTGTGTCTACATGTTCTACTATTGACTATAACAATGGTTTTGAGGCCACTTGGGGCTACAGTAACAATAAAACTATTTCTAAGATCACCTCTTACATTAAACTGGAACTGATTAAATTCATTTATATCTTGCAATATTTTAAAAATACACAGACTGCAAACATATGTTCAAATGTCTACAGTTTTCCACGTCTGGATAACTCGCCAGCTATAGATTTTCATTTTCTAGAACATTTGTAGATAGTCTCCGTATCGGCCCATTCTGATCTTTACTATCGAAGTTATTTGTGACAACTGCGTCTCCCTTCAGCTACCATAATGCTACACTGGGTAGATGTGCATTTGTTAAGTTGTGAGAAACATTACTGAAGATGGGATGTAGAATCATCTGACCTCTGTGCTGGTCGAGCTCCATGAGCTTCTTGGTCATTGAAAGAAAGATCACTAAAATAAAAAAAATGAATCATGTGCTGTTTAATGAAACAAATTAATCTGAAAATAAAGTTTTATGATGAATTTATTGCTTTGAGCTGTGATTTATATAGCCCTTCAACAAAGCCACCTGTAGATTGGAGCAGGAGGGTCATGTTGAAAGAAACTTTAAAATGAAAACACTGCTGAGAATATTTGAAATTCAGTGTCCCAAATGGCAGAGCGTATTTCAGACTTGAGCCCCAGTGAGCCCTTGAGACCCCAGGCCTAATTTAAGCCCTCTTGATAAGCCACTTTTCCCTAACCCACCTCCATCAAACCGCAGTACAAGGTAGCATCTAACTAGTGACCTCAGTGTGGCTTTCAGATGAGTCCCTCTAATTTAGTGTTGAACAAAAAGATTCTGTTGATTTTGGATGAGCAAAGCCCAGAGGGCACTTATAAAATCATCCCAAAAATCCATAAATTTGGTAGCTTGTTAAGAAAGGAAATAATGATTTGTGATTATGTTCCAAGAATATGCAACCCCGAGTTGGGAGAATCACTGCAAGTGAAAAATCAACATGGCAACCGATAGTGTTGGCAGCATGGACAAAGAAGGTACTTTTTACCCAAACTGAATAGTTTTTTTTTTTTTTACCAAAACGTAAACAGGAGCTGACAAAAGTGCTGCTGTGCAGCGATGTTTTGTCACCAAACAAAACAGCATTCGACAACGTGATGGTGGTGTTGTCAAAAAGTATTTCAGTCGCTGAAAGGAAATTCTCCTGACCTCAATTATGTACTGTGAGCCAAGGTGTAAGGTGGGGGGGGTACATTTTCAAGAATGAGCTCAGAATTTCTGAGTTGAAAAGCTTGGAAGTTTGCATAAAAATAACTACCTAAACTCTCTAACTAAACTCTCTATTGCTTTAAGTCAAGGATGAAAACCTTTTTATTTACTGCTGCATTTCAGTAATCCACCATAATGCACTACAACCTTTATTCCTTGCATCTAATTTTTCTAATTATTTTCAACTAATGTATTTCTTTCTTTAATTACTGCTTTTAAAACTCATTTATTTTTAATATACTGTTACCACTTTATAACCACTTTATAAGCTGACAAATGTATAAGAAAAACCCCTTCAGATCACAACAAAGACGTGTGTGTCTATGAATCACAGACATAAGTAGGTCAGATATAATTCAATTCACCCTCTTGATAATCTACATAGATAGATAGATAGATAGATAGATAGATAGATAGATAGATAGATAGATAGATAGATAGATAGATAGATAGATAGATAGATAGATAGATAGATAGATAGATAGATAGATAGATAGATAGATAGATAGATAGATAGATAGATAGATAGATAGATAGATAGATAGATAGATAGATAGATAGATAGATAGATAGATAGATATTTGAAAAAAGGCCATTTTGAACTTCAAAATAACACTTAATAAAAAACATTCTTTCAAACAACTAACATTATAGTGAGCCGATAGGACTGACCTGAACCTCAATGCCATATCCCAGGTAGACAGTAATCAAGTAGGTGCACTCCACGCCAGAGTCAAGTTGCTGTAGAATTTCGATGTTACCCTCAGGGTCAGTGAAATTCATGCTGCATGGCTCTGTGGGAGAGAATAAAAAGAAAAGTGATTCCCTTTTTCCCACACCACTGATCTTTCTGACAGCCCACCTGTGTCTCTCTGCCCCCGTAACCCTCCAACTATCTCTGCAGATATCCTCTCTGATACCGCTTATTTGGGCCTGCAGCCCTCTGTGACCAGTGGAAAATAACAGGCAGGACACATCAGGAAAAATCAGATTGTTTTTGACACATGAGCAACTCGGTTATCCCAAGTGGAGAGAAGAATAGCTGTGTGCAGAATGTGAAATGAACAGTGATACTGGTGACCTGGTGTTTAATTTTCCCTTTGTGTCGGATGCATGTGTTAAATTCAGGGGGAGGACACTGTGAGGACACAATTGTGAATTTCCATTTGGGGAAAAAAATAAATCAGACACTTATGCCATTTTATATTCTTCTTAGAGTAGTATATCTTTGACAGTCAGAGAAAAACATGATTGTGCCTACCTGATGTTTGCAGTGTGGTGATGGTGGTAACAGTTTTAGATGCCACAGTGGGGCCTTCCTCTTGAGAGGATGGAATTAGCTTGGGGAGCGGGTGGTCAGGGTTGGTTTTGTTTTTCAGTGCTGTTTCGCTACCCTGCCCTTTCTCCATCACTGATGAGATGGAAGCAACGGTGGCCACCATAGGATAATCTCTTCCCCTCGAGGACACAGCAGCCACTGGGTTGTTTGCACTGCCTGAGACTTTACTATGCAGCGCCACATGAGTAGTGAGGGAGTCAGTTGTTGGCCCCACCTTTACTGCCTCCTTGGTTTTCTCCTTGGTTGACTTCTTTTGAGGGAGAGACATGGGCGGTGCTGGTGTTGTGGGAGAAAATGTGGTCAATGGGGAAGTGGCAGCTGCAGTGGCAGTTGTGGCAATGTCTGAGAAGGCTGGAGCATCCTCATGGGGCACAATTTCAGTGACAGGGTTTCCTGCATTTGGAGAAGACACAGAACCGGGCATGGTGGGATATGCAGCTACGGAGCCATCCTTCCTGAAAAATTGCTGGTCCCCCTGAAAGTCTCTCGTAAGTAGGTGCTCGTGAAGCAGCAGGCCTTTGAGGATAGGCTGATGGTTGGGCATGTTCACTGGTGAGATAGTGGTGATTGAGTGAACTTCACTTTCAGTGTCCTGTGTTGATACGTGTGTGAAGAGGTCCCTGTCTTGGTCTAGTGTCTTCTTACTGATGCTGTTACTTCCCTTTGGATCTAGAAATAAAACAAAAGAATAATGTGGCGCTATTAGACAAACATGATCAAGCCCAATGAACTACAATAGCAACACTGCAAGCCTACAAATAGCAGTCTTGTCATGATTTGTTTCAGTGGAGGAGACATCCACTACTGACCACGTCGTTGTTGCCATGCGACTTCAGACTGCTCTCAGCTTTGCTTTCCTTTGGCAATAAAATGAGTTACATCACAAATACACATTTTTTTCTGTTAACATAAAAATACTCAGTGTAAATAAACATTGCTTTATATTAAGATATATTCATGTTGATATGTATTTGAACCAGGTATGCTTTTTTTTTTTTAATTCGGAGCTGTTCTGATGTATAATAGTATGAATGTATTCACTTCAAGCGTCTTCTTTGAGTTTACTTAAGTCAAAGGTTTTCATTTTGTACTAGAAGTACAACACTGTCAAATTTATACTGATATCTAACGCAGAACAAATTACCTTATTTTATGATAAAATATCAGAATTTTTACTTGAAGGAATATTTTCATATTCTCATGGTCTTCCATCCCGACAATCAGCAAAATCCATTTAAAGTAACGTTGGACTCCCATCCCAATCTTCCCATACAAAAAAAAAAAAATTACACGTTGCATTATGGCACCATGTCAAACATCAACCACAATAAAATGTGCTCACAGAGATACAGGAGACACAATGACAGAGGGACCCGAGACACTCTGCAAAGTAACAACAGAAGAAAAATAAAGAGGTTGGCCAAGCAAGAGACTAAACAAGAGTACCTCCTGAAAGTACACCTATCAGGAGATCCACTCAGGTAAAAGAAGATGCTGCTTTAAACTGATTATTAAATAAAAAAAAAGAAGAAGATGTTTTCAGTATTAGTGGTAGGGCTATATTCAGCCAGTCTGCCCATTCAGGGCTGCAACCTTAAATGCTTTCCATATAGTCCAGGATCTCAAGGCAGAGGATATCCACAAAGAAAAAATAAATAATTAATGAATAATATCCATTTCAATCATGCATGACACCCTCAGAAATGATAAAATGATAATCTGACATGTTTGCTTCAAAATGGAAGCAGGCTTTGTTTTGGAGTCTCTGTATTCTGCACCACACTACTTGGCACCGAACACTATGCCTGGCATATGTGTGTGTTTTGCACACTGTGACAGAAACAAAGAGAGAGAGCACATGTACTGGACTGGTAATTATTGGCATCAAGTGCAAGCTCGATTGGACTGTAGATATTAGGAAGTCTTTTTTTTTATATAGCAAGCAGGTGAAAGTGAAAAAACGACTGCAGCAGCTGAGTGGAGCTGCTTCATCACAAAGCACACGTTACAAGCGAGGAGGGATCTTTATTCAGCTACCTGGGCCCAGTGGTTCTGAAATACTTGCACTACACCATTTAGTGTTTTTCCTCAAATTGGTGAATTATAACATAGGAGTTACTTTTCTTCTTCTGTCCCCACAAGTAAGTAAAGTTCCATTCATTTCTCCACTGTAGGTGAACCTGCAAAAGGCTCAGGATTTGACAAAAAATGAAAAAAAAATGAAAAAGGAAAAAAAAACATTTGCAGAGAAAGTTTCACTAGGCCCTAATTTGCTTCATCACTTTTATCAAAGTGATAAAATATTTTGCAAGCAAACTAGTTCTGAAATATTACACTCTCATAGCCACGACGATGCGTCAAAGCAAAAATACAATTATTTAAATTTGACCAAATTTACGACATATTTACACTTTCTCGCTCTGTTTCTGAGTTATGGTTTTCAATAATGAAGAAGGAGATTTTAAGAACTGTTATGATGTAAAAAAGAAGTTGGCCCACCCTTCTTCATGCTTGTCTTGTTGTTCTATTAGGGATTTCTTTAAATTACTGTGATACATTTAGCAGTTGATTTCTTGAGCTGAGGCCAAGAATATGCTCTGCATGTTACATGAAAATTTTACCAATGACAGCAAAATTTCCATCAGTCTGTTCATTGAGCCCAAAAAAACATTTGTGTTAAGTTTGAAAACACCTTATCAAGGTGTTCCAGATATAATAACGTCTCAAGAATGAAATAAATAGACCAAAACATAATACTGCTGGCTACAGCTTTTACTGGTAAAGAGTCATTAAAAACTGCTAATCATAAATGTGTTGAAACATTAGTCATCGGAACATCTAATGTTATTTGCAGCAGTTACACAAAAGGTGCCTGGTCTTTATTCTTGACTAAAACATCAAATTGACTAAACTCCCAAAGCTTCAAGGTCCAAGCAACACTCTCGAGTGGGACTTATATATACCAGATGATTAAATTAAACATAAGACTTCAAGCTGTGCAAGTCTTTGACCCTGTCAACAACACCGGTTTTATTGGTCCAACTTTACGGTAATCTCAAATAAGAAATCATTTAATTTCTCCAAAAATATGATATGGAGAAGTGTGGAGAAATTTAAGAAATGGGTTGTTCCCGGCATGTCTTGGAGGGTATTTAAACTGCATTCCTCTAGTCTTTTGGACCACTCAAAAGCTTTACCCTACTTGCTAGATTCACCCATCCACACACCCATTCATCCAGACTCCCTTAGTGGAAACAGATCTACAAAGAGATCCTTTTATACTTTGCCTAATCAGTAGTTTCACTATTACACCGATGAACACATCGGTTCAGTGGCTTGTCCAAGGACACTACGACACGTGGGACTGGATTTCTGACTTTCAGATGAACAGTCACAGTCTGCCCCAAATGTAATCAAGCTGCTGCTATTTTTTTTTTTTTTTATTATTTATTATTTTTTTATTATTTTTATATTTAAAAATCACATTTAAAAGAAGAAGAAAGGCAGCACGGTGGTTTATTGGTTAGCACTGTTGCCTTACAGCAAGAAGGTTCCTGGTTCAATTCCTGGACTGGTGGGTCTTTCTGTGTGGAATTTGCATTTTCTCCCCGTGCTTGCGTGGGTTCCCTCCGGGTACTCCGGCTTCCTCCCACAGTCCAAAAACGTGCAGGGTGGGTTAATTGATGATTCTACATTTTCCGTAGGTGTGCATGTGAGTGTGCATGTTTGTCTGTCTTTCTATGTGGCCCTGCGATGGACTGGCGACCTGTCCAGGGTGTTCCCCTGCCTTTCACCTACTATGCGTCGGGATAGTCGGATTAAACGGGTATAGATAATGGATGGACATTTAAAAGAAGATTAATGAACCTTAATGTGAGGAAGGTATCTTTCAGGGTTTCAAACATGTATGTTCAGCAGGAATTCATCCTTGCTTCTTAAATAGTAAATACGATTACCAAAAAAGAAATCTGAAATGAACAGTATGGATATCTGCGAATTCTTGCCGTGACAAATGGCAAACACTTATTCCTGTTACCTTCCATGCAGCGTAATGGGAGCAGAAAACGCTCTCGTTTAAGGGGGCTATACAGATACATTTAAAGAAAAAACATGCAGAGTTAGATGTTAGAAAGATAGCAGAATTAATGGAGGCGTTCTTTTAATCTGTTTTTTTTTTTCTTTTTCTTTTTGGTCTGTTGACATGTGTCAACATGAAACAATGCTGTCCGTTTTGACACCTTAATTAGTTTGTGTTTGGGGTGAAGGTTTGTCTTAATGAAGCAGAATAGCCGCCAGCAGACTTTTATAGATGAAAGGATGTTGTTGACACAGGCTGCAAATGAGTGAGATATCCCAGTGAGAATGTTTCTATTACAAACCTCCTTGAGGATGCAAGACAGAGCCTCTGCTCGGTGTTAAACCCATGTAATTAGAAATGTTATATAAAGGTAATTTGAATGCTAATACGATATAAAACGTTAAGTAAAATATAATAGCAGGTATTGGGTGAGGAAGTGCATCAATAATATGGCAAATGTGTTTCTTAGGTAACTTGCTTACCATTTCCTCATAAATATTTATGCCGTCATGGTTTGGCTATTCAGTTTTGTACCCTTTTTAATCTCCACTCTGAGTAAAGCTTGCACATTTTTAATATTGGTTTGCTGAATGCATTGATTCTAAGTACCAGAATCCTGTTTCTTTGACATATAAAATATTCACTTTAATCTCCTTGTCAGGTGCCAGACATTAACCCTGTAAAATGAACTTTGTCATTATCAATTCCACAATGATTCCCATAACTGGAAACATACATAAAGTTTATGAATAAGAGATGGTGTCTGAATAAATATGAAAACTAACGGTGCTACAGGGAAGCTCTGCTTTGCTCATAAAACTTTGAAAATAATTGCAGGCCCCTGCAACGTTTTGCTGACGCAGATGCATTTTAGCACTATGCGGCACGCTAATAAAAGTTTGATCAGGCTATTCAGGAGGCAGAGTAAACAATTTTGTTCCAGAGTCTGTCTCAAGCTGACAGAACTGACACATGGTTTTACATTTTATACTGACAGACGCAACAACGCCATATTCATCTTTCCTGACGGCAGAAGCCATTCAAAGACTTTTTGATGCTCTGAGATGGAGTAGAAACATTTCCTTGTAGCCCTATTCTGTCACAACAAGAGCAGCTAAACAGCACTTTAAAGGCAAACTAAGCATATTTGACACGTCCCACTACCAGAAAGTATAGAGAGAGTAAAGAGGTCTTCATAAATGTTTGAAGCATATAACGCTGCCCCCCCCTCCCTTCCCCATAAGAATAAGGTGCAAGGAATTTTCAAACAGTACTGTATGATAAAACTGGAGACTCTTTTGCCAAGATTAATGTTCATGTTGCATCAGGCTATAAAGGAAATCTGGTCTTGGAGGAAAGAATGGGAAGATTACAAAGTTCTAACACCTTTACCACCCCATCCTTTTCTGGAATGTGTTGGAGCCCTAAATGCAAAAATGGAGGTATATTAATAAAAGAAATATAACAGACATTTATTTGATATAATATTTTGGGTTCATATTGTGCAATGAAACAAAAGTGACTACCCAACCGCCTCAGCTTTTTTTGTTTTGTGTAGTTTTAACCCCCTCTGTTTCGCTGCGTGTCACTGGTTTTGACCATCTAGCCCAGTTTGTGCCCTCAGTCGGAATATCGAGTGAACGTGTGAGAGAGTGAGAACGGAGGACTGAGTTGAACTGGAGTTTCTCATTCACAAATCAATACAGGATCAATATGTGCAGGTTGGAGCCCTCACTGGTGACTACAGAAAGGAGAAGCGCTGCTACCACATTGTTCTGATCTCTGAAGCTTAATTGGGCATTTATAGTTGAATTTTCAGAGAGCAGAGTGGGAAACTCGATTGTAACCGAGTATTTATGTGCTGGTTTTCCAGGCTGTGGGCTCTTCGTGTGGAGTTTGCATGGTCTCCCTGTGTTAGCGTGGGTATTCTCTAGGAACTCTGGTTTCCTCCCCCACACCACAGTCCAGAGAGATGCATGTTATGTTAAATGATGGTTACATATTACCTATCGGAGTAAGCAAGGGCAGGTGTGTCTTGTCCAGTGTCTACCCCTGCCTTTTGCCTAAAGACCACTGGGGCAGGTGGGCTCCACATCCCTGTTATCATAAGCAGCGGGAAGTAGATACAACGGATGGATGGATACTGTTTCTCTATTTGGTAAATTCCCTCCACATGTAAAAGAAACAATAATACAAGCAATAAATGTTTTACTAGATGTCTGATGAAACATATAAAAAGGATTTTTAACTCCATTAGTTACATCAACAATATTATGTCTCCATACAAATATATATGGAAAACCAATCCTTTTATGTAACACAACATGGGTAACAAACAGGGACCAGGAGTTTGAAAATCACACCTTGCTGCCAACCAATTGACAGTTATTGTGCTTGAAGGTCTCCAATCAACTGAGAATGCAACGTGATAAACTGGGAGAAGCAGTGTACTTTCTGTGCGAAGTGATCTTGATGTGCTGTGTCAGGTTCACAAAGTAGGTGTCATGCTATCATAACCTGTGACACTTCAGCAAGTTGCATCAAATCATTTTATGGCCAGACTCGTGAAAAGACTTGTAATAAATCAAAAGGACTGGCAGACAGTAACTTTTGGGCAAGCTGTCGTCACTCTGCCCCAATGTTAGACTTGATTTAGTGCTGCAGACCCAGCAGCTAAAAGTAGGACCTAATGCTGCACACTCGAGGGGTTATGTGTGCGACTGCATCACATCACGCGACGCTGAAGCTAGTTAATTAGAACTAATTCATAAATGAAAGGGAATTACCATAATAGAAGGAGATTACTGTCATAAATAAAGTACAATTTAATGTTCCAGGAAATGCAGCTATATTTCCTCTGTCAGTTCAGTGAGTACAACTCATTTATGCTATATGTGGAGCTGAGATGGTAGAAGCGCTTTTAAAAATTGGGGAAAACCTTTGCATGATCCAGGATCATGATACATCATTTTTTTCGTCTGTTGCAGCACATTTCAGAAATAATGACAGAATTATTGTTGGCATTTTAAACTGTTTTAAAAATTAGGACAATAAGTCTTAATGGTAAACATTTATCAAAATAAATCCAGAATGACGCAGGTGTGGACTTATTCGTCCAGGTCATGGTAGCTAAAGTCCTCAGGACTGAGTTCAAATTAATAAAGTCTTCTATCCAGAAGTCATCAGTTCAAACTGGTGTAACAGGATAAACAGTGAAACGTCTTAAGGAACAAAAAAAAAAAAAAGAAGTCCAGTTACCTAGTTTCTTGAGAGCCTTACAAATCTGCTATAAGACAAAGTTTATATATGTATATATATATATATATATATATATATATATATATATATATATATATATATATATATATATATAGAGAGAGAGAGAGAGAGAGAGAGAGAGAGAGAGAGAGAGAGAGTTTGGTTATGGTCTTGGGTTTTTTAACTTTCCTTCATCCTTTTATTCAGTTCTCATGTTTGGTTATGTCTTGTTTTCCTGCACTCCTTTTCTGTTGTTTCTTGTTTTTATGTTAGTTTTCTTTACTTCCCATTTTAGTTTAAAAGTCTTTTTCCCTACATTAAATCTCTGGGTTGACTTCCTTTGTTCTGCATTGACAAATTAGTTCATTTTTTGGGGGGGAATTTGCAATTGATGGAAAGTCAAATCTTGGCAGTGGCTCAGGTAAAGCAGTGGAACATCATCATTTACAATCATCATTTCCAGTAAGTGCACTTTCATGCTACGAAATAACTTATTTGCACAGTGGACATGTACGAACACTGAGTACAATGTGCTTACTGTTCTTATAGTGTTCTTGTAGTGCACTGTGTTTGCGTGTACTCACAAGAGCATGTCATTTGGAACATAATCACCATCCTGTCGTCTTGGCGTCCGCTGCCAGTCCATCTGGCTCATTACATGAGGTACTTCCCTGTTGTGCACCTTTGCTATGATTTATTGTTTTGCTGTCTATCCCTGTAGATTTCGGTTTTTGAATATTCTACCATAGCAACACCTACGGTTTCAAATAATGGACTTATGGCCACCCTTTATAGACCATGTCATGAATACTTGGGATTGAAAAATGTCAAACCATGAGTGTTACTGGAGAATAATATATACCTCGTTTATTGCATCTATGTCTAGAGAGGTTACCAAATATGGCTATATGGCCAGTTTGGGTCTTTAACTTATCCACTCAAAACTATATTAGTCAATCTTGGATCATTTATTCAGCAACTGTGACATCAATAAGTATGCTCATGGATACTACAGACAAAATAGGCAATCCAAAGATTGAGCTACTGGGAATGTACCAACTTTTATGGAGCTGAAGATTCACCTCAACGTTATGAGGTGAAAGCTTTTCAGTTTTTCCCTCAGTTGCAAAATTTGAGAACGGTACTGTAATTGGTAGTCCATCTAAAATGTACCCATCCTCTCCTATAGTCAGTTCAATCATATTCTGGGTTGTGGTGGGGCTGGAGCCTATCATAGCTGTCATCAGGCAGAAGGCAGGGTACACAGGACAAGAGTGGAGTGGAAGATTGTGAGTGGAAGACTTTTCATCAGTTCTATTAACATTATAAAGCACATTTGAAGTCCTTTAGCTTACAGACCACAATCAGGATAAAAGATGTCCAGCCATCCTGCTAATATGCCACATTTACAGCAAAGGTACAAGTTCATGCTTTGCCCTAATAAAACATGGATCCATTACAATATCTCTGTCTACACTGACTGAGATGACAGAGTGAGCAATCATAGGGGGGAAGGCTCCTCCAGACGTCAGCAGACAGCCTCCTCTCAACGGTTGTCTATCTATGGAGCCATCAGTGAACACTCAGTGCATGGAGAGAGTGCTAATGAGATGGGACAATCCACACTTGAGGCAAGCTTCTGATTGACATCAATCTCCTAATATCCAGAGGGCTTTATTTCCTTATTATTACAGAGAGCCACTAGAAAAGCAAATCAATAAGCAGCTTCCGCTGGGGTGAGATACAAGGCCTTTAGATCGCACTACATGACTCCTTCCAGGCCTCTCGCTGGAGGTTTGCAGTCATGCATTCAGATCCGCAAGGTGAAAATTTCCTGTTAGTCATTTCACTAGCTTTTCACGCGCCATGTGCAGATTCTCAGCACGTTTCCATAAGGTGATCAGGAAAGACCAAAAGAAATAATGGGGTGAAACTGATAAATGACTCCATTAGTCAACTTAATGAATTGATCATTTAATTTTGCTTGTGGGTGTGACAGGTGCATAAGAGTGGAAATTAATACATGTACTTAAAAAAAAAAGAAAGCTATGGCAGGAAGGAAATTAAGAAAAATTCAATTAAGTGAGCACTGTGTTGTATCTTTCAGAATTAAAATAAAAGTTACATTTTCACTTCACACAAAGCAACATCATCTGTAACAACGCAGTACGTTTAATTTATGTTCTTCAGTTTTCTTTTCCCATTTTACTGCCTGCCTGGCTTTCAAGTGGCAGAGACAACTGTTTAGAAGAGCCGAGCTCTTATCCTCCATCTGCCCTTTGACTTCATTGAGCGGAACCATAACTTTTCCCTTTCATTTATCACGGCCTGCCTCTGTTCTGGTTCATTGAATGTCCTCCTTCAGACAGGCTTTCGACAAACGGTGCCTGAACGGTGCTCATAAGACCTGACCTTTAAACTGGAGCAGAACAAAAGCAGAACTACCCAGCACCTCCATTTGCATGAAATAAGCGTTGAAGTACTTAAGCTGCGGGTGGTAAACAGGACAACCTTTAACAAATCTCAACTCTATAATGAAGGGTTGAGTGTTTTTTAATTGGGAATATATTTTCAAATTTCATAAGTAATTTCAGTGATGTAAACCTCAGTTATTCTTATTCATACTTCATTTTTTAAAATCTTTTTAAATTGAAGTTTTCTTTGTTTTTATTCATGATATGTAGTATAAATATGTATTTTAGTCTCACACGCTTCTCTGCTGCTTCTCCAGGACTACCGCCTGCCAATAAAAATATGGGAATAAATTATGTAATTGGCGATTCTAACGAGGTGCCAAGCAAAATAGAATCACTAAAGCGCAACGTGATACAGGCATTAATCAAAATAACCTTGTAAAAATAAAAACCAATACACATTTAGTGCCAATTAAAGACCAAAAAGTTAGATGCGGACTACTAAATATATGATCTTTAAGCTCCAACTCTATATTAGTAAACGATGTAATTACACCGACTCGGAGTGATATAACGTGGCTACAAGAGGAAGAGTGTGCTAGTTTAAATGAATCAACGCCACCAGGTTACTTTAATTATCATATTCCCCGAACCACGGGTCAAGGCAAAATAGTAGTGGCAATCTACAACTCTAGTCTTCAAATAAAATCTAAACTAAGTGCAATTATATTACTTTCGAAAGCCTCACACTTCGTCTAAAACTGCCGCGCTGGAAATTACAGAAGCCAGTTTTGTTAGTGGTAGTTTACCGGCTTCCTGCTGGCGCTTATCTAGAGTTTCTGTCTGAGTTCTCAGATTTCTTATCTGGTTTATTGATCAATACAGATAAAGTCATCATAGTGGGCGACTTTAACATTCATATGGATGTTGACAACGATAGTCTTAAGTTGGCTCTTAATTCTCTTCTAGAATCTATGGGGATTTTACAAAAAGTAAACAAACCAACACATTGCTTCAGTAGTGAAGACTTTATGAGCTTCTTTAGCAGTAAAATTGTCCCTGAACTGATCTTAGTCATCAAACGAGCTAAATCATCTGCATATCTTTTAGACCCTATCCCAACTCGACTTATAAAAAAAATGTTCTTTTTCTTATTGGTACAACAATACCAGACCACATTAAACTATCCCTAAACTTAGGATATATGCCACAGGTTTTTAAAGTTGGTTAAGATAAAGCAGTAATCAAGTCTTTACTCAAAAAACCCTCTCTTGACCCAGATCTTTTAGCTAATTATAGACCCATTTCCAATTTTACATTCATCTCTAAAATTCTGGAAAAGGTAGTTGCAAGCCAGGTATGTGACCATTTGTATAGAAATTATTTTGTATTATTATTGTATAAAAACAATTTGGAGTTTTTCAGTCAGGGTTCAGAATGCATCATAGCACAGAAACAGCACTGGTTCGAGTCATGAATGACCTTCTTATGGCCTCAGATAATGGATAAGTGTCCATACTGGTTCTGCTAGACCTCAGTGCTGCTTTTTATACTATAGATCACAGCATTTTACTGCAGACGTTAGAGTATGTTAGGATTAAAGGGGCCGCTTTAAGATGGTTTAAATCATATCTATCTGATAGATTCCAGTTTGTTCATGTTCATGAGGTTTCTTCAGTACAGACAAGGGTCTGCTATGGTGTCCCGCAGGGTTCAGTGCTAGGGCCAATCTTGTTCAACTTATACATGCAGCCCTTGGGAAGTATTATCCAGAACCACGGCGAAGCCAGATGAAACAGAATCATTAGCCAAACTTCAGGCATGTCTTAATGACTTCAAAGACCAGATGTCCACTATTTTTTTTGTTTCTAAATTCTGATAAAACAGAGGTAATTGTTTGTGGTCCCAAACGCCTTAGGAAATGATTGGACAGTGTCTCTGTTGGATACCTATTGACATCCTGACCTGCAGTCCCACCCTCTGACCACCTCAGTGTCTGCTGTCTACACCTGTTTATATAGTTGTCTCTGTAGCAACTAACCATGTATCAGTCGTATGGACATAAAACTCTTAGTTCTGCTGCTGACGGATAATTATACTTGTCTATCTTGTCTTTTGTACATTTAACAGTCTGTCTGTGTCTTTCATCTCTGTTCTTCATTGTCTCTTTCTGATCTCCCTTTTCCTGCTCTACCCAGCTGGTCTTCAGCAGGAGGGTCCCCCCTTATGATCCAGGTCCTGCTGAAGGTTTCTTCCCGCTTAAAGGGAAGTTGTTCTTGCCACTGTTGGGCTTAAAGTTTTTCTCCCACTAGAGGAGTTTTTACCTGTCGTTGTTTATGTAATAATTGCCCGGGGGTCATGTTCTGGGTCTCTGGAAAGCGCCTAGAGACAACTTGTGTTGTAATAGACGCTATATAAATAAAATTGAACTAAATTGAAATGTACAAGTGTCCAGCTGTAAAATTGTATCATCCTCCGTAATCATGACAGGATCTGTCATAAGCAGAAGGCGAATCCTTGTTCTATTTCAATTTACCAATGCTCTGCATCCTAGAAAATACTGGGAGGAATGTCTCTTTTCACACTTCATTTCCTTCCATTAAAGTAATTCATCTTTTCATTTTCTTCCCATTTACTCCATGGCGGAGTCAATTACTGTGAGAAGAGAGCTGTGGGTGAAATAAGACCAACAAATTTAAACAACTTTTAAATTTGTCATGGATTACTATACAGTACTCAGAGAAATTTGTTAAATACATCTTTAACAGTTTTTGTGAAGTAATGGGAGTTCTTGATTAATATAGAAACTTTTGATTGTTATTTTTCCGTCATTAGTCTTTGGCCTATCATTTTCAAATCAGTTCTAGGTTCTTAATAAGTATGTAAAGGCAGGAAAATGTCACACCTACATGCTATATTGTCAAGAGTGCTCCTTGAGAGGGCAGGCTGTACATCTGGCTCTTCCTCTGACAGCTTAGACGTTAGTGTTGAATTTAAAAGCTACTTGATTGATGTTGCACTCTCCGCCCATCGTCAAATGGTTTCCTAGATCCATAACAAATCCATCAGCTAGAGGAGAAACGCTCACACACACACACACACACACACAAAAAGAAAAACTATATGTTGGCAATTTCCAACCCAATCTGTGAACGTGCAATGAAGTGACATGCCAATGTTGGTCATTACACTTGTCAATACTGGGGATCTCATGGGGATGCTCTTGTTATGACGCTGAATTAGACACAGGCCAGACACAAAAACAAGAATGACTCATTTTAGCCTTAAGCGCTCCCTGTTTTTGTCTTTTTCTTTTTTTCCCACCTTCTTTTTTTATCAGACGACAGGCACCATCTAAAAACTGAAGTGCCAACAAGATAGCTCTCTTGCTTTTGGCAACAAAAACAATGCTTTTGTGCTCAAGTTAATAATGCTAGGATTGTCAGTGTTTGTGCAACCGTGACAGCATTGGACCTCAGAGGGCATTTTTAAAGTCAAGGGTAGTTTTGCTTGGGATCGTTTTGTCTACACTTTTATATAATTCGGCTTTTATTTCAGCAGCAATTACTTACCACAGCACCTAAATTGTAAGCTTCTGTTTTATTAAGAATATTTGAAGAAAAAGTCAACATTAAACACGTCTATCCTCTTTAAAAATAAACTCACAGAACTGTTTTCTATTCATAAAGCAGTTATTAAAATAATAAATCTGTCACTTTTTTATTTATATAGGAATCATGTCATTTATTGCAGGCCAATATATCCATTCAAAAGTTCCTTGTACCTTATTTCCCACCTGTCCAGCTGTTCCATACATCTACCCGTACAGAGTTTTACACTCAATGTCACTTCTTTGATCTATAAAGCTTCGTGTACTCACACAGACACACATACAGTGTTTTACAATCCTAGGACTGTACACTGACACACACACACACACTCCAAACCCAGTTTTATTGCTGCTATCACAGTCTCCCTGTATATCAGACCCACGGCCCTTCACACAGTAGAAAATAGTGTAACTTACTGCTCAACAGGAGTAACAACCCATTATTGTCACAGAAAGCCTTTACAATAATCATGCTGAGTCATCTTTCAGGATGATATTACAAACGGCAGTTTATTGTACTTTTCTCTTGAAATCAGCCTGTCCGTTTGGTGTGATATCTCAAACTGTGGTCTGATTGTTCTTAACTCCTTCATCACGCCAGTGTTCATGCACATGCTGCCAAAAAGAGCCTGTTAGTCATAACTTAAATTAAATCTGTCACCATTCACTTCTGATGTGGCTTCAGGGCTGCGTGACATGGGGCAAAGCCGTACAATATTTGTTTTAAGTAAACTCTGCCTCCTTGTTAAAAGCTGATCTTGGAACGTTCGTGAGTGAGACTGAATCTATTCATAAAACTGAAGAATGACGGCATGATCATCTTTAAATGCTGACCTTCGGGGTTTATTTTGTTTTTTTTTTTTCTAACTGGACTTATTGAAAGCAAAAAAAGAAAATATTTTAAGACCAAAGTCCCAGCTTTTCCACTTCCAAACTCAGGGCAATGTGAGCACTTTCAACACTCTCTGCCAAAGCAAGCAAGCAGAATAAAGTGTAATTGGTCATAGGGCTTATGGGAAAAAGGGAAAAATTCAAAGTATATAAGTATGTTTGAAATGTTTTTGACACATGACGGTTAACTCTTCTTTTTTTAAGCAAAGACAACCACTCAGATAAAAATCCCCTACAATTAAGTGATCATTCTGGGTGAGGGATGTTATTATCCTCTTTCTAAACATGACAGACACATTGGAAAACTGCTCTGACTGCAGAGACAAAAGAGGAAGCTGGGCAGTATTTCTTTGGCTGACTGACAACAGGATTATTTCTTACTTTCACTATGCTCAGTGTTCTTCACAGTAGTTTTAAATAAATCGTTTCATACTTTTATTATATTATTCTTTTCTGCCAAAGTACTGTTAGGGTATTAGATGGTTGTAAACCAAGCAGTATCAATTAACACATAATCAAATTTCAAATTTACAAAGTGGTCTTACAACAATCACAACATGAAATGCAGAAACATGCCAAGGAAAATGATTAGTTTGTGAAACTGCAATAAATAAGACTTCTACTAGAAACATGTCAATGCACTGGCTGCATGTAATGTTGAAATTGGTTTTATGGGTTTTGGCAGAGGCTTGGCTGAGAGCAGCGGCAGGTGAGGGCCTGTGAGTACACAAGTCTCAAAATATAAACACTATGAGCCAAAACACAAGCTGCCTATTGGGAGGTGAGGGGAAACAATATTAACACTGACAGTGATGGATGATGCTGCTGCTGAGGAGGGCTGATAGATACAGGCCCCTTTACAACTGAAGCACGTTGCTATAGACTAGAAGGTGCATTTCAGTTGCTTTTCACATACACCACTACATAGATGGACTTTTATTTTAACAGATGGGTTTCTTCTGTCTGTTTCTTCTCTTTTTCTTTTGCTTCATCAATCTTTTATTGCAAACTAAATGTTAGAAACGGGTCTTTATACTGTGCAGCACCAGTTGCACAATGTTTTAAAGACAAAGCGAATGTGTTATTACAGCCTTGTCAATGTTTTGTATTAGGAAACTGATGATTCATTAGTGTTTACAAATATGATAAAATTAGTCTTAAAGCTGGAAAGAAACAATAATTGCAATCGGTTGTCAGCACAGATGAAAGGATTGAAATCTCCTAACCTATTCCACTAATATATAGAATCATAATGTAATATGTAAATAAGATCACTCTAAAGCAGATATGATTTAACCCTGCTGATTGTAGCAATGCAGCCTTATGATTAATTACCTAATTACCGTATTGCATGACAACCTAATAAATTTCAAACTGAGTATCAAATAAAAAAAGAATGATGATTTAGGTAAGTTTCAATGTGACTTCATTGTTGATGTGGGATGGGCCAGTCCAGGAAACTGCTTTAAGTTTAATGCCAACTGATTGCTTAAAAAGAAAAAGAGAGACAGAGAGAAAATATATTTTGGGCAAAAATGCATTGTTGATGTCGGAAGTAAGCAGAGAATGGTCCGACTGGTTAGAAACAATAGAAAGGCGAAAATAACTCACATGTTTTTACGATATTAAGAATTTGTTACGATACAAGAATGTAGAAGAAAATTCCGAACCCACAACCATCAAACCTTAAAGAAGATGGGGTACAGCAACAGTCAACCACATATGACGCCACTTCTGTCCAAAAACAGTACACTGAGACAAACCTGGTCATCAAAATTTCATTATAGCACATTGGAAAAATGTTGCCTGATCAGATAAGACTAGTTTATTGTTGTGACATTTGGTTTATATGGTCGAAATTTGACAATCAACAATAAATCACGAGTGAATCCTACCTTGTATGTGCAGTTCAGGCTGGTCGTAGAGATATAATTGTGTTTTAATGCAGGTCATTTCACATGGACTCCTGCTGAGACATCAGATCTTTTATCCTAGATACATTCTTAAGGGGAGAGTAGGCTATTATTTTTTAAATCAGTGGAACTCTGCATGAAACAGAAGATTATTAAAGCACTTTCTTCTGGTGCGTTCTGCCATCTGTGATTTATCTACTGGAGTCAACTTTTGCGAGAAGGTGTACCCAAGACTAAAGCACATTGCAAGTTAAAGTTTTGACAGGTGTGTTTATTGGAGCAGTCACCTGTTTTTATAGAGCTCACCATCTTTTCTTTTCTCCATAATGCCATTTCGGGAGTTCAAAATACCAGAAAAAATTAAGTCCATTTATTGGTCACTCAAACAAAGAAGAACAGTTAAAGGTCAGCCGTCTTTTTCACCGAAAACAATATGTCATATTGTTTACTTCTAGTGCACTAGAGCAAATATTGACGTCGGTCCCCCCACCACAACAAATGCATTTTGTAATTGGAGTTTAAGGCAATTTCTTCTTCAAATTCTCCCGTCATATAAAGTAGTGCAGATGGAATTTTGTCACATAGCAAAAGGTTAAAGTGAGATATGGTCCAAGAATGAGATAAGTCCAAAACATGAAAGTCCCACTGATAGTAATAAGAGATAATGGTCAATCTGATAAGCTGTGAGGCAGAGGTACAGTGAAAAACACACAGAGGAAAAGGTCACAAAGAATTATGTCTGCTTTAGAGTCTCAGCATGTTTTGTCATGTTGTTGCAAAATAAAGTAATTTTTTTGTTATTACAAATAATGAATCACTGTATATGAAGCGCATTTTCTTTCTTTCTTTCTTTCTTTCTTTCTTTCTTTCTTTCTTTCTTTCTTTCTTTCTATCTTTCTTTCTTTCTTTCTTCAGTATAGGTGTTGGAGATGGATGTTGATAAGCTCTCAAAACAGGATGAAAACCAGTATTGAAGTGCAAAACATTAGGACAAAAAGGGGCAACAGAAGACAGCA
This sequence comes from Xenentodon cancila, assembly GCA_014839995.1. Lineage (NCBI taxonomy): Eukaryota > Metazoa > Chordata > Actinopteri > Beloniformes > Belonidae > Xenentodon > Xenentodon cancila. The sequence goes on along the minus strand of CM026213.1, from coordinate 19,893,596 downwards.
GTTTTCCACAGCTGTGACCTTGTTTAAATTCTGAACAACTCTTTTTATATCTCCCCATTAGCAGGGGTGGTGACAATACAGGTCTCAGCGAACCTTCAGATGAATGGACTCAGCAGGAGCAAAAATGGAACCTGAAACCCTCTCTGAAACACCACTCACTTCCAACATGCCTTTCTTATGTAAGACCAGCACCGTCATACCGCTCAAAGTGAAAGGCTGTTACACTCAGTGAATTTGCATGCAAAAAACAAATATTTAGAATGTTTGGAATTTTTAGATCCACAGTACACTAGTGACACATACCTAACAACTAATTTTATCATTAAAGTAATTCAAGACTGAAATCTTAATAAACCAAATAGCATTTCACTTCCACTACCCCTTACTTTAACCAGAAGGTTTCCCCTAAAAGGCTGCCTTCATGTATGCACTCAGTGATACAAATGTTAATGGCCTTTTTTTTTTACCCTCACACAAAAAGGAAAAAAAATGTTAATGGCCTTTCAAAGTAAAAGTACAGTAACAGCATCCCGTATAAACTGAAGTACAATGTTAGTTCGTGTGTATATATATGTGTGTGTAAATGTGTGTGTGTGTTGGTGTGTGTGTGTGTGTGTGTGTGTGGTAGGTGGTTGATAATAGCCATTGCATTGCCAAGTGGTCTGGTGTCAACTCAAACTTGTTGGATGGGAATCTGACCATGTCGAGCTTCTAGACCCTATTTAAGAATTAAATTCTCCTCTGAAAAAAAAAAATTACAGCCAAATAGATAGGATAAATACTAATCATATCACTTATCAATTTTAAAACTATGTCTCGCATGCTCATTCACTGGACTCTCTACAACATGTAGAGGTTAGACATTTTTTGTTTTCATTTGTGTTTTATCTTGAAATCTTTGAATTGGTTTGCTTTACTTCCTTTTTTAATAGCTTTCCTTCTCTGTCCTTCTGTATTTCCGTTAGTTTTGCTTCCTGTCTTCACACCTGGGTTCTGTTTGACAAACCTGTTATTACTTCCTTCCTTCAGTATTTGTAGCCCAGGATTCTTGTGTTCAAATCAAGCATCAAGGTCTCTGCTTTCCTTTTTGCTTGTTTTCTTATTGTATTTGGTCTTTGATACCTGCCGCTACTTTTTTTTTTCTTTGCGTGTGTGTACTTGTGTGCAGGATCGTCGAGTCTTTTTGCTTTTACATCAGCCTGTGAACATTTACAGACACGTAACGATCTCCAGCAGCTGTTGTGTATCAGATTAAATTCAGAACATATACAATATGAAGCTTTTGTATATTTAAAGATTATTAGAAGGGAAACTGCTAATGTTACAACTTCTGTTTAAAAAATATGTAGGTGCCTTATTTATCAGTTTATAATCATTTAACCCAGGTAGGGAAAAAAATTGGCCCAAACTTGTAGTTTTGACCCATGTTTGACCCATGAACGTGGCTGCCCAAACTTGGCCACCAATTAACCAGACGTGGCCCAGTTCTTCATTTTCTTTGGTCCTGTGGGCCACGTTTGGTACAACCAACATTTCCTGTATCCCCTGTCAAACTAGCGAATGTCATGTGGCTCATTCATCAAATGCCACAAACAAAGTTTGGCCGGGCTGAGGCACATCTGGCTCACACGGCACTCGTGACATAACGAACCCCAATGTGACGATGAATGTGTCCAATGTGGGAACAGTCTTTTGTATTCAAACAAGCACCCACAAGACAGTCATTGGGGTATGACTCTCTGATTTTAATGAACACAAATTACAACTTCTTCTAGTGTCTTTTAATTACCTCTCGGTGATTGGTGAACTCAAATATGTCTGACAGACTCCAAATAATTAACTCTGCCTCCTTCAGCAAGATACATATTATGAAGTCCGACAAAATGTTCATACTTTGATTTGGACAGCAAGTGTGTAAAATATAAAGTTAAAACCAAAAAGCCATTATTTTAAACTTTATATTTGAATTGATTATTCAGGTGCACAACAACAAAGAAAAAAAAACGACCTACATCATAACGTTGGGAAATTTTAAACATTGCTACTACTTTGTTGGAAACACAGACTCAGCGTAGTTCCTGAACTTTTTCATATCTTTTTTTTTTTTTTTTTGTGCTTTATAGCTTCACTAAAATTGGATTTCAGGCCTGGCTACCCTAAGAGGATCCACAAACACATGTGGTGTTAGAGCAAATCTGTGTGGACGAGCACTCACTAAAAAAATAAAGTAAAGCAGTGAAAATTAAATGTTTAGCTTCAATGGACATAAGGGCCAGGAAATAATTTTTAGCGCCCAGTCATTCATTCTTGTCACATATCCCTTAATATACATTTTTAATGGATTGTCTGTTTCTGTTTCAACAAGAATAATGCTTTCATTAGAGGCTGTTTCATTATCACCCTGTCTCATGCAGCTGAACAGCTGCGTGGGTGCCATTAAATTATTTCATCATTAATCCAGAACTATTAATTATACTTCTCCACAAGCAAAAAGGCTTACCAGTCAAGTCAAACTTGGGTTCAGCACAAGTGTGTGACATGGCCATCTGACTCCATGTTTCTGCAGTGTCACAGGGTTGGAGCCACTAACGGCGACGATGGGCACCTTCACAGGACTTATCTATTATGCAGACTTCCCTTGAGCCTTCACATGCAGTTAACAAGCCTTTTCAAGACCAGAAAGATTCTGTTGAATTAACTTTTTCTATGCAATTCATTATGCCTTACTTAAATAACTTAAAAAACATTATGTAAAATGTATTATGTATGATTTTAGTTTAATTGTGTCTACGTTTAGTTGCTAAAACTCCACCAATGCCAGTTCTGATGAAAACAGTAACACCCCTCCATAAACAAATCACACTGTTCATGTAACAAAAAACATTATCTGCAGAATGAAAACCATTTTTAAGATCCCTGAAGATTTGGGCTCTCGGCTAATTGGCATTGATGGAACAATAAGGGTAATAAAGGTCCCTGAGTTGAGTTTGATGTTACAAGTGTATTGATCTGTGGGGTCAACAGCAACATCTTCAGCATCATCAATAGAAGAGCAGATGTTGTATGATTTTATCCTATATTGTTTTCAGTATTATATTATATTATATTATATTATATTATATTATATTATATTATATTATATTATATTATATTATATTATATTATATTATATTATATTATATTATATTATATTATATTATATTATATTATCCATCCATCCATTATCTGTACCCGCTTTATCCGTTTCCGGGTCACGGGGGTCTGTCGGAGCCTATCCCGACGCATATCAGGCGAAAGGCAGGGGTACACCCTGGACAGGTCGCCAGTCTATCCAGGGCCACATACAAACAACCAATCACACTCACATTCACACCTAGGGAGAATTTAGGAGGATCAATTAACCTACTCTGCATGTTTTTGGACTGTGGGAGGAAGCCGGAGTACCCGGAGGAAACCCACGCAAGCACGGGAAGAACATGCAAACTCCACACAGAAAGACCCACCGGGCCGGGAATTGAACCGGGAACCTTCTTGCTGTGAGGCAACAGTGCTAACCACTAAGCCACCGTGCTGCCCATATTATATTATATTATATTATATTATATTATATTATATTATATTATATTATATTATATTATATTATATTATATTATATTATATTATATTATATTATATTATATTATATTATATTATATTATATTATATTATATTATATTATAAATGATGCTATATTGTGTAAAATTGCAAATTAATTAATGAATAATGTATTTTTAGAAGCCAATGTACAATAAAGGGTACACAAAAAAATAAGTTGCTCTAAAAGAATTATGAGTTTAGATTTTAAACATGTTGATGCAATAAGCCTTTACATGTATATTTAAAGTAAAATTTAAGTCAATGCAAGTCAACTTAACTATATCTAATTATATAATAACGATTATGAAACTAGGCTTCATGGAAAACAAAACAAAGCCTTCAATGTGGAGATGCATATAATAGATCACATTTCACATATAATCAAATAAGATAATAAAGTCTGCATTAAAGGGGGTCAAAGACGAAGAACATCATCAATTATCATATAATAAGATAATCTAATTTGATATTCTTATCTCCAAAAAGGAGTCAAGAAACAAAAAAGACAAAAGTATCAAAGTAGTTTATTTCTAGAAGCAAATGAGCTGATTTCACGTTTGCCATCTTTGGAGAGGTTGAACTCCACCAATCCACAGACAAAGGAAAGGTAATAGTAACGAGATCCACCCAACCCACAGTCTGGAAGGTCACACTGGAATCAAGGATGAGGAGCTAAAGGCCTGTCTCACACTCGTTAGTGTTAATGACATTATAAGAACTCAACACAATTACGCTGTCTTTGAGAAAGCCTCTGTTTGTGACATGGAGCTAAGACCTGTGACGTCCACATTTAGGGTTGTCTATACCATAATATTTATTTATGCTGAAGGGGGGGCCAAAGTGGTGAGATATAAAGATACCAAACAAGAGGTAAGGTCTTAGGAGGTTAAACCTTAAAGTCTAACGCTCTCTTGGTGTTTAAACTATTAGACCAATGGACCTGGAATATTGCCCTTAAAACAACCAAGACAAGGCTGCATTATTCTATCCAATTTGACAGTTAGCACTGTGAGGTTGCTTTTCTTTTTCATACCAACAAAGCAGAGCTTAAAGAACAAAGGATCTGCAGAGCTATTTTGGTTGCTGGTTCAGGTTGAGAGCAATTTAACGAAAAAGAGAACATGATGAGGGCACGGAGAAGACTGAACAGGTGATTATTTTATAACATATTCTCAAATTGCTTTGCCATCACTGCAGCATCTCAGCTGTCACCAAGCAGCCGCAATCTTTAAACTGATAGTGGGGCTTTGCACAATTTACATATAATGCACAACAGCAGTAAATTATTGCATCAATCAAGCTACAATAAATGTTTGCTAAACAGTTGTGGTAGAAAAAAATTATTACTTTAAAAAAAAAAAACTGGATTCACTGTTTCCCTTGCAAAATAAATTATAGCAAATTTAAGTTCTGTGCAAAAAGAAACTGCAAGTTGGTGAACTGCTGAAACTTGTATTAAGCATCCGCGCTCTCTGTCTTCACCCACAGGTAAACTCTGTCTTTCACCTTGACACTGCTACATACCAGAATTAGCCCTTTCTGCCCCAAGGGTAATTGTGGGGCCAAACACCCTTGTCCTTAGCCCGGAGTGAGCCCCGATGAAGCTCTGCTGAAGACTGAAGTGACAGTGGAGATACTGGAGCTATAATTTAATTGTGCTTGCTGAATAACACCTGTGTAAGGAAGGACAACGCTTCTCTTCTATAACAGCAACATCACTGCCCAGCTATATCCAGTTATACCACCACTATATATATACCCTCTCTCTCTCTCTCTCTCTCTCTCTATATATATATATATATATATATATATATATATATATATATATATATATATATATATATATATATATATATATATATATATATATATATATAGCAAGAGATGGTGAGTAACAAAGGAAGACACGCACCCTAAGCATACTAATTATCCAACCAGAGAACAGTAAAAAGTAAACTTTATAGAATGTGAAAGTGCAAGTTCTGAACAAAATCCAGTAGAAACATTGTGCAGAATCTAACGCAAGGAGTGCATAGAAGAAAGTACATCAACTGCTCCGAAAGTTGTATTAAAATTTTCCAGTCACACCACCAGCTGAAAAAAAAGAGCTTTCGATACTTAATGCTGTGTAATACTGGTGTGTATAATATGCAGTATAATAATTTTAGTCTTCTGCATTTAACTTTGTTCTATCTCTATCTGAAATGCAAATGCTGTATCTTGTTTTGTTTTCATTGGTGGATTAACTGACTAAAGTCCTTAGTTAGGTCAGGCCAGTTAATTTAAACTGACTTCTGTGCTCTACAGAAATGGAACATTTTTATAATTATGATTAATATTAGAAAGTACATAATGAAAAGAGCCAACATCTTTCAGTACATAAATGACCTCTTCAAATTAAAAAAAAAGGAGAGTGAGAGAGAGATGAAAAAAAAAACTCTTCCATCAGAAGTAGCAGTCTCAGTAAACTGAATGTTTTTTAGAAAACATACTTAAAGGACTGTTTGCTGAGTCACGGCCCTGTACATCAATTATCCTGGTTTATCTACATTTTCAGTCATGTGACACCACAGTCGCATCAAGCACGCAGCTGAACAGGCCTTCTGATGTAACGTATGACTATTTGCATTCGAGGCATATAACTGGTCCCATCTGAGCTGAAGGAACCTGCAGATGTTGGTAACATGATTGGCAGCTTGAAGGAAATCTCTCACTTGCTATTGTCATGGGTTTTTTTTTGTTTTTTTTTTTCGTTTTTTGGTTGCTGATCTCTGAACTCTCTAGACAATATAGTGCATCTCTTCAAGCTCTTTTGAGACAGCAGGTGGTCACCACACACATGCCAGCACCAACTCTTGTGCTATCACACATGCTAGAGACATACATCAAAGCTGATACAGTACTACATCTGCAGCTGTTTACTCCGCCGCTACGCAGCGAGATGGGAGATTAACAGCTCTTGATTTTAGCGTTCTCTTTAGCATAAACACACACAGTCTTCTTTCATCTCCTGCAATATGATTGTGTGTGGTATTATTGTTAAGATGTGACATCCAACTTTTAAGCTGTAAAATGCAATGTAGCAAACACAGAAAAGGTGTTTTGTTTTTGCAAATAAATATTGTTTTTGTTATGTACCCTCTTTCTGTCAGCTGGGGGCTCTTTCATGAATTGCTTTTGGTTTGTGTAGCTCTTTTTTCAGGCCATGAATCTGTCCACTGGGAGCAGAGATGGTGAACCCTTTCTCAGCTTCGCTCTTTTTGTTAGCTGCTAAACTTATTTTGATGTTTCACTATTGTTTGCATCCTTCCATTTTTCAACGCTAAACTGCCGTCCCTAGTGACTGGAGAGAAAGAAGGCAAGTGGACTTTTCTGTCTTTATTTTTTTGGCTGAGTGAGGAAATAAACCTCCAAACAGTTTGTAAATACTCTAGCGTGCAGTCTATGGCGTCGAACCGCGGACCGGCCAGGAACAGTCATCCAGCACCAGCGGAGCTCAGTCAGCTTGTAGCTGGCTGGCTGTGGGGCTTGTCCACCTGGAAGGGTCCTGGACTGTCTGGGGGCAGGAGCAGCTCGACCAGAGGACCTTGCTGTCGCCAGCCAGCAGCCCTCCAGTTAGCCCTCCAGTTAGCCCTGGTTAGCTTCGTTTGAGACCGCTTGTTCTTTTTTCAACTCGTTTCGGGTTTAATTTCAGTAGCAACATCTGAAATGAGGATTGATGGACAGGTTTGGCCAGAAGTACAGATAACTAGGCTGTGGTAACTCAGGTGAGGTAGGTGTGATTCAGCTAGCTGGCAAGCTTCAGTCAGCCTGTTTGTCCATTTTTGGATTAACCGGGGTTCAGCCGATCTCAGCTTCTGTGAGCATGGGTTCAAACAAAGCCCTGATACTGGGCTTCAAACCGGCCCGTCAGAATCCTGTGGGTGACATCACAGAGGGTTTGTCCAGTTTGTTTGTTCCTATACAGTCTATGGTGTGACACTTGTCATTTGATTGTTCTCCAGGACAGATGTCCTTGAACTTCATTCAAAGGAAGAGCAGTTGTTTCACTTTAAAGCAACAGAGAAATTCCAGCAAAAAATTGTTAGCTGTGAAGTAATAACCTCGTATAGTCTATTTAATGTTAAAAACCTTTATTTAATGTTTAAAAAAATGTGTGGTCCAACTGCACAGAGAAGCTCTTAAACTTTCAACTTGGTAGTCAAAAGGTGAAATAAATGTTATTGTTTACATTATTACTGATGAAATAGCTCACCTTCTAAGTTCCATCACATATCAGCAGTTTGAAAACAAAACAGTCAAGTCACTGATTCAGTAAAGTATAAAAATATACTAAGATGATACGTGGAATAGTTTCTGTGGTGACATGACCTAACAGGTCTGGGATTTCCCCGGGAGCTGTTAATTCAACATCCACTTCTGGTCATAAAAGTTGATTTTCCTGAAATCACTGCAGCACAAAGTATCTAATAATTAGATTAATAATGGTATTATGATTACATAAGGCAAATAAACACCAGCGTATAAATACATGACTTTTAAGATGATAATTTAATTATTTATCCACTCATTTGATGAAGTTTATTCACTAGTCATCCAATACTTTCAGTTTGGTTTGGTTTGGTTTCTGCCTGATGATATTTAAATGCTGTTTCAGCATGATTTAATCTGGGACATGGTCAGGAAAAGTATCTACTTTGAAGTTCTGAGCATCATTTTTCAAAAAGCAGGTAACAAGTTCACTATAAGTGTCCACGGTGACCCAGCCAGGTTAAAGGAAAGCCACCCTGGGCTCACTGCAAATCCTGGTTTTATCTTCATAAACCTCTCTAACCCGCTTGTCTCGCTTTGTAGAATACCCCACATGTAGATGGGATTTACTTGTGAAAAAGAAATAAACATTTAAAAGCTGTTTCGAAGTCAGGCAGCATTTCCCACTTCCATGTCCACATAACAAAGAAAACTCAACCACACTATCAGCGCTTATCATTTCCTCTGGCAAGTTTCACATACATGACCCAAAAACTTCTCTCTTATCTGATTTTCAAAGTGATGTGGACTGACAGTAGAAATATCATGAATAAAGCAGGGTGAATAATTCAGTATATTTTTAAAAGGACTAAAGTCCAGGGGAAAGCGACAACTCATCAGCAGTATAGATGAAGAAGGCGAATGAATAAGAGATGGAGGGGGTTGAACCAGTAGTTTTCTGTAACTCTTTGCCAACCATATCCCTGAGTATCATTTTTAATGTTTATGGCTTTCACCCTCTATATCTTAAACTATTTCTGTAGTTAAAACCTATTTCAGAAAGGTCATGGGGAGTGAGGTGAAGAAATATTTAATTGTGACTAACGCTGGCTGCTATATGCCTTTGGCCACTATATGACTCACTTTAGCTGCCGTCAAAGTGAACTCAGACCAAGTGTGTCCAACACGGCAGCCATGCACAGGGCTGAAGGGGAGTAACACGGACTAGACGGGGGGGAAGGGCACAGAGTGTAACTACGGGAGCACCAGGAGGCAGCTTCTGCTATGATTTGACAGTTTATGGTCAGTGCATTTATCACAAATGTCAGCCTTCATCACTGCTGAGCTCCACCACAAAGCCCACATGTGGGAAATACATGGTAAAGGTCTGGATGAAAGAATCAGTGAGGGGGAAGGTGCTTGATATGGAAAGAGAAACTGATGATATTTTGATGGTGATATAGAGAAAAAAATAATCTAACGGCTGTCTGAGTAATATTTCTAACAGAAAGCCATAATTATAAGACTATCGATAATGTATTTTGTACAGGAGCAAGAATTTTGCATTCGAGGCAAAATTTTAAGTTGCAATCGCATAATGTACATGTGCGCTTGGTAGCTCAGAAAAACAAATATGACCTATAGATAATGAGTAACTGACAGATGATATTACTTGCCATGTTACAAAATGCACCCACCAGCAAGCCTCCAGCAAGTCAGCCAATTACAGAACACTGAAGCCAAATCGCTTTTAGTATGAGCCTCTCATTTTGATTCTCGATCTTTGTCGATCTGAAACAATAACAGACTTTTTTGGAATTATTTTGGGTGCAGAGCTAATCCAGATGCACCACAGATTAATGTGACATGGTGGGAAATTACCATAATATGGCCCCTTTAAATCAAATGATACGCACAGTAGAACCGAGGTTCCTACTTTCATACTTAATTCTTCTACCCCATCCAACTTCTGCCAAATTCTGGGTATTTATATCTCTAACAAGTTCATAACAAATGTGAGTAGAATCACAACTTACGAGTAAAGCATTTTCTTTATTTTTGTCCTCAGCAATTTACAGTCTAAAAGGGAAATTATTTAGTGTCTGTATATATATCCAATATTCAGACTCATTTTCTTTGTCTTGCTACTAAGAAATGAAAGAGGAAATGAAAAGATTAGATGGGGAATATCTTAGCAGACATGCATCTACTGTTCTGAATTATCTCTGGCAAGGAAGAAGGCATGGGAATGTATGAGGTGCTAATTAAAAGTGGAGTCATATAAAGAGTCTGGATTATGAAAGAGCTATCACGCTGATGATCAAAAACCCTTAAAATGTTTTAATTAGCAGTTATAACACTCATTACTTTTTTTTCAGGTATGAAACAATTTGGTCTCCTGCTTCATTCTTCAGTGTGATTTTACTTTATGTATAAATTCAGAAATGTATTCAAGGTCTCTTCAACACTCCAAGCACTCATCCCACCTTATTTCAGCAAAATAAAAGGCATGCTATTTTCAGGGGCTATATCACTTACTGCGTGTATGTGATATGGAAAACTGCAAAGGTTGGAATTCATTATACTGAAACATTTTAAAGATATGCTCAGAAAATATTCAATATTCTTCAAGTGGATATGAAAGAACCAAATAAACTTACTTTTATCAGTACCTCATGTGCAAATACCGACAAGAAATTGGGAATTGTAAATGTGGACAGCTTCCACAGTAGCACAAGGTTAACAAAATGAAGCCACAATGAAAACACTGACCTAGTCTGATCCCTTGGCATCTCTGTCAGAAAAGGAATGCCAGTATTACTGAAAAAGCAAAAGCATCTTGACTGTGAAATGTTTGACTTGCTGGGACTTCTATTAAGACACCTCAAATGGCCTGAATAATGTTTTGTAGAAATAACAGTCGCAGACAAATAACTACCAATCGGAAGAATTTTAAATCACAGCATTGCCTTTAGTTATTTGCTTGGTCTGCAGATAGGAAACATGTATAAATTGTCCTACTGAATTTGTTAATATAAATTCAGTGAAAACTGGTAGCTGCTTTGGGTTTGTTCTTTTTGTCTTAAAAATAGCCTTGGGTCTTAATAGCACCAGCAGCCCCTGATTTAAATATTTAAATAATCTAACAGTCACTGTTCAGGGCTTGTTACAGCATCAGTTGTCATCAGTGCAAAGTCAGCCAGACAGCCTCTCTAAGCTCAAGCTACCTGTCTGCAGTGTCCCGCGGGGAGGTGTACAAGCAAACATTCTGACACATCCGAGTGTCAGTGCTGCGAGCTCTGCCAACCACAAGGTTAAAAGGACAGCAATCTACGTGCATGGCTGTCCACGGAGAGGTAAGGCAATTCTGATCTTAACCGAGACTGAAAAGGCTCTTTTTTTTTCTTTGATATATGTTTTTCTTTTTTTTTATTTATGTATCTTTATTCTGTAGCCATCACTGTTTTATTGCTTTACTTGTAATTAAAATGAAAGTGAAACTAAATTGTGAATGTCAGCCAACCCCGATCCAGCAGGCATCAAAGTTCCCCACATTTTAATATTCTGGAGACAAAACACAAACATTTTCACACCCCTTTGCCCCTAAGGCTGTTATTTGGTGATTCAACAACATCAACAGCGAAAAAGATAAGAAAGGAAATGAAAAATGAGCATGCAAATAAGTACAACAAAGATCTGTAAGTATTTAGATAAAAACTAATTAAATTATCAAAAGGTCAAGCATAGCCCTGCATTACTTAAAAGCTGCAGTAGTCTTTGCAAAGGTTGGGCCATATGTTATGAATTGCATTTTACTTTAAAGCTGCATATCTAGTTTCTCAGTCCAACTTTATAGAATAAATTAGGTGCAAAATGAAAGATGTTTCATTGGTAGATTTGTGCATTTTATTACAGAATGCCAACATCTCTGTTGGATCTGTTCTGCATTTGTTTGAGGTGAATATCACCTCAGTATGCTACTCAGATTATTGCCTTTGCTAACGTAAAGTAGCTTGTATTCATGAACATAACATAAAGGTTTTATAACCTAAAATTAAACATGTGGTTTAAGAGTCAGGCTGTGGGTAAAAGTATAGGTGAAAAGCACATTAAAACAAAATCAATAAATAAAGTATACAATGTATTAGGATTCATAATTATAAGTTTCCATAGCCATCCGTTGATACCTTTTTCATCTGCTTATCCAGGACCAGGTCGCTGGGGCAGCAGTCTGAGCAGAGATGCCTAGACCTCCCTCAACCCAGACACTTCCTCCAGCTCTTCCCTTGGGGGATTTGTAGACGTTACACCCAGGTACACCAACTCCATAACTTTGGACACTGCACCAATCCATCTGTAAATCTCACGCTCCATCTTTCCCTCACTCTTGAACAAGACCCTAAGATACTTAAACTCCTTGAGTCAGAACCTCTCTGCCTACCCAAAGAGGGCACGCTACCCTTTTCCGGTTGAGAACCATGATCTTGGCTTTGGAGATGCTGATTTTTATCTAAGCCACTTCACACTCGGTTGCAAACCGCTCCAGCACATGCTGAAGGTCCTGGCCCAATGAAACAGGACAACATCATCTGCAAAAAGCAGAGATGAAATCCTGTTGTTCCCAAACTGGACCCCCCTCCAGCCCCTCACTACAACAAGAAATCCTGTCCATAAAAATAACAGAAACGTTGAAAAATGGCAGCCCTGTCGGAGTCCAACATGCACTGGAAACCCGTCTGACTTAATGTCGGCAATGCAAACAAAGTTCCTGCTCTGGTTATATAGAGACTGAACGGCCCTTAGCAAAGGGCCCTGGACCCATACTCACGGAGCATACCCCACAGAATACCACAAGGGATACAGTTGAATGCCTACTCCAGATTCACAAACGCACATGTGGACTGGTTGGCCATATTCCAATAAACCCACAAGCACTCTGTGGAGGGTAAAGAGCTGGTCCAGTGTTCCACAACCAGGATATAAACCGCATTATTCCTCCTGAATCCAATTTTTGACTATCAGCCGAATTCTCCTCTCCAGTACCCAGAACTGTCCCTGACCTCCATGCAATATTGCACAGGCACAGCTCCTCCCAGACCCTAGTTTTCACCTCCAGGACTGCCCGAGGTGTGGCTTGCTTGGCCTGCCAGTACCCGCAAACTGCTTTAGGAGTCCCAAAGGCCAGCATGGCCCGATAGGACTCCTTCTTCAGCCTGACAGCATCCCTTGCTTCTGGTGTTCACCACGATAAGCAGCAGAGACCTTGTGTCCACAACTTTGAGCTGCTGCATTTACAATAGGGACAGAGAACTTGGTCCACTCTGACTCAATGTCCCCAGCCTCCCTCGGAATCTGGGAGAAGTTCTTTCGGAGGTGGGAGTTGAAGACCTCCCTGGCCGAGGACTCGGCCAGATATTCTCAAGAGACCCTCACAATACGTTAGGGTCTGTCCAGCTTCCACCTCTGCCAGCGTATCCAACTTACCCCCAGGTGGTGATCAGTTGACAGCTCAGCGCCTCTCTTTACCCGGCTGTCCACGACAGACAATCGAAGATCAGATGAAACAACAACAAAGTCGATCATCGACCTCCAGCCTAGGGTGTCCTAGAGCCATGTTTAGTGATGGACACACCTATTTCCTCGAACATAGTAGTTGTAATCTTCTTGGATTTTTCTAATTAAATTGCAACCACTGTGTGAATAAGTAAAGAGCATCTTAGAATTGTTGAGTCTGTTAGGAGTGAAGGTTAAGAGGAGTTTGCACTTTGACTTGACCAGAACATCAATAATTTGTGAAATTTGAGATTTTGAAATGTAACAATGCAAGGAATCTAAGAATTTAAGAAAGAATCTGGAGAAGGGACTGGTGCCAGCACTGCATTAAAAAAAAAACAAAAAAAAACAACTTTAGTGGAAATCTCTTTCTGGGTTTAAAAATCCCTCTGCAGACTACAGTCAATAAACACAACTCATCACCTGCTCCTTACAACCACAAACAATAAGGCAAATAAATAAATTATGATGGACTGAGGTGTATATGGAAAACTCCTGAGAATCAAGATGTGGTATTTTTGTTTTTTTTTGTTTGTTTGTGTGTTTGTGTTTTTTAACATACTTGCCACTTCCTCTGAAGCACCGAGGGACCATCCACTCTAGTATCAGAACGCAGATCAAAAGCAAGCATCCATGACAGTACAGAGATGGATTTGTCTACTCAACACAGATAACTAGAATATCTGTGAATGTTGTATAATGTTAAAAAATAAAGACGCATATGTTAGACATCTGTTCTAAGGAAAGATTTGATTATTTAAGCAAGAGTAGTTACAGAAAATGTGCTTTTTTTATCACATTTTACACAAATTACAGAATGTAATGTAGACATGTAGTCAGAGCTGCTTCCAAAGAGGACTGATCAAGGATGTAGCACAGGAGATAAATAGACCACGTTTAAGAAACAAAGACAATAGTGCTGAAGTGTTAAGCATGTATAATCTGAGATAAAGTAGAAAATAAAGTAAGAATTGAAAACAGCATGCTCATCAAGACTACAACTGTTGTCTTCATTTTGGAAGAAAAAAAAAAACCTCAAAGATGTCTTTAAAAGAATGGTTTATGATGTTAAATGGTTAGAAAGAAATCTTTAATAAAAACATTAACATTTCTAATTTTTAACATTTGAGATGTTGTTGTATTATTTTCAGATAGTTTTAACATATTCAATTTAATAGATTGTTAATCCCCAAAGGGAAACAAAATTGTTACAGTGGAAAATAAAATAAAAATCAGGTGTGAAACTGTTCAATTGTAGGCATGGTTGAAACCTCCAGAATTCATCTTGAATGCGTTTGGGCATTGTGTTTGTTGCCTGGCAACAACCATGCCGATGATGTCTCATGCAGCACTGGCAGGTAATACAAGTGAATTCTCAGTAGACAGCAAGGATAGCTTTATTCGACAGTTTAACATCTAGGGTGTGAAGATGCTCCATCACGGTCATCTATCCAACATTACAGCATTTGTTGTTACCAAGCACTGCAAGTAGTTCTCAGCACTTGTGTTGGTCTGTCTGATGTCTTTTGTACATCTGTATTGTCTAAATCCATGTAAAGAGATGCTGGAGTCCATGTCCATGTCTGTTTCCTTTCAGTGATACAAGCTCATCCATCCCAGGGATCTCAAACTCCACATGATGATTGAGATGAAAATTGTCAAAACCTCTTCTTTTCCACGCTCCATTTTTCTCCAGCTTTAGATCAATGATCTCTGTTCTTCAATCCATCTGCATTTGAAGTATTTTTCTGATTTTTTTCAAACTCACTCAAACCTTTTTTCTTAACGTTAAAAAAAAAAATCAATAAGTAACTAAGAGTAAAAAAACTGACCTTTGTCTGTTGAAACTATGACTTTTAAACCACTTTTCTGATTTTCCTGATTCTGATTTCTAACTGATTTGGATGCTGTTCCATCTCATGGATTTTTGGCCCTTTTTAACATTTGTTATGATGAGTCACCATCAAAATGTAAGTTGTTTACATGTGTAAGCAACTTTTTAAGTTCAATCTAGAAACATTAAAAAAAAAAAAAATACTAATGACGACAATAAGACTTTGAATGCAGACAAGTTAAAAAGCACTAAGGAGGAAGTTTAAAACAATTTCTCCAATCTATCATCTAGGGGAGTATGGGATCTCTGGGAAGTAAAATAGATGGACTCATAGAGTTATGTATCTCATTTTTAAGACATGATTGCAATAGTATCCTCCAGATTTCAGTGCCTCCCTACGTGGATTTTGGACTTGAAACAGATCAGAAGACGTGTGGCAATAGATGTGACAGATGTGAAATCCTAGACACGTTACTGTGAAGGAGCACTTCTGCATCCCAGATGTTGAACTGCTGGCTGTAAGTTTCCATCCTGTCTACTAAAAGAACTCCCTGTTGTTAACTCCTGATCCTTTATGTGACATCGACAGCAGTGATGTTGTTTGTACCAAGTTTGTCTCTCTGCTACACTTCCTACTCTCCAACAGTTTGTGGACTAAAGCTTATTTAAATTTTTTCATATTTTTCTAATGTGCACTTCAACAACATAACTTCCCTTTGGCGATTAATAAAATATTAAATTCTAATTAATTCAATTCTAAAGTTCCACTAGTTTGTAGATTGGATTGCAGGTTTCATTATGAAAAATGTTGTTTTATATGCTCTACTTTTGCTGGTATCGGAGTGTGCTTTTTTTTAAGGATTTTAACACTTTTATGTAGCACTCCTTTAAACAGCTTTCTTGTCACAACACTACATAGGTACTTCAGTTGATGCTCTCCACCATCCCATATCTATCCATGCTAGCGTAATTAGCACTGATGGCTGAGATGGAGAGATGTGCTTCACAGTGCTGGAGCAATAATTAGCTCCCTTCTTGCAAGAAGAAATCATCCAAGGACAAGAAGCTCTCAAATCTAATATAAAACACATTCATTCAGAACTATTTCTGTAGCATTTTAGATTCATGTTTTTTTAATAGCAATAGGTAATTGTTCAGTATCTGCGGGGTCACAGCAGTTCAGTTACTATCAAATACTTTGTTATTCAGCATTTATAAAACAGGGGAGCCAGATTGTCACCAGTTAAAGACAGCAGCAGCCATGACCTGCCGACTCTCCTGTAAAGTGCTCCGGTTATCAGCAGAAAATTTATGTCAGCATGTGTAGCACAATGTCTACATTTACAGATAAAGCCATCTATCTCTTCCTGTCTGACGGCTGAGGACAGAGAGACTCTAGGTCACGTTGCTGTTATAGTTGAGAGATAACTGATGAAGCGATGACCCTGCCGTGTTTCAGAGACTGGTGCAGACAAAGTTTTATGGTTCAGAAAAGGTCAGTGAAGCCATAAACAAAATCGGGTTCAGACTGTGCTGACAGGGCTTTTGATTAAAACTCCAGATTTTTGCTCATAGCTCTGTGGAGAACTTATAAATAAGACACAGACCAGTCTACCAGTCACACTATCAGCATTACTCAGAGACAAAGGGTAGTTCGATAAGGATATAAAGCAAATAAACTGCTGACATTTGAGTCAACAAGTGGTAATAAACAGGACAGGAATAAATGAAACTGACAAGGAATTAGGGTGCCAGTTCATCTAAGTCCAAAACACACACACAGGTTTCAGTCTTCAAAGATTTTAGACTGTAAAAACTCATTTCTGAGAACATTAAAAATGACTTGCTTAAAAAAAAAAATTACAAGACTACTGTAGACTAGTTTTAAAAACACTTGTCAAGAACATTTTCTGACCTCATGGGCAGAGCTATTTCTGCTTAAAATAAGACAAATTTGACTAGATTTAGGAACATTAGTCTTATTTCTAGAGGGACTGTATTTGTACAAAAAGCAGGCTGAGATGAGATGGCAGCATTGTCTTCTAACAGATTCAGATATGGAACTGATTTCTTTACAGTTCTTGTGTTTCTTGTGCTCCCTCCTCATTTGTCCCTCTCAGGACATGAGGGGGGAAAAGAGAAAAAAAACATATTGCTAACAAAACAGTCACTTGAGAAATGAATGTACATCAAACAGGTATGAAAGAGACTTTTATTTTTCAGACTTCTTGTGTTATTCGTCCTAACGTTTCTGGCATGAAATGGTTTATGGTTTTAATGTGGCTAAATCCAGTGGAAGACTGCACTTGTTTGGCATCTGGTTGACCTTGTCGAGGTTCCACAAAACAATTTACGATGTGTTTATCATTCATCCATTCCCACAAACACTCACACTGTACTCCTCATACTGTATATTGTACACCATATTTACTCTCTGTAAGTATATACCACGTTGTTTCTACAATTATACCCTGATCAGCATACGGGGGGGTGAATGCAGGGGTGGCTGGGTTGGTCATCAGACCATCAACCTTCCCGTTATGGACGACAACCTACTCCATCTGCCTTCCTCCATCGCAGTGAAGTCCAAGTGGAAGTCATCAGGTTTGTAGCTGAGATGTTTGTCAGATGCTGGAAACTGAGTTTGTACTGACTTTGCAAATTGCTGATGCTGCAACGAGACGTACCACTGCAATTTCTTTTAGTTGTGACTGAAAACAATTAGGAATGAGCTGAAGAGTCATAAAATGTATGTTTACTGAGCAAGACAGCCAGGATGCCGTAATAGTGGTCGTATCTTTGGCAATAGAACATTTCCGAACAAAAAGATGGTTCATTTAAAAAAGTAAAGTAACAGTAAAGAAAAGAAAGAAACCTGACACGAATAAACAAAATACTCTATATCCAACATATCTATGTCAAATCAAACAATCAACATTATAAGTCATAACCATGAAGAACCAGATTTAAAATCCTGCAAAACTGATATACGAACGGGATTTTAAATAAGATCAGAGTTGATCTTCTGAGCTCTGTCATTCCTTTGACTGTGAACATGCACAAACATTTTGCTCTTTTCTGTAGATTAACCAAGAATACAACCTTTGTGCTGCTCAGGATCTATTCTACACAGGCGTGTTCCCTGAGGTGAGATTTAAAGCTGCTCAAGTAAATAGCAGTCATTCACGATCTTTATTTCTGGAAAAGGCCTTTTGTTCTTCTTGCTTATCATCCACTTAATGTGGAAAGAACGCTCTTATCAAGTCTGAAATGAAAGGTAACCGATTAAAACCACGGACAAAAGACAAAAGTAAGTAATACAAGCAGCGAGTGATGCTTGGTAGAGAAGGTGGCAGGAGAAACCCTGGCCATCTAGCAGAATTTTAATTACTGCAGGCAGCAGCACTTCTCACAGACTAATCTCCTCCATGATGGGATT
The DNA here is from genome assembly GCA_014839995.1 of Xenentodon cancila. NCBI lineage: Eukaryota > Metazoa > Chordata > Actinopteri > Beloniformes > Belonidae > Xenentodon > Xenentodon cancila. Next base: position 19,874,883 of record CM026213.1, on the reverse strand, counting down.
TATAGGCCTTCCTGATGCTGACGAAGTGATCGCTCAGGTAAAGATACGCTTTAAAATAAAGCACAAAAATGATCATGAATAATGTTTTCTGCACAGATCCATGCTGTTTCACGTCCATTTTCTTTACAGAAGAGTATGCCTCATATTCAGACAGTCACGTGTTTTAAAAAAACAAAAAAAACCAAATTACATTTGAAAAATGAGTCTTTACACAGACATATAATTATCAAGCAGTTTCAATTCAAACCAGAACAGGATTCTAACGTTACAACTAATAATTTTCTGGTTTGAATGTTACCACCGTTTTAAAGCTGATGTGAGTGGAAAGAAGTAATAACAGTGAATTCTACACCAGCTGTGATTTCTAAGGCCTGCAACCCCCCAGCAATCTCCTTCCCCTTCCTCTTTCCCCTTTCTGACATTTCTATTATTGAGTAAAACCAACTCAAGTATACTATGCTACAACTGCTGCACTATATCCGCTCTTCCTTAATCCTCCTGGCATTTCAGTAGCCTGCACTCCTTCCACATATATGCCAAACTGTTTAATATTCAATCCACTTTGCATGGGATTACCATGCTATGGGCTAGTGGGAAATTTCTGCAGGGGATGGCCTAATCAGCGTTTATGATGCTTGGCAATTTTTCTCTTATTTCTCTTTGGCTATTTGGCTATGAGTTGATTGTGCTTGTTGAGTGTGAACAGGGATTGATGAGAGGTCTAAGCCTGCAGAGAGAGTTACTAATGAACAAATAAATCAAACATCTCTCTGAGATCGAGTCAGTGTCTCGGATCGCAAAGTCACACCATATCAGACTTGCTGTAGAAGACGATCAAGGGTGCTAATTGAATTGCAGTGAATGAACAGGCGCAGCGTGATATGCTCCGCCCCTGAACAACCTTAGTTATCACCTCAGTGGATATTTTTTTTTCTTTATTTCGCAGCCTGAAGTCAATTTCACAGACTGCAATCTCCATATGTTTATCTACAGAAATCTAATTTGTGTTATTAGTACCAGTGCTTTGGCCGCATGCTCAAGCGCTCATGCACACACCCTGTAAGATACACACATACGCCAAAACATCTTGCGTATATGTGGTGCAAAATATATTCATCCTGACTGCTTTCAGTAGATCAGAGACAGACAGGTGCTGGATAAAATTCGCAGGTGACTTTGATCCTATTAATAGCAAAAAGGTTATTGTGGCTTGTTGAACAATCATGTAGATGTGTTCAATTGAACGGTTACTTCCACAGCTAAGAACAAAAAAAATGCTTTTTCAAGAAAAGCTGTCAGGCTGCAGTAGAGCTCTCAAGATACAATTGATTTCTTATGTAAACCATTCCATATGTCCATATTTTTATGATTTCCTCTTAAATTTCAAACGTTACGACTAGTTGTTTGTCCACAGGGACTCTTGCCGACAGCCTCGCAGATGGGTAGGATGAGGTTCAATGCTGGATAAAATCAGGATATCTTCTTGTGTGATCAAAACATAACCCAGGGCCCCTCTGCTTGTCTGTCTATGAATAGAAACAAAATGCCAGCTCACAAATCATCTGAACTAAATGCGGTGATAGGAATCCAACAAAACTGATTTCAAAGACTTCCACAGATAACCTTCTTACAATATCTACCTCTCCTGTACGCACAGCAAACCTCAGACATTCTAGTAATACAGATAAAATCTACTGCACATACAAAGCGGGGGGTTGCTTTTCTATGAAATTCCTCCAGTTTATTTCATGTACCAGCGCAAAGAATACTTTTTCACTAAGTACCTTTCACAATTTTCTAGAAAACGATGTTTCCAAAACCTTAGCTTATACCTCAATGGGTCATGCAAAAACACCTGGGAGTTTTATGTTTATTTCAACTCCCTCACATCCCAAAATAAACTAAAGAATTTTTTATTAAAAGAAACTGATTTTGTTCACCTGAATCTTTTTTTTTTTTTTTCAAAGTTTTTCAAAGATTGTGGAGTTTACTCACTCTCCTCATTATACCCAACAACATATGTTTTCTTGATGGAAACTCATTAGCTGCTACAGTGTTGAGGGACGTTCTGACATGGAAAGACTAATCTCGCAGTCGCGCAGACAAAGACTAGGTACTATGTACATTGGTCTGTGCAGAGCAGATAATGAAAAAACAGCCCCCTAATCCCAGATATTTAAAAGACCCCCTACACTCTCACTACTCTCCCCCAGACTCAAAGAGTAAAATAATCATTTTGCATCTGTTTGTGGTTGTATGGTGATTCCCATTGGTCATTTCGACTGTCTTTGCAACCAATTTCATTCTCATTATATTGCTGTATTATGTCTTTGCTCTTACTCCTCAACTCTTCATCTATTTGCATCTATTTCGATCAATTTGATAATTTTGTGTCAGAGCTGTTTCTTGCCATATGTGGGCTATTCCGATATATAGGGCCCCTGCAGCTACTCAGGCCCCCAATCTCAATATACAGCATTTGGAGAGAAAATTACTGTCTTCATTTATAGCAACTCTTTCATTGAAGGCTTCAATGAAAACATATAAATAGATTTGAGTCCTTCACCATGAAGCATCTTTATGCTTAAACATGATGCGTGACTTTGCGTTTCTGCATCAAATCGACCGCATAGGCCCGCTGTAGGAGGGGACTCCCTAGAAATGTAACTCCGTGCCAGACTGATGCTGACCACAGCGACGTGACTGGTCCACTTGGCAGCATTGTGTGTCCTTTGATGTTTTTCTGGCTACTACCTTTTTTGCAAGATAAATTTTAGAAGAAATAATCTAACATTTATCAGCTCCACTTCACATAAATCCTGGTCCATTTGCTTCATCATTACTGAAAAGAAAAGACTAAAAGAAAGAAAAGCAGAAACGTATTCAAGGGGTAAAGCTAAAGCATTTAATAATGATGTAGACTCACTTTTGGTGCTGAAGGATGAACCAGGTTTTGAACACCTCGGATCATTTTGCCAGGTCCACTTGAATTTGAATTTTAGTTTGTTTTCTTTCTAAAGTGTAATAAATTGTTAAATAAATCGTCAAGGATCTTAAGCCTTCATATGGTGCTCCATTAAATAATTGGAATTGAACATTTCAACCAGAAATAGTTACAGGATAATATTATAACCTTTTATTCAGAATTTTTATTCTATGCATCTCTGCTGAAGTCCGCAAATATGGACATTAAAGGATTAAAGGGTTTGAACTTTGACCACCAACCCCCAAACAGTTTCTTGAATTTAGTTCTAGAAATTATCCTCTTTTGTGATCGCTTTGCATCTGATTGTATCTTTTTGTGAGATTTTTCTTTTTAATAACATATTTTGCATCTCATTCACAAGATGAAAACTTGGCCAAATCAGTAATCTATATATGGCTTTATGCCTTCCTGCAGCAGTTTACTGCTCATACTTTGTATGTGGTTCAGAAAGCATCACAACAAGTCGAATGTGGAATTGAGAACCTGTGGGAGAGGGCTTTAGATGCGTCTCCAGCCAGTCTGTGATTATTGGGAAACTGCATGAGAGCTCAACACAACACCATGAAGAATGAGATTTGTTTTGTAGTGATGTCGACTCAGTAGAACAACACAAAATGTGGGAATGCCCACTGGCCTCGTTCCCCGGGCTTACATATGATAAGCTGCAACTATCTTGAGCTGCCAAGTTGGTGTGTAATACAGCCTCATCTGGCCGGGGGCAGTGAGCAGCGACATTTTCACCTCCTTCCCCCCACTCGCCAAGATGATCCTTCTTCCATCTTCTCTTTCCGAAGCCCCTGTAGCCCCTGAAGAGTACCGTCAGCATGCGGCAGTCAACTGAGGATGATTGAATTAACAAACACAAAATGGATTGTGCTTGCTGGACAGTTCAATGCATCATTGGCAGACTTTGAATCCAGGCAATGCGAGTGTGTCTGATACATGCTTTCACCAGTATATAGAGGTGCGGACAGACAGCCATCAGGGATAAATGCATTCTCAGTGCAAAAATCCAATAGTGCTGGGATGATTGTAAAAGATAACAATTCTTAACTCTGTCGTGGGTTTCTGAGAGGCTCTGAGGACCTTTTTTTTTTCTGTTACACAAGATCAAAGGCAGAGCTCATTGTTTTACATCAATTTATTAGCTTCTTGCAATGGACCATTGCTATCCAAACTCGTGCCTGGGTGTTACCAGGGAAGTCTGGGTTGTAGAAATTAATGAGGAACAATTTCCTGTGGCTCCAGCAGCCCTCAAGCATGAATTTTACAAAAAAGAAATCCCAAATGGCATATAATACTCATTTGCCTACAATTTTTGCCCAGGAGATGTGTGTGAATGTGGCTATATGTCAACATACTTGATAAAACATCCTGAGAATTCCTCAATAACAACAGTCGCCATTAGAGTGATGAATACGATGCTGGGATGCCGGGATGCCCTAAAGAGAGTTGCACTATGCTCAAAATATCATGAGTACAAATGAATGTCAAGACTGTTTACTTTCAAGGTAAATCATCCTTTTAGCTAAAAGGACATTTCTGTTTCCTGGTCGTGGTAAACCAATGAAGATGAAAATTCATTTCTTTCTCCGTGTTTGGTAAAAGACAGCGATTCCGAAGCTGCATGAGAGGGTTTTGTGAGAATATCTGAATTAAAAATCAACAATTAATGCAATCAAGTAAAAAGTGAAAGAGTAGACTCCATCTCCCCTGAATCTTCTTCCATGGACAGTGTAGCAATGAATTTCTCCTCTTAATTTAGTGCGGCTGTCTCCACAATGAGATGCGTGGTGTTGAATTCCACATTTGGAAAAACCCAGGAGGATGGGCATGCATTCAGCCTCAGGGATTGACTCATTGATTCCCTTCAGCCCTTGAAGCAGGCTTCGAGAGCCACTAGGCAGGTTTCAAGGGCTCTCATTACCGACACGTACATGTAAAGCTGTTCAGTGCTGCCTGAAGCTGTCTAGAAAAAAAAAAGAAAAAAAAACTAAATCGAGCACTGCGGTGAGGATGATGGATAGCCTTGTCCGAGATACAGATGGCTCCTGCAGGAGGGGGGTCTGGTTCCCCTTTGGGACCAGTCAGCTGAGCTGAGGACCACATGTTGACAGCCAGAACCTCTTCGCAGGGAACCATAAGGCACCGTAGAAACAGTTAAAACAGCTTGGAGACAATGCGCATCTCTGAGATGCTGCACTGGTACAACACAATCAATAAAACACACTCACATTTTTCTTTCAGGAAAATAAATTGGAGACAAATCATTCTGTGCTGTGCTATAAAATGATAGGTTTCATCAAAAAGGCTTTTAAAAGCTAAGTTACGTACTTTGTTAATGCGTTCAATATTGAACATAACATATTTAATAACAGACGTATTCCATTTTAAACTTCACATAGTCTATACATATGTGTAAATCATTGGTATCTGCTTTACAAAAGGAAAAAGAAGAACCGGTGTGTGATGAGTGACTGTCACATCCTCACAAATTAGTGAAGCCAAGTGAAGTAAATAAAACTTAGCAAGTCGAGGTCCTGCGGTGCTGCAAGAACGGAGAGGCCGTGCTGTACACCACTGACCGAGAGAGCAGGAAGGTTTAGTCTGATGAAGTGAACAAGCGTGGAACAGGGCTCCGGCGTTGCGCGCTTTTGTGTCGTGCCCTTTGAACAGGCCTTGCCCTCTTGATCCCGCAGTCCCCGGTTTTCCTGTTGGTACAGGTAGAGCTAATAGCACACTGTGACACAGACTCCACGCCGTCGGGCCTGAATAAAACATGGAGCAAGAAATGTAATCAAGGGAGGGCATCTGCGGCTCTCTCCGGCAGCTGGCACCAACACTCCAGCTATTCGCCACATGTGTCCTCATACTAATGACAAGCCTAAAAGGAGGCAGAGGGCAACTTCTTGTTATAATCAAAGTGTTTTTATTCATAACAGTGTCTATTAATTAGTTTGGAATAGTCGGTTCCATGTGCTCAGGAGAATTTAAATTGGCTGAAGAGGATTTGCCCTTCCTCTGTTGAGCCAATGATTTCTTGGCAAGTCTTTATAATCAGGGAGGGACAAAGAGGGGAGAGAAATGGACAAGGAGATAGAACGGCTCTGTGCGTGTGTGTGTCCTTCCCGTTCTCCGACTGTGAGTGACTCAGAGCCTATGAATCACTTGGAGCAGAAAAACTGAAACTGCCGTGTTTACCTTGACGCACTGAATTTAAGCTGGGTATGTATTTATTTAGGAGGTCCCTCAGGCTCGCTGTAGTCTCTGTTTTGAACTAGACTTGTGATATTATCTAAAATGTGGCTCAGAAATGCATTCAGTAATCTTCATAAGTAGTCAAAAGCTTAGGAGGAACTGACAGCTTAATTTGACAGAAAAGGACAAAAAAAAAAGACAAGTAAAATTAGTGTTTAGATGTAAAGATTTAGCTGAGTGGAAGAAAGAAAGATATCTAATGTAAAGGGATTTAGTCCATTAACTATATTATGCATTCTACAAATAACAAATGGGATTGTTTAATGGGCAACAACAGCTATGACTTGAGAGAAACCTAATTAGAAACCTTAAAGCCTCACAAGATTTTATGTTATCCTTTTAAATCCTGTGCCAGTGGCTCCCACATATTATGCCGCTGCAACAACTGGCATGACTTAGATAATTAAATGTCTTCTGTCATGGCTTAATCTCCATTATCTGTGTCTCACCTCCACAGAAAATAAGCTATTATTGTTCGTTTATGACTGCCATCATTAAAGCAGCCCTTTAACGTACGGCATGAGGCAGTGCAACGCGGAGAATAATCCACTTACATGCAAACTAAGAATCTGTAGCAGCATCCAGTTCAAAGCCACAGAGAAAAGAGCATCATAGCCACCTGTCTGTGCTACTGTTAACAAAAAGGCATGCAGTATTGACACTTGTCAAGACATAATCAGCGGTGATGTTTTAGTCACGGTGGAAGATGAAACAGGAGGCAAATTGCTTGCTAATTCTCATTTCACACTCCCAATGTGAAATCAGCCAGGCACGCAGAGCACCGGTTCCTACACATGCACAATGGTCTGGCTTGCTGCATAACACCAAATTATCTTTCCCCTGGCTTAATTATTCATTAGGCAAACATAATTAATTTAAGGAGCTTCTCTCACAGGAAGTGTTTCAAATAAAGGCCAGGACAGATTTCTGCTTAATCATTAACTGAACTCTGAACACAGCCATAAACCCGCAACGGTGTAAATACTATTGAATATATTTGTTAAATATAAAAATAAGAGGCGACTATTTGTTTCTTTTTTTTTTTTTTCCTGCTAAAAAATTGTCACCTTCTGCAAAGATGAGCGTTCTTACTATTAGCTACGCTGATGCAGCATGAACACTTAAACCGAAATCCTTATATTTTAATACCAGTTAGTGTAGTTTAACTGCCGCACAAATTCGGGCCATGCACATAATCATTATATAGTCGCACAGATGATTTAAAGAGTAGCTGCCACATTTTCAATTTCCCAACTTGCAAACACTATTTAGGTGACGCTGTGTTGTCTCACAGCCTTTGTGGGGCCATGATCCTTTTTGTGATGGATGGGACGCAAGACTGGGAGAGAAGGATTTTCTTTTGCAGTCCTTCTTAGTAAATCCATCTCCCACCCCACACACATTTACAAAGAAAGGGGGGGTGGGCATAATTACACACTCTGGGTACACAGGCTCATACGCACAAACTTTGCCCTCTACTCTCCTCCTTAATCTTCCCTTCCTCCGCTCAATCTTCCTGACTCTAACAGAAGCATCTCAGAGAAAGGGAAAAGGCTTTGATGTATCTTCTCTGTGATTCGGAGCCTTCAGATCAAGAGGCTGTTTGTCTTCAAACTCACCAAATCCTCAGATGGCCTGAGACAAAGAGCAAACATACTGAAGTGTCTTTCCATATCCATTTGCGTAATGGAAGTTCTGTCTGCATTGGTCATTATTTTTATTTTAACCCTACGTGCAACTTTGCAGACATTTATATACAATATAAATCAATATCCACTCAGGTATTTTTTAGCCTTGATGAAATCTTTTAACTGAATGTTTAAGCGTTGTACACGCTGAACTCATCTCATTTTAAGTTAAGTTTCTTCACGCGATTACTTGCTTCAAGCAAACAATCCACACACATATTACCATGGAAACAACAAGATCTTTTATCCCCGAGGATCCATTAAAACTCTTCTATTCAAGGGGTCTATTCATGAGTCAATGAAAAGAGTGAATACAACCCCTGTGTGCTTCCTCTGACAGTGTGTCTCTTGGTCAATAGTTTTATTTTCAGAGCCATATGAATTCTTGAAAAAAAAAAATACAAATCAGCAATGTCAAGATATGTGTTCGGTTTGTGAAGAGTATTGTATGAATCTTTGCAGCTTTTCTCAGTTATGAAGAATCTTTCTCAAAGCATGTGTGCATGAGCTTCAGTTGTAGGATAAATGACTATTGTGCATGCCGTTAATACACATCAAAACTGAATTCAAGTGTTTTCATGTGAAAGAAAAAGAATTGCAAACCGTTGAAATGTCTTTGACTTTGTTCCTTCAAATTTGTCCGCATATTTGCCTTCATAATCTGTTCAGCCAGACTGGATTGCACTGTGAAATGAAATGTGCACTCACAAATCCCATTGGCTTACAGGGTGACAAATCCAGCTGGCTCAAAACCTTTCTCTTATCTCTGCTTTCATTTACAGCCGAGTGCAATGAAAATGGACAAATCTGTAGCATACTTTGTTAGAGTTTCAAAGGTTAAGGTGCGGAGGCGGTTGAGGGGTGCAGACATGACCCCTACCGCCCTTTTCACAAACAGCAAAGAACACTGTGACAGAGTTCACATACAGACAATAAAAGGAAAGGCTGCAGAATAAACTGACTTCAAAATCACCACAGAAATTTAATCCAATTTCCTTGGCGGTAAAAGCTGTGAAAGAAATCGCACAGTGGTTTGGCAGTTGAAAAAAGCGAAAAGGATGTGCCATCCAAAGGCACGATCACAAATCCCCGATCACAGAAGCCGTCTGAATCGATAATCTGACAAACAAAGACAGATAGATTTAAATACAAATTTACTGCAGCAAATAACAGACATAGAAATTAACATGACCGTTGAAAAACAGGCATCGTCTACAAGCAATAGAGCCAAACATTTCATTTCTCACAGTAGGCTGCATGATTTTTTTTCGAGTCTCCATGCCATAAAACTTTTTTTTTCCCTTCTAACCCTTGTGTGGTGTTTTGGATGAAACTTGGTTAAATGTAAAATCTTGTTTTTAATAAAGTGATACATGAATATCACTGACATGGGTCTCAAACATTTGATGAAGCGTGCTTTATCTCATTTCAGTTCTCTCCATACTTATAAAATATTAAACACCCTATAGACTGACTTACAATACTAAAACTGCATTACTGGGAGCCGCTCTCCTCCCTCCAGTGTCTGTGTTACCTTTCATCACCTCAAATGTGCATCCACATGCAGAGCCAGAGCTCCTGGAGCGACGCCAGGGAGCGTCCCTCCAGCCTCCCGGCAGAAACAGCTTTGTCAAATTCAGTTAGCCGCCTCAGAGGGGAAACACCTCTCTCCACAGTAATACCCCAACTATTCACATCATGCCCCTGCCTCTGCTTCGGCAACCTCATCAATCCACACAGCAACAAAGGTAAACAGCCCCGCACCTTACACACAGAGGCCCGGGCTGCTTTGTTGACACAGTGTACGTGCAAAGCGCCTGCACAGAGGGGGAGCGACTCACAGGACAGCCTGAGCATCATTTACAGAAGGTAATTGCACTGGAACCAAGTGGTGCACTTTTGTGATGAGATTTTTTTTTTTTTTTTTCTATCTTTGCTAAAACCTCTTAGACCATCTCAATTTGTTTACTCGCCGAATGAAGCTGCTATGACAGCGACGTATGATAAGTTCAGCGAAAGCAAACGTGTCACCTTCAAGGCAGAGTGGTCACTGACATTGACAGCTCTGCTTATTGTGCACACCTAGGCATGAAATAACATGACACTTTTCTGCTTGGGATCACCTAACATGCTCTGAATGAAAACACAGATAAATACAAACATTTTTTCCAGGTTAGATTTTGAGTTATGTTGGATCTTCTCTGCTCTATTAGTTATTTTCAAGGCACTCTAGATAAAAACATTCAAGTGATGCATTCTACGCTGTCTGTGTAACAGAATGAAGACAATTACCCACTACTTTCTACTTTTCTATATTCTTCCAGCCAGTCTCTCTAACTGCTCGCTGGCTCGCACCCATCTCGTCAAATTGTTTATAACCTACCACCTCAGTCAAGCCAAAGCACAATTTTTGCCATGAAAAACATGTACAACAATAATCATCAAATATGTTGTGGTATATATATCAATTATATTTTGGTTTTAAGGTGTTTTTGATGGGGAAAAAAAAGGAAACCTTTTCCTTTTTCTCATGACAAAAGGAGAAACCTACTTCTATAATGCTGGGAGATAATAAAAGTGTGTGCTGGAGAGCCTACACGGTCCTTATTCCAGCAGCGCTCCCTGCACATTGGAAATTCAATGTGGCTCCTTTTCTCCTGATGAAAAACACAGGGTGCAGCAGAAGCTCTCATGCAAAGTATGGCGAGAGAAATGGAGAAAACGCATGATGTGCGAGAGCGGTTGGTGGCGACATGGACACTAGCTTAGAAAATCCTTTCTTTCATTTCAAATCTGATTGAAAGAAAGAAAGCACAGCATAGAGTTAGATCAGATAAATTTCCTTTTGTCTTCTTCTCCTTTTTCTCGTGTTTGCGCGTGTCCCTCAGACTGCCCCTTGCAGCTCGGGTTGTTTACAATATGCAGAATGATAAGAGGAATGGTTTTCTGGGAAGGACACCATGCTATTAATGCACCAAAAATAATCTAAACTGGGGTTTTTTTGTTTTTTTTATAGGGAGCATGGCATGGCACAATGGCTATTATTGCTATAGTGAAATGTTTATTCTCTCTCTCTCTCTCTCTCTCTGGATCCTACCAGACTATCCTACCGTCTACTGTCCTGGTGCCGCTCATTATAAGTTTGCCGTTGTGTGTTGATTTACAGTGTTTTCCTTCAGTGAGACCAAAAATAAACACGTTTACCTCAGTGTTTTAACCCTGCAGCATGATTGGCCATCATCTGTTAACACACTAGTATTTTTTAGTTCCCTCCTCTCATGTCTCTCCCACTGGTGTGGAAGAGATGCAGCGGCAGAGGAGTCGAGGCCAGAGGCATTCCACAGGCTGAGAGACCCTCGTTTCTAAGGCATCATTTTAATCAGACGTGTGTGTGTGTGTGCACAGCTGTACCTTCGGTCCATTGTTTTCCTGACAGACCACCACTATTTTTTTCTAAATCTTTTTCATACGAAATTTCTTGACAGTGTTGCTTTTGATTTAAGTCACAGAATGGTTTGTTGTTGAATTTCTCTTGTACACATGCCAAAACCAACCCCTCCATCAAGGACACACTTGTGTTCCCTCGCTCTTAGCTCCCCCAGTCAGCACCCTCACTCATTTCTCTCCTCCCGATGCATGCAAGGAATACAGGTGTCAATTTCTAGGTCACAAGAAGGAGGACAAAAGAGATAGGAGATGTTTTGGCAGTGAACGGACAAATCGCAAGAGCCAAAAGCACTGACACCAGATGCTGGACACAGATAACACTCCTCTCAACGTTTGAAGCAAGCCATGTAAGAGCAGACACCAGAATGCACAACAGCTGATGAAACACAAAGCAAATACACTAATTTTATCATTTACATGGGTTTTTGCAACTTGTCATGCAGTCTTCGTTTGAAAGAGCTCATTCCTTGTCTGTTCAATCAGAATCCTTGCGTCTCCCTGATAAGCACACCTGTGGCTCATCCCCTCAGCAACAACTGTATAGAAACGATATATTTTATATAGACAGAATATGTTTGCCTTTTAAAACTCAAGCTTGTATGAGAGGAAATAATGCAACACAACACTTAGCTTGTCAAAAAATATCCACACTCGCATCCAGATCTGTAACACAAAGAGCACCTGACCTCATCTCGAACTCATGTGCACAAATTAAAACATCAAAACCTCCAGTTTACAAGGCGGAGTTCTTGCTGATGAAGGCGTCAATGTTACAGAGAAGTTAAGATATCTTAATGATGTGTAAATGCATAAAAGAAACCAGTAAGAGTCGGTTTCTGACTACTTCATTTACAGACATTTGTTTAAGGATATTTTTAGTCTAAAAACATACCTTCCACATGTCAGTAAGGGCTGGTAATTTGCTCTTCATGCGTTCGTCCTGTGAAAGCTCAGTGCAGTACTTACGGTGGTGTGATTTCTACTTGCTCTGCAACAATTTCATCTTAGTTTTAAAGCTGGAAGTTCACTGCTCTGGTTCCAACAAAGGAGCGACGCTCGCGCTCTGGTGCGCCACAGGGGTTAGCTCTATGATTATCATTACAAAGTCATTTAGCCTATACCGACCCATTAAATTGCCAAGCATTTGTATTTTATACTGTGCAAAAGAATTTCACTGTTTCTTTGCCAAGAAGATCCCCTACTGACATAAGTTGTTTGGTTTTTTTTTTTTAACCTTTTTATTTATTAATATATTTATTTTATTTTTTGTAAGCCTTTATAATTCGGATTTAATCCTAAGTATGCATTAGTTGCTTGCTTAGTTTTAAGCTGATGTCCATTTTTAGGAATTTTAAAAAGATATCTTGATGTCTGACATTGATGTCTTGCTTATGGTCACCGGTTCCTCGTTTTGGTTGTTGTCCTCTTCATTTACTTCTCCATAAATGTTGATGTGTTGTTGGTTTTTTTTGGCAATTTGTTTCTTTCAAATTCCACATTCCAACTCTTTAGCATTATTTCCTGTTTCATTTTGAGGCAGCAACTTCTTTATTTGTTCGTGTTTTACTTTCTGCGTTGACCTGCTTCACACCTGTTTTGAGTTTCGCTGCTCCCACAACTGTTTACCATCAGTAATCACCTCCCTCTTTGTTTCTTCGTTTCTGTCAGTGCCCTCCAGTCTTTGCTTGGTTTCTTCCTGGTATTCCCATGCTCTGGTTGTCCCTTGCTGGTTGCTTGTGGATTTGTCTTTGGACTTGGTTTTGTTTTGAAATTTCCAGCCCTGTAGCACTTTACATTTGCTACTGTTTTGAAAGATTTTCCAACTCTATATCTGCCAGCTGCCTGTTGTTCTGCCATGGGAGCGTTTACCGGCTTCAAAGTTGACAATTTTATCCTCATTGGAAAACAATGCTGGACAAACCCTCTGTGACATCACCCAGGGGTTTCTGAAAAGTAGTTTTTTAAAGCATTTTTGTTTTTTATCCCATGGAGGATGGCATTTTAGTAGGAACGGACCCAGCCCTGGTTAACCCCGCCCCCCTGAAAGGGTAAAGGGTAGCAAAGTCATGATGCACGGCCAACTAATCTCAGCTAACACAAGATGTTTATCTTGGCTCAGCTCATGGTAATCTATAAAGCTAACTAGTGATGCCTTACATTCATTCTGATTTGGATCTGTCCTCATTTCAGACGTCGCTACCAACAAGGCGTCCGACATGAGCACTGCCAGACCTCCAGCTGAGCTCCACCAGAGCTCCTGCAGCCATCCGTCACTAGCTAATCCTCGACCCAGCTGTGTGGATGAGGTAGAAAAGCCAACAGCGTCGGTGGCTGGGCTGCACCTGCAACCTAGCTGGAGTAGACAACTGAGGCAGTTCAGGGCTGCCGACTCAGGGATAAAAGCTAGAGACCAGCTGGTTGTCAGCAGTCTCTCCCAGCAGACTGCTGGTTCAGCTCTCCGTACCTGACCCCCCCCCCGACTCTTCAGCATCCCAGAGCCAGTCGTGGCGCCCTGTTACGACAATTAACTGCACAACAAGCCTTACTGCGTCCTCTCTTAGCTCTTAATTCACAGCTCAGATGTTAAATTCGACACCACTGTTAAGTGCTACGAAGCTAAAGTTGTAAGCGGTAGCTTTTAACGCCATAGACCATGGCCTAAAGTACGCATGCAGATTTTGGCCAAATAAATAAGAATTTACCTGATGAGGTATATAGAAATTCATCCCCCATACAGTGTTGGTTTTTTTTTTTTGCTCCAGGCTGTAAAATGTTGTTTCTGCTGCAAAAGTAGATATTTTAAGGAGGGCGGTCGATGGAGATTGTGTCACTTTCAGAACAAGTCAAGGAACTGTACTTTTCAGTACTTCAGGGACCACTGCTTGGTTAAAACTAACCTTTTAAAAGAAGAAAAACACAAGGCCATCAGCAATTTACGAGTAGAGATCCACACCTAATGCCAGTGTCTAATATCTAATCTCCCAACGTGAGGATTCTACTGGACAATTTCAAGTTTTCTTTGGCTGTCCAGAAAGAGCAAAGGATATTTTAATCACTCAGCAATAATGTTGTTTGGGATTTTCTCCACATTTATAATGCCAAACAGTGTCAAGGTTACGTGTTTTTGAGATAATTTATTTTAAAAAGCTAAGAATAAAAAATAAATAGAAAGACACAAAATGATGCCTGGTAAAGTTTTAGGTATAAAACAATGTCATCATCCTGGAAACATTTTGCAATAAGGTCACCACTCGAACATACTGAGCACATTTAAGTGTAATCCAGCCAGAAGTGGAGATCTTTCTTCTACAGATGTTAAGATACAAAGAGCTGTTAGTATATTTCAGATGTTGTATCTATGTATATTTGTATGTATGTATAATCATGTACATGTTCATATGTATTTTACATTCATGCATAGTAAGAATATAATTATATATGTGTATGTGTGTGTGTGTGTGTGTGTGTGTGTGTGTGTGTGTGTGTGTGTGTGTGTGTGTGTGTGTGTATTATTTATCTATCTTGTTGTTGAATATGTACTAGTTAACTGTATATATACGACTTTATATTGATATATTTGGATATGTAAGAGCAGTTAAAATACTTCTATGTATACACCTATGTGCACATACAAAAAAACAAAAAAACCTCTGTTGCAAGATTAAAATGCATATATATATATATATATATATATATATATATATATATATATATATTATATATAGCTCTTGGGTTCTACCAAACTTGGTATTAACCATTAATATATGTGCAAACAAAGGGAAAATATTTCAGATGTCACTCTACAAAGTAAAACTGTATTAAGTTAAAGACTACATAATGTCCCTGTCAAATCATTACTTCTACTTTTCGTCCACCAGTGAAAAGCTCCCAAAGATTATTTCACCATCTAGTACACACAACATACGACACATGTCAGAAACGCACAAACCACTAAAAGCTATAGTCCAGCAGTCAGTGACACGGTTGAACAGCGCTGCAGCTCTTCCCTGCTAAGTAATTTGTTCTTAAGAGCAGGTATTCTTGCTGAAGTCTGCTTGCGGCCCTGACAGATGAGAACAACCACAATGAGCTGGCTCTCCATCACAAGGAGGGAAGCAGAGGCAGACGACAGATGCCTTATAACTGACAGACAATTGTCTGGGCACCGAGCTGTTGCTTGGACTGACAATGTTTGATATTTTGGAGATGGCCGTCGATGTTAGAATCTCTAAATTATACACAAGGTCCTCCGGGACAGGACTTCAATATCTCTCAGTGGAAAGAACAAGGCTTGCGGTCACATCGTGGGCCTCTGCTCTGACTGTGTTTGTCTGCTCTGGAGACTTTGGCTCAAAAAACTCTTGGAAATTGATGCAAGCATGTGATATTTGATTTTATTTTGTGCAGTGGTTCAAATTATTAGGTTTTATAGTCTCTGCAAAAGTATTTCTGTGATTTAATGAAGTGAACTAGAAATAAGTAAAGACGAAAAAGCAGAAATATGCATGCAGTAACTTTTTTCCAGGGCCCCGAACACTTTCCTCACTGGTGTTTGTCTTTGACTATTTTCAATTACTTGCAGAGCCACTATCCTCTTCCTTGATCTATCCACAACATTGTTATCTTTCTCTGCTACTTATAATATGTTTACTCATCCTGATGAATTCAATTACATCTTTTCAGAAGAAATTACTGTGGGGATGGCTCGGGCTGCCAGAGGTCAGCACTAACTGTGAATACTAAAACGACTCCCCCAAACACATTACACAGCCTATTACCTGCTGCTTTCCACACAGCTCTCTCTGACCCAACATATAAGCCTGCACTGCCACAGATGAAATGCTTTCTAGATGGGATCTGGCGTGGAGAAGAGGGGAAGAGAGCCGGAGCTGTCCCCAGGCCTAATCGTTTCAGAGAGCCATCTCCACTGCTGCTGCAGAACCCGCCACTGCCGATTAGGGAGGTTTATACACAACCAGGCAGGGCGTAAAAGGTGCCGAAAGGAGACTTGGCCTGGTGGAGGCCAACGCAGCTTCTTCTGCTTTTTTTTTTTTTTTTTTCTTTCATTGGAAGACTGGTAGGATCGATAAGGCATAAGGCCAAAGGCAGAATGGGTATAACGTAAGCCTGGGATGTAGTGCCTTGACAAAGTGGCAGACATCTCTTCTTTTAGAGTTTTGTAACGGGGTTACTCCTCACTTGACATGACTTAAATGCAAATGCCTCAACACCAAGTAAGCCAGATGCACTTCCTGTAACTTAAACTGTTGCTACTGGAAGTAAGTCTTCCCCCAGGTTCCCAACTTTTAGAGGGAGAATTGACAAGTGGTGCATCACAAAGCCCCTCCTCCTGATTCAAAGGATATTATTCTCCTTTGCTGAACATACTGGCTGACAAGTTCATTGCAAACATGTTACATTAAATCTCTGAAGAGATGATTGTGTTGAGACAACACACAGGCTGTTGAAGAAACTTCTCACATAATTATCTGGATGCAGGAACCAATTCCAAGTCAATCCAAACTGTCAGACTGATTAAACAACCCAGATGTGAAATGCTATCAGGAAAAAGGCTTTCTTTTTTCTGTCCTTTGTCTGAACTCTATGTATTACACACACACCCCATACATATATATGTATATGTATATATATATATATATATATATATATATATATATATATATATATATATATATATATTTCTTACGGTAAATTAAACTCAAAAGTGACCATGTTTGTGTATATTATCCACTAGTCATGTTTTGTGTTGTGTAATTGATTTTTCAACAGCTATACTGCTGTATTTTACTTTTACACTTTTTTATGGTTAATTTGATTGCAGTCTTTCGGTACTATAAAAGGATAATCCATTAAACATATGTGCATGAATGTGTACATTTTTCATACATGCATTATTTTTTGTAGCCTAGTAATTTTATTATTTATGCAACATTACCAAATGTCTTTTTAAGCTGCATTAAACCTCAGAGAAATAGAAAAGCTTCAAATATGTCAAAGCACAATACCAGAATTTAACCTTTGAACTGTTGCCCCCTTAAAGATTTGTCAGAGGCGCTGGTTCCTTTTGTAATGAAAAGGGTGTGCTTTTTATGTGGTAAAACTGGCTTTTGAGGAAACATTCTGAGCAAAACAGGGGAAAAAATACATAATGATCCTTTTCAAAAATAGTTTTTTTTTCCCCTTGACAAATAAAGCTCCAAACATTTGAGGAAGGAAATATATGAGGCAATGAGTCAAATTAGGATGCATAGAACATTCACACAGAGCAAGAAAAGCATTTGCACATGAAGAGCTGAAAATGAGTCGCATTCAGCCAAGCTGTGAGCTCCACCTAGGAGGCAGTGAAAGAGACCGAGACAGGCACAGAGAGGGGCTGAGGCAGGCAGGCGCCAAGCCTTGAAGAGGGGCATTCTGGCATAATGACTCTCATTTACCATTGACAGGACTTGGGGAAGTTAAACTAATTATGACAGCACACAGATGCTGAATAGCCCTTGATGAAGTTAATAACTGGCAATCCAACAAACAGGTGTTGAATGACTTGTGTTACCTCCCCTGGAATTATGGGAAGTTCATATTTTTCCTGCTCAAAGCAGCAATCAAACCAAAGGAACAGCTCTGCGGTCACATCACTTCGGTCTTGGCACATTTATCAACTTTTGTGAACAACGTCCTCAATCATGAAAGACAGAAAACCACATTTGTGACAATCACAGCTGAGTTTTTTAAAAAGTGCTATCAAAATGCTTGTGTGGAATTAAAGAAGCTTGGCGGAGCAATAACAGCTGTTGATACAAAAGCGCATTTCATTCTCAGCAGGGGTTAAGTATCATAGTTATTTGTCTGTGGTGCAGTTTAAATATGCACCTCTCCCAACACTGATGCACCGTAGCCGTTTGTCCACAGTACAAAAACCGAGCCTGATGATAAAACAAGGATTTTTAAAGTTAGGCAGACATTCTACCTTTTTGTTGTAGAGCTGTGACAGTTTGTGCCGTGAACACAAGTAGCTTTTAGTGGTGCCACATTGGCTGTAGCCTTCTAAACCACAAATCAAGACCCGGTTAGAGGTTGTCTTGTCTTCAACTGTCATTTTACTGTGGGATATTCATCGATGAACAATTTACAAAACCCACAATAAATATTCTCAAATGTCAAGGACAGCCACAGGACACTACAGTACTCAAACACGTTTTGCAAAACAGCCCTTCCTCCATTTCTCAGATCCTTATAAATCAAACATAACAAAAATAATGTGTATGCAAGAGGGTAACAGACTCCAATGTGCCCCACCAGAAGCTCTCCACACTGAAAGGATGCATTATTATTGCTAAAATATTAGCTAGGATTTTACATGTATTAGGTTGAGGTCTTACACAACATATTAATATTATTGGGCTGCTTCATCAAATGACTTGCTAATGAGTGTTGATTCAGTTGGTTGAATTTTTAAAGCAGTTACATTACTTAACATTTTCATGCAAATGTGCAAAGTGAAAATTTCTCCAACATTTCTTATATATGAATCAAACTTGAACCAGTAGAGCGATTATGAGCCAGCGCCTCCTTGGAATAACACCTTAGATGCTGGAATGTAAATTCAGTTTGTGTCACTCATTACATATTCTTGATCTTTAGTTCGTTGTCTCTTTGCCAGTTTATAGTATTGATCCGCTCCTGACACTTATAACCACAGGTGACTTGCTTTTATTTGGTAATCACATGATTATAAATTTAAAAAAAAAAGACAAAACACTTCATATGTACTTAATCTTTATAATTTTACTTATCTGCTTTATAAAAGTTAATTTACAGAAATTATAAAATAATGTTAAATATTCATGAATTAATTTATTTCATACAGTGGTGGGGAACAGATTATTTTCCAAGAATGTGATAACATACATGCTGCAACTGCTAATATGTCACCATATGCAGCATGTGAAACCCTGACTATGTGTTACGTTTGTAAGACAATAAAAACACCATTTTTAGACATGAAAGTGTTTTTTTTTTTTTTTTAAGCCTCCAGATTGGATGAGTGAAGCACATTGCAATTTACACAAAGCTTATACGAGGGCTTGAAGGTTAACTAAATGGAAGTCCCTCGGGAAGGGCAGAGAATGGGTCTGTCCATTAAGATCCTTAACGTTTTTGAAGTTAAGATCCTACATAAATTGTGAGATTTTAACCAGAATTACAATGTGTACATTTAGTGCCTGACATGACATAACTTTAAGACAACTATGTAGGAATAAAGCTTTTCATTTACAAATAGCCATCATATGTGGACGGCCGTATACTTCTTCATTTCATACGTCTCCTTTTTGTAGTTTTTTTTCAGAATACTTTTATTTTTCTAATAACAGGAGTTTATGCTGATCTTTATGATACTATGATATTAATATATTTCTTCATTCAGTCATTTCCTTTTCAAGCTTAATCTTATTTAAGATTATACACAGCCAATTCTAAATCAGAAAATATCAACAAAAAAAAATTAAAATGCAAATAGCCCTGCAGTTCAGGAACATCCATCAATGAATCTAACATAATAGTAAACTGATTGACTTCAAACTATTTTATGTTTACAACATAATGTGCAGCACACACAGGAAAGTAATGCACACTTCCTAAAATCTAACAGGGAAATCAATAGATCAATGCCTATAATCCCTTTTGGCTAACAGACTGACGCAGTTTCATGATAGCACAAATGAGAATATAAGACGTGTTATAAACTAAAACTCCAGCCACTTCTGTGAACAAGTATGCACTCAAATATTCTGACAATAACAATCCATCAAACCCTCAAGGATCAAAAATTAAAATGCCCACCTTGGAGAGTTTACCATCAGTGTGAGAGTCTGCTAGCTGAGCAACAGTGAACAGAGTTCACTAATGGAAGCTGTTAAATGTTATTTTGCTCTAAAAATAATGCACTGTGCATTTTGCCTGTCCCCTGAGCTTCAACGGTGTACATGCATTCTCGGGATATGTGTGATCGTGAAAGTGGAAACTCTCATCAATTTACACATTTACTTCATTGCGTTCTGCTCTTAAGTGTGTATGTTTAATACAAAAAGGTAATTAAAAAAATTTTTTAAATGTAAATGCCCTCTGGGTGTGCTAGGGTAAACCACAAATATTTTTTTATTTAATCTTTGATTCCATAAGCTACGGAAAGACTATCCTGCATTGATGCAGCACCTTCTCCCCCACTATATATTCAATCAGCTCATGTTTTGTTGAAAGCATAAAATTTTGTTTCAGGCAAAATTGCAAAATTGCAGCTTGGTTTTTGTTGGGCTGAGTGGAAATGCCTGTTCCAGCACCGAGAATGCAAACTCAATTTCACAGTTATTGCATTGTTTTGTAATCAGTTTTTCCTCATAAATGTGCCCATTTTCAACATGAAACAGCGTTAATAAAAGGCTTCATAAAGCAGATGTAAAAATATCCATGTCCAGCTACTTGACAAAGGAGATACATCACTTCCACAGAAGTTTCATAGCAAAACTGTGTAGACAACCTGAAACACAGATGGTCCAACAGAAAGCACAGTTATAATGATGAAGAGAGGACAGAGCCACACAAGGGAAATAATTACGAGGCCTCCGTGCACGAATCCGTCGCCGCTTCCTACTCAACTGTGTCAAACAGCTTGGTCAATAATCTTCTGCAATTCCAGAGGATTAGAGTCTTATTAAGAAGCACCGTCTGTCACGCAGACCTCAGAGCCCAAAACAAGTCATTTCCTGACTATTTAACTCTGGTTGCAATAGTGAAATAAACATGGAAACACAGCTACATAATTGATCACATTAGGTTACATTTGTTTGACAGTGTTTAGTTTGTCAGTCTTGTTAACTTCTCCCCTGCCTGGTTGTTGTTTTGAAGTTGTGATTAACAATGTAATATTAAGCAGCTCATTCTACTGACTGGCACAATGTCACCATTTGTAACTTGTGATTGAGCATTTCACACAACCCTGTTGTTAAAATTAATAGAATTAGCTGTTCAAATTGGATAGCAATAATACATGAGAGGATGCCGTGTAAAGGTCAGCAACTTTTACCCTGGCTTTGCTGTAGTTAGGTTTAATTGAGTGGCACACAAAAGAAAGATGATAATTCACACTTGTAGATCTGAAAGTCGTGAACCTGATGTCGCTTCCTAACACTGAGCTCTAACCTCACCTTAGTTTGACTGAGGGAAGTACACGGAACAATCCCTACAAAGTGCGTGCACGAGTCAAGTTCTTACCTTGTCCATGGATTTCACCGACGGCAGCAGCAAGAAGCAAAACCGCAAAGAGAGTCCTAAATTGCCAGTCTTGTCTCACGCACATGTCTGCAAAAAGTCGAGGTTTTCTCTTCGCGTTGCAAGGCAGAACGTCCGCGTATTAAAGAATAATACTTCCAGCTTGAGGGGGTAAAACACGAAGCAAGGAGAGGGTTTGAGCGTCCGCAAAATATAATGAGATGTCGGGAGGTTGCTTCCTCAGTTCTCAGTGTAAAAACACTCGAGAATGATCAAGTGAAACGTCGAGGTGCCGATTTAATTTGAACGCTCGGTAAGCGGATTCGTGGCTGTGCGGGCTGTCGGTGCACAGAGAACAGGCGACCGAGCATCAGCACCGCGGACAGCTCCTAGCGTCTGCTGAAGGAACCGCCTCCACGAACTTAGTCGGAGGAGTTGCACTGCTTTTCCCACTTGCTTTCCTCTCAAATGCCTCGTTTTTCTTCCCTACCCCTTCCATATGTCTGTGTACACTTTTCAAGCAAGCACATTATAATTTACTGCCATAAGCGCTGCCACAATCGGGTATGTTTGTCCTTGCTATAAACTTCCATTGATGACCGGTATTTTTGTTCTTTTTAAAAAGTGAAAATATGCAAACATACAAGGCACATAATCAGCTCTGTAAAGCATTATATAAATAATAGGATTATAACAGTTTTAAAAAATCTATTTTATTTTTATAATTTATTTCATTTCAAGGAGCGCTGGTTTTAAAATCATGCACCAATCTATGTCTGCTTGCAGACATAGATTGGCAGAAGACCAGCATACCTTTAATTGTACTGTTATAGTGAGCCAATGCTTTAAAATCAGTGGGGGGGCTTGAACATTCTCAGTATCAGCTTTGTAAAAAGAAAGTTAAATTAAACGATGGTGCCCTGCAAAGAAATCCAATTTTTATCATGACTGAGTCTGGCCATATCCTTGCATGCTGTCATCCACACTACTGTTAAATTGCATTGCTTTTCATTTATGACCTTAATTTTATCACACACGTTTACTGACAGGTTTTGTGCCCAAGGGAGTCAGGACTGCAGCTGAATTTATTTATTTATTTATTTATTTATTTATTTATTTATTTATTTATTTATTTATTTATTTATTTATTTATTTATTTATTTATTTATTTATTTATTTATTTATTTATTTATTTATTTATTTATTCTTCAGCACAATTGTCAGAAGAACTTAGGTCCTGCTGTGCATAATACGCCCTGAGGAAAGATGTTCCTCAGGTGCTGGAAATAATCACGCCATGCTCTGAGTCTCTTAGGTCACTTTTTTTTTCTTGTCACTTTTCCAGGTTCAGCTTATGACTCAAGGCTAGAACAGTTTGCCAGTGAAGTATATATATGCCCAGCTCTTCTCAACGAGTAAAGCTGTGTTCCTAAGTTGATGACAGCGGGTAAACTACGGAAGACATTGCTCCTAAACTCCCTGAAAAGGCAACGTATGTATACACTCAACACTCTATTAGGTATATTAGGTATAGTTGTCACACACACACACAGACACACACACACACACACACACACACACACACACACACACACACACACATCTATATGTATGTATATCCTGTCGTCTTCTATGTTAGGAACTCTAAGGAATTTAATTCTATTCTGGAAAACCCCAAAACTCTGAGCAACAAGCCTCTGTTGATCAAATCAAACTCTTCACAAAACCTTCATTCACTCATTCACTCTCATGTGTAGGCAGAAACTTGTTCAAAAGCAAAAAAGAAAGAAAAGAACTCCTACAAGCAGTAAAGGTTGCTGTTGCATGGCTTTGATCAACCTTTGACCTCTGCGGTGGGTCTGAAAAAGGAAACAAATGACGTTTTACATCAGCGTTCTTTTGAATGCAGTGAATGTGAGTAGTCCTGTATAACCAATCTCACACTCTTACTCATAAAATTAGATGCCAGAAATGATGCTGTCATTCAACAATAATCTCATCATCTTGTCTATGTTTGGCTAAAACTTTTGTTTAAAATATGATCATTTAGATAAGCTTGTATAATTTGTTTTTTCCTCCTCTGGTAGATAGAATCTTCCATGTTTATCATTATACCTCCTTTTGTTATCTAGGTCATAGTATCTGGTTATATTAAAAGAGGCTTAATATAGCCTATAAAATCACTGCTATGTACCCACATACCGTTAACCCTTTCAGTGATTCTGGCTCAAGTCATGCATGAGCAATAATGTTTCCAAATTCTATAAGGAAATTGTTCTTTTCCACAAAAAAAAAAGAAAAGTGGGCAGCAAAATATCTGAAGTGTCACTTTTCCAGAAGATTTTTTCTTGCTGTTATCCTACACTCCAGCACCTGAACAGAAGACGAAGCAGCAGATTGACAGCATTCATATGGCAGATCAGTATCACAATAAAAGTCATTAAAACACAACTCTAGCAATTAAAATGGGCGTGAGTAAGAAAAACAACATCTCGAGAAGATGAGAATTGGGTTATACTGGAAAAAATAAGATATCAAATGTGAGAGATATTTCAGAACAAGACCATAAAAATCATATTTAAATATTGATTATAAGATTATATGATTTATAAAATCATATAATCATAAAAGAAATGTGTCCAATGGAGACGGTAAAATGTACACTTGCTTTACGCTTCCATAAGCTCAACAGGATGGGATTTCATCTGTTGTCTCACTTTTCTATCACACCTCTAGGACTCAACAGCCTGGAATAAACTTTTTTTTTTTTTTTTTCAAAATCTTGAACGTAATTCTCATCACAAGAAGGCACAGTTTATACTGCTCTTTTTTCTCCCCGCCTCCCTTTTTCCTTTATATGTTGACTTTTCTCTCAGGTTCTGTTTGACTTTGTTTCACTTTGCCTCTCTCCATCTCCTCTACTGCTGCACCAATGTCTCTTTTTCTTCTAAATTTATCTCAGTTTTCCCCCACTTCCCCAAGCATGGGCATCACTCCTTGCATCACTCCCATAACTCCCTGTGGCCTGACTCAGAAAAGGCTCTAATAGTGCAACCTTCCCTTTAGTGAAGCTCGATGGAGCCATAAAGCAGCCCTGAGGTTTAGTTGGCAGCCAGATGGTTGCAGCCGAGCTTTCATTCTGCTAATGGGTAGGGGGGCAGAGCAGTTAATGAAAATCAGACCCTTGAAATGAAATGACCAATGTCCCAAGGTAATGAGGCACACATTGGCTGCAAGCTTTTACAAGCATTAAGGTAATATTTGATGGCAGGATTATATAACAACATCCTTTGATGACTGTTCATAAGATTGTTAGGGATTTACTGATTATTACACTGTATGTTCGGCTAACAAACACTCCCATTGACTCCGGGCACAGTCTGAGATATTTAGATAGACTGGCTTTGCTGAAAGGTGCTTCAACCAAGCAAGGTTTTTGCACCACATGCTATCAATGAGTCTACCCACACAGCCTACAAATTAAAGCCCATGTCACAGTCACAGGCTCCAACAATATCACAGTAACATTAGGAACAAATGCATGCAGAGCTAATCATTGTGCATTACAATCACAGTTCAACCCATGACCCCTTTCACACAACAGTCACAATTAGAGTAAAATTGTTCGGTATTCACCATTTTTACTGCCATTTCTCCTGCCTTACACAGGCCTGGCAGCTGCTGGGAATGAAAACGATTTAGTGGTCAGAAATAAGAGAAAATATCAGACTTTGCTGTTTATATACACGCGTGCGTGCGTGCGTGCGTGCGTGCGTGCGTGCGTGCGTGCGTGCGTGCGTGCGTGCGTGCGTGCGTGCGTGCGTGCGTGCGTGCGTGCGTGCGTGCGCATCAACACAGTTAGCAGCTCACATTTCCTCATGTGATGCAACTGATTATTCCTCCTTGCTTTTTGCAGCTTCTTCTGTTTTCAAAAGTTTTAGAAAGTCTTGAGACATTTATAGGAGTTTCAGAAAAAAATACATATTTTATAAGTATTAATTGTTTTTGTGCATTTGCCTAGAAGCTTGTAGGTGACATGAATCTGTCAGCGTATAGATTTCCTCAGAGTTTTCTGTGTGTATGTGTGTGTGTGTGTGGGGGGGGGGGGGGGGGGGGGGGGGGGGTTAGGCAGCCACTCACAGTCCTGGTCCTCTAGGGTCTGCACTGGGCCTCCTTTTGGTGGGAGTGTGGCGTTTGAGGGGGTGGTAGCCCTGGGACCAAGGATGCCTCCTGGACTGGCCTTATTAGTATTATTGTGATAATTGTTGTTGTTGATATTTATTGTTATTATTGTTGTTTTTTTTATCATTTTAATCATTATTCCATGTGTGTGTTTACAGATATGTGTATATATCAGCATATGTATGCAAATATATATGTGTGTGTGTGTGTGTGTGTGTGTGTGTGTGTGTGTGTGTGTGTGTGTGTGTGTGTGTGTGTGTGTGTGTGTGTGTGTGTGTAAGTATATCTATATGCATACATGTGCAAATGTGTATGTATTTATCTTACATGTTACATGTTACTGCTATCAATATGACGTTATATATATTATATGCTATACATTATATTGTATATTTTTGTATAGAGAGTAAATTAGAAAGAGGATGTCTTTACAGATATAAATAATTTACTGGGGACTGCAATAGTTATCATTAGTTGATAATATAAGTGTGTCTCTGTGCATTTATATTTAAAGCTTATGACATCTATCAATACTAATATGCTGATGACTCTATTATCTATTACCGTTATGAGAACTAAGAAGCAAAGAGCGCTGATGAAGGACACATTTTCTTTCACTTACATCAATGCAGGGAAAGTAACATCTGCTGGAAGATTAAAATGCATATATATTTGGGTACCAACCATTGATATATGCAGACAGTTATAAAAATAAATAAATAAATAAATACATTTAGTTTATGCAGCGTCTGTGTTATATTATGCTCACATCCTCTTTATGGGTGGGCCGATTAAATGTTTTAAGACACTAGGTATCACTCTGCTTTGAGATTTGTTACTGGCTGTGGTAGTCTGACTCATCAGTGCTCCATCTCCACAGGTACAGAAAACTTCTCGCTGGGTAACATTTATCTATAAACACTTCTTGACTTGGTTCCTCACTATCTGTGTACAAATCTCCAAAGATCCATAAGTAGCTGTGCCTTCTGTTCCTGTCATGTTCTCCAACTGTCTGTTCCCTGAGTTTGAGCGGATTTGGGAAAACAAATAAATATATAAACATTCAGTTTTGCTGCACCCTCCACAATTAGTTAAAACAATAATTTCATATTATATTTCAGGAAGTTACAGATTACAGGTTCTCTAATGAGACTGGGCTCAGTTGTCTTTGCAACTTTTACATATTCTGGTAAGCAACAGTGGCAAGTGATGATGTCTGTGCTATAAGAGGAAATGAATTATATTCCTCGTGCACCACATCCTCAAACTGTACGTAGTGCTTGTGGTTATTATCTGTGCATTTGCTAACATTACACATGTATAGTTGTCATATATATTCATATATATGACATATATATATATATATATACATCAGTCATCAGGAGCAATTTAATGTATTTATAAGTCTTGAATTAAAGAAAACCCTTTGAAGCAAAACTAAATATTGAAAAATGCATCAATTTTATCAGAACAAATGTAAATCACTCAATATAAAAAAAGTGCATATTCTAGTATGTTCGATGAAAATTTGTAATGATAAGAAAGAAAAACAAAAATCAGGTCACGGTCCTGCTTTCATAGACTGCTGCACAATATAATATCTTATATGTTTATTTTAAACTCTGCCAGTGAATCTACTCCAGGAGTAGTTTCCTGCGGTATTGGGGAAAACTGATTATACAATCAGTAATTAATGCTTCCCTGTTTAGTGGTGGTAATCAGCCAAAGTCTGTGAAAAGCCAGTGTTTGTGTTCCACTCTTTAATTTATTGTTTTCCCTGTATTCAACCATTTTCTTTTTCTTTTTTTGTTGATGACCCAATTTCCACATAAGTTTCCTTTTCATCAGCTCATGGTTGTGTGGTATAAATAGTTCAGTGTAGTTTGTAGCTTTGTACTGTCTTCCCTCTTCTCCCCTCCCCCTTTGTTGTGCACCTCCTGCTTGCAGAGCCCAGTTAATTGCGCATCCCTCATTACCATGTATTGGAAAAGAACTCCCTCTGAGCCATTCTGCTCAGCAATAGACATGTTTTTTTATTTGTTTTTTTTTATCTTTCTCTATGCATATTTATCTTTTAGAGGACAAGGAGAAAGCAGGTATATCAAGCTCTACCTGATCTTTGACCTCAGGTAATGAACTTCATTCACTGCTCCATGGAAACCTATGGGTCTCAATCTAAAGAAAGAACCTTTTTCTTTCCTTCTTTCTTTTTTCAATGTATTTCTTCCAGTAAAAAAAAAAAAAAACATCAAAAGCAGTGAGAATGGTTCTTGAGCTCACTGTGCTCAGTTCTGACAGTGGAAATAGGGTGAATGTGACCCCCAAAGACAGAGCAGCATCTGTTAACCCCCTGATCATTGCTTCTATCTGACGGCTTGGCTGAAGCAGCGTCTGCCCAGTCATGCGGGGCCTTGCCAATAGATTCAGCTGACTATGTTAATGAGCCTGAAAGGATTCCCAAGCTCAGTGCTGTCACTTTGATGACTCCAGAATTAACACTGCACTAGAAATTCTCTACACCTGCTGTAATAACACTCAAGATAGGGGGGAAGGTGTCTTCAGTAATACAGGTACAAGAAAATTAATGTAACCCCTCTTGTCAAATGTAATTAGAACCTTAGTGGCGCAGATATGGTGCAGTGAATGTTTTGAAAGGGTGAAGCATGAATTATTGCTACTGGGAGAAAGTCTATTTTGCCCTGATAACAGGATTCCACTTGCTGTCATAGAGCCATATGTTAAGATGTGCTTTACTGCCCATAAGAAAAACAGTAAATTAATACAATTATTTTGACAAAGGAACCCACTTCCGCGATCCAGGATGAAATGCACACGAGCTTCCATACGAATCTAAAAATCTAGCTTTTTTTTCTCTCGTGGATGGTGTGACACATGTTGCCCCGCATCAACATCTCTGTTCACCGTTTCCCCTCTTCCCCCTTGCCGTATGCTCCTCCATCTCCTTGACCTTCTCTTTTCATTAGTCAGAGTGTGTCTCATGCCTCTGAGCATGCTGATAGTGCACTGCTCCAAGGCTGCATTTATCACAATGATAAAGCACTCTCACACAACAAGCGAGTATCTCAAGGCTAGTGGCCGCGGTACCTGACAAGTGACAACAAGTCACACAAACAACTCCACCTCCATCCTCCCGATCACCCCCCCGCCCCCGCCCCATTTCCACCAGCAAGTGCCAGACATGTACCACGGCTGGACGGTCACAGGTTGTCGCCTCATGTGACACAAGCCCCTAATGAGAAGTTAAGTGCAGATGAAGGAGGGTGGCTGCGCATGACAGGGGATGTGCCCCTGTCTGCACGTACATTTTCCTTCTACGCACAAGTCTATTGTGTTGTGCACGACATCCTGCAGGCCCAGTGTCACTGAAATGCAAGTCTTGCCGCTTCCACTCCGGCTTTCATCTTTGCCCACTGTTCACCTCACTTCCTTCAATTCAATGGCTGTTTTCCACTCTCAGCCATAAAGGTGCTGTCAGCCTCCTGAGAGCTACAGCCTACAATCACTGCTCGGCTACCAGACTCAGACTGACAACCGGGATGGCGGCTGAGTTCTGCTGCTCTCATCAAAGGTGTTAGCAGTTGCTCTAATGGGAAGCAGTGATGGAATTACTGGATTTTTTTTTTTCCTTTAAAGTCACTTTAAATTTCATTTGGATGTCTTTATTGTATTAAAACACATGTTCGGTTATAATTAAAAAGTGTATTGTTCATAGAAAGAGAGTTTAAATGGAAAGGCTCAAAATGAAATTTAACTTATTTGAGAGGGTGTCTGGTGCCTTTTGTTCCTCTGAACTAAAATACGTTTCTCCCTCTGCGTTTCACTGTCGTGGACTCCCTCTTTCTGTCACACACACACACACACACACATTTATCACAGATGCGACACGCTGAATGAAACCTGCCAAGACGTAAAGGACATTTCTAAGCTATAAAGCTTATCTACACTGTTGAACCACGTGCTTAAATTTGGAGCATATTGTTCTTTTATCAGCATGGTCTTGTGTTTTTCATCTGTGACAATGAAAACCAGCTGTAATGCTGCACTGGAACAGTTATTTACGTATTTAATTTGATGGTCTAACGTCACATTTTTCATTATTTTCATTTGAAGGAAGCTCCTTTATTCTTTTGCTTTTTTTTGCCATAATATTTAACCTTTGTTTTTCTAGATGATGGATTTCATAAGTAAATATGTCATTTCAAACTATTTTAACCTGCATTAATGGTCGCAGTTTGTGCTAAGTGAAGCAGATTTCACCTGCTTGAGACTGGACAAGAGGGAAGTGTAAGTGTCTTCAAACAAGTCCATTTTCCATATATCTTGATGAAAAAAAAACCCAGTGCAACCTGCAGAAGAGCGTGATGATAGCTACACGGAGGTAATGGAGGGCCTTGAAGTGTTTCTGAAATAACAAATGTCAAGAGGGATAGATGGCCACTTTATTAGTTTCTTTTCATTTTTTGTTGGAAGTGGCAGGTTTTAAAATCATTTTTTAAAAAGGCTGCTGTTGGAGATTGATTGTTTTATTTGCACATATTTTTCACCCTTTTCCTAAAGTCAGCTAAAAAAAAAAACCCCATCTGTACTGTCAACCAGCGTTTTTTTTTAAATGACTTATACAAGTTCAAAATAGAGTTAAATGAGTATGTGTGCTTGTAAATTAATTGATTAGGCTCTATCACCCTATAAGAAAAAGTGCTTGAAAAGGTTTGTCCATATGCTAAAAAGAACTGTATCTGTAAAAGGAAAAATTAAGGACAGCCAGGAGATTTGGATATGCATTCACAGGTAAGAACCAAGAAAATAGTATCTCACAATGTGTGTGAGATAAGGCACTACACTCAGCTTGCACTTCAAACCCACTTCAGAGGTGCGGCGCGTTCGTCCACTTCCTCCCAGACAGTCTTTGGTACGAATCTGTCCTTTTATTTCCAACTGACTGCACAGTGACAACTCCAACTAAAAATTAGACTTCCCAGTCAGAGAGCAGATGCCTATAATTCTGCTCCAGGTCATAATTTCAGAGTGGATTTTAAAAATGAATGACAAAGCGAGTTCTTCTGTGTCTCATAACAGTTACAGATGCCGTTTCTACTATTCTGCAGGTACATTTTGATTTTAAATACAAACTCTGTAATATGCCAGCAGCTGGATGGTGTGCTAATTTCCAGTCTGTCCAGTCCACCTCACTTGATGTGGCCCATAATGCAATGCGTAATCACAGCCTATGGCAGTGACAATAATAGACAGCGGTACTCCAAGCTGTTGTTTATAAAAGTTCTGAAGCCGGCCACGATTCCTACGACATACAACAAATCACCTCAACGTTATGGTCAAAGTGTCTGTATTCAAAAAAGGTGAAGTTATGGATAATAGTTTACACGCGCAGACTCTTATTGGTTCTATATCGGGCCGATGGACAGGGGCTGCTCACAGTGAGCGATGTCCAGTACCTTGGGGATTCGCTGAGAGAGTATTTTATGCAATTATTTCTATTATCTACATCACATTTTTATCAATGTCCTCAGGTTTTGTGATCCATTTCTCCAAAATATGCCATGTTTATGTCTATTGCCCCTGATTTTCATTGTGAACTTAAAAATAATAAAGTACAGCTCTTAAATAGAAGTCTGCTATAACACTTTTAGAAATTCTAACCACTAATTGAAAATTTAGCTTCTACAGTCCTCAGATTTTTTATTTCTGAGTTCATGTTTTCAGCTTTCACGCCCAACCAACACACACACACACACACACACACACACACACACACACACACACACACACACACACACACACACACACACACACACACACACACACACACACACACACACACACACACACTGCTCTCCAGTCCTGCTTTTTAATAGCTTTTTCTCATAAGGTTGCTTTTGTATTCCTGATCATATCTCACTGTAGATGCTTAACTCTCACCTCTGTCAGCACAGAATCCAAAACTATAAAACCTCTCAACAATAGTTCCACAGCAATATCTCAGGGTCAGTTGCCAGAGCTTTCTTTACATTGTGTAGACGTTACAATCTGAAGTTTCTGAAAAATGTACTGTGGGATATCGCCGTAGAAAATATTTCATTCTGTATGATGCAGCTGGGTACCTGGTACTGCCAGCTGCAATTCCTTTGTTTCATGCTTCACTATTTCCTTTAATGTTCCCTCACTGTATGAGTACTTGGGTTCTTAATGGCCTCCTTGTGTTATGCTCAGTGGAACAGTCAACACAAGCATGATCTGGGCCCCTTTTATGTTTTATTTTTTTTTGCTTTTTCTCTCAGTCATGTATTCTAATCATAAAATACATTGCAGTTATGTTTGTAATAATCTTAGGCTCCTTTCTTGTTCTGTAACTTATGACTGTGACTTAGTAAGATACACGCCACATCTAAATAACTCTTACTAAAGGAAGGCTTTCTTTGATTTGTTGCAACCAGACTTAAAATGCTGGAAGATTCTAGGTTATGAGACACGAAGATAAAGATAACAATATCGTCTCCTATCAGAGGGAAAGTCTCCTTAATGGTTTGCAGTCTAGAGTAACAGAAAATAACTAACTTAGCTTCAATATATAAAACATATGAGAATTACTAATGCCCTTTTATTTACCACATCTCAAACATTCCTTTTCCTGTTCCTATTTTAAAAGTATACAAGTGCTTTATTAAAATGTATTTATTTAAAAACACAGCCCTGCGATGGCTGGTGACCTGTCCAGAGTGTACCTCTGCCTTTCGCCTGAAGACAACTGGGAATGGCTCCAGCAGATCCCAGTGACCCTGAAACGGAATAAGCCAGTATGGATGGATGGATGGACGGACGAGCGGACGGACGGACGGACGGACGGACGGACGAACAGACGGACGGACGGATGGATGGTTGCTGTTTTTTTCTTGCATATGAGTACTTAAAAACATCATGAACTGTTAAATTCTTTTAAATTCTGTTAATTGAAGAAAAATTAAGATAAGATAAGATGTACTTTATTGATCCCAGGATTGGGAAATTATTGGGCAGCAGCAGCCTGACATACAAAGAACAGACAGTGACAAGTTCAAAATAAAACCTATTAAAAAAAAGGCATAAAAGTACTATCTAAAAATGTCTATCATAACTTTAGTGTCATCACTAATTTGTGAAGGGTTGCATGATGTTTCCTTAAAGTATGTGAGTGGACATCATAGTGCATGTCATTAGAAGAAAATGATGATATCTTCAAAATATTGCATCTTACACCACTTTTGTCATAACAATACATGCTTAAAAAAGTGAATTCTTTGATAAAATACATCATATTTAGAGCAATGCTGAAACCATCCTGTTTTTAGTGACTGTTATTATTTTTACTCCTGGCTTCTTGGTTTTCTTGTTGCTCTTTTACTCATGTTGGGTTGATAAATTAGATGGATCACTTATTGCTCATAGATTATAACCGCTCTGAGTAATCTGGAGACACAGTGGTCAAGGTGTGAACTTCTGCTATATGTCCCTTATACACCAAACCTCTCCAGCAAATCAGCAGAGATTGTGGCTGTGGATGAATCTCAGCGTTGTTAAAGAATAGGGCTCAGTAAATCTTCCTCAGGAAAACATAGTGAAGCATTCTGAAAGCAACAGCAGTGCTATCCTATTCTGCGCCGTGCCTGTGTCTAACTGAGGGTGCCCTGCGGAGGTCGTCAGGTTGACCTCACTGAATGGCCTCAGGTGTGGAGCAATGACTAGCGCTATCTGGCAAGGAAAAGCTGCTTTGTAAGCAGCTACTTGGCTCTCGCCTGGCCTTGCTGGTGCTCGAGCTGCACTGCAAGCTTCAGCTGAAAGATTTAACATGGGATCTGTACAATATTCTTCTGTATTTTTGTGATAACTGTTGCATTGTGTTATAAGCTGCGGTAAACTCTTACAGAAAAATAATTGCACGGTGATGGATGAAAAGGCTGGTAACATCAACAGAATACATTTTCAGTCATAGTTACTAAAAGTGTCCTCATGCTTTTGCAGTAAACCATAAACACTTGTGAAGCCGACGGAGTGAAAACAACCAGTAAGAGCGAGATGGAGGTTTGTCAATCACTGCCTCTCCTACAGTTGCTATGGTTACAACCCAGTGTACCCAGCTTTTTAAATCATGAAGCTCTTTGGATGCTGAGCTGAAGCACAGTAGAGAGGGAAGTGGAGAGACTTGCGAATTTTATTTATTTAAACTTTCAAACTACTTCCAACTTGTCTCTGGATTTTAAAAACAGCTGTAGACATGGTGTTACTTCAAAATATAGTTAACATCCTATAAATATACACTGACTTATTAGAAAACTATTATCAGTATTGTGTTGTAAATTTCATAACTTCTCAGGGCAGTAACTTCCATTTTTACTGCACTGCGAATAATCTGCATATTTCTAGCAAAGCTGCCAATTAATTACCTCAAATTAAAATTGTAAAATAGCTGTGCAGTGTGACACTATAATGACTTCAATATACTGAAAGAATGCGGTTTTGCAAATGTATAAACCAGCTGACATCTATCGTGCCAACTGAGGGTGTATCATCAAGTGTACTTCCACAAGGATTAATAGATAAACTGTCTGTGCCATGGACCTGTGATGACCACGCTGTACTTAGACCCACCTCCAGATAAACTGCTAATAGACCTCTATGAAATGTTGTTGTCAGATTGTTCTTCAGAGAGAGCGTGATTACAGTCAGATTATTTCATTATCTTTCTATTGGTTTGAGTGAATCAGTAAGTATAACTTGGTTAGAGTCATCAAGGTAACTTCACAAACTGGATTACTTCATATTATTTGTGAAATGCTGTTTTACTCTGGCTCATGATGGCTCTGAACTCTCATCTTTTTCCAATAAACCATCTGCACTGCCCTGTTGTCCATTGTCCATTATGGTAATTAATTCCCAGAATAGTATTCAGCTGTGCAAGCGGAGAAACTGCAGCAACCTATTTATTTATTTTTCACTTCTCATCCCTTGAACATGTTTAAGCATGCCCTTGCATTCTTTTATTGTGTAAGAAGATATAGGCAATTCTCAGAATGCTTATGAAAAGCAAATAAGGGGTTTCTAAAGAGAAATATTTTCCTGTAAATGTTTGGTAAATGAGGACCAAAACATTAAAGTTACCTGTAAATGCAACAAGCCACACATTTTTCTTGCTGTAACATTTATGCATTTTATAGATATTTTATGTATTAGACATTGTCCCACAGAAATAACATCTACGTCAAAATAGACTGCTGATAAAATACTGTAGGTTTTAAAAGAAATATAATTGCAAATCGGTTATGTTTTGTATACAAAGAAATTGTAAATAAAGAAATAAAGACAGTGGTAATGATTGTGGCAGTATATAATGTTGGGTATAAGGTTCCCAATGATTTTTACTTAAAACTGGAATTCAGACATTACAGTTGATCGAATACAATCACCTTCTAAGAAATACAAAAAAAACCCTGCTAACCCTCTCCGAAAGCCAACTGGCAGGAAAAAAACATAATAAAGAGTGGCACAGTGGCATTTCAAGCTCAAAGCTCAGCACTGGGCGGCTGTGCAGTACGTAGCCAGAAACTGTGAGGTGAGTGGGGTGCAGCAAGAGGCAGGTGGAATAAAGTAACATGAGGTGAGAGCAGGAGGGGGTGATAATAAGGAATCCATGTGACTGACTCGCAGTGACGGGCTTACCTGGCTATGAATATTTCAGACAGCACTGAGGTGTGTTATTACAGCTCAGTGGGAGCACTCACAACACGGGGCGAGACATGTGCTGTCACAAGATAGCACCGAGCACAAAAACACACAAACAATGCAATTTTTTCCGGCATTCACAAAGAACACACCTCAGATTGCTCAACCATGTTGAATAGCAAAGTGGCGAAATGTTCTCGTCAACAAATTAAAAACAGCATCTTCCACCCCCCCCCCCACACCCACCCCGGAGTCCTAAATCAATACAGCAGCCAATCAATAAGCAGGGAAAGTTTACATACGATCGGAAACCTGGCTCTGCCAGCAGAGAGAGAAAAATGAATCTGTGTATTGCATTTTACTTGGGTTGGAACATCCCCACATGGCACGAGGACGATTAAATAAATATTCTGTTTACATGGACTGGCTGCCCAGGGGTCTTCAAACTAGTCTAGCAAGGCAGCTTCATTGAGCCAGCTAACAACGTAAAGCCTCAGGCCATTCTCATACATTCTCCACATTATTTCAACAGCTTCTGCCTCTCAAGCAGCCATCAATTTCAAATGAAAAGAAAAGGGAAAAAAAAAACCAGTATCTAGAGATGAAACTGTCATTGGGTGATGTGATGGAAAGGTATGTAGCGCTTTAGAAATTGTAGAGAAATGCACTTTAAATATATAAATGTGTGACGGCAGTATTATTATTGAAAATGGGCTAGAGCTCACATAAAATACCTCCATTATGGATGTACATAATGCAAGAATTTCCATCCACAGTCCATCCTTGTCTGTGCAGCAGACATGGATGGACTGTGGAGGGAAAGATTGATGCACAACTTACAGATAAAACTGTAATCAGAGGTCATCACGACTAGAACCAAGGGTTAAACTTCATCACCACATCCTATTTCAAAAGACATTATGGGAAATGTTTTAATTTTTTTTTTTTTAAGATAGCCTATCTATCATGCTCTAATGTTGATTTGACAAGTGCTATGATTTGACAGGTCAAAAAAAATAGGTGTGTGTGTGTGGTGAATTATAGACTGCAAATATCATCTGTGTGTTCGCCTACAGACCGAAGCCTTCATTATCTTGCAAAAGCTTGACTATCAATAATAGCCAAGTCTGAATAACAATATATTTTAACTAACAGTTCAATCAATGCATGTTCCCTTGTGCTTTGTTTAAAATATGTATTGATGTATTTACCTGCCCATGAAGGATCACATCAGCCAAAGCCAGGCTCTGATGCAAATGTGATAACATTTACATTTGGCATAAAGCATCATAAGAAATTCAACCATTAAATAAAATTACAACTCATGGGATCCCAGCTTTCTGTGCTGAGCTCTGCTCCATTCTCGACCATTTGCACCGTACAACAAAGCCCCTTGTACTCAAGATGTCAAGTGCAGACCTCCTGTTATATATGTAATTCTTAACACCTAGTGGCTCGATTACACCAGTAAACTACAGTTTGGTATCCTAACTTTACTAGTCTATCATTAGTGGATTCCAAAAGAATATGACTAACAGATTACACAACGTTACACTAAATGTATGTAGTTATACTAAATCAGTGAGCAGATCTTTATACACGTTTTCCTTTGGAATGTGTGTCTTTGTCTACAAAGTATTTGGCTGCCAGTGGTGACGATACAGTTACACAGGTGCATCCATGGAAACCTAGCCTGGCCAGCCATATCCATTCACGTCCTGAAAATTCCTCCTCATGAAATGGGAGTCGCAGCTCTCCCTTTCACTTGTACAGAACCGTCTAATGACATGTACTGAACAAATCACAGTGAGGCGTGGGCAGGCTTTATGGGGTGACGCTGACAGGAACGTCCAAGAGCCAATATTCAAAATAACTGAGATGGCTGCAGAATTGCTAATAAGACCTTGGATCAGCAGCTCATTCACCGGCATTGCTACTCTAATGCATGCCTTTGTGGATGTCTTTTGACGACAGTCGACTGGTTGCCACTGTGCCTCTCTGATTGGTTGTTGCTTATCCAATGGTGTCCAGTGGCAGTTTCTGGGGCGTCCATTTGCACTGGTGTAATCAAGAGGAGCCAGAATAAAGAGTGGTGTCCGCTACACGCAATGAATCGCATTGCTTTGGAAGAATCACGTTCAATTTCTATGAAAAGGGAGGAGGCATGCTCAGCACATGTGCAAAGCATCTTGGGAAAGCAGATTGTCAGTGCAGTGTGTCTAAAGGATGAGCTTGACCCAACGTCATGCATGTAAAAAGCGTCCAACATAAGGGTGTTATCCAATCAACGCAGTATGGTTCCCCTCGTCAATATATTCAAAAGGAAGTTTCTCTGTAGGTCCATGGCTGGAGTGGCAGCATTGGAATAATAATTGGAATAATGGAATAATGTAAAAACTTTTCTGCATTAAAGTCCATGAAGGAAAAGATAATGGTGTATATGGCTGTTTTCCAAATCTTTTTGAGCGCTTGCTGCCCGCCTGTCGGAGCAGTAAGAGGAGGAGTTAAGCTTGGAGGAAGGGGGCAGAGGAATTTTTGTTTGTTAGGCTTATCTGGCTAAAGTTGTTTTTTATAATTACGCATTACAACATAATAGTGATATATAATAGGGAAATACATTTGGATGGCTGACAAGTTTATGAAAATATGGAATCAACAAAATGTGTAACCACAATTATGCAGATGACACTCCCATTTACATAATCATATCACCAGGAGATTAAAATCATTTAAAAACACTCATGAATTGCCTTCTACAAATAAATAACTTGATGGTCCAGAATTTCCTTTAACAAACAAAGTCAAAATGAAGATTGTCTTTGAAACCAAGTGAGAATTGCTAAAAACTGGTGTTTGACCTTTTAATGTTAAAATCCACACCAAGGGCAGACATCTGGGTTGTTGTGGACTCACACACAACAATACCAATCAGATTTGTTGTTGTTTGTTTGTTTTTTGTGGTTTTTGTTGGTTTTTTTGGCTGGTCTATGCATTTATCCTTAGCTGGTTCAGAATGCTGATGCCTGAGTCATTACTAAAAACCAGACAAGAGATTCATGTCACGCCACTTCTTGGTCTCTACACTGGCTTCCAGCCTGTCAAAGAGTTAATTTTAAAATACTGCTTTTGGTTTTTTAAAGTATTAAATTGTTTAGAGCCAAAGTACAATTTCACAGCTTCTGGTACATTATGAACCCTCCAGACCTCTCAGGTTCATCCTGAACAGGTCTATATTCTGTCCCCAGAGCTGAAACTACACTCCAAGAGCTCCAACAGCTTTCAAGCACCATATATCTGAAATAAAGTCCCAGAGAAAAAAATGAAGGTCTGTTTCAAATCCAGCTTCTCCTAAATCAGATTTTAAGATTTTCCTGTTTTCTTGTATTTGATTGATTGACATTGATCAGATTAAACTCTTACAGCATTGTACCTTTTATTGTATCATTTGTCCGATTTTACAGTTTCCTCATTTTGTGTGTGTGTGTGTGTGTGTGTGTGTGTGTGTGTGTGTGTGTGTGTGTGTGTGTGTGTGTGTGTGTGTGTGTGTGTGTGTGTGTGTGTGTGTGTGTGTGTGTGTGATTTCATGCATTCTTTATACATTTTGATTTAATGGGGTTTACGATTATACAAAGCTCTTTGAATCATCTTGTTGCCGAATTCTGATTTATACACAAATTACATTGCAAATAGTGGAGACCTTTTGTCTCACTGTTCTACTACATATGATTTATAGTTGAAAACCACTTCTCCTCAGCCATGACAGTGTATTCGGAAACAATTTAACATAACAGGGGGCTTCCAACATGAACACCCGAGACAAAGGGCCAAGCCCCAAACAGATAACAGTCGGTCTTATGCATTATGCATTATCCCTTAGTTCTTTAATAGAAAGGACACATATTAACCTGTGTGCAACCTTGAGAGCAGCATTAATATTCAACAGGTAAAGGCGCTTAAACGGACCCTAAATTAAATGCTGTGACATATACAAGTGCGTGATTGGTAATTAAGACAACTGGTGTCCTGCAGACACACATATGTTTGCATAAGTAGTTTCAAACCCATCTTTTTTTTTTAATCCGAGTATGAAACTTGTTAGTATTTGTATTTAAACCTCCTGGATTCTTTCTTCATTGGTGGTTAAATGATGTTGGCTTAAAGAAAGGTGAAAACAGTTCATTTTAATGTAATCTACATGTACATTTAGACAACCAGCTTTGAATGCTGGCATCTTTCACACAGCATCTCAGACAAAGGACCATAAACGGATCTTTACAAACATAACAAAAAAAAAAGGAAAACTGCAAATGAATGCTGAAAATAAGCAAAAACTAAATCACATAATGAATTCCTTTAAAGCATTGAATAAATATGAATGAACTTCAATATTTATTTACTGCAATTCTTTATGTAAGGACATCAAAAATGTAATAACTGAAAAAATTGTTGCAATTTTAAAAGCTTAGGGATCACAGTTCAATCTGGACTGTATCCCAGAGCATCTTATGTAATCGTGGGTTAAATACTCTATGTTTTTACTCTGTTTTCTGAGGGATTAAGAATGAAGAGAAAGTCAGTCTGTGGACTGAAATAATCTTGTCTATAAAATGTTGATGATCCCCCTGTTTAAGGATATAATACAGTTGGGTGGTCAGGTCTCTCTTACATGCATCTAAAGTGATGCCGCTTAAGTGACAAATCACCAAATAAGCAACCGATGTTGCACTAGACACTGTTTGTGTTTCACTGATATTAAGGAAAGATTTATGTCTCTCTGGAGAAGTCCAAACTCAATATTTTACCGAGCCAATTTAATTATTCACTGCTTTTCAGGGAAAGCAAGATGACAGAGTGAATTCTGCTCATACAACCGAGCTGGAAAAGTTAATGAAGCTCTCCTGTCTGCTAGAAATGCAATTTTACAGCAGATCTTGTTGTAGCATGGCTTTTGAATTAACATGATGATCTTTGAGTCATGCTGACAAGTACAGGACTTATTGGTTAGAGACTCAGGAGAGAACCTCGGAGGGAGCCACTGTCTTTGCTAACATGAACAGCAGCGGTAAAATAGCGAAACAGTTGTACAATCAGCCGGCACAGAGGACTCTGACAGAGCACATTTCTGCACCTGCCAGAATGTTATTTTTGTTGAACAGCAGGAAGTCCTGCACTCTATACACAAAAACAGTGTGTGAGCAAACCTTTTCTCATAAGAACAAAGCAATTCACTTACACAAGTTCCACTTAAGTGCAAAGTCTGTCGCTTTTTTGTTTTGTTTTATTTTTTTTTTTTTTGTTTAAAAGCGTATTATAATATATTCTCAAAGAGTCGGTTTCTAAAAATAATATCAGTACACCTGAGGACAGAGGAAAAAAAAACACTGCAAAACTGGACCACGGTGCTTCCTGTGGGACTGAGACTTGAGGGAGTTTATAAATATAGGTTGCACATAAACAGTACACTAAGCCCAGGAAACTAAAGCAATGTTGCCAAGAGGAATGGTCAAAAATTCCTCCACAGCAAAGTGAGAAACTAATAAAGTAATATGCAGTTATTCCTGCTAAACAAGACGCTACAAGCTAAAGGTCCTGACAGAGCCATAATAACATGACAACACTGTTCTCTGGTTGTACAGTCACATAGGCTGACTTTGTTGGATGAAATTTATTCAATACACGTAAAAAGCTTAGCAGCAGTGAAAGATTGGTTGCGAAGATTATCATCAAGACATTATTAATCAAAACTCCAGGAACGATTTCACAGTGAATTATACCATTCTGTAGCCTATGTTGCCCTTAAAGATCTACGTTAAATGGATTTTCTTTATCTGATATATATATCACACTTTGCTTAATGTAGCTAAGGCCTTCTTAGGAGAGGTCAGAAGTAATGTCTCATAAAACTAGATAGTCCAGTTGCAAAGCTTCCTTTTGTCTTGTCAACAGTTTGGCTCCGAGGGGAAGTGTGGTTTTAACAGAAAATAACACCATTTATTTATTTTAGATGGGCTGATGTTCCAGTTTCTCTTCATGCATGTCATTCAGAGAGCACCACTTAGATGCATTAGAGGCAGTGTGTCGAATAATTCTGTCGTCTCCTGCACTGTTGCCAAGGAAGCCGCAGCAGACATACATGAATAAACTGCAAGAGCTGTGTGAAGGACTTTAACCTCCAACACTGCGACCGGCTCTAGGCAAAGTTGGAGGTGGGGCCAAGTCACAAAAGTATACTAGAGCAACTGCTGGGGAAAAAACAGCAGCGGTTTCTCCGTCATTTAATTACATGATGAAAATTTCAGCTTTGACACCTTCACTTCGCTTCTGTCCTTTCATTTTTTTTATTTTTTTTATCCAATCTCCTGGGTAGAGCGATGTGATAAAAATCTAATGGAAATGAACATCATTTCACGAAATTTTTCCCAGATGTTAATCTTCTAAGAATTTGCACAGTTGGCATGCCAATTTATTGTCTCTGTTAACCTGCAGTCAAGGATGAAATTGCATTGCTTCCCTTACATAGTTTTTTGATATGTAGGTGAGATTTCTTTTTCAGCTCCTGTCATATCTGAGGGGGGGGGGTTACAGGAAACGGTCAAATTTGTGAAACACTTCACGTCAGCATTCGTGGTGAACTGTTTATTTTGAGGAAGAAAAAAAAAACAAAACATTGCAGCTGCAGATCCCCGGGGGGAAGAGTTGAATGACCTGCTAAATCTAATTTCTCAGTGTGTGTATTTACCAGAGTGGCGAT
This sequence comes from Xenentodon cancila, assembly GCA_014839995.1. Taxonomy (NCBI): domain Eukaryota; kingdom Metazoa; phylum Chordata; class Actinopteri; order Beloniformes; family Belonidae; genus Xenentodon; species Xenentodon cancila. The sequence continues at coordinate 19,832,555 of CM026213.1, read as the reverse complement.
AGAAGGGGAAAATGTATTGTGTCAGCGCCTGGCAGTTTTCTCGGTTATGGAAGTTCAGTGACCCATTATGTTGTGGTGTGGTATGCACTGTAGTGCATAGCAGCACAACCAAGAAACATAAATTACTTGACAGCATACTGAGAATTTACATATTTGAGTCTCGCATTGTATAGGCGGTCTTTTGAAAGATTTGGACACAAAAAAAAAAAAAAAAAGTGGAGTTGCTCTCAGTTTTAAGGGTCATCTTCTATTACTCCTAAAATACATGCAGAAGCTACACTAATATTCAATCCTTGAAACTGTTAACAAGATAAAACATCAAGGTTCACACATGTTGAGAGCCTAAAGGAGCATACTGCAGGCAATCTATATCATTAAAACTATTATTGATGGCTTATCTTTTTACACTAATGAATTGAGTCGGTCATTCAATCCACAATATAAATCTTTACTGAGGAGTGTGCCTCAGTGTGCTGCCTGCTGGAGCAAACCTTGGACGAGCTCATTTCTGTCCTCTGGACAACAAGGCCCATCACTCAGTATCTGCCGTCCAGCACATTGGATCATATTTACACCCAGACAGCAAATTGGGGCTCCAGGGACAAGCACAGGAAGCGGAGGTCACTTGACCAAACACAACCAATGCAGGCCGGTGGGAATCAAACAGCAGCTATACATCATGCTGGAGGCCATCCATCACTCAAGCTGCTCGATCCAAAGCAGCCGCTTTGAGATTTGCAGCAACCTCCAGCCTTTAAGGAATGAGCTGGTGTCAGAGCGTTTGCTATCTACCCCTTAAAGGCAGGACACTGAACACAGATCACAAATGACTGGAAGTAAAATGTTATCACACTCATTTAGCTCAAATTAGCTTTGTTATTTATTTTTTTTTATGTATGGTCAGGTCCCAGTGAGAAAGCAGGACTGTAAAATGTTATGCAATCTAAATAAACACATGCCATTAATAAAAGATTAATAAAAGAATTTGCCTCCGGCAGATGGAGCGATGGCGTTTGGTGTGTTTGATTGAGGGAAAAAAAAAAAGTTTAAATTATGTCTGTGGCAACGATCCAACGATGCTGCACGCAGACTGAGCCAAGCACAGCAAATCGTCTTTTTATGGTCAGTCTGGCTGTAGTTACAGATGTGCAGCCCAGTTCTGTATTTACTGGACTCATTTTGGATGAATGGATGTGAATGCTTAAATATGTTCCTTTGAGACATTATATCAGAGAACCTGAAAACTCTGCTCGACGTGCCAATATTTACACAGCCGCAGTTAAAACATTTTCTTTCCCATTCATTGAACAGCTTTCATTTATTTCAAATGTCCCTTATTTCATCATTATATACTGTTATTTATTTCAGGGGACTTTTTTTTTTTTTTTTTTTTTTTTAATAATGCCACATTTGTTTCTCCACTCTTCTCGTTTCCATTTACATATTCATATGAAGACGTGTGGTTATGTGACTGAGTCGGAACAAACAGCAGCACCAGTTAAAAGTCTGCACGTGTCCATCTACGGGTCCCTGCAAATATGCAGTCCGTATAGCTCAGTGAGCAGGGACTTTTTGTCCAGAATATGTTTCATACAGTGTCAGATGCTGGTCTCAGAGTGAAACCCTCCATGCGTTGTGAGGAGCTTCCTTATCTTAACATCAGTGGCTTCCGTCTCCTCCTGCGGCCGAGTTATTATACCAGCAGGGTATCTGATTACTGGCAGGGCATAAGGGTTGATGGCTCAGGCTTTATTCTTCCCATTTAGCTGGCTTTTTCAGGGTCATCCCTACTCTTTGAAGGTACTCTGTTGTGCCTGAATTTCTTGAACTGCTGTGGTGGGACATTAAGAGAGGCCGTGCATAAATACATACCCACAAAACTCAATGAACTGACAAGAAGAGATGACCAAAATTCCTCTATAATGATGTGAGAGACTCATGATGTCTGATATATGTCATGTATATATATATATATATATATATATATATATATATATATATATATATATATATATATATATATATATATATATATATATATAGCTTTACACCTCACTGAGATTCTGGACAACTAGAAATGTTTTCCTCCTGTTATCAACATGTTGTAGCGACAGCAGACCATCAGGTTGTGCCTCTTTTACAAACACACCTCTCACTCTCTCCTGGAACAGCCTGATCATATTAAAAGCCTTAAATACTTCACTCTGGACCCGTCAATGGGTCGTGTTAACATGTCTTCACCAGGAGATTTTCCTTCAAAATGCTGCAAGAGATTTCCTTTACAGAAAATTGTTGCTTCACATCCAGTTTTCTTCAGTGGATTGATCTAAATTAGATCCAGTTTAAGAGTTGGAATTGTGATCTTACAAATGTAGAACTTGCCATGGACATGATTAGAAGATTTTTATTATTATAAATATTTGAACTCGTCTTTGGTAAAAACAGCCTCCTCATCCTGGCATAATTTAGCTTTGGATGCTTTGGAAGGAAAAACAGCAGATAAAACGACAGCTCAGAATTACATGTCTCTGTATATTTTGCTTGGCAGAGGGATAAAAAATAATAAATGCATATGTCCTTGTACTGTAGGAGGTTCGTTGCAGGTGGACAGGTGGTGGCGATTAATTTACACCTCTGGAATGAAAAGGGTCCATTCACACGCCGCACAGCAGAGCTTGAGCGGCGTTCTGGAAAAGGGAACAGAGCGGAGCAAACACGGAGGCACTTCTGTCTGCATGCCCTCCACTGAAAACTGCAAAGGGTGAAGGTGAGGAAATATTACACATAAATGGATTCACCTGAACTTAGCAGTGCAGCCTATTTTTATTCCTTTAAAGGTCTCGGGAAGAAAATAGGCCTTCTACCCTGATATAACGTTTCTTAACAGCATCACCTCTAGTGCTGATGCTGAATAATTCAGAGCCTATTAGTCTGCCATTTGTCTGGACATAAAGTCTCCTAGCAACATTGCTAGACTTTGTGATTAGGTGGTAATGTGTCACGGAGAGCGTCGCTTTTGCAAGGACAGTATCCTCATACATTGTCCAAGACTAAAGTTTAAGTATAAAACGTACGTCTGTCAGTTTCTAAAGGTCTTTGTGACACTAAACTGATAGTATCTTCAGAGCATCTGCAGCCTGGTTTTCATGTTTCCTTTACAAAAACAAACATTCAGCTCCCTTTTTTTTACTGTTTTATGCAATACTTGCATCTTTTATTGTGCGTAGACGTTGTATTCAAAAGGCAAACTAGCCTACGTCTTAAAAAAAAAAAAAAAGAGGTAAGAGATCAACAGAGAATGAAGACGTTCGAGACGATAATAAACACGCAGTGCGAACATTTTGCTCGCCCCTATAGTGTTAAATTCACTAATGACGGCTCGGGTTGTCCGGTATGATCGTATTTCGATACAGGAATGCTTGCTCACACTTTGGCTCTGAGAGATTGTAAATGTCAGTGGCCTGTCACTCACATTCAGTCCCACGTGGGCAGTGAGACAGATCCTGCTAAAAGGGAAGGGCGGATGACAGGACAGACATTAAAATCCTGTCTGACTCACTCAGTGTCTGACTGTCAATCTCTGGATACATTTTAGGCTGCACTCCACCACTTTATGCAGTTTCAAATTTCCATTCAGCACCTGATTATCTCCATTAAATAGCCGACCGTAAGACGAGTGATTGGTTCTCCTCCTTGAATAACGGTTTAGGATCATACTGTTGGTCGGGACTTTAAATTGCTTCCCCCAATTTCATCAGGGTTAAGATGAAATGGAGAAGAAATGATGTTTTTCATACAGGGATCAGATTTTAGTCTTCCAACCAATCACATGGAAATCAGGACTTTAACCTCTGAAAAACATTCCTGCAAACTTCAGATATCGTAGAAATAAAAGCCATTTAACCAGGTTGATGACAAACCTGGAGTTTCTTTTTTTTGCACAATTTGATAATAGTAGTACCTTTATTTAATGACTCCTTGGCCAGCTGCAGACTGCTTAAAGGAGCCGTGATTTAAACGTGGGGAATGGGCCGCGAGCACCACATCAAACGGGCCACAAATTTGTTTTTTTCTACCACTCCAGGAAAGTTTATAAGAAGCAATACATTTATTTCTAATAAGATTGATTGACAGACAGCTCAGCCAATCGCTAACCACCAGTTTGTATCAACCCAGCATCATTTGTGATTTCACCGTCGAGTCGACGCCGTTTGTAAATGATTTATCTCGCTGTAAATGTCTGCCGGCAGCTCTGCAGCTATTTCGGTGGGTTCGACTGAAGGAGCTAGGAGCAAAGCTAACTTTGATTGACATGTGGTGGGCGTCTTCACGCCTGTACGAAGATACGCGTCTTCAGAAACCAGTGGGTCATGTGACCGTCTACGAGGCCCTTACATGTTGGCTTTTCTTTGTGGAACATTACCCCCGTTTCCTGGTCTCGGTGCTTAAGAGCCATTATTCAATAAAAAGGTGTCAAATCCGATTCCCCTTACATGCCTACCCTCACCTATGGTCACCCGCTGTGGGTAGTGACCGAAAGAACAAGCGGCAGAAATGAGCTTCCTCCACAGGGGGTCCAGGCTCTTCCTTAGTGACAGGGTGAGAAGCTTGGTCATCCCGGAGTAGAGCCGCTGCTCCTCCACATCGAGAGGAGCCAGATGAGGAGGACGGGCATCCGGTGAAGATGCTACCTGGACACTTCCCTGGTGAGGTCTTCTGGGAACAAGGAGAACCAGGAGAAGACGCAGGTTTGGAGGGACTGTGTTTCTCGGCTGGGCCTGGGAACACCTTGGGATCTGCCCAGATGAGCTGGACAGGGACCTGAGGACAGGGAAGTCTGGGTTTCCCTGCCTAGGCTACAGCCCCCGCAACCTGACCCTGGATAAGCAGAAAAAAAAAAGGATGGATGGATGGACAGGAAAATGTATTCGGTTTCAAAGGGAAGCTGAAATCAAGCGCTAAATTTTGGCCCGATTGAAGAAACAGTTGAATAAACATGGCTGGAATCCCATCCTTTCATGTCCAGAAAAGAATGACATCAGCTGTCATCTGGCCAAAGACGGTTTTTGTGTTAATAAGCTTGATTTGAGCCTTTGTTCTTGTTCTTGTAGCAACGTGATTTCTTCAAATAATTGCCAGTCTGTTCAGTGTCATGTTGGATGTGCAGGTTTACATACATATGTACAAATGTCCTTGAGACGATGTATTATACTATTTATTTCACATGGTTTTAGCATATTAAAACTGTAGGTGGACTTGATTTAGTTTTTGAATACAAAACAAACCAGGACTCGGGTCAATTTAAACGATAGCGTGACTTTGTACTGGAAAAAAATGGGCCCAAAAACTTTAAGAACCCCTGGATTAGAGAATATACCTCACACTTCCCTGTGCATCCACTAACCCAGTCTGCCTTAGAATAATAGTAAGTGACTATAGCTAAATTCCCAGTAGTGTACTTGCACACTGAGGCTTAATATTTTGAGTACATTAATGCGTTCACACTGACAATTCTCTCTTCACAAAAAGTGCCTGGAAAGTGCCCTTAAAACAGGCAGAAAATTGAGCGTGAAACATGCTCATAGCCTCGTTGAATTGCAAAACAAATTTCCTGATGACAGTAAAACGTCTTACATGTGACTGCGTTAAATAAGAAAGGAGAGGCTGACCATTTTGACGCTTTCATCTTGTTGCTGTAAATTAACAGATGTCAGCTACTCCGTTTTTAATTAATATTTATCATATTTACTTATGACATCCTATGATATTTATTGGCTGGTGACCCATCCAGAGTAAACCCACCTCCTGCCCAGTGACGGTGGGATGTGCTCCTGTGACCTTGAACAGGATAAAATCAGTACAGAAATGATTAATTTTCTTAAGTAAATGTCATAACGGTGCGCAACACATTCAGGGATCCTTTGTAACAAAGCAGACATATTTCAGCCACCAGAGGCTGTTTATTACTTTGAATTTCCATCAGAGGGTTATACCGCGCCATTCACCCTGGGTCAAAATGTCACCTCCACCTGGCAACGGCGCATATGACAAGTGCTCAGATCTAATATAGATTCCAGCAGAGTCATTTTCACTCACATGCCAAGCTTCAATGACAAAATTCCAGTCCAGATGGCCACTGGGCTTTCGTGTAAGTTCATATGAATTCCACTATGAAGGGTGATGCGTTTCTGCAGAACTGATGCAGTGCAGCATCCCGTGGCTTGAATGAAGCGACTCCGAAGACACCGCTGACTTCCATCTGCTATCTGAGTTATGCTTATAAAATCTGTAATTAGATGCATAGTTAATTCTTGCTATCTATAAGTTTATTGCTGTGGTGCTTGTGAGTCTGGTGGCGAAGACCATCAAGCTGTCAAGTGCTGGCACCAACTACAGAACATTTTATCTCTCGGCACAGTGACTCATACGGTGACACAGTTGAAGTATTTCTTAGATAAAGTCACAACAGCATGTTTTTTTAACAGCAATTTTCCATGCATCTTTGTTAGAAATGATTGAAGGACACAAATTCCAAAAGATCTATTAGATTTTCTTTCTCCTAAAAAGGGGACATATATAGAAAAAAAAATATTTTCTGTGCTTAAGAGCACATACATGGGTGTCCGAGGTGACTGCCAACTCAAAAACCTTGGGGGTGTCCAAGTCTGACAACATGTCATTCAGTGATTGGTTTAGATTTGCAGCGAACTGTGACATCATAGACTAAAATCAGAGGAAATAGGATTCAACCTCTCCATTTTCTTTTTCTTTCACTAAACCTGACATCATGCTGCTTCAGATGCATCTCGGAAGCAAGTGATGTAAAACTGCCAGACAGATTTATAAAAGAGACACAACCTACAGAGGGGTGAGGAAGGAAGGACGATGCACGTCACCTCCTAAACCCCACTACTGCGGACAGAGGTGTAAAAGCCTGATTTAAACGTATGTTTGGTCGCTCTCAAACATTTCTTTAAGCCTCTGGACAATTGAGTAAATTGTGGAAAATGGCACTACTGCATCTCCTTTAAAACAAATACTTTTGTAGCGCAGGTAACGCCCAAAAGAGTGTTTGAAATAATTAAACAACTGTCCTCTGCATATTTTTGGGAGAGCAATGAAAATCAGGATTCAGAATGGGATGAACTGGAACCAAACTGCTTCGCATAATATCTCAAGAAAACACACACACACACACACACACACACACACACACACACACACACACACACACACACACACACACACACACACACACACACACACACACAAGGCGGCACAGTTAGAAGCAAGATAGTGCATGTAATTCAGGGATTATCAGAACTTAACCACAACACATGAATGCTTAGCTGTGGGGAAAATAGCCGACAGCAGTTTGGTTCCCGGCTTAATATTTTCTCCCTTCTATCCTATTAGTAGTCAGAGACTGCAGTGGATTTAGTCCAGAAACTACATCTGCAACTTTGTCTTCTGGGGAGTTTAAGGGCTATTTAGTAATCTATAACGGCATTGATCAAGTGCAAGAAGGAATTGCACCAACAGCAGGATCTTCCTTTCTACCCACCCATCCGCTTCTACCACTAATCATCGCGCACAACTCGGCTGCATTTCTTTACTGTAGGGATGAGCTAATGAGAAAAAATATCCAGGAGAAGAAAAATAATGCTGTTATGAAATTGCTTTGTCATGGGCCATTTGAGCTTGTAAATAAAGCTTTTCTAGGTTTTGCCACAGAAATATGACACACATATTCTGTCTTGAGTACCAGTGTTTTCCACCACTGATCAGCTGAAAACACAAGCCAGCCAGCCAATCAGATTGTACGGATTGGAGTCTAATCGAGGCATAGGTGTAATTACTGGGTTTAATTAAGAAATATTCAAAAAAAAAAAAAAAGGCCCTTCTTGAAAAGGTGTAGTGTTATACTATAAGTGTATATTCACCTTCTTAGTGAATAAACATTACATTTATATATAACCCATGCATGCATTATAGTTAAAACAGTCTATATATAATGTTTCCCACCAGAATAAATGCACAGCACCTGCTGATATTTGACAAATATCATTGCATTAAGTATCATCTTTTACAGGGTTGCTTCAAGGATACTCCTGCATCTCTTCTAAATTGGTTAAGAGAGCTAAAAGTACAATAGCAAGAGGAGATGAGACATATGAAACAACGTCACTGTGAAGGAGCAACTTGCTCAAGGTTAAGGCAAAACCAGTCCCGTTTTCCTCTGAGAAAGTCGCGGCGACAAACTAAAACAAACTGGCGTCTTTAAGTCCTTCGGACGTGGCGGACTGCTGTAAAGTGCTGTAGAGTCCTCCTTCCGCCTCGCCCGCATGCACACATACACCACTGGAAGGGGCAGCGAGCCTCCTCTGGCAGTCACTAAGCACTGAACAGCTCTGAGCACAGCAGGAAGCTTTGGCCACCTGCATAGTGTGGAGTGGAGATAGAGACAAATCCAGCACTGAAACTGGTGATAGACATTTTCTTTTTCCACACCAAGGATTTCAACAATTTGTTTTCAAGGTTTACACTCTTCTTGGGCTTGAGGATGACATGAAGCAAAAATAAATCACAGATTGCCTGATGCTTTAGCTGCCAAAATGATTCACTTTTACAGTAGATCCCACACAGGAGGAGAGACTGCTTTGTTGTTCAGCAGACTCCACAAAGCCCTATGCAAAATGTAAACAATGTTTGAGCCTACCTTTGAGCTTTGTTACAAAAGCCTGCAACTGTGCAGCATTCATTAGTGTGGAAATGATATGTGCAAACAAAGAGGGGCACCCGAGCAACACTCTGCTGTTTCCTTTTCATCTCAGAATTGCAAATGAATGCAGGCTCCTCACCTGGTCCCTGCAGGCGGGGTTCCAGCGCCTCGAAACAGGGTTTTATTGACAGCAGGCACCCAGCACAAAACCGGGAGTGCTAATAGCTGAGGATGACGCCTGATAAACACGTTTTCCCTTCAAACAGCACAATCTCATATTTTGCTGCTTGGCAGGGTGGCCCTTCACCCAAGGTCAGGAGAAGGAGATGCTGGGAGAGCACAGCTGCTCAAGGTAGAACTGGCATCGGTTTTCATTCAGGAGTCAGTCATGACTTCCCGTATCTGCTTTTGAACATTTTAAAATGCATCTTTTTTTTGGGACTGAGCGGTTTCCATGACTATGCCCACAGCCATGACTATGTCCAGACAAATGTAATCTGAATTCCAAATAAGGAGAAAAGTGTTTGAGGAACCATCACACTCGGATGTTCTGCTAAATAAGCAAATGAACCATACAGTAGCGCCGACGCGTCCTACATTACTGCATGTGGCAACCCCGTCCGCGGAGATGAAGCATTAACGTTCCAGAGCAACAAATGTCTGGGACCATTCCACTGTTTTAATAACAGGGAGGGTGGCACCGTCAACACAGACTTGCTTGGCTTTGTCGAGCTAATGACTTCCTGCTCCAGTGGCTTGCGAAACAGTGTTGGAGCCAAAATAAGTAAAATCGGGAGCAGAATTTAATCTGTCACTCAATGGAAAGCCTTTAAGCAGCAACATGCAAGCCATCCAGCGGCTGCACACAAGTGAAGTGAAATCACAGCAGAAGCTCTCTTGCACTGAGCGAAGCGCCAGAACAGGTTGTGTATAGCAATGAGGATTACAGACTGGTTGGATAAATAGAGGATTCTTTAAAGCAACTGTGTGTGTACGTGTGCGAATGTCAACCTAGGTGGTAATCTAAAACCATCAATCCCTTTGAATCTAGGTAAGCTTCACCTATGTAGAAAAGAGACTGATCCGGGGAGGAAGACTATGCTTGCACTCAGTTTTTGATCTTCCTGAATTTGCTCTAAGCTTGGTTTTGAACGCTGTAGCTGTGCAGCACTTGTATTAACAACTCAAATCTCACAAGGTTGTGCGAGCAGAGTTCAGTCTGTCTTTTCATCTACTCAGAACTAATCATTTCCATGAACTGTTTGTTTCCACTGGGGTCTTCCGGGAACACTGGATAGGTATGATGAGGTGCTTCTCTGAGATAGGTGAACTAAAATTAATCAAACACATCTGTAACATGTTCTGCCAAAGCTTTCCTGCCCCATTTCTGACCTCCTTTTTCCCCAGCTGTTTCCTGAAACTGGAGAATTTGAAACTAAATGCATTCAAATTACACCTCTGCACAAATACAGTAAAACCATCATGGACTCTGTAAACAAACAGCTGAATTTATTTCCCCAAAGAAATGCTCCAAAAATCACTCTTATGACAAGTAGCAATCAGCTCAGTAATGAAAACACACAAGCCTTAAAAAAAAGAAAAAGAAAGACAGAGAGCGAGCGAGAGAGAGAGAGAGAGAGAGAGAGATGAGTACAAACATTATGCAAGATGACTGTAACTCCAACTTGGAGGCAATAAAACTTACAACATATTTTTTCCTTTTAACAAGTCTATTTTGGATCAGTGACATCAAAATTCGCTATTTTCCACATTAATATTCGTTACAGACGCAAAAGGGAGAAAAAAGTGAAAATAGAATATAAAATGTAAATGAGTTTTCTGATGTGCAAATAGTGCAAACCAGACACTTCTTTGCACAGAGAAAGATAAGAATATACATTTAGAGATGCGTTTGTGTATGTCCGAATCATCTAATCCAACAGATACCCAGTATGTGGTTTTTATTTTAATGACTTTTCTTGACAGCAAACTGCTTTCAAGTGATCTGTTGTCACAACATTGGATGATGCAATCAGATTGTCTGAAGGATGTTTTGTCAGAATTTTAAGAGGTCGGCAAAAATCGGGAAAAAAAAACAAAAAAAAAACAGGTCAGACAAGGAATATACTCGTTAAAGACGTAACAGCCATGGTGCAAATGCTTTTATACTGTGACAATTTCTTCTTTGATAAACTGAATCTTTAAAAATGCCTTCTGAATAATAAGTCAGAGGAGAAAAAAGAAATTCAGATAACTCTATATCAATCTTCAGTGAGGACTGGCTACATTGAAAACTGTGTACAAGAGTTGGGATTCGTCACGGCGGCAGGGTTTCTTGGGGGATCTCTTGGGGGTGTTTTGTGCTCTCTGGCATTGGGACATTGGCAGGCGATCCTCTGGGTTCTGTGGATTGCAGTGTAAAGTCCCCGTAGATCTGACTTCTATAGGGATGCTCAATTGGATCGGGAGCTGGGGAGCTTGCAGGCCGGTTCAACATTCTTAGTTCTACCCGTTCCTGAGTAGATTTTGTAGAAAGCCGAGGCACGCTGTCATGCAGAGAGAGGTTACTGACCTTAGGGAACCCCACTGGCAATTTGTAGATGCTACTGAAGCATTCACATGAAAGCCACAAGTCCCAGGATGCCAGGCTTCTTGGCAGAATATTGCATAGAAACAATATGATCAATATATTCACTCCTTCTGTGAGAAATGTAAATGTAGCCGGTTATTGTTGAAAAGCAGAATGTGATTCAGAGGGCTGCTCTAAAAGTGTCGATCCAAACTTAGATCACATGCAAACACTCATCACTTTAATCAACACAAATTACATATGGTAGTGATACATAATGTGGCTTGATTTCCAAGACAGTCATATTTGGCACCTTAAAATAGTAATATCATAATGCACTGAAAAGCATGGGAGTAATTTCCTTATGATACCAATAGCATTAAAAATACTGCATATGCCAGTGTTTTTTGTGCTATTCCGCAGAAAACAACATTAAATGGAGCTGAAGTGTTCACTTTATGCATCTCCAAAACACAAATTCCTGTATCTCAGCATCTGCAAGGTCTAACAAGCTATGTGAAAAGCTCCTATATAACAGCAAATAAATCAATTCCCTTTGAACTTCAAGAACCATCCCATAGGAGCCCAACCAAAAACTTTCTGGCATGCACTCCACTTAATGATAGGGATAACATAGGAATATGTCATGAACTTTACCTTTATCCCCAACAGAATTCTCCCAGTACTTTAAGAAAATCCTATTTCATTTGAATAGCATGTAAATCACTTGATTCCAGAAACATTTATGGATAATACATATACATTTTGAAATCAAAGTTTAAATCCATTTCCCAACATTTCAACTGTAAATATCTGGAAGTTTTTAGCAAAACTAAATTGATTCCAATTTCATGTCAGCATCACTTTGTTCAAATATATATATATATATATATATATATATATATATATATATATATATATATATATATAGTTGGAAAAAGAACTACAAGTAAACTTACAGCAAGTTAATTAATTGAAATTGGGTTAATCCCTCCCATCGTGCTGGTCCACATGAATCGGGTGGAGATAAGAATAACTTAATAGTTGGTCAGACCTACTTGCACAAGTCCAGCCAGAGCAGGCTTATCTAAATCCTCTTGGCAAAGCCATGTGTATAGTCAGAGCAAAGAGCAGAGGAGTACTTAAATTTGCCTGAAAAGAAGCGATTATAAATAAAGCAGTAGCTGAAAGTTCTTCTGAAAGTGCTTAATTTTGCTGATATATATATATATATATATATATATATATATATATATATATATATATATATATATATATATATATATATATATATATATATATATATATATATGTGACTGACTGAATGTGCCAACTAAAACGGAAGTGGTTTTGGGAGGGAAAGAGTCACCTCGTGCTGATGAAAGGGTGCAGCATAATAAGCAGGATGAGATGTCCAGTGTTCTCTGTGTGGCTCTCTCCTGTCCTTGCTGGATGGAGAGAGGTGATACAGTAAATGTTCCCCTCCTGTGTGGTTAGTGTCACTGAAAGAACAAGCTTGCCGGACTGCGGGTTATGATGCATTCTCAGTCAATAAGCCTCCACTGTTGCTCTCCCTCAGAGAATGGCTGCTGGACTCTCTGTCGACCTCATCCTCTTCATCCGATCTCTGAATACCCAGGTGTCTTCGGTACAAGGGAGGGCTAAACAAATACAGACACACAATTATGTCACGACTTGAACACTTACAGAAGAAAGTAAAGAGAGAAGGAATAAAAATACGCAACGGTAAACCACAAACAGCATTAAGGCTGCCAGATAAAGCTCTGGCAGCTTTAATGAGATGTGTTATTTACTGTGGTCAGTAAATACTTCTTCCGCTTAAGTGCGCATGACATTTGTGCGCTCTGCCTTCAAGGGGGTTCTTGCTAATCTTTATTTTTGATTAGTCAGCTGGATGGGAAAAAAATGCATCAAAAACATTTGCGCTCCGTGGTCCCAGATGAAAAACAAATCAATACAATACTCCTAATGTTGTCTGCTAAAAACAAGCTGTGTACAGGCGAACCAGTGTCACAGCTCACAAGACAGTCCACTTCCCATGCGCCAGTAACTGTGCTACATTGTTCAAATATTAGTAAATGCAACATGCAGTTAGTGAAGTATAATCAAAAGGGGATTCAGCAGCGATGTGTTCAATGACTTCCAGCAAAGCTGAAAAGAATACAGTGCTTTGTACAGCACCTATCACACTCAATAAAGGTTGTCACTGTGGCTTTTTAAGACTGTGTTGTCATGACAACTCGTAGTATAATAAACAGTCACTGCCTTACTTTAAAAGCAATTTAATTCATTGTAGAGATCTCAATAAGACTACCATAACCCCTGCTCTTTGATACACACCTTATACAGCAAGTTAAAAAAACGTTTGTTGCGGCACCAAAATAGGGAAATATTTTAAATCACCCACATTTTCAATTACAGTGTATTTTTTGAAAGTTGGGGTGAATCTCAGGCAAAGCCTATAATGCACGATAAGCAAAATAACACGGGGAAAAAAAAGATAAAGCTACGGTTCCTAAATGAGCATGACGCATCCCAATCTCAAATGTCAAAAAGTGCTAAAAGGGAGGACTTAAATCTCTGAAAAATCACTTAGTCGTCTTTTATTCATAAAGGAAATGCTTAAAAGGATTGCATCAATATTTCTGGCGAGTTGTGGTTGTGGATGAACAGTGCTGTAATACTGTTTTTTTTTTTTTTTTTAACTATTATGAAAACAAAACTTGCAAAACCTGCTGAGATGCACCAAAAACCAAATGACAAACTTGCTCAGATTCAAGGACGACTGTCCTCACAGCCTACCCACTGTGTTGCATTTTAAAGTTGTAACAGAACCACAAGAGACACTCTAGCTGTCAGTAAAATTACTTTTAAAATAGAAAGCTTTTGAAGACAGGAGCTAATTTTGGCATGTTAAATATGAAGCAAAGTGTTTGCATCAACTAGTTTTAACAGTCATGTCACACGTCAAATGAAAAGAAAAATTGGTGTAATTTCGTCTGCTTCATTGCCAGTCTCTGTTTGTGCTGCAGGAAAAGTCACAGCCAGGCAACCTTCTCTTAACACTGTGTACTTATAATAGCATCAAACACAACATTAGAAGAATCTCTCACATAGAGAGACAAGCATCCCATAATCACATGGCAATAATACTAGCTGACATTTAGAAGTAAAACTGAAGAGACGGGTCTGTGTCTACAATTGAAATAAGAGGTATTGCAACTACAACATACTGCGAGCTTTTTCAACATAAAGAGAAATATTGGTGAGAGCAGACAAAAACAAAATAAAACTAGGTGACTGATCACATATGGTCATTGCGAGAAAGCGTGGGCAAATTGTTAGACATTTGTGCTGTTGTAATGTGAAATCCTGGATAGTCACAGCAAGATTTTCTGAAGATATGCTGGCATGAAATGGAAAATAATCACACAAAGGGATGGCATTATATCTGCGTTGTTTGGTTCAGTGTTGCGAGAGCGCCGTTATGCCTCCGTCACAGTTATGCTGTGAAATCATGGACATCAGACAAGTATTTTAGTAACAGGCACAAGAGCTTTTTGTTATTTCTATCTGAACAAAGGAACAACAATGCAGAACAAAACTAAATTTCTCCACAACAGCTGAAGCGCTCTGACCATTACAGATAAAATGTGTGAACGGGGTTTTTGCGTAGATTTATGCAAACCATACGTACTATGATGCTCTCGCTTTTCACACTCTTCCACCGCAGATAGTAACACCTAAACGTGGGCACGTGGTGGAAGTGTCGTGACAGAAAAATGAAGACACCCTTAGTGGAGATGTGATACGTGCACAAGCAAATTCAGTGCATTCAGGAGATCAGCAACTGATTGACCCGTGTGACAGGATTATTCACTGATTCTAAATACATTCAACGCATTCAGAAAACACTTGTTAGTGAATTAGGAGAAATATCCATTCCCTTGTGTCAGGCTCTTGGGTTATTTCCACACCAAGCATCACCTTTTCCTGCTGTATCAGTCACTGTCAGGCCTGTAGAGGTACTTCATCACCAAGCTATCCACCTTCTTCTGTTTCTTCTTGGTGTCTTTCTTAGAAGAGTGACCTGCAGGAGTCTTGTCGTCATCATCACGTGATTGTTTTGGGCCCTTTTTAACACTGCTGGAGCTACGATAAGAGATGGTGGAAGCAGAAGAGGACTCCGACGATTCTGAGGAAGACGAGGAATCATCTGACTTGCTTTGTTTTTTCTTAGATTTCTTCTTGGATTTCTTGTCCTTTTTCCCCTTTGAACTCTTCCTGCTGTGACGGCCATCCGATGAGGAGGATGACGAGGAGGATGAGGAAGAGGAGGAAGAGGAAGAATCTGATGATAAGACCTTGCTTCTTTTATCTCGACGACTGCGGGAGGTGCTGGACTGCCTGCCGCCATAATCCAGAGCAGAGCTCGATGAAGAGCGGAGCAAGCTTGATGTGCTGCACGCAAAGTCCTGCTCTTCTCCTTTCTTCCTACCGTTCTCACTTCTTTGGCCCTTCTTCCCGCTCTCCTCCTCGCCACTAGACTCGTCGAGTTTGCTGCGCTTGAACTTTATGGGTTTGAAGCTCAGCACCTCATTAATTGCAGCCTCCAAGTCAGGATCCAAGTAGTTTCGGTGGGTGACTAGTTTAATGTCAGATGTGTCTTGCGGGTTTCCGTCTGAGGAACGTGGTTGAGCCGGTGTAGAGAGACTGCGAATGGAGCGTGGACTGTAAGGTGAGGTCCTGCTTTCCCTGAAGGGCCCACTCTGGCGATCTTCATCGTCTTCATCATCCACATGTACACCAAACTCACTGAGCCCGCAGCTACGAGCGACGGACAAGCGGGAGCTGCTACGTCTGTCATCTTTCCAAGAGCTGCTGCGACGAAGCGAGCGAGGGCTGGAACGGCTCACGCTGCTGATTGTTGACTTATTGTCATCATCCAGATCCAACATCCCCCTCCGGGTGGAGATCCTGCTGGGAGCCACGGACGATATCATGGACTCTTTATCAAATTCAGGGCTGCTGCGGGAAGTCCAGCGGGACTCCAAGCCCTTCCTGGCCCTGCTGGTGGCTTCAGAATAAGCCATGGAGATGACAGAGCCTTTGTCATCTAAATCTTCCTCTGCCTGAGTCTGAGTCTTTCTTCTATTATCCAGGAGCTCTCCAGATTTTGACTTGGCTTTGCGAATGGCAGCATGGTCTGGTGTGTCAGGCTGCTCTTTGAGAGTGCTAAACAGCGAGTTCTCATCTCCTGTTCCCCCAATGGAGTCCTTCAAGTTGGAGCGCTTCCTGTAGCTCAGGGAACTCATAACAGACACTGATCTGTTCTGCTCGACCTCCTTCCCATCTTTACTGCCGTCAATCATCTTCTCCTTACCTTCTTTCATCTCCTTGGCATCTGCATTTGCTGAATATCTAAAATGTTATGCAATAAAATAGGCACCAGAGATAAGCAACAGAACATACACAGAAGGAAATCCACTTACTGGAGAAATTCTCACTTCTGACTTAGAAGAACATTGTCAACTTGCATACGGTGGTGAACATGTAACATTTTGGCAGCTTGACACTGTGATGTTAAAGTTCTTCTCAATAAATCGGCTTTACCTTTGTCCTTGACAAGTTACAAAACAAGGAACATATACAGTACCTCTGACTACTGCTGTTATACACAGTACACTAGTGGAAAAATACACTGCTGAGGCAATCAAGTAGTGAAAGGATCCATCTAACAGTGGCAGAAGCGTCATTTAGAAAGCATGCCAACTGGCCACAGGCCACCTCAATAATTTTGACAGCAGTCGCTTCCCCATACCGCCTCCTGTCATTAGCCAGATTACTGGGAAAGAGAGATGACACCTAATCACATGAGATACCCAGCCTTCTATTAAATAATGCCCCAAGAAATTGTGGGCCATTTTTATTTTTTATTTTTATTTTTTTTTTGCATTGGAAGTCCGGCCAATTTTATCACAATGTGGGCTTTAAAATGATAGAAACTGAATGTGAGCACTAACCTGCTGCTTTTCAGACTTCCCTCATCTGACAGGGTCTTGTTGGAGCCTTTGTTCTTTGATAGCCAAGATTTAACTCCATCCACACGGTCTTCCACTTCTGAGTCCGTTTCTGTCTCCTCCCCACTGTGAAGAACCAAACCCAGCTTGATTCTTTTGAAGAGCATCAAAATTATTTAACCAAATATACCACTTTTACATGGCTGAATGATATCGCTAATGTATATTAACTCCTTAACTCTGTCTTATTCGACAATTTCAGAGTGAACACATTTTTTAAAAAGAAATTACACTTTTTAAAAGGTTGTTATACAAATCCTTTTTATTACTTAGGCAAGAAACGGTTAGTTTTAAAAAACTGTGTCCTTTTGCAAGGAGTTTCACAGATGCATTTATTCCTTTATAATGATAGGGGTTAGTTTGATGATGCAAGGCAAATCAGACAGGCTATAGTTAGGCAACAGCTGTGACTCCATAATTTCAAACATCATGTCTCTTCAACACACAAATACACCACAAATGTACCAGTGAAAACGCAGAAGGCAGATGAGACTCTTGGAGGTATAATTAACTTGTTTGTTGGTTCGAAGCTTCAAGCATCTGTGTGGCATGTCACCTGCCCCAGGTGATTGTTATTGGAGTGGAGCCATGAGGCGGTCCCATGGCTCCCACGCTTGACAATGCAATCAATATACACAGATCAACAGATCATGATGAAAAACCTCAGCAGATCCCACCTGAATGAGGTCATTCATTTGGATCTGTGGTGAATTTTCTGAATTATGCATCCCATTGTTGTGGAAGGTTAATGTGACAGGAAGAGGAGGACAGAGTGGCATAACCTCTAAGTCAATACTGCCATCATGGTCAAAATGCTTTAAGCCTGGGGGTGGGGAGTGGGGGTGGGGTTCGGGGTCTGCTTTTGTTTGAGGACACGCTGCCTTATAACCTCAGCGCTGGATGCCGCTGCTTTCAAAGGCAGCAAGCTGCGTGAAAATACATTTGCACTTTGCACAGAAACCCATAATCTCCGAGGGCCTAAAGTGTGTTTGACTTTGAGCTCTGGTCTGTCAGACAAAATTACATTTTGTACAATAGAGCTCTTAATTTCAGGACAACGGACAAAATAATAATAATAATAATAATTTATAAAAATGGATGACGGGACTGTTGTAAAGCATCTGC
Organism: Xenentodon cancila; assembly: GCA_014839995.1. Lineage (NCBI taxonomy): Eukaryota > Metazoa > Chordata > Actinopteri > Beloniformes > Belonidae > Xenentodon > Xenentodon cancila. The sequence continues at coordinate 19,814,038 of CM026213.1, read as the reverse complement.
AGATTTTAGCTTTTGTTGATTAAAGACTGACTAAAATATTATTTATAGCCCTGCTTATAGTAACACACAAAGATATTTCATCAAAAGCGTTTCATCCATCTTAAGTATTAGCATGTGTATTACTGAACTGAAGATATTTTATCCTATGTCTGCACACAGCTGACTATCGTTAAAATGATATAGTGATGCACTTCACAGATCTGTCTTTGTAGACAAGCTTATCTATGTGAGCCCTGAAATATGTTGGAAAATGCTTGGTAGGAGAAAACATTATTCCAGGAGGTGTAAAATGACAAATATGACGGGCAGCCTGCTGGGTTCTATCCCTTATAAACATAGCATATATGCTTTAATCTACAGCGGGTCTCCCACTGAACAACACCATCTCCTTTGTCACAGAGCGTTATGACTCATATTCAGTCATTTTTCCCCGAGACAACAAAGTGCGTTTCCTTCCCACTTCTGAGAGTCTGCCTAAAAGCAACAAGAAAGCTGGATGTGGAGCCGGTGGTATTTGAGTATTATGAGGGGGCGAGCACAGGGGAGAAAGGGCGTAAGAGTCTAAGAAAGGCTGAATTTCATTTATTCCAAAAGCATTAACAGCTTAACTTAGGGCCCCTTCGTTCTGAGGGGAAGGCAGTGATCAACCGAGGGAATCTTAATGACCTGGTTAAATATTTTCTCCAAAAACTCTGTTCATTTTAGCATTTGAAAGGCACTTCATGAGGCAAGAAGCAAATATCATGAGTTCAGCTAGTACACGGTACGTTATCCCTCGTTTGTCCCACTCTTTCTTTTGGCTTCTGCATACTAACTGTAGCTGATAAAAGCCCAAAGAAAACAGGATAATGAGCTCATTAATACTAGTAGGCTGATTACTCATGTTGCCCATTTGTCAGCTCTGGGATGTTGTGACTTTTTAATACGATATATTTAAAAACGCTCGCATCAGCTCCCTGCATACTTTTCTCCCACCCCTCTGCGATGCATACGAGAACGCAAAATAAAAGGTGGCGTGCAATTGAGTGCTGTAAAAATGGTGTCACAAACGATTTGTCCTTGGCCTCGCACTACTAGCTAACCAGTCCACAGGCTCACGGATGCAAACAAGCCTCAGGACTTCAGAGGTGAACATTAATCGCATCTGACAATCGGCCCGCACTGGCTGTAAATCTTTGTCACAAATACTTACATTCAGCATCAAATCTCATATGGCACGATACCATCGGTTTAACACTAACCTAGACAAACTCCAAAACCATATTTCTATGCCACCTAGTTAACATGAAATAATTATGTAAGACAACATGTATGACACACACTGCATTGTAATTGACCTTACGTTTGAACGTAATTATCACCTAATGATAAAGGTATAGAAAAAAGCATCTTTATTTATAAAACGTGCCAGACATTGTTCTACAGTCTAGGAGGGGAAGATGCAACTTGAGCAATGTGAGATTTCTTTCTTTTCTTTTTTAACACCCTAGAGCAATAAGAATAATCTGGATCATTACTGTAGCCTCTGTTTCGAAGCACTCAAAGATATTGAGAGAGTATTGCAAATCATTTTGAAATTCCATTTCTTAACCAGTAGAAAAATCACTTCCTCAATTACTGTTCATCCATGCTGCTAATGCAGTGATGTTGAAGGGAGGAAAATGAGATTAAGTAAACATGGAAAATCATTCAATCGTTCTCTTCCTCGAGCTGCACAAAAAGAAAAGGAGAACACTGATGTACGTGTCTTCTGATGAAAACATGATAATAAATGCTAAATGAAAAAGAAATAGAAAAAAATTAAAGATTAAAGCGGGAAACTAGGAGGAGTTAAACGGTATTTGATTTCATTTTGAGACCACTTTAAAGGGGGGGTGTTATGGGAGGGAGGCCTGTGCTTGAAAGCTTTTGTTTGGGTGTTTGAAGTCAATACCAAAACTTCAACATAACATAATCCTGTCACTTTGAGGCCAAACCCTTTACAACCAACCTGATGGTGCTGGGCTGGTGCCCAAACAAGTTCACAGCTGGGTTTATTGATCGAACCTTTTAAGAACTGGTTTGCTTTTCAATGCACTGCCGAGCCACACAATTACATGACTACATGTCACCCAACGTTGAACCTCCCTTGACTGTGCTCCGAATTTCTGTAGAAGACCACAGATGATGGTGTTTTGCTTCAAATCAGTGCCTTAACATTACCAGTCTGCCTTTATAGAAGGTAGTTGTAATTGGTGTGCAGACCGGCATTTCCAAATGATGACTGGTATTTATGAAGGCTGCCAAATACAGGATTTAAACCTGCCGCTTTGAGTGGGCTCCAGAAACACTAATAATAAGCTTAACACAAAAAGTAAGGAAGTTTGTTTTTGGTAGATTATTTCTTTGTTGTAACAGTGCTAAATCTTATATGGTTGAAAAGTCTGTTTATTTCCCTTTTAAATGGTAAAACATTTGCAAGGAACATGTATTTGTGGGAGGAGCAGCAGAGCTGAGTATTTGGGTTGTACCCATGAAATATTTGCCAAATCTTCTCTGCCAGTGCCAAACAACTTTGACTCTTGTCGGGTTTTTGGTGGATTGGATGACTGAGGTTTAAAGAAACAACACATATTGGCAGTTTAACCATTTATCCAATTAACAAACAGGACCCTCAGTAGCATGTGGACGAACCAAACAGCCACAGCAGCCTGGCTCCTCCTCCTCATGCTGGTCACCAGCCTGGTCACACTGCTGTGGGACGACATCTCATTCTTCAACCAGCATTTGTCTCAAATCAGCCTCTTTGGTTGTGTTGGTCACTCTGGCACCAACAGCACACTCAAGCGGATCCCACAAGTGTTCAATGGGGTTGAGGATTGAACTGCAGGCAGGCCGTTCCTCCCCACTCCCAGATTCTGGAGGAGGTCTCTGATAAACCTGCTCTGTGGGGGGTGAGCGTTCTCATCTTAGAGGTTAGAGTTTGGTCCCAGACTGTGGAGATATGGGATTGCCACTGGTTGCAGAATGTTCCTCCACATGTTCAGGTTCCACTGTATGTGTTGCCGACACCAGCGCAAACGGGCCTGATGTTGAAGGGCAGTCATGGTAGACCTACTGGCAGCCCACTGAAACTGGAGATTGGCTGCATGCAGTCTGTTCTGGACTGATTGGGCAGAGAACCGTTGGCCATATCGTCCCGCAATCCTCGACTGCAAATCTGTAGAAGACAGCCTATTGTACCTGATTGGCATCAGACTGGCAGCAACTGGTAGTACCAGAAGCTCAAAACAAGAGTCAATAGCAACAGGAAAATAAGTTCTTTGGCATTGCTAGAGAAGATTTGGCAAATTTTTCAATTTTTCACATACTCAGCTCTGCTGCTCATCCCACAAATGCATGTTCCTTACAAATATGGCACCATTTAAAAGGGAAATGGACAGGATTCCCAGTGGTATAAGATCTATTGCCAAGAAGCATTGTTACAAGAAAGAAATAATCTTCCAAACACAAACTTCCTTACTTTTTGTGCTAAGTTTATCTATTAATGAAGATGCATACATTGTTTTTCAATTCAGTTTAGAGCAGCTGTTGTGAAGTTTTCTGCCGCACAATGGGGAATGTTCACAAACGCCTACTGCTGATTTTAAAGCATTAAACGTTGGTCTTCCGCAGCCGCTGTCACATAGTAAAGGGACACCAACTCCTCCATGGAGCACCGATGCTTGACTTTAGTGTCATTCTTCAAGGCTGGTGGTCAAAGAGCAAAAACTGGCTCCAAGTTTGGATCCAACTCTGTGTAGCACCAGAGCTGTTTTGGGGAAAAAGGCCCATCAGTGAGCCACGATGACAGGGGAACTTTTACAATCACAGACCTATTATCATCCACCCTCTTAACCCAATATCAGCTTTTGCAAAAAGGACAAATCATGTCCTCTTTAACACTCTCTCATGAGGATTTAAATCATTAAAAAAATCTTAATGTATTAAGACTGAAAAAAGGGGATATCAGTCAGTCCCAGGAACTTGTTTTGGAGTCACTGCACATTGACTGCACATTCTAAAAAAGAAAACAAGGTGAACTTTTGTTATGAGTAGGTTAAAGCCTTTGACAGCACTGTGAAATAAGATTAGATTAGTAGAACATTTGCATGCATGGAAAACAGCTGAGCTTTGAGTTCAATCATTTAAGCCGTGCACTACAATATCATTGTTTTGCACCGCTTGCTGACTATGCAGCCATGGGCACACAGGCAAAGTGCAGTCGTGTCAGAGTCAAAAACATTTTTCAGAGATTTATTATTTACACAGCTATGCTTAAAGTGGCTCAAAGAAGTTCCTTTCTTTCTTTATGTTAAAATATGAGTTTCAGGGTGATGTCACACCAACAGGCTCTAATCTGCTCAGAACAAACTTGAGTTTGCTTTCTTGCTTGATGCAATTTGTTTCTTTGAGTATGAACGAAGTCAATCACAATCAGGTTTAAAACAAAACAATCTGACTTAAAACCAGAAAAGTAGGTGATCTTGATTAAAATAACATAGCAAACTCTGGTGCAGTTATCCTGGTGAGAACTTGTACCAAACCCAAACAGGACCAAAAGTCTAGAGTCACAGAATTGTAGGTACTGAATGAAGTCTTTAATATCAGTGGGATTAACACTGACAGCAGTCACCCAGTTTACGATCAAAAACAAGCAACATTAAGAATTACTAGTACGGTTACCAGTGTCACAGAACGTCGGAATTTGAAAAAGTCACCATTTCAAACCCACTTAAAAACGTCATCATCCAGTTTCCCTGGTATGTGTTATGACAATGCGGGAATCGCTTCAAGTTGTGCGCAGTGCAAAGGAACACAACTCCTTCCTGGCTTGCAGCGCAAACTGGGACTATTAGTTGATGGCGAGGGAGAGAAGTCACCAGCAGTTTTCTCCCGTCCGAGAAAATAAAGTCTGAATTGTTTGGTTACTGAACACCCATGGACAGACCCCGCTTGCAGCACCAGACCTGCAAATCATATATTAGAAGCGTGTCTGCCAGAGGAGGCGACACTTGCAATGTGAATACTTGGTCTGCAAGCGCACCACTTATTACTCTATGCCAAATTCAAAGAAACACTGTCTTAAAAATGTATGCATGCATTGGTGAAATAAATACAGTAGTTATATTATCAAGTTGGATAATATGGTTCATTAGTTAGCTAAAATCCATTAGCTTCCCCCTTATGACACTGAGTGGTGACATAATGAAGAGTGTACTATTATCTAGTTGATCTAGTTGATCCCACACCTACAACTGTTCTAGCTCACTGTATTTATAAACGGCCTGCTGCTGATTTTTGATGGTGTTGTATGTTGGAGTGAATACAATAACAAGTATGCATGTATCTAAGTGAACACTCACATAGTCTCTGCTCAGTATTACTCTGTTATTAAATAATACATTTTAGAGCTGCAATTGCAATACTGTGAAACTGTGATGTTTTAGTTGAATGTTTTGATACCTTCAGACTCTCATACCTAATCCATGTAGGTTCACCATATCACCTACAATAAGAAGTATGCAGATAGATTCTACAACATAAGATCTTCTTCCTGTACTTAGTTTTTTTTTTTTTTTTGTTTGATTGTTTCTGCGGCAGAGCTTAGATTGTTTTTTACATAGTTTGAAGTGACGCATTTTGGTACGCGTGGATATTTCCCTGTTGGTAAAACTGAACCAAAGTGAAATTTAAAACGATCAAGTCTATTCAAGCAAAACAAAGAAAGCTTTCTCGTTTGCAGGACTATTTGATTACTTTTCAGAAGTGTTGTCTAGGACTTCCAGTGTCCTGTCCCTTTTTTCAGCAAACACTCATCCAAAGCAACTTTGGACTCCCATCCCAGCTGTCTCTTGCGAGAAATGTGCATCACTTTATGACCCCAATGTCAAAGATCAGTAACAATGAAACCAGCTCACTAAGCTTCGGTCGCTGAGGTGAAGATAAAACTGAAGAACGATGGAAGAGAAAACGCGGCAGTGATAAAGCAGGAGACCCAACAAGACAGTGTTGTAAAATAACTTAACTTCCATTTGTATAGGTAGATCCTCTGAGTTTTAAATTTCAAAATGTCCTTTGTGCCACTTTAAGTTCTTCTAGAGCTAGAGCAATTTTTAAATTTTGATGCATGACCGGCTGACTTGTACTGTGTCAACTATAATGACAGTAAGGCTTTTTACATGCTTATGAAAAAAAAAAACACAAAAAAAAACACAAAAATAAAAAAACGTACATGAACAGAGGAGTGCCATTAAAATTCAGTGCAGCAATATAGCCCTTTGATCAAAACAAACATGTGATGGTGTGCATGCAGTGATGGTGTTTGATTCAAAACATTAATGAAGACAATAATGCAGTATTACAGCAAGTTTGTTACACTTTAATGTTCTCCATCTGGGTCAGATTTACCAAAGCGGTGAGATTGGTTTAAAAGGAAAACGAGGGTGGCATTTACAATTACAGTGGATTTTCCACTCTTGTTTAAATTTCATCTTGCATCAAATAAACAAGCCCTGAAATCTCCAATGAAGCAGAGTGTGTACGCCATCAGACGCTTGGCACAAAATGAAATGAAACAAAATGAAGCACAGGGCCATCCTTTAAATGTAGCTTTTATCAGAAATGTATAACACACACCGCTTTTCATTCCGTTTAAAATGACTTGTCGTCATAATGTCACTTTGAAAAATAGCAAGTGAACAGATAAGGAATACTGCATTATTCTCCCGTGTGGATGAAATTGGGGATTTTTTTTATTTTTTTTTAAACAAAACAAACCAAAAATGGAAGAAACAAAGGATGCAATTTTTCATTCTCACGTTTTGTTCTTTCTTTTCTGATATTTTGTCACCATGTCTTGCAAACTGCCAGAAGTGAGGAAGACACCAAGAAAGTGGGGGTGGGGGAGAGAAACAGAGGTGAGACACAAAAATAACAGCACAAAAGGAGGACAAAATGAGATAACTCCAAATAAAACGCTTTACACCAACACACATAAAATAACTATCCATTACTCTGTGAAGCACTAAATCAACTAATGCCTGTTCAAACAGAGCTGCTGTGTGCAATGTCTTCCTTTTATAGGTCCACATTATTGCAGTCAGTGTTTACTTCCAAGGGCTCAGAGCTAGCATAACCCTCAACCCCACTGCAAAGAGGGAGGGAGTAATCAAACAGCGAAAAACAGCAAAGAGACAAAAGATCAGAGGCACAGAGCTGAATTAAACCATTTGAGAAGTACTTGGGGAGCACAGAGTCACTCAGTGTAGTGTGACTCATAGAGTACAAAAGAGGTTAGAAATTTATGTAGGAAGATGTGGGAGAATAAAAAGATACATGCTGTGATTGACAGCCCGCTAAGAAAACGCAGGTACTGTGGTATTCCAGGCCTCCAGCTACACTGCAGCATGTGTACCATGAATACATTAGAGATCTACTAAAGCAACGGACCTCTTTCACTGCAGACAATTAGACCTGTCACAGAATGAAAAGCACAGGTGGGATTAATAACATTAATGACTGCTCGGTTCCTTTTATTGTCCCAGTAAACTGTGACAGTGAACGTGCATGCACAGCTGCAGGCGCTCCCCTAAGTGAAACACAGCCTTCATTAGCGCGCTTTTGCAATTCTTGCTAATGACATGTCAAAAGCTTGTTATGAAAAAGCTCTATTGTAACTTTCCGGAGAGTATTAAAGCTTCACGGTACCTGTTGATTAAGTCCTCGTTGTCATCACTCTCCATCTCATCTTCGATGGCAGCCTGCAGGTCTCCTATCCTCTTGAACGCCAGCTTTAGATCCACTTGTAGGCTCTGATTTGCTGCCTCTAAGCTCTCGATGTCCATTTCCTGGTGAACGGATGGCACCAGAGAAGAAACATGGTTACCTAGGCAGATGTAAACACTGGCTAATCCCATCGGGTCATCCAGAACCGGAGGCCTTACCAGCTCGTGCTTTTTACGACTAGCCTCCGCCTCCTTCTTGGACAGCTCGCCCATTTCTTCTTTCATGTCCCTTATCTGCCTCTGCACGCGCTTATTCTGGTCCTTCTCCCGGTTTTCTGCGGCGATGCGTTGGTTTCTCTCTTCTGTCATCTTTTCCAGGTTCTCCTTCAGACGACTCACCAGACTCTGGGGAACAGTCAACAGAAATTGGATGAGCCTGGTCGTATGGCAAGCTGTTTTTAGATTTATTAGCTTGACGGCACACTACATCAAAATGACTTTACAGATATCGACCATGTCATTTTGACAAGTAAAGTTAAACCGATCCTGGCCTCGCTGCACCGGCTTCCTGTCAGTTACAGGATTCATTTTAAAGCTTTACTTTTAATTTTCAGAGCTCTTCAGGGTCCGGCACCTGATTACGTGTCTGACCTGCTTCAGGCCCGTGTACCCAGTCGGTCTCTCAGGTCTACCAACCAGGGTCTTCTGGTTGTGCCTCGGACCAGGCTCGAAACAAAGGGGGCCTTTAGGAGTGCTGCTCCCAGGCTGTGGGACGCTCTTCCACAGGGCCAAAGCCCCCGTGGATATTTTTTAAAACAACATCTTAAAGCACACCTGTACAGGCAGGCTTTTACTAAATATTTGTAAATGAATGATTTTTGACTGTCTGTTGTCGTCTTTGGATTTTTTTAGTTTCTGTTGTCTTTTACTTGCTACCCTGTGTTTTTGACCTTGTGAAGCACTGTGAGCCTCTCTCTGTGTAAGGTGCCATACAAATACACGTTTACTTACTTACTTAAGTAAATGGCCCACACTTGTATAGTACCTTTTAACCTCATCTAGGTTCCTCATCCAGGTGTGTGTGTGCTCTGTATTCAGTAAGAGACACATCCTCTACTATCGCTAAGTTAGTTATAATTAGGTTATAATTATATTGTGATGCAACAGAAAGTTTATTAAACATGACTGAAACATCGTTTTAACTCTTATACATAATTGAGTTTTTATATGTCAAAATAAAAGCTGTAGGTATCTTAAATGTTATTGTGACCCAGTGTGTCATATGTTGAGAAAAGTATTAGTTAACTCTGGCAGAGGCGACAGTGGTTTCCATTGAGGAGAGGAAAGTTGGAAAATCCCTGAGAAAATAAAATATTTCTCTGCGTTTCTCACTTTCAGGTCCCATTGTGTCAACTGTGCTCCAGTTTAAAATTTCAAATCACTGACTGCACAAAGGATATTTTCTAACACCAAATGATGTTAGAAACTATTCACGCTGTGAGAATGTGATATAAATAAAATTGTCAGACAGCCGATCACTGATGTAACATATAAGCTGAGAGGTGTACATAATTATACAACTTAATGTCTTTCATCAAATTCAGACACAACAAGTAAAGCTAAACTAAATTCAAATAGTATTCAGTGACATTTGCTGGTCATCATATAAAAAATTATTTATTTTACTCTTGTCAAAATTGCTGAGTGGAGCATGAAAACAAAAAAAATAAAAAAAGAAGGTGTTTTTTTTCATGGTAATAAATATTTATGACCATATATTTATTTCTTGTAATTCTTGTTAGATGCATTTATAAACAAAAACCTCTAATATATAACCCTACCTTTACTTCATATCATCTCCATCTATTGTAAAGATTCAAATGTTAAGTTTGTATGCATATCTTCACATGGCGTGTGCATTATATTTTACGAGACCAGCAGCCCCCTCTCACCTCTAGGCGCTTGATCTGTGTCCGCTCAAACTCCAGCTTGGTCTCCAGCTCTCGAATCTTGGCCTCCTGACGGCTCACGAGTGACTTCTCCACCATGGACTGCTCCTGGAACTCCAACTGGCTCTGAAGTGAGTGGAGCTGGAGAAAGACCACAGCAGTACATAAACACGTTCAGTCAAAAAGTAACCAACACACACACACACACACACACACACACACACACACACACACACACACACACACACACACACACACACACACACACACACACACACACACACACACACACACACACACACACACACACACACACACACTTTTTTGATGTCTGTAATATGCTTTTTTAATGAGAACCACAAACTTTAAGAAGATGCGTTGGTTAAGTCTCCTATTTAAAACTGAATAACTGTTCACTTTTGGACAGCTTTTTGTTCATTTGATTAATCTTAGTAAATACAAATAATACACACCCAGTCTGAATAATAGGGCTGTAGATAAGTTCCCAGCCTATCTCAGACATTTAAAAATAAAAAAAGAGAAAAAAAAAGCTTGTGGTTCAGGCAGAATAATGGCAAGTCACGGTAATTTCACAGGCTTTGAGAGATGCTTCAGCTTCATGGACACAAAGTTTGCTCCATTTAAAATGTTTAGTTTTTTTTCCTGTTCTTCTTTTTTTCCATGAGTGATAAAATAAGAAATATATGTTGAAACAAACCTTGCCCAAAAGGAAGCATGGCACCTAATGAGGGACTTGTGCATCTGAGACATAGAGGATTTTTAGTTTTCCTTTGATATTACTAAAGAAGCCAGATTTCCCTCCTACTGGGAATGAGATAACCACTTCAAGGTCAGATGCTTTAGATAATGATCACTGCCTACTCTGGCAGGTTTTAACAGTGCCTTGCAGCCTTCTGTGTGTCTCAAGTGTAGCCAGAAAAATTGTGATGGTTGGGCCTTAAGTGGCCCAAAGCTTGGGCACACATTAATTTTAATAAAATAGAAACATGATGCGCTGTTGGTGAGTGGCAGGAGCTCAGTTCTGTGCTTTAAGCCACATACTGTTTACAGCAGATGGCTGTATTTGTTCTATCTACTATATATCCATCCACTCCTCAGCTATACCCTCTTTAATCTGTAACGAGTCGTGGGGGAGCTGAAGTCTATCCCAGCAAACACTGGGTGAGGGGCGAGAACACCAGTCCATCTCAGGGCTAATACAAAGAAAAAAGACAGACATGCAAGTGCATGATTGCAGCCAATTAAGAATTACCAATTAACCTGAGCCTGTCTTTGAACAGTTGGAAGAAAAAACACTTTGGCAAAGAGGGGGTACATGCAAATTAGACCTGGAAAATCCCCATCCGACCAGCATGTGCGTGCCCAGAATGTTCTTACTGTGAGGAATCACTCACAATTCACAGAAAACAAAGAAGCCCACCAACTTTGATCCTGAGGTAGTACTATGTACATGCAAATGCACAAAAAACGATTGCCACATTCAAGTAATTAAATAATCAAAAATCTGTAATGCCCAGAAATAAATCTGCAAAGAAAATGCCTTTTCATGAATATGTGGCACACTTGACACAGAAGTTATCCTCTGAGCAAATGGTTCTCCTTTATTGAAGCATGATGAAAGCACAGCTATAAAACTGACCTAAATCGGGTGCATTAACCTTTTTTTCAAAGTTAATCTATGTTTATGTTGAGTCTCAGTCATTAGCACACAATGCAGTAATTTAACCAACCAGCTCAGAAGCAGAGAAAATCAGATGAGTACTCTGTGACTCCATATTTTCATTTTATAACCAGATAAAAAGCTTTTAGTAAGTGAACGATATGCCAGTGGCGCACTGCGCAGTGTGAAAACAAGACTGACAGTCTGCAGCCTCAATAGCAGCTCTCTGACATTTGTGCACGGACACATCAAAGCTTTGACCTATATGCTGGCGTCAGGGTGCTAAAATACGCACAATGACAATGTTAACATGCTGATGTCCGGCCAGTAAAATGTGGTCCTTGTGTCTTTGAATCATTACTGCCATGCCATCTGTTGGTTGTTGAAATATTTCTCTGACTAAGTGAAAATTTTGACCCGTTTGGTGCTAGAGCGAAAGGTCAAAGGATTACTAAAGTCAGCAGGCTTCATCCTCTGACATTGCACATCAAGGCTGTAAAGAATTTACAGTTAGAGGCCTCCTGTGCAGAGACGTCCTTCATGTTGGCATGATGCAAAACATAAAGCAGCTCAGAAAATTGCATCCAAACATACTGTAAGAGAGGTTTTTCTCTGCATTAAGACTCTTGACATGGTTTAAAATCCACCTAATTTTGCATGCATGTTTTATAATTCCTATTTATCAGATAAACACATGAAATTAACCCCTGTAAACCAAGCCTGAATCGTGCATAAACCCTCATTATGATACAACACGTAGTGCCAAGAAGCACATCCATGAGCATTTCTGTTGCAAGATATCACCAAAAAGGGTAATCATCAGGATTGTGACACTTTTTCCATTAAGAAATGCAGCTTGATTTTAATTATAAATACAAGTAAGTATGTGTTTCAACAAACATTAATCTATAAGGGTTAATCAATACAAAAACGTATCAACCTGAAATATAATCAAAGGGGTGAGTGCTTATTAAATCCTTTTGTATGCATTTTGTAATGTCTGAGCTGAAACACAAGGTACAAATGTAGGCAGCTAATTTAACAAATAGCAGTTTGTCATTTAAAACATCACTCGGATGTGAATGACTACTGCAAGGACTTATTTTGATGTGCAATAGTAAAATGGTACCTTTACATTTTTTTGGTTTATTAGTATAATCATAATGCAAAGCTACATGATTTTTGTGGTTATATCATTTCCTATTTCCATCAGATTCCATCACTATAATAGCTAACTCATTCAATTAAAGACAAAAAACAAACAAATCACCTGAGAACAGCCGAATATGGTTTCCATGCTCATTTCCAATTTCCATATCTCATTCAACTGTGAAATCTCTGACATTAAAATCAAATAATTCAAGCAAAAACCACACATGAGCTAAATCACCCAGACAGATGAGGTTTGGGCAGGTTAAAAATTACCTGAAACAGTAGAATCAGTCCTTTAATGTCATTTTTCATTTATGGTAAAGACTTTATTTGCATAGGTTTACGAACCTGTGGTTAGGTACATAAACCCAAGGCACAGAAAGCTCTATGGAGCAAAGACACAATGTCCCTTCTTGACTGTAAATGTTCACAGATTCCTACTATTTACATGTAGATTGCATTGCAGTCCTGATAAGAAAGTTGCCACAGAAACCAAGCATTTTTGGCCACAATAATCAGAGAAACTCAGTGAAAAGCTGAAGCTCAATCAGAGAGAAGTGTTGAGGCAGCAGGAAGCTTCCCAGCGGGCAGCTGTGCTGCTTATGAATACTTCCTTGAACTATACCTTTTCTTGAATCTCCTGCTTCTCCTTTGTGGCTTCTTCCAGCTGAGCCTGCAGGTCACTGATCTGGCTCAAGTCCCTGGCAGACTAGTTCATATGAACGCATACAGACAAACAAAAAGCAACTGTCAAAAGAACTGCTGTACTTACATATTTGTGCAAGACAGAATACAATTTTGCATCCAGTTGCATTTCAATTATCTGTGCAGGAAATCACTTTTAGTGCTAATGATTCATAAACGTAGAAGTTCCCAGTACAATAATTTGTCATATGGTCTGCAGCTGAGCCATCTGTATGTCTGATTTCTGAGAACTGACTGTGCTTACAAGGAAAGAAAAGAGAAGAACAGAATGTCGACGTAGATGTAAGAAACACTATCCTGCAGTCGTTTTAAACTAAAATCAGCAAAAGAAATAGTTATATAAGGAAGACTCTTTTTGTGTTGTTTTTTTTTTTTTTAAATTACAGCAACTGATCAGATCCTGATATTAAAGGAATATAGCATGTCTTTGCATTGATACCGTGGGGCCAAAAAGTATTTATTCAGCCACTGATTGTTCTCCTACTTAGAAAGATGAGAGAGGTCTGTAATTTTCATCATAGATCCACTTCAACTATGAGAGACAAAATTAGGAAAAAAAAATCCAGGAAATCACATTGTAGGATGTTTAAAGAATTTGTAAATCATGGTGGAAAATAAGTATTTGGTCACCCACAAAAAAAACTCAACATTTCTGTCCCTCAGACCTGTAACTTCTTTAAGAAGCTCTTCTGTCCTCCACTCGTTACCTGTGTTAATGGCACCTGTTTGAACTTGATATCTCTATAAAAGACACCTGTTCATAACGTCAAAGAGTCAGACTGCAAACTCAACCAAGACCAAGACCAAGACCAAGACCAAAGAGCTGTTGAAGGACACCAGGAAGAAGATTGTAGACCTGCACCAGGCTGGAAGAGTGAATCTACAATAGGAAAGCAGGTTGGTGTGAATGAATCAACTGTAAGAAGATGGAAGACGTACAAGACCACTGATGATCTCCCTCCATCTGGGCCCCACCAACATCTCATCCTGTGGGATCAAAATGATCATGAGAACGATGAGCAAAAATCCCAGGACACGGAGGAGGAGACGACTGATCCATGTTAAGGAAAGAATGTCCAGGGCCATGTATCATCAGATTGAAGATGGAACGTGGCTGGGTCTTCCAGCATCACAATGATCCCAAACACACCGCTCGGGCAACGAAGGAGTGGCTCCGTAAAAAGCATTTCAAGGCCTGGAGTGGCCCAGCCAGTCTCCAGACCTCAACTCCATAGAAAATTTGTGGAGGGAGTTGAAAGTCTGTGTTGCCCAGCAACAGCCCCCAAACGTCACTGCTCCAGAGGAGATCTGCTTGGAGGAACGGGCCAAAGTACCAGCTACAGTGTCTGCAGACCTGGTGAAGACGTAAATGTTGGACCTCTGTCACTGCCAACAAAGGTTATGTTACAAAGTACTGAGTTGGACTTTTGTTGTTGACTAAATACTTTTTTTTTTTACCATAATTTGCAAATTAATTCTTTAGAAGTCCTACTTCCTGGACCTCTCTCATCTTTCTAAGTAGGAGAACTTGCACAATCAGTGGCTGAATAAATACTTTTTGGCCCCACTGTATTTTCAAAGAAAAGAGCGGCGTTCGGTGCTTCATAGGTTAAATCACCTGTGCAACTGCAGCCTTGTGTTTTTTCATCAGCTCATTCATGTCTTCTTGATCCTCCTCCATACGAGACTGCAGATCATTCTTCTCTCTCTGCAGACGGCTGATCTGCTCCTCCAACTAAGAGACACAGAGAAGGAAACATGCACTTTAGGAATGAGTGACAGGATTTATTCATGAGCCATTGAATATGATAAACGGTCATTAGCTGGCCAGGCCATGGCAGTCTTGGACTCTCGTTTAATGGCAATGAAACACAATCTGGACAGGGTTCTGACTGGGGGATGACACCAATTGGAGATAATCAATTGGTTCATTTAGGCATGGAAAAGTGCAGTGAGTGTAGCATACTAGTGATGTAAGAATTACAGTTTGTTGTCGGTTGGGGGAGGGAAGCCCTCAATATGCATTCTCTAATCTCAAACATTTACAGGACACTCCCTCGCCATAAATGATGCAATTAAAAATCAAAACACAGATACACAGAACTCTGTGTGTCTTCCCAAGAGACACAAACATCCTCAGTCTATGAGTCTAAAATGTAGGCAGTACTCTCAAGAGACAGTTATTAATGAGCAGACTGAGAAAAAAATAACATTCAGCGAAGCTCATTTATCCATTAGAGCAAAATGGTAAAATCAGACATATGCCAAAGGGCATTTCATATTTTAATATCCCACTGCAGCTTGATGATGTATGCATATTAATGAGAACTATGCTACATTTTGAAAATTGAAAATTGGACAGACACAGGCCCTTAAGTAATTAAACATTGTTTATTTCTGGATTTACTAGCTCATTAAAAGAGATGTATATAAACATTTATGCAACTATAACACCCTTTAAAAATGCGAAATGAAAAATCGTAGGTATATTTCATTACATATTAATGAGTCATGATGTCCACATTATTGATGTCACAGAAGTGTGTGGCATTCAACCCGACTACAGTGACTAATTGGAAGAGAATTTGTTCACTTCCACTTGATATTATGTGTCACACCCTCAGGATAGATTGTGAGAAGATTTGAAGACTCACCGAAATCTTAGTTTTGACCACATCATCCATCTGGATATGTAAGTCCTCTATTTCGATTTCCATGCTCTTTCGAGCCTTCACTGCTGCTGCAGAAGTGAACTCCGACTCCTCCAGCTGTGAGGAAAAAGATGGAAGTGAGGGACAAATATATATATATATATATATATATATATATATATATATATATATATATATATATATATATAAACCTCTGCAGTTTCTATACTCTGAGCCCAAAGTTGAAAAAGATTTTTTTTTTTTCTTATGTAAATGTTGTCACACATTAATAAGTTAATACTGTCCTCTAGATAACATACTTGATTTTTCAGCTGGGCAATCTCCCTCTTACTGGGAGCATTACTCTTCAGGTGGTCCAGCATAATCTGGGCATCAGCCAGGAGGACTTTGGTTCTCTTCAGATCCTTTTTCAACCTCTTCTCTGTCTCCACATCCCTCTGGCTCACCTAAATAACAAACCACTCCTTTGTAGTCATCGTTGTTAGACATGACCATCCATCCTCATTCAAAACTCAAAGTGCCTCTCAAGCGTCAGAAGTATTTTATTTCCAATCAAAAGAAGTGGGTCACACTACATCACGCACACTTAACTGCACTGACAGAGACCTGGAGGCAGAGAGAGGGAAGTACCTGGTCCTGGGCAATCAGCAGTTTGGACTCCAGCTCCCTTTTCTCACGCAAGACTTTCTGCTTGTCTTCATACTCCTCCTCCAGCTGTACCTCCATCTGTTTCAGCTGGAGGACGCATGAAAGTCAAGATGCACCGACAGATTATCAGTGATAGCCAAAGTCACACATAACACACCATCACCCATCTTGTTAGACATGGCTGCTCTCGCACATCACAGACAAATGAATCCCTCCTGAACAGAGCAGCTAGCCTTAAGGACCAACAAATACAACTTTGATATGCCAAAATGGTTTTTTATGACAATACATTTGTATACAATTGTAGGTGCTACTTGTTTTCATCAGTTTTTACAATTAATATGCATCTGCTTTGAGGGGTAGATGAGAATATTTTAGCCACTTTAGTGGTGGTTGTTTGATAATGAGTAATGTGCTTTCCCTGCGCTGTATATTTTGCAAAAGGAAATTATGTTTACTTTTATACAGAAATAACCAGCTCGAGAATATGAAGGGCCACTCAAAAAGTACAATAAACTCCAACATAAATGTGCATTTCACATCGTTTCTGTGAGAACGGGGCACAATAATTGTAAGTTCAGGGAAGTGAATATGATAAATGAATACAAAATGAAGGAGTGAAAATGAGCAAAGCCAACCTTCTTACTGCAGGACCGCCTAATTTCATCCACCTCTTCATCCTTGCTCTCAATCTCTTTTGAGTGGGTCTGCCGCTGCTTCTCCATCTCCATTTCAAGACGTAGCTTAGTCTGAGTATAAGAAGAGGATATAAAGAGCAACGCCCAATTTAAATGCACAGCAGCAGAAGTTTCATGCATTTGTAATTAACTTTTTCTTCTTGAAGATTAAGGCTTTAGAAAACTATCATTTACATGTTGAAGGGGAGTTCATCAAAAAATAAAAATGTATTTGCGTGAGAGCATACATTTGATTGTCTGATGTGAATACCAAATCAAAATCTGACAAAACATAATCCTGTCACTGTGTCAGAGGCCGCCAAAGTTTAATAAAAAAAAAATTAAAAAAAGTGTCCTTGAATCAGCCGTTAAAATTTGACACTAATCTGAACTGTGATGTCACATGAGTACATTTATCCAGCTTTTCCGTGTTTATCGTCACCCAACCTCTCATCATCCTGCGTTTGCTGTACTTGGAAAGTGGGTGGTGTAAAACTGTGGGACAGGTTTTCAAAAGAGAAACAGGGGTGAGTGGAGGAGGAGAGTGGAGTAGCTGACCCCAGCCCCTAAAACTCAGATGCTCTGAACAGACATGCAAACATGGTCCATTCTGCTGCATCTCTGTACTACACTGGTGAAAGCATGTCACAGGCATTTCATTGAGGCATCAGGAAATGGCATAATATATTTCTTTTAAAACTATAAAAGCAGCCCAGCAGTAAAAACAGCTACAGTTTTCACACCACCCATACCTGCTCCAGCATTTGGATGCTCCCAGCCTGTTCGTCCAGCTCTTCCTCCTGGTCCTTCACCTTTGCCTCGAGGTCGCGAAGCTGCTTCTTCACCTTGGCCAGAGAGGCTTCATCCTTGGACTCCTGTGAGGACAGATCCTGTAGCTCTGCCTCCAGCTGTTGCACCTTCACATTCACGCCACACAGCTCCGTGTCCTTGTCCTGCAGGTGGAAAAGACACGGTAAAAAGTGAAAACCCGAAGCAGTCCAGTTACAGTACGCCATACAGAAAGCAGAGAGGACAGAAGCTTACCTGCAGCTGCTGGCGGAGGTTAAATATCTCAGCAGTTGTTATGTCCTTCTCTCGAGCCAGTTTCTCGCGTTGGCTCCGTTCTCTCTGTACCTCGTCCTGAGACTGGTTCTGCTCCAGGTCAAACCTGAAGCACACACAGGAGCAAAGACATAATGAACCACCGCTCAGGAAAAAGGCAGTTTTACATTAGACCAGAGAAAAAAAATTAATAAAAAAGGCAGATTCTGAATTGCAAAAATGTTCATTTTATCCTTATAATAACAATAAGTGTTGGTTAAAAATCAGTGAAAAAAATCATGTGACAAAATATTTTGAAATTATCAGTGAGCATATTCGCTCTTTTCAATATCATTTACCAAAAAATATGGCTTAGAGAGTCATCTCCAACACTGGCTGATACTTTCCTTGTCCAATAACCCAGATCGACCATTACCTCTCTTTTAGCCCCGCGACTATTAGCTATCAATTTAACATTGTTTTCTAATAACATGCTAAATATTTCCTTCAATTGTCTCGGGCAAAAACACTTATTCTTACTGAACTTAACAGCTAAGTGCTTCATGCTGTCAGCTTGTCGTAATTCACTGTTTTTTTTTTTCTCTGAAGTGCAGCCGAAAATAATTTCACCCACAGAGCATCTTCAATTAGCCACAGGGGAGAGATCACATTCTGCCACAGAGATAGCTTCTCAAGTGCTTAAAGTCTGAGTCATTTTCTCCGCTAATGCAATTCCACAGATTACAGAACAACTCAGTCACTACTCAAATTACAGAAAACTTTAAGCCTTATGAGAGTGGGTCTGTGCTGAGCATTCCCAGGAGAATGGAGCTGGAAGTTCAATGCAATGTGTGTTTATAATTAATATAGAGGCTGAGAGTTCAACTGAAACTGACTTTCTCTGTTTCTTCTCAAGATCATGGTTGCGGCTCTGTAGGCCCTCCAGATGAAGCTTGGTGTCCTGCAGCTCGGCAGACAGCTTCTGGCATTTCTTTTTCATCTGCTGCATGGAGCGCTGCACATCTTCATTATCTGCCTGCAAATCAGCCAGCTGCAGTGTCCATACACACACGCAAACAGACGTTTCGTTATTATTCTTTTCTGACAGCTCAGTGCATATGATTACAGTGACATTTATGCAGTTTAAAGGTTTCAAGTATGTGGCAGTCATAAACTGGAAAAGACCAAGTTGCTGTCTTGCCTTCCTCTCGAGTTGTCTTTTGCTCTGCTGCTCTATCTCCAGCTTATCATCAAACTCCTGCTGGAGTTTCTTTTTGGTAAAGTCCATTTCCCGAACAGCGCGATTGTATTTTAGGCGCCACTCACCTCCTGCAGGAAAGATATACAATTCAGAAAATGTCTTTGTGGCATTTGGGTCTCTCTTGGCTTTAATGTAGGCCTAGGCAGGTGCACAGAGGAAGAGTCTCAAAAGCTCAGAAATCACGGCTGCTGTGGATCATGTAGTGCACTCCACTGACCGAGATGGTTATCACATTCAAGGACTGACAGAATATATCCTTTCAGGAAATAAAGCTTCTTTCATCAAATCACAACCTTATGAGGTCAAAAATTTTCGACAAGAAACTACAAAGCAGCCTTTGCATATCAACTCTAATCTTGAATAAACTTCAGGTAAAAATTCTGAGCACAGCACAAGAGCAGTCAGAGGAGGACATGTCTAAGTGGCACTTTCCACAGTTCTTAGCCGACCTTAATTCTGGAGCTGTCACGGGCTATCAGAACTAAAACAGCGGCCAGGCAGACATTCGGGTTCAGGTTCATTTCCAAGCCTTATCATTTTAGAGGCTGTCCATTTCTCCTTCACATACCAACACCGGCTTCTCCATCAGTGCTGCTCATTAGCATATATATAGCATAATGACAACTTGCAGGGCCACCAGCTCTGATCCCAACGATTACTTTCTCATTCATCTAAGAATTCTGATATGCTCTGTAATGGCTTGTCTGCTGAGGTGGGTTGGACGGGGTGGAACTGAAGGAGAGAAAAAAAAAAAAAGCCTCATGGCCAATATGCTCTCAGCAGGCGCTCTATTTTCCAGCAGGGGGAAACCAATCAGTGGCAGGGCATTAGTTGTTTGCCTGGGAGTGAACATCTTAATCCCCTAGCGGTAAATCCCAAACTTGGAAAATATACTTAACAGCATTATGCAAGATGTGGCCCAGTCTCATTGCCATGTCTCCTGCTGAAACAGTCAAAGCCACTCATTCCTGCCCCTAAGAATCATGCAAGGGGGATTTTCAAACTGAGCAAATAATGCACGTATGAGCAGTTCAGTACATTTATCTGCTGACCTGAGCGGACACGTGAGTTGCAATGCTCTAGTGTCAAAATTTGCAATTAATGAATAATAAAAGGAAATTTTGAACAAATATTTGAAAGCATTTTGTTAAGAGCACTCTCTACGGTACACCCTACAAGTATCAACGTTATCGTCACAGTTGGCCTTCAAGCTGGGTTCATCAGAGGTCCCCAGCTCAACTAACCAGAATCGTCCTCAGCATCCATCTCCCCATTGAGGTCTGATGTTTTCAAGAGCCGTGCTTCCATCACCTCCATTTCCTGTGCTGCAAACTGTTTGTTCATTGCCTCAAACTTAACCTGCAATACACACATAATAATTAAAATAATAAGAATAATAATTAAAGAATAGCACGATACTATATAAATAAACTTGAGATGGTCATATAATGTGCTAAGTAACAGGGTGGGTTTGTATTTCTTATGTTTTTGCGCTTATTTGCCTGTAGCTCCTTCAAGTCCCTCTCCAGTCGGAGTCTCTCCGAAGTTTCAGTCTCCAGCAACTGGGAAGCTGACTCACTGGTGCTCCTCTCATCAGCCAGCTCTGCCAGCAAGTCAGCAATCTGAATACATACAAGTAGTAACATATGGAGTGTGAGACAAAACTTTAAAATACACACTATAGTTTCTGTGCAAGTCAGTGATCAAATCTTACTAAAACGAGTCACACAGCCTCAAAGACCATCCTCCCAATGCAATGATACAGACAAAGGGACCCACCCTGCTCTCCAATCGATCCGTGTTCAGCCTCAGCTCATTTCTTTCTTTCTCCACTTTCTCGAACTTCAATTTCTGCATCTGTATCTCCTCCTGGAACACACGTTAAAGCGATATATTTTCCTTATCACGTTTCAGATTAAACTGTGAAATATTTAGGACCATAAGAAATGTCTGTGACAAAAAAAATGCCTTACTGCAGTGGAGAATAATACATTTTTAAAAGAGATTTAAGTAGGACTTCATAGTGTGAGGTGGATCAGATGGAGAGGTATGCTCACGTCTTTGCTTCGCATCTGCTCCTCTGTGAGCTGGACCTTAATGAGGGGCTGGACTGTTGTGAAAAGCTTCCACCATGGCCAGTCCTTCACACCACGATTCTTCTTGATGTTTTTCTGAATGCACCTTATTGCCAGATCCTGAATCTGCACACATGAAGAGAGGAAGTCATTATAAACACTTACTTGATTATAAATATTCGTTTTAGTTAAAAGCCCTCGACTACCAGAGCCGCCTGTACAGGGGACAGATGTCATGTGAGAGCAGAAGCCAGAGAACGTAATGGTACATAAAGGGTTAATATATAAATAGTTGTTTACAATAACACAACAAAAATTACTTAAACAATACACACAATACATAGAGATAAAATGTACAAATAGTGCATTAAGAAAAACACGAAACTAAAACGCTCAGTGTTTCACACAGCTGCTCTATTGTTACTATATAATTGTAGTGATTAATGTAGAAAATTTGAAAAACATTGTATTCTTCATTCTTCCATTTTATTGCATGTTTATGGGCAAAGAGATATCACAGGACCTGCCAGCCTCCTTGAGAGAGTTTCTGCAGTGCATTCCAAGGCTGGAAGCTAATTTTTGATTAATTAAATCAAACATGTCGGCAGCTAATTCGAAGTATTACACGATTTCCATGCTGCTTATGCATGAGGCTCTCCAGCAGATTATGGGCAAACCCAATTAGAGCAACAGCATCAGGTACATTTTGCCCTGAAGGTACTCTCTATGCCCAATTAGGATTTGTCACACAGTGAAAGCCTTAACATGCAGCAAAATGCAGCAATTCTCTGACAGGAGATTTAAATAGGTCTCACTTGTCATATTTAGTCTAAAAAGAAAAGGAAACAAACAAAAGATTATGAGCACCATGGATAAACATTTTGATGAATTGCAATGGTGAGCCAAGATGAATCTACAAAAAACACATTTTCCACTTTCTTCTCTGTATTCAACAGATGTTTATGCCTTCCTTAGAGTGTAAATAAAAAACCGTGTCCTCCGATGACTCAACAACGTCGGATGTAACTTTGATCCGTCTTCTCCAGGGAACTTTTATGATCTGTTTTTGGGATTTGTTAAAAAGTAAATGAGGCTTCCTCAATATAGTTCTGATCACAGTGGCTCCAATTAAAGTATGGACCTAAACACAATGGCTTGTTTTGCCAGGCTAATTTCATCATCACTACGGATTTTAAACATGACATACAAGATGCATTTCCAAGAGCTATTATACAAGCATTGGCAAGGAAACAGAAAAGGTACGCTCTGTACAAACATGCATCCAGCACCAATGCAGAGAATATCTCTGCCTATATATCTGTATTATGGAATAGGGTTTTCTAACTATTATTAAAAATCATGTAGGTACAATCTTCAACCTGGTGTTTTGCCATCGAGTAAGGTTATGCATGCTGTACCGACTTGATGCACAAAATAAAAAAAACATAAAAATAAAGTAAGAGAAGCATCTGTAGGCTACCTGAAGGACAAAACTTCCAATACGGTAAGTGCCTGCTGAGGCAAAATAACAGACTTTAAAAATGTCAGCTTGTCCCCTTGAGGAGACAGCTGCAAGAGGGGAAAAAAAAAAAAAAAAACAAGAAAAATTGTGGTTTTGTCATTTATTGTCACGTGGGCTTGGCACAGCTTCACAAGGTTAACATGCCAGAGGATATCAATCAAACAAAATTGTAACTTCCTGTCACATCCACATACATCAGCCAGCAAGTGTCAGAGGCTTCACCAGTGCTCGATCTGAGCTTTTCCAGAGGCAAATTACCATCAACTGTACCTGCTAAGAGTTGATACTTCAAACGGTGTGAGAGGCAATTGAGTCCTATCATCAGTTGTTACTGAGTCACATTACAGTAACAGCAAGGTGCAAGTGAATGTTGTTATAAAATTATTATTCAAAGATTTAGCAACAACATACACTATAAATATTTACACTGCAGAAGAGAAGAGATGGAAATCAGTCAATAAGCCACCACAGTCATTTATCTGTTCTCTAACTCAGGCTGGTGACTAATTAAATCAAGAATAATATGAACAATATGAGAATCAATGGGGGAAAAAATGCCCTTCACAAAATTATTGCGAGGAAAGACTTCATTTACTGTATATACGTCAGCTGAATAGAAATAAATTTAGCAGACTCCAGCTTCTTGAGCAGCATATAACAAAAGGGCCTACGCAGGGAAGCAAATCAGTTTTGGTACCGCACCTTCATACTGATTTTATCTGTTCCCTAACTCTGGTTGTGACTAACAGAATCAAGAATAATACAAAATAAATAAGAATCAATGTGGGAAATTATTGTATTGAAAATTACTGTAACAAGAGACTACATTTACCATACATGCTTCAGCTAAATAGAAAAAAAAATGAATTATGCTGTATCCTTTTGAGAAGCACATAATAAACGCGCTTGAATTGGGAGGCAAATCAGTCTGGTACTGCACCGCAATTCTTATTTCTCTCAATCTCAAACCATATCTCACACACACACACACACACACACACACACACACACACACACACACACACACACACACACACACACACACACACACACACACACACACACACACACACACACACACACACACACACACACACACACACACACACACACTCCTTAGATTCATTTTCTTTAATTCTTAATGGAACAACTGGACTTAACCAGTGCATGCATATAGTACCACATGATGCATGGTCAGAATTATAAGACTTTAGTGAACTATGTTGCCCTCATATCATAACACATTTTTGCAGACTGGAATACCTGATTTTTGAAAAAATAAACATAAATCTTCATAGAAAAATTTACTTTTAAACACACCCACATCATGACTAAGCATGAGCTTCTCCACAGCGACATGCTTCAATTTTGATAAAACCTAATTCAACTATGTCAACTTGCAGGGCAGGACTTATCAGAGATTGTAAGAAAGGAAATTTACAAATATGCAGTTTTGATCAACATGGACGTTTCTTAGGGGTTTAATGAAAATGCAGTTTTAATAAGCGGCCAGCTGCCACACCAATGTAAAATAAAATCTCTCAGCAATAAGACAGGGCCTCCAAGCTACTCTTCTATGACACATATGAGTTAAAATAGGTTAAAAAGGTCTATTCTCTGCAGGGTAAAGCCTGAAACTCACAGCATAATTGCTGACCTATAAACACTGAAGAGAACCCAAAGTACATGGTTAACATGCTTAGATTGCTGGAAGCACACAAATAAATCTGTATGTGACAGATTAAAATGAGATTTACCAGATAATATGTATTTTCTTTTTAATGTTTTTTCCAACAGACCTGAAGTGGTGCATTTGCTTTTACCCGTCTCTAGGAGTCTTTCCTCAGAGGTCATCAAATACATCCAGCTTCAGGGTTTCTGTTAATAAGTATTGATTATTCTGGACACAGAGGCTGGATCTGTCAGGACCTAGCAGTGAATCGCAATCTGTGCTTTTCGACATCTCAGACAGGTGTGCTGTCACACAAAGTCAGTTTTCCAGCTACCATTTCACGACTGCTGTCTCCAGGCTGAGTCCGGAGCTCCGTCACAGCTGTCGGGACATTTTGATCTCAACGTAATTAAGCTTGGTAGAGTTTACAATAGTTTACAATCTTCTGCTTTAAGAGGACATATTACAGAAAAAAGAAAAAACATATGGTTGAGTGATAACGTTTGAGTGTCTTAAGCATGGCTGTAACTTTGGTTTGAAACGTGTGTGTGTGTGTGTGTGTGTGTGTGTGTGTGTGTGTGTGTGTGTGTGTGTGTGTGTGTGTGTGTGTGTGTGTGTGTGTGTGTGTGTGTGTGTGTAGGTGGTGGTGGTGGTGGTGGTGGTGGTGGTGGGGGGGGGGTTGGCAGAGGAATAAAAGATGTTGGCATAAAATCAACAAAATAATTAATATGGACATGTACCTACAGTCCACCAAAAAGCATGGTTCTACAACATTTAAGAGAATAAACTGTCCTACGTTCTGTATCAGTAAATGTATCTTGAAATTAGAAAACTTGACCATTTATTTGCATTTCTGTGTCTGGTGAGTTCTGAAATAATGTGAGTCAGTTCCACTGTTTGTCTGTTTTGACGTTAATTTATGTAACTTTGTGCTTCTGCTTCTTCGTGTCTCAAACTCTGTGTTTTGATCCAGCTTCTCCTCTTCTGTCTTCTGACATTAAAGAAAACACAAAACCACCAATGTTGAAGGAAAACAGGAGCCAAAAAGGTATTTTTGAAACACAGTTAGCGTAGGACTATTTTCTTTCTTTAATTCAACTTTATATTTTCATCAATCCTGTATTCACTTCTTATGTAAATGTCGAACTTTTACCATCAACAAAATCAAAAGCTATTGAATGAAAACCCGGAAAATTATTACTTATTTTTTCCTCATATATATTTCCCTCAAATACAATACAAAAAAATGTGTTTTATTTGACGCCTTTACAACAGTAATCCAGCTTGTGTTTAGAGTGATTTCTACAGATATGCAGTATTAGAACAACAGATGTGAGGAACACAAACCTATAACACCAGTTTATAACGTCAAGCCCCTAAAACCAGCTGCAATGAACAGATATGTAAAGACATGACTTGAAAAGGGACTTTGTATTGTAACCCTTGTGGTATATAGCATGTTACAGATATTGCCAGAGACTATGTTAACTTTTAAAAAGGATCTAAAATGATAATTTGTCGGCATCATTACTGTTATTTCTATACATGTAGACACATCTAATAACTTTATGGCCAAGCTTCTCTATATAGCCAGAATTAAAATAAACTATAACAAATATTAACCATAAAGCTGCAACTTTCAAAATATAGTGCCAGTTTATATACTGCATGTGCTGCTTTCTCAACTTGGAATCGGCTGTAAAATCATCTGAATTTTCTGAAGATGGTCTCACTAGGGTACACTGGTGCGAAGGTAAGTACTGTTGCCTTACAGCAAGAAGACTTCCAGTTTGGATCACTACTTTAAAAAAAAAAAACATAAACTGTTCCAACTTGGCAAACCAAAATACACAGAAGATTTAGACTGATAAATTATTACTCAATTATTAGAGACATTGATGTTTTGAAGAACTCAAGGTTTCACAGTAATGTACTGTTCTCACATCAAATCATTTTAAAAACTATATACTGTAATATTGCATTACCGTAATACATATATAAATGATATTGTACACGTAGTACACATCTATAATTTTCAACACTAAACCCAGCTTTCTTGTGCACAGTGATACAGGTCCTTGTCGTACTGTCACACTGCCACACGTGCCACACTCTCAAACCGGCTCTGACCTGCTGAAGCATGGACTCCACAGGACCTCTGAATGTTTTCAGCCGCATTGGGCACCAAGACAAGGAACAGAAAATCCTATAAATCCTTAAAGTAGTGTGGTGTGGCCTCCACACAACAGTTTTTTGGGGGGGCTCCAGTTTCTTTGATGGAAATCTGGGAAAGGAGGCCAAAAAGTCAACCTATTTAAAACGTTGTAATGCTCTCAGGAAGGAGCAGGGTGCACGTGGCCTGAAACACTGTCTAGGTTCGTGGTATGCATCCAACTGATATCTGCAAGAAAGCCTGAACTCAATAGGTACCATTTTTCTTGCTTCCAACACATCTGCTTGAACACATCTGCCTGATATCTCTCACACACTGACACCTGCCATTGTGACAAGATAATCCATGCTCACGTAATTGCTCAGTTTTATTCTTCTAGTAAATCAATCTGCATAATGACAAACTGCCTCACCCCCAACTCCTTTTGATATCAACAGGCATTTAATAGGAAACATCTCTACCAGTTAGCTTGATTCTTAGCAACAAGCCAAGTGTTTGTCTTATTTATTTAACAAAGTAAATAAAGTTGAGAAAATAATTATGTTCTATCCAGCCAAAATATTTTGTTCCTTTTTTTTCTGCACAAAATAAAAGTTCAAGAAATCCGTCTATCCATCCTTTAACTTCCACTTATCCGGGTTTGAGTCGCCTAAAAGGAGATGCCCAGATGTACCGCTCCCTGGCCACGTCCTCCTCATCCTCTGGAAGGATACCAAGGCATTACATAGCCATCAGGGAGATATAATCTCTCTAGTGTCCGGGGTCTTCCTTGGGGCCTACACACAGTTAGACATGCCCAAAGCACTTCCTGAGGGAGGTGTCCAGGAGGAATTCCATGTGGAGGAGCGGAGGCTCAACTCAAAGTCCCTCACGGATGACTGAACTTCTCACCTCGCTTTTAAGGGTGAGTCAGTACCAAGCCGAGGAAAGGCTTTCCAGCCACTGGTATTCACAGTCTTGTTCGTTTAGTTTGTGACCATAGGTGAGGATGAGAACATAGTTCGACCAGTAAACGGAGTCTCGCCTTTTGACTCAATTCGGTACTAACCACAAGAGACCGGCACAGAGTCTGCATTACTGTAGATGCTGCGCTCATCCACCTGTCGATCTCCTGCTCTGTAGACTGATGTTGACACACATCCGCAAGAAGAGCATCGATGGGATGTAAAGTTCATTCAGAGAACCAAGTCAGGACACCGTCAGATTAATTCATCAGGTAAGTCAAGCCCATATTCTTCTTTAGATTTGAGCGGCTTTGCCTGATGCATGGATTACAGTGTAGCGTTTCTACCGCATCGCTGTGGCAGAGAGCCAAGCTCCAAGTTCCTGTTTGGAAAAACCATTTGCTGTGCATGAAATATAAACTATTTTCTGCTTGGAAGGACGTGATGGCATGAAACTTGACCAAGGCAGCTGCCTCACATTTCGCTTTGCAGGAAAAACCCTGTGGTCCAAATGACAATATAATAAATTAGAAATATTACTGATGATTAATAGACAGTTGATTGTTTTTGTTTGCCTGGTTGACTGGTTTTTGATTCCTTCTTAATCTGTGTTGTGCAAGTTGCAATCTGTCACATCCCCAGGAATAATGCTGTTTGTATATGCTTCCTAGAAAGGTATATGATATTGCCAGATCAATGCACTCTGTTGATAGTCAACAGCATAAAAATGAAAATGGTGAAGACTGATTTATTCCTCCTGACTCCCAGATTGGTTGGTAAGTAACTCTTGAGCTAAGATTCATCATGGCAAGAGGTATGATACATCTTGAACGTGTTGTAAGTCCATCTTAAGGCCACACAGAGACAAATGATGATATACACTCACTGCCAAGGACAATACAGAATTACCAATCAACCAATCGCCTAGAGTGCCTACACGGGGTCGGGTGGGGATGGGGGGGAAGAGGCAAACTCCATATTTAAAAACCCCATCCAAGTTTTTAACTGAGAATCTTCTTGCTGCAAGGCACCAGTACAAACACCCCACACCACCATACAGACCATATTTATTCATTTGCCTGTTTATTTATTTATGCAGTCATTTAAAATTGATGGCAATGGCATTCCATAAAAAGGGGTTCCTGGATGCACCTCCAGTTCAATGAATACATGAGTAGCCCTTCGAAGGACTTTACTATTGGTTGTGTGGGGTGGTCAGAAGGGTGGCTAGTCTTAAACCCAACATGGCTCCCACATGGATTACCTGAGGCCATCATTTGGCTTCCCCTAAAGATGGCATACACACATCATCTGTATAATTATTAGTATAAAAAGGTTTAAATCAATGTCTTATGGCAGAAAGGGCACTGAATGCAGGCTTTGTATCAAAGAAGTGGCTGAATATTCTGTCAGAGTGGGGAATATTCAAAGAAATCATGTGGAAAACTCAAGTAATACAAATCTAAACGCTTTATTACACTGCATTCAGACCACATATAGTAAATATGATGAAAGGCAATTTATGTTGCTGGAGAACAGATGCAGATGCAGATGAGAACCTTCATGCCCTCTAAACAGAATTGTACATTAGTGGAAACCAGTCTGGCTAGAAACTGCAGGTCTTAAGAAGCTACTGTGGTTCAGTATTTCCCGGGGATTCTGTTTTATAAAACATTTTCGAGAGACTGGAAAGTGGCTGAGCCTTCACCCTTAAATGACTGGGTAAAAGCCGTGGTAGTGATTGCATCTCATGAATTCATGATGGCTTGATTGAAAAGCATGTACATATGTGCTGATTGTGTGTTGATTGTTCTTGTTTGTACTTTGTGTTTGTTTGTGAACCATGCCAAGATCCAAATCTGTGCAAAGAAGGGTGAAGCTGTGCTGCCTTCAATTTGCCCTTAAACTTTTTATCTAAATTGCTAAAAATGAAAGGAAAATTTAAACAAAAAATAAACTCATATATTTTTTTAAGATATATATATATGTGTGTATGCACCATTCTACAGCTAAGGTGGTTTAAAATCTTTTCAACTGAACAGAGAAACTAATTCATTTTTTAGAAAGTAGCCAAAGTGTGTGCACTAACATCCACACAGTTCATTAGAGCCTCTTCACCCCTGACTTGACAGAATGTGCAGTAAATGTCATTGCAATCTAAACTGCATTTAACATGTTCCTTTGCCAACCTAAATTGAGTTTCAGATCAATAAATCTGAGATAAAATAAAGTCTAATCTTTTGAATTACAGATACATTAGCAGCAGACAGGTGGCATAAAGGGGGCAAAGCGAAAATTTGTTTCTTTGCTAATGGATTTTGTAATTGCCCTGTTGCTTGACAATTATGAATTATGAAATATGAATTGGTGTTGATTTCTTCATGGTCCAGCAGATTTCATAACATTAGGCTCTTAGTCTGCAGTACAGTCATATGGGTGGGTTCCCAATTTTAAAAGATTCTACAGAGTTAAACCAAAATTTGAAATTTTACAATTAAATCTGTACTGAGAGATGAAAGCTTCATGCCTGGTAATATGTATAACATGCTGATTTACGATGCAACAAATATGACGGTTTGCTGCATCATATACAAGAGAACAAAATATTTACTGCACAACACACTGTCACAGTGGATGGAAAGCAGTAACATTGATTCTGTTTCTGCTGGTTCATCACAAGTCAGCTGAAGCAGCACATTCACTTAAATAGTAATCACAGAGATGGAGAAGTGCAGGGCTCCATACATCACAAGAGGACATGTATGAGGTCAAGAGAGAGGGAGCAGTGTATGCTGGCAGAGAAATGGAAAAGGGGTGAAGCAGATGGATATGAGAGTTAGCAGCACGTTTGATAAGGCTGCATTCTTGGGGCACGCGTTTTTGAAGGCTTGCAGAGAGCATTTGCCCCAGAAGTATAATGAATGGGCCCTAAAATGATCTAACTTTAAACTAACATTCTTCACCAACTTCATATATTAAGTCTGAGCAACACGACTGATCATGATGTTATGTTCAAATGGGGATATGTATTAAATGTATGTTGTTTAAATAGAACCTCTATAAATGAAGATGAATACATGAATCGGTGTTTGCAGCTTAGTTTTGGGCTAAGCCGTTTATGTCAGGATGATGTCTTGCATACCTTTCGCTTCTTGAAGGCCTGCCGTGCAAGGTAACCTCTACTTGCAGCTTGAAACAGGCTTAGATTACGCTTGGTCTGCTCATCCCTCTGTTCCTCCAGCTTAGCCAAAATGCCAGCTCTGAAGAACAACTGCAGCAAGAAACAATGATGTAGGAAAATATATTAGCAGAGGGAAACAGTATTGAGAGACCACTTAATGCTTACTTTGTAAAAGAGGAAATTAGGTTCAAGGTCCTGCTTTAATGTAAAGCACAGCAGCAAGTTGAGAAAAGTTTAAAAAGAATTGGCTTAAAAAGAAAAAAAAAAAGTACTGAAGCGAAAAAAAATCAATACGAAACATTGTAATCCACAGACAAGAGAGTCTTATCTAGCTGATAGAGCTGGGATTAAGTTATTATCGTGGAAAATCAGCCTTGTCTGTTTCTAATCTGGGCCAAAGGTAAAACACAGGTAACCAGCCAATAGAAAGCAGATCACATCACAGTTCCTCCATTTCTCAGGGGGACTGGGTATTGCAAGAAGCTACCGCGATGATTTAAAAACCGCCTGTACCCAGGGTCTCTCTATAGTCCCAGTGCTTTATAAAGAACCAATCTATTTTTAGCCTATTAAAAAAAGTAGTGTACAAACATGACAGAGCAGTGTCAGAAGAGAAACCTGTAAACCGGGGACGTGTGATGCACTGACATCACAGAATACTGCTTTTCAAATTTCTTCACGGGCTCGAGCAGAAGTTTATCTTTTATCATCATCACATGCAGGCAGTGCTTTGTGAAACGTGGTGGACCGCGCTGTTTTCTTACATGTGGCTACGTGTGATTGCAGAGTTTATCCTGCGCAGAGCTTTGGATCCACTGCTCGTAGGTTATTTGAGGCTGGTGTAATTGGCATGCAAGTGAGACAGGTTGCTATGACGCCAATGAAATGCTTTGTGAATAGCCAACTGTGCTTGTCTACTTCTGAGTGCATTTCACACTCCAAAGTGTGGCACCATGTGAGGCTCCCTCCAAACCATTCTTGTGTCGTGTGCTTTAAAAGGCTCTTGTACGTCGCACATCTCTGAGAGCATAAGTTCCATTGTTTCAAATGTGACTGTTTCCTTTGATTTCAGTCTTAGCTGATGGCCACTTTCCAGCTGATAGGATTAGACTCGATTAGGTCTTAGTTTCAAACGGCACTTACTGCGACTACCGTACTACAGTCACGTCGAAAAAACAAAAGAGGGCCAGTCGTAGTGGTAATTTGCTCTAATGACATAAAATGAAAGAGGGAATTACGTTTTGTAGCGCCTGTCAAAAAATGCCCGGAGGGTAGCCACTAACTAAAAGACTGGAAGAAGGGACTAGTTTTGGCAACCGTCCAAATAAGGACAGCAAACAAACCTTAAAGGAGGACAGGTGCAATGAAACACACATGTCCCCAGACATCAAGTGGCATTCAAAAAAAAAACAAAAAAAAAAACAAGATGTCTACTGCAGCTCTGTTGTTAGAGTTTAAAGAGGAGAGAAGCTGGCAGCAATTCAAAGCACAGGTTCATTCTGCAGCATTAAAACTGTTTATTTCCTCAAGAATCAGTGGCATTACTCACCCTACTCAGACCCATATGGTAGCTGCTCTTCTCCAAATCCAAGGACTCCAGGAGCTCCTCCACAGCCTGGGTAAAGGCACATATGTGCATAAACATAGACATACTCTAAGTCTTTCAAAAGCACAATCCAGCAGGACTGTTTATAGATACAGTGCTATTTAAGCAATCCATAGTTACCCATAAGTTGTTAGATTAGCGGTAAAACACAGCTTTCCCTCTTCTTTCATCCATTTCCAACTGGATTTTGTTTTAAAATGTAGTAAGCAGGAACAAGAAAGGCTTGGATCTTCATAACCCCCACAAACCAATTACAAGTCGTCCCACAGAATGCACCCACTTCTGGCTTATTCGTCATGAGCCTCTGGTGTTGTTGGCCCCTATTGAAACTTTGAGCACACACATCCAATGTGGGGGTACGCCATCAGCCACCCAGGAGCCTCTCTTCGCCCAGTCCATCTACCAGCCTGTGTATACTGTAGTCGTATTGTTGTCTAAGCCTTTTCCCTCTCTATTTGAGCCTCCACTCTGAAAGACTACATCTAGATTACACCAGGAGAGGTTTGCCTCGAATACTGAGGGGCTTTTGTTTGCCAGTGTTTCCACAGAAACTCAGCCTCAGTGCACCAACAGAGACCAATACTCTCCCTTAACCCCCATTCTTCAGCAATCCCTCTCTGTTTCTCCCAGTTCTCTTTTATATTTTCCTCCTATTTTTCTCAACTGCCTCCCTTACAGAGGGCCATAGGCAGAACTACCTCATTCATAGTTAAGGTTTTAGGAAAGAAACACCTACCAGTGAAACAACAATAAGAATCACCATAACCGAAAGCACAAACGTGGTAAAAATCAGTAGAAAACCCTGAAAAAGAACTACTACTTGAACTGTAGATTACTAAACATCGCAAGTGCATCTAGTTGACTGGTAATTTGTAGTTTTGACTTAAGTAAAACACTTTCTCAGGCACAAATCTGATCTCCCTCTTTCACGAGCAAGATAGTGATGAGGTTAAGTTGATTGGGTCATTACTATAGATCTGATGAATGCCTACTCCTCTGTCTGTTGGCTGCTGACAAATCAGCTGCAGATGTAATAAAGTTGTCTCTTCCCAACATCAATCTTCACTCTGTTTGGCCACGGGTGGAGCTTTACGTTTTTACCCCCTTTTGCTGATTGACTTACTCTCCTCTCATCCTTCACTATGTAATTCCTCCCATGCTTCTTGGTGAGGTGTGGAGCCAACACATCAAAGCGCCGTCGAAATTCAGAGAACACCATGTGATCAGGGTAACCTGCAGAAATTCAGTTTTGAATAACATTATGTTCTGTGTATGAGTGCAATCATTATTTTGCGGTGACACACTGACACAGAAGCGAGATATCACTTCTTTTTTTTCCTCTTCACATATATCAATGGACAAGAAGGCTCAATATTTCTATGCATGTTCTGAAATAAGAGATTTAAGAAGCTACTTCACCTTGCCTGTAGATCCGTACAGCATCAAGCAGTTTGGATCCACGTATTTGAGATCGGAGCAAGGCTACATCGATCTGCATTAAGCCGGGATCTCCAGTCTCCCGCTGAGCCTCACATTCCCCTCCTTTGAACAGGGATCCACTAAGAGCCTTCAGAACATCTGCCTTGGGCAATATGCAGTGAACAAAGTGAATCCTAGACCTCCGCACCATGTCAAGAAGCGCATCCTGGAGAAGACAGTTCAGGGTTAGGGAATATACTTTAAGCTGTTCAGCGGCTGATGCAATATCCAATGATGTATGTACATATAACCCAGCAGTTTAACCTTTGTTTTTTTTTCAAGAGCAACCAGATTCCCTGCATGTTTTGCAATATTGTTTTTTTAAATAATAGCATATAAAATGGTATATAAAATAACATAATATTCTAAATAATACATTTAAGTGTTAAGTCCTTATAAGCTCAAAGTGAAATTCAATGTACCATCCAACTTTTGGTGAACCGTTGTTTTAGCAAACTTAAACCTTTTCATATCAGTGATCCTAAATATACCTCTGGTTCACTCCTAATGTTTTGAAATTCTCCTCTCACCACTTGAAGTTTTATCTGGATGCACAAGGACTTCTTCTTGAGAGCAGCTACCCCTGTGGAGAAGGTCTTCCTCATGCTGGAAGCCCTTCTCAGAGAAAGCTGGGAAACACCCTCGAGGCCAGCAATGGACCCAGACAGCACAGCCACTCCACCTGTACGGCTCATGAACAATGAGCTGATGATCTTCCTGCAGGAGACACAGTGCCTCAGCATGACGTTCGGTAATTACCTACCAAAGCAATCTCTCATGTCTTCTGCTTGTATCACAATGATAGACTCTGCCAGCATGAGTGAAGCTTACTTCTGGGAGTCCTGCAAGATGCTCGTAGCGTTGGAAAAGGCAGGATTCTGTTTGGCGTAGTTTAGCCATCCACGGGTATCATACTCTACCCAGTCAGTCCCATGACTGTGGCCCAGCAGAAAGTGATTTTCTTTATCACTCTTCAACAGAAAAGTGTGACCTAATGTAAACATAGGTTTCACTGTTAGATTCCCAAACTCAAGACTGAAAGAACAATCTGCTCTATGAATTCATATAGTCTATATAGAAAGGGTTCATCGGAACAAGGAGCGTCATCAGTTCTTGATTACTCTGCTATGTACCATCTGTCTAAAAAGACAGAGAATTTGATCATACTGCATTCATGAAGCGACTGGCTTTCATCTGTTGACTTAGCATATGAAGGTGAGGATCAGTTTCAGTTGGATATCTGTGTATGTTAATAAAGCATTTTTTAATTTAATTCAATTGAAAATTGTATGCGTGCAACTGAAATATACGAGTTCTGTACCCAGCAGTACTGATGATGCTGGTGCATATAGGGATTTGCAATCTATGATAAGATTTAGCAACAAAAACTGATTTGCACTAACACAACAGAGTATACTAGGACACAAACCCACAAAGTGCTGTATACCATCAAGACAAATTCTGAAAAACAGCATATAATAATTCTTGAACCAGCAACGGGTATCAACATCAGCAAAACTATTATGTTTTATTATAATGTAAATTTCAGAATTGAACATCCGTTTCTTGCTTTAAATGTTGTTTTCTCTCATTTCTTTTAACACCAATCGCTTAATGTTAAGGATAAATGATGATAACTAAATGTGCATGTGTGTATGTCTTGTCCTCGCCTTTACTCTCGCCCTCAGCTGGTCCATAGTAGCTGAAGAGACGACCCAACAGCGTTTCCTCCGACCCCCCAGGTTGCAGGGCCTCCTCCTCCATAAGCCACAACAGGCCTCGTGCCTCATCTGTTCGAACTGAGCGCACCTGTCACAAAATAATGCAAATATACATTTGCACAGGATCCTTGGTAACGATCACAGCAACAAAAAAAAAAACAAAAAACACTTCTTAAATCTTCTTCCTACTTGACCTGTTCAACTCTCGTTAGTGTTACTGGTTTTGACACAGATTTGGTAAACCAAGTAAAAACATAAGCTTGTTTTAGCTGTTTAGAATGCATTGATGAATTAAAAAAGAAAAAAATTATATATATATATATATATATATATATATATATATATATATATATATATATATATATATATATATATATATTTTTTTTTTTTTTTAAATCAATGCATTCTAATTAAACGCACACACACACACATACATAAAATTCAGTTAGAGCCAGTTCTGAGAAGCCTAATCATATCTGTAGCACTGGAAATGAAAGTTTCAAAAGCATTTACAGTCCCTGCATTCTTCAGTAGCTACAGCAATAATGGCATCATCAATTCAGCTTTTGCTTATTATAAAAATGGCACCAAAAAGGAGTTCATAAGTATACAGAGCAGAAGGGGAGAAAGGATTAAAAAGTAATACATTTAGTGATACAATTAGCACTCACATGGAGAAAGAAATAAAACCCACTCCAGCACCAATGAGCAGGGAATAATTGCACAATTGCTGTCCTTATCTTCTTGTATGATATTATGAAACACATGTGGCTTCATTTGAGTGTGTACACATAATAGCATCATTAATACTTAATATTTTCACAATTAAACTCACCACAGACACAGATATAAGTGAAACACTTTCCTTCTCTTTTTTTTTTTTGCAATAGATGTTCAAGATAAGCTTTTATTGCTTTAGATAATAAAAGAAAATAATTGTAAACAGACAACATATATTTAGGAGCACTAATGTCTGGATCCACCAGGAAAGACTTGGCTTAGCAACCAAACCCAAAAAACTGTTTTGGTAGCTATCAGAAAGTTACACTTGAGACATCCTTATCAGAGGTGCACACAACCCTGACTGCAAATACATACAGGATATCGTTTTGGGGGAGACATACGTCAACTATGAGACTTGCAATGAATTGAACATTAAGGATGTTTGTGATAGTGGCCATCAGAGCAGAAAAAGTATATCTGCAGGGGAGAAAAAACGCTGATCAAAAATGTCTTTTAACTCTAAGCAATACATCTTTAAAAAGGACTTAAGAAATTACTTTGAAAAAGTACCCCCCCCCCCTCTCTTTTTTTGTGTGATGTAGTGCAGCTCACTGCTTCTTGCGACTTTCCATCAGAGCAGGGACCCTTTAAAAGTAAAGCATTCAAACCAAACACAATAAACCTACAGCAACGTGATCTATGATTCTTTAAACTCTGCCATTTCTGTTACCATGGTGCACATCACAGGCTGCAAAGGCCATACATTGATTTTCTTTCTTGAAGTCAATTCTCTCACCTCTGTATTCTTGCTCCTACTCTCTTTTCCAAGCCTCTTTCTCAAACCAGTGCACCAAAACATTAAAAGAACCTTTGATTTTTGAAAACAATATTTAGTTTCTTAATTAAAAATGATCAAAACCATCAATTATTCCCTGAAAAGAGACTGATGGACAAGTAAAACTCTCGATAAGAATTCAGTGACAAGTTGTTACACTACCAAATGTACGCCTCACAAAAAAACAAAAACAAAAATGAAAAAATGAGTAGGTGTCCAAACTGAAAATGCAATGTAAAGGGATAAAACTGAATAGAAAAGAATGAAATAAACCGCTGAGCCTACCAGTGCTTGGCTCGAGGTCTGGTCTACCACTGCTACGGAAAGAGAAGTGACGGGCTCCGTGTCATCGAAGGAAACGTCAATGTTTTCCTGGAGGGAGACAGAAAGGCACATTGACAGTCTTTTATGATGTGTGATGATGCTGAACCTACACAACACACGATTTCTTTACAGGAGCTATGGGTGGTGGAGTTCTTAAGGAGTGAAAAAAAAAAAAAAAAAGAATAAAATTTGCTCAATCAATATTTTGGAACCGAGTTTTTAAAAGTTAGGGATTTAAATTGTTTTTTAGCATGCGAGGCAGTTTAATGTCAAGTGCTGACTTGAAGCCCTTCAAGAGATGAATAAATTTAATCAGGAAGAGGCTAATATTAATGAAAAAGGCATCATAAGTTCTTGTGGGTGAGAGGTGGTATGAAATGAGAAAAGGTGTAAATGTGTGTCACTTTTCAGACAAAGCTGTCCTCCAGGAATCAAAAAAAAAAAAGAAAGAAAAAAGAAAAGGGACTTGCAGTTTGAGTTCCAGTCTGATCATGTCTCGGAGAAAGAAGAAAAAAAAATAAAAATCATAGCCCCGAGGTGATGTCAAAAGAAATAGAAGTTTGCAGAGCTGAAATTGTTGACCGATCCAACACCACCCTGTTCCTTCTGAACTGAATTGAAAAATACTTTACACCACGCAGGATGTTAATAACATGCTGCCACGAGCCCCCAGAGACATGGCCTCCATGTGATCCTGGCTCTTAAAATGTTAATACCAACATCAGACGCTTGGAAACCTAGACTGAAGAGTTGACAAAATGTAACTCATTTCACATTTCAGAAACTGTTCGCTTTTCTTTGTAAAATATTCAGTGTATGAGCTTAGTAAGTATATTTTAGGTTTTGGACTGCTAATATGACAAAACATTAAAGTATGTGGCCTGGGTGTACAAAACTGCACTGGTATTTGCGATATTTTATTAGGGTTTTGTTCCCCATCATTGTATAATGCTACTACAGTTACAGATTAAACAGTTAATAAACTGGTGAGGGTTTTTCTGTTCGGTTCATTGATACTGAATTAACGCATGCTTGACGAAAAAACAAAAAAAGGCATATGAAATCTATAAAAACCAAAAGCTATAATAATTCTGTTGTAATATTGTAATAATTTACTGTAACATTTCTTTTCTACAGGTAAATGGAAATGCTTAAAAAGATTCATTTCTGGAGTAAATAGGAAATTAATATACTAAATTAACTTCAGCAGAGCAAAACAGCAGCTCACGGTGACAAAGTACAGGCTGCAGTAGAAATGTGTTGAAAATGTTAATAATGTGCAGATGCCATCGTTCGACTTGGCCGTGTACGTGAAGCAGGTGAAATGATGTTTGTATTAATGTCCATGTGCAGAGAAAACTCAAACTTCTTCTCAACAGTTTCGGTGCTCAACAGCAGTAAAATTAAAATTAGAAAGCAACTGTTGTTGTGTGCATCACAGTTTGGTTTTTCTATCACTGTTATTGTTAACAATGTGTGCTCTTTTTTAAATGAGTTTGACCCAGTTTACCATGACAGTTTCGCAGATTCTCCTATTTGCAAGATGTTCTGGCAGGAGGGAATTGCACTGCACAGACTTGTGCAATATTTCACTTCGCTCAAATTCCCTTCATCCCAGGGAGTGGATGTGGGTGGGGAAATCGGGGAAAGTAAGTAGACCTTTGTTTGGAATAATTTAAGTAATTTGATCTGAATTTTGGTTTAACTTTAGTGCATTATCAACTGAAAAAGATTCCTGGATTCTTAGAGCTGCAAAACCTAGTATACAGATTAATATACAGGTGAGTCATGAAAAACATTCCTAGTATTTGTCCTTAGATAAATCCTTGAGAATGACTGCACCCAGTTATTACAGTCCAGTCCTGATGGAATGAGCTTAAAGAAGGACAGAAGAAGAATAGCTTGTTCATCAGGGAGCAACGCCACGGCTGTGCAGCTGGGCGTGTCTCTCAAAGGCAGCTGCGAGTGACTTTACTTTGATCTCGCCAGGAGAGGTGAAGACTAGCATCGCTAATGAGAAGGTCTAACACATGAACTACTTTGGCTTGTCACAGCTTGTGACAGGTGGGACGGATAGCTCCTCTGATGTGTGAACACGTAAACTATTGGAGTTGATATATCTGAGGAAAAGCATGAGACAAAGAGAAAGAGGTGGGAGGAAAGCAGAAACAAGGAGACTGGATGTATGCATGTGTATGCAGGTACAGCGCATTATCCTGAGTGTGTTTTTTTACCTCTTTGTACCTGTCCAATTCCTGAACAAAGGTACGCTGGTAGAAGAGTGTCTGCAGGCGTTCCTGAGTGTAGTTGTGGCAGAGGTCTTCAAACGATGTGCCACACTCGCGCTTCACCAGCCTGGGGTTTTGAAAGCCTGGTGTGTCCACGATGAGGAGAGAGCACAGGGAGTGCTGGCTGGATTTCAAGGCCCTTAAGCATGCAGGGAAAATATATACACATGCACATGTTAGGAGCACCACCGCAATATAGCAAGCATCATTTATTGATTACATTCAGTGTATAACCCTGAGCTTTGACCTCCATTACAACACCAACTGTAACCTCATTTAACAAAATCATGTTTCTTTTTTTTTTTTTTTTTAACCTCAATTCAAACTACAAAGTTAATATAAACTCTTATACTTCTAAAATAGCCAATAAACCTATTCTTTAGAAAAGAAAAGCTTTTTTAAGATACATGCAAAGATCCATTAAAAAAAAAAAAAAAAAAGACATTTTCAATTTGAGTATGAGACAAACCGGTTTATTAAAGAAATGACGATGGTGAAGAGTTCAGAATAGAGACCAGATGCCATGGCTTCCAAACACTCCAGAGCTGTAGTTTTGGATCCTGGTAAAGGAAACAGCCAACAGACAGAAAAAATGTATAATTTTCAGTTCACAATATTTAAATTGCAAAACAGAACAAGGACTACTTCAACAAAAAAAGGAAATGAAAAAGGAAAAAAAAAGTCAAACTAGAAAGAAGGTCACAAAACTTCAGTCTGAAAGAAAGTAAAACGGCATATCATTTGAACGTATGAGGCCCAAAGACATAAGGTGTCCAAGCTGGGTGAGAAATTGTCTTTGTAGAGCAGTGTCGTTTCAGACTCAGGTGCTTTTGGAAGTGGTCAGATCAAACCGTGCATGCTCATGTCTGTGCCTAGCGGCCACGGCTCCCTGTTAAGTTCACTTAATTCACTCCACTATCACACAAAAAGGTGAATTTATGATAGGTTGGGGGATGTTTCAATGCATGCACACACATACTGGACAGTCAGTTTGCGTGTGAGGGGAGATGCAGGGAAGGTGACACTGAGGTCATTTCTGTCTATCCCTGCTGTGATGGACTTTTAACTGTATCCTCATGCCCTTCAAAATCTGTTGCAGTCTTGATGGAAGTCAGAGAACCTTCACATGTGAAAAATCAATGTGAGGCAATTATGATTTCAAGGACGATGAACGAAGAGGGGATCCAAAACTGCTTGTCCCAACATAGTGTGGGCACTCATCTGTCAATAGCCATTGTAAAGGTGTAGCATTCATTACCAAGATAAGCTTTACTTTTTCCCATGCATGCAATTTCCCTCGGGTTTTTAGCAAATGCATGCATGTGTGTGGTGAAACAGAAT
Source organism: Xenentodon cancila (assembly GCA_014839995.1). NCBI lineage: Eukaryota > Metazoa > Chordata > Actinopteri > Beloniformes > Belonidae > Xenentodon > Xenentodon cancila. The sequence goes on along the minus strand of CM026213.1, from coordinate 19,772,623 downwards.
GACAGTGATAAAGAGAAAAAGAGCAGGACAGGAGGGCACTGAGGAATGAAGAAGAAAGAATACATTGGTAAATGCGGTCTGGAGTACCTGCATCTGCTGTGCCATTTTCATCAGAAGCCTGGCGGATGGTGCTGGCTCTGGGCAGGGTGCCCTTGGCCTGATGCTTGAAGATGGAGGAGGAAAGCTCCTCCAGGGTGCAACCCAGCAGGTAGGCTGCCTTCTGGGCCCACTCATGACGCGCAAATTGTTTCCTGCCAGCTGAGACACGTGAATGAAAACCTCCATTAGACCTTCTTCCAAGAAATTCCAGGCGCATTGTGACAATTCTGTCTGGTTCTGGTAAACTGGCTAAACTGACATAGCTGATGACAACGTGTATGAAAAGCCTAATAATCAAAGCAGAAGTAGGCTGAATTGGACTGTTGTTGAGAAAGACATAGCCACATAGCCACTAGCATTTACAAAAGTATAAAACCGAGAACAAGTTTCTCTTTAATCTAGTGGAAGAAGGCTGGAAACATCTAGATAAGAGTGTAAACTTCAATTTAAATCCACCATGAATGTGTATCTTTTAAGACTGAAGGAGAGAGACTAAGATTTAGTAAAGGAAGAAATGGGTTCTATCAGCTTCATCAGCACAAAAGAAGCCTTGCATATTTCTTATAATGATAAGAATGGTGAAGTCAAGCAAAAAATATTTAAATAATTTGTTGTTATGCACCATATAAATTATTTAAACTCCACTAAAATGTCAAGAAAAGGAAATCATTTAAATGCACTGAGTCAATTATGAAGTGAATGGTTTTTTATGGCTAAAAAAATATACAAATAATATATAAATGTATGCCTGCTGTCACACAAGTGTGGACAGTATTGCAAGCCGAGAGGAGCAGGAGCTTTTTAGGTGGTCTCTTTAATTAGTTCTGGAGGTTTAGAGACCATTGCTGCCCTCTTGTGTTAAACAATGAGGCTGCACTGCTGGTCAAACCCTTTTCTTGAGTGTTTTTGTATGTGATGCCAGATCAAAAGCTCAACCATGGCAAAAAAAAAAGTGTTTTCATGCTACAGAGTATTTTTCTTGCACTAGTGCATTGACCTTTGGTCTACCGCTCCTACAAGCATTGTTTTGTCATATGAATTCCTGTATTTAAGGACAATAAAACAGGCCAAGTTCAAAAGTCCCCTCCTGATTTGTAGATTGCAGCAACATTGTTTTGAATCTGTATACTTCGTGACAGACAGTTATGTTCCCATTTAGATGTTTTCAAACTATTCCCATATGGTGTAATACTGCCATCAGAAAGACTGGTAGCCATCTGGAGGGGAGCACTGACAATAATTTGGCGAGCTACACTGTGACAGACAGACGTGCAAAAATGCACCGCCACTTTAAAAGCTACTTCCACCTCAAAATACTTGATGCTATGCTATGAATTCATTTGTGATTATGTTAGATAATATCTAATTTATAATAACAAATATGCTCACGACATACTGTAAAATTTCTGCTTGGAAATGATAACTCCATTTTTTTAAGCCTTTGATAAACAGGCCTTTGATAGACAGGATCACAATGTGAAGAAACCGAAAACAAAAATCGCTGTGACAGATCAATCCTCTCCAAATAGAAGATATCCAATTTTAAGATCAAAGTTAATTGCCGACATGAGGGAGTGGTATTTGGTAGTTTAAGGAAAACAGGTCTTGTTTGTTAGGTTGCATAGTGTATGAAGCTTCAGCTGCAGGCATAAATGGATCCGTGTGTTATGAGAACAGCTGCTCCCATTAGTTTTACGATGCATCATTATGACAAGATAAGGTATTTCCAACAATTAAACTAGTCTGCCAGTAGTTTCAGTAGTTGCTGCGTTGAATTCTTTGTTCATTCGGTGAGAAAAAACATGAGGTAAATATGTCAAAAGTTCAGATCTAGCAGAAAAAAACAATGCATCAATTTAACGGCAGCTCCAAACTATAAAAGCAGGATACGTCTGTGAAATGAGGTCTTTCATGATTGTATCTGATTTTCATGTGTAAGCACTGTTTTGTAAGAAAAGCGTAACTTTTCTGCAATGGCCTAATTTTTTATTTCGAGCTGTGGATCACAACAGCTCAGCTTAACGACCTGTGCACTGTGCAACATCTTTTTTTAAGTGCAGATGCATAATTCAGTTAACTGGATTGCATCTGTCTTGCATCACACAAGTGATGCTTTCATAATACAGACTTGACATCTGTCAAGTCGCATCAAGAGTTGCTGAAGAAAATTTTGGTTTACAATGATTATTCTTGTCATTGCATGTGTTCTTGTGCAAGTGCTACAAATTCACAACGATTTGCACTGGAAAGCATCCCATCATGAATATATTATCAACAATAATAAATCACGCAGCTTTGGAAGAGCAAACCGTTGTGTAAGCTCAGAAGGCATACCCTTGGTAGCTCCTGCAGCTCCAAGATGATAGATGGCCCCAAGGATGAGCCACAGAGCCCTCTGCTCGTCGGCACTGATGCCCAGAACCTTCAAGGCTGCTTGCAGCTTGGAAAAGTGCTGAGAGGCCCGCTGCTTGTCCTCTGGCTGGAAAATGTAAGTAAAAGTGCCTCATCTTTACTCCAAGTGAGATGAAAATCAGTCTCAATTTGATTGTACAAAATCAGGCCTATCATTTATTAGCAGTTAACATTTACCTTAGTTTGTGGCATAATTCCAAATGCATTGTTGTCAGCAAAGTGGTTGAGGTGTAGTTCAGTCCTGATGAAGAAATAACAACAACACACGAGACATCAGGGTCCACACCATGACTGACAGCAGGGTTTTATCCCTGACATATCACTATGTAATAAATTCTGCTCCGAACAGCAGCATAATGTGGTTTTAACCAAGAGAGTATCAGCTAACCTAAGAGAGCTGTCTACTCCAGCCATCAGGTAGTAAAAGACATTAAATGAGGACTCTCCCTCTGGTCTTCTCGTCACCCTCATCTTCTCCAGCAGCATAGTCTGCAGGGCCACATAAAACAGAATATGAAAACTGCAGAAAAATAATGTCATTAAATCATGTAAAATAATGTCATTAAAATCATGTAAGGATACCAACCCCTCATGGACATATATAATATAAACAGATAAAGGCTGGCTCTAATATGAAACCACAAAAAAATAAAAAATAAATACTAGAGACAGAATAAAATTTCTGAACATTTTAGAAAACAAAGCTGTACTCAAAAAACAGACCAGCAAAACCAGAAACGTGATAAAACTCGGTAATATTCCACAAAACACAATAACATTTCAGAAAACAAAACATCTTTTCAGGAAGGCAACAGAACAAAAACCACACTGTGATTTCAGAAATCGTATAATCATATAAAAAAAAAAGAGTAACAATAAAATATAACACATTAGAAAAACACTAAACATTAACGGTGTAAAAACAAAATGGAACAAATGTCGGGCCAATGGCACCGTCATTAGCCGAGCTGAAGCTTACGGATTAAAACAGTTTAAGGATTGGCATTAAGGAGCTTAAAAATGTCAAATGGACGGCTAGAGGTTTCCTTTCCTACGCGTGTGCCTAAACCTCACACAGGTAACTGTTCCACGAGTCTAAGTCATTTCTTTAACACAAGGAGACGTGGATCTTCCCCTACGTACCAACGTTGTTAATATTTAGCACCTTTAATTCCCGTGCAGGGTTCTGTCTGTAAATTAAAGACTAATAGAAAAATGTGTATTTTTAGTGCATTAGGCTTTTGTATTCAGATGGATCATCATGAAGTGTGCCTGCACACTCAAAATGTAACAATAATATCCAACTGGATTTATCCTGATGGGGGAAGACTGTCGTCATCCTGTTTGTCTCCTGTTACCCTCAGAAGATTCAGCGGGAGCCCGGACACTTCCTGACTTACCATTTCCTGACTTATTGTTTCCAGCACAGAGCACATTTGCTCATTCAATGCTTTTAGCGCAGTACTTTCAAGCACTTCTGAAAGGTTTTGACATTTTTGGCACCACTGGATTTGTGCTCAGTACGGCTGCTGTATCCGATGGTCCGAGTTCACAACCCCATTTTTGTGTATTTTTGTGGGAAAAGTAGCTTGTAGGCATCTTTTGCTGTTCTTCATCTTCAGCAACAATTTTCAAATCTCTTTTCCAAGATCAATATGTATATTAGTCAGTTAAGCAGCTCCTGCTCTTACAGCATCACTTTAATTACACCCTGCCAGTTGACAGATTGATGGCTGAGATTAATTCATCAAAACATTTATAATACATCAAGGACAACAAGATGTGAATTATCAATTAGAGTAAAATAAATATTTTTGGCAGAAGTGATTTCTTCAGTGTAGTTGTGTTTTCTGCATTTATTTTCTTTCTTTTTTTGTTTTCTAATTTAGTTTTCTCTTCTTCTGTTTTCTTCCTGAAACGCCGTTTAATCTTGAGCGCTGTTGTGCTGTTTTTGAGCACAACTAGTTCACATGCCATCTGCGTTTGTTGTGACATTGCTATTGTGTTCTGCTTTGCAAGACTATAACCACTTTTGAAATCACAGTAAATGTGTGTGTTTTTTTTGTACCTGAATTGAGGCTGATGTCACCAGACCGGCCTGGTCAAAGTCCAAGGAAACAATGTGGGAGAAGCGACTTGCATTCCCATTCAAACTAGTGGAGGCGTTCCCAAAAGCCTCCAAAACGGAATAGACCGCCTGCCATTTCTCGGCTACAACACATCAAAGAAAAATGGTGGCATTTGGTTAAACAGTTTCTTAATAAGTATACATTCGTTTTGAATGCATCCTTTAGAACTTACTGGAAAAGGTCTTGTTGGTGCTTCCAGCAATGGTCACCAGATACTGAATGATGTGCTGGCAGTTGGTGGTCTTGCCACTTCCACTCTTGCCAAGCAAGACAATGGACTGATCCTGACGGGTGGTCAGAAGGTTCCTGTACGCAGTCTGTGCCATGCTGTAAATGTGAGGTGCAGTGTCCTCTCTTCTGCAGCCCTTGAACATCTGCATTACCTAGAAAAAAGAATAAGAGACAGTGACAGAATGGAGGACAAAAATCAGCAAGAAAAGCTTACTGCTGTAAACCTATTTAAATTCTCACTACACTCTCATTTAAGTTGATCGTTATACGTACAGGCTCCTGCCTACCTTCTCAGAATACATAGAGGGGGCACTAATAGGGTTAATGACCATCATGTTGAGCCCAGCGTAGGTGTGCACCAGGTTGCTGCCATACCGCTGTCTCAGGGAATGCATCACGCTCGCCTCGTTCAAGTACTGCAGAGAGGCCAGGTCTTCCACTCGGTCAAACGACGGAGGGTTGGCCTAGAGTTCAAAGGCAGAGGCGGTCATTTACTGACCTGGTGTCATGCGTAATGGATGAGTTTCAGGCTAGATTTAATGATTAAATACCTTCTCAACATCATCCTCATCCACATCCAACAAAGATCCATCACTCTCCAGGCGGATTTTCACCTTCCCCTCTGGCAGACTGCCTGTCTCCGTCTTCAGAAGAGTTGCTGCATCATCACAAAGCGTGGAATTAATTATGTTGTTTGATTTAAACCTAATTGGCAAAACTTTAATTCATTGTATGTGGCTAATGACATGGGAACAATTATATTTCTTTAAAAGTTTAAAATATATTAAACCCTAGTACATGTTTAGTATTTTTGTTGCCTGATGAAACTAGGAGTAATCGATTCATTTAACATCAGCCTTTCTAAAATTATTTTCTACACTTTAAACTACCAGTTCTGTAATTCACATAAAAACATAAATTCACATGACAGCACTGGCAAGAAAAAGTTTAAAATGTTTATATATCCAGCAATCTATAAAAAAAAAATAAATAAATAAAGCAGATAATGAAAGAAATTATACTAACCCAAAGAAAACCCATCCTTGTGGACAAGCCATACTTTTTCTGTGTTATACCAGGCTGTCTCTGCTTTTAACTGCTCTTCAGTCTTTCCCTGTTAGAAGAAGGAGAAAAAAGATTCATGTATAGAATTGCCAAACACGAAAAATGGATAATTAAAACGAATAACCACTTGACAAGCTTCCAGAAAAGATCCAACAAATAAGATATTCACAACAATCTTTAATTAACACGCACTTTCACACGAGGCGAGCGGAAGGAAACAGAGTGGTTCTTCCAAAGAGAAAATAAAAATATAAAAACTGATTTGTTTTCATATTTCACCAATGTATACATGTTCATTACGCCAGCTACACTGTAGAAAATAACTGGACTTCACATGGCCCCCCTTTTAATCCAACTTTAAACCACTAAACTCACTTAGGGAGCATGTAATATCTTTACTACAATGACATCACAGGGGAGGGATGAGACTGGAATGTGTCACCACATACAAGTTAATCACATGGGGAAAAAAAACTGAAGGAATGAATTAAATATGGTATAAGACTTTTGTTTTTGCAGAAAATGTGAAAAAATGCAGAGGAAGAAGAAATAAAATTCTAGCCAGCTGGGCTACAGGGGAGTTATACCAAGTCCTGGGACTCTAGGAGGTGACACTATCTTACTAACTGCTACCACAGATCATCAGACATCAATCTGAAATATAGAAGGTTACAATCAGAACGACAAGCAGTTGTAGCTATTGTCAGACCTTAGTTGCAGCAGAGTGTGCTGCCTGAAGCAGGGCCACTGGGTCCTCAACAAGCTTGGACTGCAGAAGGGACGGATCACAATCAGTATTCTCAGCAGATTAATTCAGCGGGCGCAGAATCACACTCTTTGTGACTCATCACACTCATGATTTTCAAATACATGCTTGAAACTAGTGCTAAATATAGTGCCGTGATAAAAGTAACAAGCAATTATGGGTAAAAGATAAATATAAAAACACTGCAGCAAAACCAACAGCAGTCCACGGATGCAACAGAAAAAAGCAACCAGAGCAAGCGAATCAAGTAATTCTCCATAAAACGATTAGAGTGCATTAATGAACAGCATGTGAAAGGCATTTGTAATAGCAGCGTTTGAAAGTCTTTCACACCATCAGTTACCCAATATCGGTGCAGACAGTAAGCTTTAACAGCCAGACACCACTCTATATGTTGAAGTAATAGTCAGATAAATGGTAAATGAACTGTATTTATATTGCACTTTTCTACTGTTGTTGACCACTCAAAGTGCTTTTATACTGCAAGCCAGATTCAACAGTATACACACAACCATACACACTTTTGTGCACCTCTCTTTGTCTATAGAGACCTACACAGATTTCTTTTCTACAGATTCCACCCAGTAGAAAAGAAATACAGTATATAGCAATGCTATTGACTCAACTTAATCAACTGAAACAATCAGACTGAATCAACAGAAATAGACATGACTCCGCATAAACACAATGATGCAGCAATATAAAATATGCAATTATAAGATATGCTCCAGGATGTCAGGCCTCATGCAAAGTAAAGGATCCTGCAGTTAATCATATCATCGACAGCTATTTCATAGCAAAAAAGTTAAATTGAGCAGAATTTTAGAAGCTACAGTGCTACAGTTTGCAACTACAATATCTACATGCACAAGAGCACAATGAGGGCAGTGTGAATTCAAAGTGTCCTTGGTGGGATTTTCTGAGAATTCCCAACTGACCCAGCCTTTGTAACCGCTGGTTTATGTCACATTAGTACATTCCAGTCCCCTGCATGAGCGTGGACAACAGCGGGGAGTCAAAAACAAGCAGACAGGCAGAGACCAAGTGGGTCAGCAAGGGGTCAGTAGAGGAGAACATGCTTAGACTCCAGTCCTCTACAGACGAGGGAGTACGGTGGGCACACGGTCAAACAGGCACTACCTGAGAGCATTTGTGGCCTCTGGCACGCTAGCCATGCAAACAGTAAAGAGGAAGACAGCAAATCAGAATTCAATGACCCACAGAATGGCAAAGGTAGAGACATGGGTTAAGACAATAAGACATCAGAGCAGAGAAAAGTGGCTTTAGTGCTACATCTAACTAGTAACCGTTTACTGCCATCACAACAACACTGACAAACAAATGAAATAATGCCAAAGTCACATTATCATAGTTGCTTCAAAACGAGCTGATGGAATGACCAAAGAACATCAAGTCAAAACTACTTATATAATATATAATAACATATATTATATATAATAACATAATAAGATGAAAGCAAAAGCCTCTCCTGAAACAAAAGTCTGCTGTTGATCAGTGATGTAGAATATAATTCATATAATGCTTAAGGCTACAAATTAAGACATAAATGATAAGATGAAACAATTGTTGTTAATAGTATAGCGATGTATCTTTGGTATCAAAATGTCATGTTTGACAACTGGCCAGTAATGCACGTAATGAACATCTGCAACTGGAACCATCATAGCAGTGGGACTGCTTATGGTAGTCCAATAAAGACCTTGGGAATCTGTGGACAATTGTCCTTTAATCTGGGTGAGCGAGCAGTTGACGGGTAAAGCAGGGCAGATGCAAACCACAAATGCAGAGATGAGTTACATTATTGTCATCTAGACTGAAGATCTTCTTCACACGCTTGTAGTCATCCTCAGTGGGGACCAGCTGTGAGACCTGGAGTTGGATAAAATAATTGAACCAGAGGTAACTCAAATTAATGTCCACTTTCAGGAAACTGAAAGAGTGCTGGGCACAATAAAAGAACAAATAAAAAGCTTTTTCTATAAAATAATCTTCCTTGTATGCTTGAATGTGGGAAGCACAGCCTGTAATGCGTTCCCGTGCATGAGGATGAACACACCTGTTCATTCGCTGCAGTCTGGGCGGGGGGTTGTGCAACAGGTTTACCATTGGGAATCACAGGGGGGGAAGGTGTCTCCTTTACCTTACATGTGTAAATGTTCACAAACAGACAAACATGCGCACATAGATGAGAGTGAGGATGACACTTGTGTTTTGATCCATTTTCTTTTCTACATTAACAACTCCTACACATACAACAACCATCACTACTGTCAAATTAATTTTTACCCCAAATTCAATCACCAACTGAATAAAGGAAACTTCCTATTACAAAGAACTGGATCCTAAAGTCATGTAGCTAAAGAACAACAATTTACTGATGTAGTTTGTTTTTGTTCAACAAAAACCTGTTGCACATTTCTTAAAAGTAATCTAAGGAAGAAGAAAAAAGGAAAAAGTGGTAAGGATCTCGCTTCCGGCATCTTCCCAGGGTCACTTAAAACTCGACTGTACAATAGCAAAGTAAATTAAACAATGAAAACTAAACGACAAGGCACTGTACTTGCGCACAGTTGTGGCAAGCACATATATCCACATACATACTTTAGTCTTATACTTGCAGCCATTTGTATCCGAGCTATATTTCAAGGTTTTGTAGGTAAGAAACACTCACAGTCAGTTTTAATTGTCAGACTTTTTTTCCACATAGCTCTAATGAGCACAAACATCAAACCCCATCACACCACAAACCTGTGGGGGCTTTTCTTCAGTAACTTCAGTAGCTTACATTTAAAGTTCAGCTAAGTATTTTCTACACGCAAATCATCTCAATCTAAATATTCTTTAAATTTACATTACATTTACATAGTTTCTAGATAACTGAAACTACAATAAGCTGCACTGAGGGTGATGCAAAACACAATGAGCTTGTAGTTCTCTCTTGTAAAGAAAACAGATGTTAAGACTGTGAAGAACAACTAACTACTTCATATTGCAAGTACATCATCTGGGCTCTTAAATGTTACTCTATCAAACATTGTTACAGATTGTTATAGCCTCTGTCTTACTTGTCACCAGCTGATGGAGCTTCCCATCTCTGCCTGCAGAAAGTGACCAAAATGAGTCACAGCTCAGTTCTCAGAGACAGTTTCAACCAACCATTCTACCAGACTGCAGGTAATGAGCATACTCATACCCACTGATGAAGCCGTATCATAAGTTCATGTCTGCCCCTATCTACCTTCCATCATATTAGGTGACTTCATTATATACCCCACCCCCACCCCCATTTTTCTGTTGGGGAGAAAAATTTGTTTTTGTTACAAACAAAGACTGGACACGGCCTAATTATAATGTGAAGGGGGGTGCTATGACCTTATCAAAATCAAATGTGCATGCTGGAGTTAGAGGAACCCCAAGTGAATGTGAAAAGTGTGTGCTGTTATAACAACGTATGCTCACACAGAGAAGAGGCACACACTACCTCTGGTTTCTTGACAAAAAGGGGATGCAGCTTTGGTATGAACCCTGCAGGAGGGGCAAGTGGATCTGTCTTTGAAACAGGGATGAATCCTGGAGGTCTCGCCAAGAGGTTCTGTTTTGATGGCAACGGGTTCGGTTTTTTGGCATGGATGAAACTAGGTGGCGGAGTCAACGGATTTTGTTTGGGTGCAGGGACAAAACTAGGTGGCGGAGTCAACGGATTTTGTTTGGGTGCAGGGACAAAACTAGGTGGCGGAGTCAACGGATTTTGTTTGGGTGCAGGGATGAAACCAGGAGGAGGAGTCAACGGATTTTGTTTGGGTGCAGGGATGAAACCAGTAGGTGGGGCTAAAGGGTCAGACTTGGTTGGAGGGATGAACCCAGGTGGAGGGGTGAGGGGGTTAGACTTAGGTGGTGCAGGGTTTGTCGCTGTAGTTGTCAGCACAGACGTGGCCTCCTGTGGTTTTTCCACGGTAGGTGTCTCAGTCTCTACTTCCACCTTTTCCTTGTTCTCCTCCTCTTTCGCCTCTTCTCTTACGTCTTCTTTTCGGTCCTGAGTGCGGGTGCGAGGGCGGTGTTCCTTGGTTCTACCTCTGCCCATTAGACTGGTCAGACCCATGGATATATCATCTTTGTCCTCCAGAGCCACTCCAACTTTAGTAAGAGCCGATTCTGCAGCAGATGTGGAAACGGTGGGCTGGTTGTGCTCCTCTGTTCCAGCAGGAACCACACGCCTAACAACCCTCCTCACAACTTTCACCACCTTTTTAGTGCTAGTACTCTCCTCCGCCCCTGGATTGTCTGAGCCTCCCATGGCAACTTTACTTTTTGACTCTTCAGCTGGTGTTGTAGTCGTCTGTGGATCCTGTCCAGCCTCTTGTCCAGATTTAGTTACCGCCTGAGGCCGACTACTATCAGACTGGATACAAAGATAGCAAAGTAGTGTAGATTATTCCCATGACTGACACAGATAAACTGTGAGAGTTTTACAGCAGGTTCCATGCCGACAGTCAACTACTATGCTGGATTTTAGTTTGCATACCTTAAAACTGTCATTCAATCAGGTAATCAACATTTCCGGTCAATTTTAACTTTGAAACTGAAGGACAGTGCTCACGTTTTGCCACACAAAAACGCACACAAACATTGTGTTGTCACATTTCAAGCAGCATAAAAAAGCAAGTGACAATAGAAAGGCAACATAGAACTGCCTTTCTGCTAGCACGGCGTGATGTGTCATGATTTAGTAAAAGGTAGTACTGAGACAAAACAAAAAACAAAAACAAAGCACCACAAGACACTTTTAAAAGTCTGATTCCGATTACACTACAGTGTCAACAAAATTTTTGTTTTAAATCATTTAGGTTAAGCTGAAAAAATTGTGCACAGTGAGCCATGAAAACACTTCACAAAGACAAAATGTTATTTATCAAAGCCATGCTTTTATCACCTTTCTAAAAAACAAAGGCTATCAGTCTAAACTGTATGTGGCATCAGCTCCTCCAGCATTCTGGACCGCTGTGCATCACTATGTTTCATGAAGCATTGTTATCTTTTCCTGCATGCAAAAACAGTTTGCATCATGTAAGTAACTCTCCAGAAAACATGCAGCTGAAATAAAACTCACATCTGGCTTGTTCTCAACTTTAACCTACAGAAGAGGAAGCAACACAAATACGATCAAACCATCAAACATGCAGACCAAAGCTTTTGCCTGTTTACAAAAACTTTGTTTTACAAATTCAACAAGCAACATGATGTAGAAATGGAAACACAGAAGCGGGACTTCCCTTTTGCTCCCAGAAAGAAAAGCGTGATCTGTACGCCATGGTGACAGGCCAGAAGTCATGGATTTAAGCCGGACCACGTGGACAATAATTGTATGGAATGATGAGAGAAAAATTAAGAGGCGGCCAAAGAGCAGAGGGTGGACTGTTCTGAATGAAGAAGAATGGGAATTTAAAGATGAGCGGTGGGATACTGAACTTGTTTTCAGTACACAAAGGAGGTCACACAGAAGCATGGCAGTAATGGCCATGCAGCACTGAGGACAGAGCACATGAACAACATCATGACATGAAAGATTAGCATTGGCATTTTTTCAGTCACACTTCAGTGGAAATGAAAACCATGAAACTGTAAGTCTGCTGCCTGCAGTGGTTATTCTGTTATTTCACTCGGTCTTCACTCTCTCAGTTACTTACTATAATTGTGAATAGTGAATATCACTTCAGTTCTACTCCACTACACTACAGAAAAAGAACATAAGGATTTATTTTTCTTTTATGTATATAGCACAACATTTGGCACTGCAGGAGCGGGAAACAACAGAAATTGGTGCTGCCAACAGCAAAACACAGCACAACTTTCAATTAACTCAAATACATGCAAATTAGAAAAATACAATCTGAAGAAGTCCTGTCACAACTTTTCAAAAGCTAAATTAAAATGTGGCAAATCTACAGCAGTATAAGCTATACTGTAACTATTTCACCATGTCTGGCCCTGGTTTCATCAGCGTCCACTCCTATAAATAGTTTGAGCAAAGCAAAGGAGGCCATTCTGAGGCGCTATCAGAGCCCTAATGGAACTGCTAAGCAGAGCATGTACACCCTGAGCTGATCACACCACTCGTCACACACAGAGACCACCAGAGGCTAAAGCCTATTACCTCCTCTCTGGGCCTGGTTAACCTTCCAATCTTCACTCAGCCACTGGAGCAGTGTAGTCAGAGCTAAGGTAGGGGAAAACCAGTGTCCACCAGGAGCAAACACCCTTATAGCTCTGAGAGGCGAGACAGGGGGGTGGGGGTAGGGGGTGACCACGAGGGCGGGTTCAGAGTCAGAACAGCATAGTAGAGCTGTGATCTGAGGAGTAGAGGAGGGTAACGTGAGAGGAGCTGGGCCGGGGGTGGAAGAAGGACAGCTGCTGAAATACAGAGGGGGCTATTAATAGAGTTTGCACAACTACATCCTCTGCCACTGTCATGTCTCCCAACCACGTTCTTCTCCTGGTGACACGGAATTAAAAATACAGTATCATTAATCAGATGTTAAACTAACGTTCACACTCTCTACTAGCCAAAAAAAAAAGATAATTTTAAATTAGGAGGAAATAAAATCAAACTAAAAACACCAACAAGACACTAAAACATGATTCAAAACAAACAATTGCCAATTCACAATGGTAGCTTCTCCCAATAAACGTCTGAATCACAGGTCAAGGCAAATCAAAGTATCTGTACCGAAATACACATTTGTTTATTTAACATGGGAATACTTTTATTCCACAAGAGGGAGCTATAAACCAGTAAACCTGTTTCTATAGTTCAGAGGACCCTGGTTTAGCACTCTACTGACCTATATTCAAGTCTATTGATTGGTGGAAAACCTTTATACAACAGTTGTACAAACATTGGTTTCCAAAACACACACCACTGCCATTTTCCTGTTGATTGTTAGTTAATGTACATCTAGGTTCGTGACAGTTCAGACTTTAACATCATGCCAACAAGATGTTTTTCCTCTGCTGGAGCAGAGTTGCAGTAAAACCAGTTGGGTAAAAACATAGTTAAGTGTAGGTTATTTGGAGGTATGTGTTCAGTTGTCTGGTTCCATGAAAAGCAGTCGTACAGGAAAAAAAACACAGAAATGTTGCAAACAGGCTTAACTGGCCAGGGATCAGCTCATGTAATCGTGGACATTTTGTTTATGTTCATATTCTCAAACAGCATCTGTCATCAAGTGATCAAATCAAGTGATAGAAAATGTGTGTCATCCAGAATCAGCAAAAGTATCTGCGAGAACTTTGCTCCACTTCAATGTAATGTGAAGTGATGTTTTTGAGAAGAGATGGAAACTTCCAGCAAAACTCTGTAAGCAGCTATACAACATTCTTTCTCATGTTAAGCTCAGGGGTTCACATGTTACCACAGGACACGATCCAGTCAAACATACATCCTTTTTCTGGGTTATAACTATGTGTTGCTGTTTGTCTAAACATGATTGGAGCAGAGTAGAGATCTGTACACCATCAAAAACCACTGATTATGACCCAGTTCAATTCTTATACATTATAATAAATCCTGTTACCCAGCTCACGGACTACAACACAACAGGAAGACAGACACCAGAGAGGAATTCATTTCAGTACAAAGAATGTGAGGTTAATCTCTAAAGGGTAAAGTGCAAAAGCATGCGCAGATGTTGAGTTCTGGGAGCAAGAGAATAGCGGTGACCCAGTGCATGCCTCAAAGTCAAGTCTGTTATCAGATTTATCTGTAAACGCTTAAGGAATGGTCATTGAAGGCAGTTACACCCATTCACCACCCAAAAACCACACATGCAGGCATGCACAACATGTGCTATGAACCACTGCAAATATATAATTACATACACCATTTTAATTATGGCATTAAAAAAAAAAAATCTTAAATCATCAAGTCCTTGTTGTTTAATGTTGAAATGTAGCATTTATTGAGTGAAGCTTATGATTATGAAGTTGACAACCTTGAACCTGTGTGACACAATTTGTCATCAAACTAAAAATAAATAAATATATACTTATTTATTTATGTATTTATATATCTCTCTCTGGGACATACCCGGAAGACACCAGGGAGGCGCCCAGGAGGCATCCGAACCAGATGCCCGAACCACCACATTTGGATGCGGAGGAGCAGCAGTTCTACTCCAAGCCCCTCCCGGATGGCCAAGCTTCTCACCCTTCCTCTCTCTCTCTCTCCCTCTCTCTCCCTCTCTCTCTAAGGAAGAGCCCGACACCCTGTGGAGGAAGCTCATTTCCGCCGCTGGTATCCGCAGTCTTGTTCTTTCAGTCACTACCCAAAACTCGTGACCATAGGAAAAATACATTTTATGGTGGAACTATTTAATGTATTACATGACATGTTATGTGCTCCATTAACATAGTTCTTGCTTCTGTCTGACAAGATAAGGGTGTGTGTGTGACAACTATGCAAATCCCATAGGCAGACAGTCGTGGAATCACTAACAATCACTAACATACCCAGGAATGCCAAGAATTTGCAGTACTTTGTCATACAGTAACCAAAATAGAAAAAAAGATGGTGCCATTGTTGGTGTCAGTGCAAAAAGGAAATGCACCAAAGTGTATAAATCATTTAATATCCATATGAATTTAACAAAATGGAAGGAAGAATGGCCTCTGAGTGTAGCTTCTACCAGAAACCAGAGAGCTTTACAGCTTCACGCTCCACCTCTTCCTCATTCATGCTTTTGTTTACTGCCTCTGGATTATCTTCCTGTTGGTAATGGAGATGATGTCACTTCAGCCAGCAGCTTTGAGAGGAAATGACAACATTAACTCGTTTATGGATTACATATCTGTATCTGGATAGATCACTGATAATGGAATATATAATGATGATTCTTTTAGCCATCCTTAGGAAATAACTCTTAAAACTTAAAATCAACCACTTGCCAGGGTGTGCCCTAGCTCTCCAATGAAATCCAAAATTTCACAAAGACAAAAGTAAGCAAAGAGACCATTACGCCACAGCAGAACTGCTTAATCTAACTTGACACATGTATGGTCTGAGCAGTCCTTTATTAACTTATTTGTACTTGTTTATACTTTTTTTTAATACTTCCTTTATCCCCGATCACATTGGTTTTGTTCCAATTCAATTCAGTGTCGTCCCCTTCTGAAATTAAGACAGACATTTTAACAAAAGGGAAGTGTGGCATGATATGACCTGAAACGGAAAAATGGAGGCAAACTGTAAATAATCTGATATATTGCAGACAAAACAAGTACTGCATGTTCAGGGCTTGACATTAAAAGTTACCGTCAACCCCTGATCCAGTTACCTGCACTGTGTTTGTGTAAGAGAAATGTTAAATCCTATTGTTCCAACAGGTCAGATTTAAAAAAACAAAAAAAAAAAAACTAAGGAAATCCTCTTTCTAGTATGTCATGTTGAAAGTCAGGTTTTTACAATTAACCATTTAAGATGTTTCACACCAAATGAGCCAAGAGAATCAGCATGATGAACTAAAAACCCACATATACTTAGACAAGCATTGGCACCAGACCTCTAAAAACATGATTAAAACTAAAAGCTCTCACAGATATGATTTACAGCTTTAATATTGCTATGACAACAAGAACATAGGTCTCTGCTACGCAATATTAACACTGTAAAACATGTCATGATAGCATCCGCATGAGGCACTTCAAATTTGTCATACAAAGTAATTTTTTTTTTTGACAAATAAGTTTGGCAAGTGGAAGAAAAAGTTTTGTGTCAAGGTCTACTGATCCTGAAAGCCAAATAAATCCTCATTTTAAAGTCTGAGTGAGTGAAATTTGATGACTATGACAAAAGGCTTCGAGTGTCAGAAGAATGACATTCAGAGTCTTGGAAATAAAACGCAAAGGACAGAACCTAACAGTTGAGTTGCTTTCAAATTTATTTTTTTTAAATGTAGCTTTCACCTAATGGACAAAAGGTTCACATGTTCAACATGCATGCGTGAAATTACTTCATTTAATTTCTCTCTCCTGAAAACATATCAACCACTGACCCTGTTTAAATAGCAAATTATGCAAATCTTAACAATACATTTTTATTTATATAGTGTTCATGTGTAGATTTAGATTGCAAAAGAGATTATTTACAGATCCGTCTGGTTATGACAACAGGACAGATCTGTAAAAAGGTGGAGTGTATTATGCAGCCTAAAGTAAGCTGATGCTGTAATAAGAAACCCTGCAATAATGAAGCAGGGGGAGGAAAAAAACAAAACACCAGACAGCAGTCTGCTAGAGCAGGTGTTTAGCTGATACTAGTCATGAGCTCTTTTTGTTCAGTAATAAGCTTATTATTATTATTGTGTTCTTGCTGCAGTCACACTGGTTGCTTGGCAACTTCATACTGATGTCAAAGTTACTCCAGAAAGTCAAAGCACACCTGCAATCATCACCTGGGTATGATTTCATACTTAACAAGCAAGCAGCAATTTTGTTGTGTTCACCTGACAGGGAAGCAACATGTGTATGCAAAATAAATAAATAACATTAAAAAATACACAATACTGGCATTTCAAGCATCAATGTCTGTATCTGTGTTGCACAGCTCTAGATCTAGGATCCAGATCTTAAAATAACTATCTATTAATAGTGCTGTTGGTTCTAGGTCATCCCGACAAGCACTTTTTTTCTGAATTTTTAAGCAGTCTGTCTCCTAATAATGATTTAGATTGAAGAAATTTAGGGAAAAAAAAAAGGACAGGAGGAGAAGCACCTGTTGGTAAGTAACAAATGACAGATGCCTGTGGATGTGTACACAATCAATCCCACAGTTTCATGTGGTGAAATCTGAAGAATACACCAAAGCGTATTACCACCAATTATTTATCATTTCAGTTATCACAACTAAATCTGTCTGTGATATATGTGTACCTGTTAATCATCTGTAATAAAGTAAAACGGCTTATTAGTTTATTCAATGTATCAAAATAACATGTTAAGAAGAGACTAAACCAAATAATTTCCTTAAGATAAAGCTGTTTGGCCGATAAAAATGTTGGTCCATAATATTTTCTTTATAAAACTAGTATAAAATAGAAGTTAATTTCACAAGAGTCTGCAATACTTCATCCAAAATGCACCTAAAATTGGAGTATACTGGCCAGCACTGACCAGGTAGCTTTCCAAACTCTGTCGCAACAAAGCCATAAAAACAAAAGGCTCAAATTCAGGTATCTGTTGTTTGGCTAATAAGAGTTTACCCTTGATGGCCCTCTACTTGCTGGCCATGATTATCCTGGAGAAAGGGGCTGAATGGGCTGGCAGCCAAGTCTTACAAGACCATATGGCTATGGGCTGTGGTGGCGTTTGGGCCGTTGTTTCTTTCAGCGTCCCATTGTTTGGTCTCAAAGGACTGGGGGTGGGAGGGGGATTATATGTACACCAGAACACATTCTCTCTTTCAAAACACACAACATGCACAGACACTCCCCCATACATGCAGGCATAAAAATCACACTACCAGTGTCAATACAGTTCCCCCCATAATGTGGACGTCTTTAATCCACTGGATACGGCTGGAAAACCACAGAGCAAGAAAAGAATAATGGCAGATGAGGAAAGGGCTGTTTTTACCAAAATATGCACACGCACACACACAAAACACACAAATCCGATCCTGCAGCACCTGAAAACAAACTGGGTTTTATTTTGTTTGTTTTTCTGTGCAGTATCAACACTCCCAAGACCTAAACTTTGTAATTACTAACAAAAAAATATATAAATAAAACTGACTTAATGGCACAGAAAAGTAGAATGATTAACCCATGTGAAATTTGCATTTTCAAGTTGGAATCTATTCACACACACTAGAGAAAGAGTGTGATTCAATAATAGTACTCACATCAAAGACTTCTTTGTGCAGACCTTGAGTGGTCCTCAGCCAGCTACGGTTCAACTCACTCAGCTCCAAAATCGGCTGCACCTTTAGCCGCACGGACTCCCCGGACTGACGGATCATCTCCACGATTTCATCTCTGCTTTTGCTCTCAACATTAATTCCATTGATTTCCACTAGCCTGTCTCCCGGCACCAGGCCCAAAGCCCAGTCCTTGTTCCCAGCTCCTGGTTCCGCAAAATGCACCACACGCCGACACGCTCCTCCATCAGCCTGCCTCTCTAGCATTGTGGTCCTCCTCAAGGAGAAGCCAAAATCCCCAGTGTTGCGTCGCTGGATCTCAAGTTCTCTTGGTTCTGGTGCTGGTGGAGCAATAAGCATCGGCAACTGCAAGTCTGCACCAGGAAAAGTCTTCTCTACTACCTCAGGAATGTGAACTATACCGGTACGTTTTAGACTGGGATGGGACTGTGAACTGAATGCATGCATGTCCTGACCGGAGATATCTGAAGCCTCACTAGCACTGACCTCTTTGGTCCTTTGAGGAAAACCAGTGGGAGCCTGGCCTGGTACAGAATTCAGGCGAGCCAATTCCCCAAATTTTGCTGCTCTCTCCTTTACAGAGCTGCGATGTTCAATTTCATTTTCCTTGACATCCTGACCAGAGGTACTTGTCTGCCCTACCTCCTGCTCTGAGGTGTGGTGAAGGTGCTCAGCATCTAGGCTGGTAAGGCTTAGCTCTGAGTTGCTGGCCACCTTAATTGGGATAGGGTTAGAGATCTCCAACTTGCTCCTAGAATCCCTCTTGGAGCTCCCCCGGTTAAGGTGAAACAATCCTCTACGTATACTCATCTCTTCGAGGCTCTTTAACTCTGCTTGGGACATGCGTTCCTTCTTCTCTTTCTTGTCCTTCTTTTCTTTCTTGCCCAAGTCCTTCTCCTTCTCCTTGTCCTTCTTAATGAGGTGAAACATTTTTGACCGCTACTGAATGTACCAATTTGATCACAATAATAAACTCAGGGTCTTGTGAAAGTACCTCAGTACATCTAGAGTGGATATGAAGTTATCTGTGGGGAAGGAGAAGAAAATAAGAGGAGCTTTAATGAAAGCATAGAAAAGCCCAATACAAATGAATGGCATGCGAGTCATTTTAACATAATTTCATCCATATTTAAGACATTTTTTGCTCATTTGAAGAGTAATATATATTCTCCAGTATAGCCTTGAATTTACATTTTTTTCCCCTACATTTCACAGTTGAAAAATAAAAATGTTTTCACATATTATGCAATAACACTCTTTTTAAATCAATATATAGTCATATTATCAAGCTGTAAACACAATCAAATTTCCATGTACAGTGTATAAACAAACACTTCACTGTATGCTGTTAATGTCTCTGCTTTGTTGTTGACATAGACACCAGACAATAAATAGTTAACCATTTATAAAAAACAGTCAACCATTTAGACACAAAAGAAAAAAAAACATTATTACTATTGCACTACACCATCATAGTTTCATTCAGATAACATAAAAGTAAAAGAAAAGAAGTAAACATGGCTATAATCGATATACTAGTGATTAACTAAATTAGTTGCACTGAAATAAAATCTCTTGCCTCTTAAAATGATCAGGCTCCCTTTAAACATTTTCAAGTAAATGTAATCAAGTAAAGAGAAAATTATTTAAACAAATTAAAAAATTAAGGCAATCAGTGTCCATCTGATTGGCCAAATATATCATTGACATTCAGAGCGTGAATGCATGCCATGTTTAATGTAATAGCAATATTCTACATGCTGTATTGCATTAAATGTTTTTACATATTGCAAATCCCTATTGCAGTCATGTGTACATGTATAAATACATATACATACTTTATACATACATATACATACTATATACAGACACACAGAAAGAGGGCGACCGTTTACAGCTCATCTCCAGCGTATCCTGTCACTTCTGTACATTTACACATCTGTGGCACACTTTGCCTTTGCTTGGCCTACATAGCCGGGCCGACGTGAAGTCGGCAGGACCGCGGACACACGCGGACACACGCGGAACATGTGAACGTTTGGAAATGACAATCTACATTGTAGCTGCGCACAAATCCAGAAAACCTGCTTTGTTTTTGTCAGCCCACAAACAGCAAATTCCCACCTAATCCCCACTTAAGCACGTCTCCTGAGGTCGGAGCGGCTAGAAACGAGCCGAAAACAGCCACGGTTCCTACGCGGCGTTTTGTAGCTACACCGAATCACATCCACGCCGCGACTTTTGTCCAGAAACGAGTTTATTTTTGCCGCTAGCTCGGGACTTTACCAAGTCCCTAGCCTAGCTGCACCGCTCCCCCTGTAAGCTGCTCTGCCCTCATTCCCGGGCACTGGCATGCTACACTTTCAGGAGGCTGGGTAAAACTGCCACGCGTGGAATATAACACGTTGTAAAGGCTGTTAGAAGGTAAGACACTGACTTACCCGAAACTGTTCAAAACGGAAGCCGCTGTTGTCCTACTAGAAGTTTTCGGCATTTTCTTCCTTGTAATTGTCAGTGGGAGAGAGAAATGTACACGTGATGCCTTCGCAGGCTTGCCGTAAACTCCAGCTTCCGACATCTGTGGAATGTGTCTAATAGATATGGAATTGACCTCGAATGTGCGTTTTTGAGGATATTAAAAGTTAATACAATAAGCTGCCCAACAACAAATGATGATACTATGTGTAAATGATTAATCTGAAATGTATATAATGGGCCTAATTGGGCAACTGATCGTTATGCGACTACAGAGCTTTAAACGGAAGTGAACTACTCTGTCTCCCCAATGCAGAAACGAAAGCCTATAACAAAGTTTACATTTAAGTGGCATGTGCAGATGCGTGTTGTATTTACCCTTCAAGACTTACAATAATATTCGTATCATCAATGTATCAAACGATCGAGTGGTTAAAGTTTCAACAGCATGTAAAGGCAGCATCCCTGCATATTGAATAGCAGTGACCCCTCCTGGTCATTTTATTTATTAAAATACACAGTGTGTAAAACATTTCTTGGGAGGACCCAAACACTCTGTAACGCTCTGTGATCTGTTTCTACAGCATTGTCCGTACAAGTGTGTGAGTGAACGGTGTAATTTGACTGCAGAGGGAACTTTAAAACCAGCAGAGCAACATCTAATGACATTGCACCTGAAGAGCTATGTAGGTTCTCCTAATTATTCCTTGTATTTTACTTGATACTAAATGCTTACAAACTTGGGATTAACTGGTGTTTGAAATAAAGAGCCTCTGGAGTTTATTAAACATTGCAAATCTTAATAAATGCCAACTACATTGTTTTTTTTTAAAACAGTTCTATTTGGGGTGGGGGTGGGGGTCAATTTTTATATTAACAATTACAGTCGAATGTTTGAAAAAAGAATGATTGAAATGTATATGTTTAAAAAATAAGTAAATTGTTATAAGTAATTCACAACCATGACTTTTTGCTTCTTCCTACTTTGGTTATATTATGCAGTCTTGTCTTGGTATGCTCTTTTTCATCTGAATTTCTCTTCGAAGTGCACTCCACAGTAGAGTCCGTTTCAAAGGAGATGGCTGGGGCCTGGTTTGGGATGCTGTTGCTCCTGTTCGCAGACATGGCTGTGGCGGTTTGGAGGACGACTCTTCCATGTAACGAGTGTTTGAGCTCAAGCAGCAGGGGGTTACTGTAGGAATATAACTCCACCTGCTGCAGGGGTTCTCTGTTGGACTCGCAGCATGTGCAGCATGCGGAAAACAGTACTCTGAAAATGTAGATCCAGCCTAAATAATGCAGTTCCACAATGTTCAAGATGAAGCAGCCTAGACTGACGCTGAACATGAAGTTTAGAAAGATGGTCTTCTCTGTTGCCCGAGACACAAAGCAGTCAGTTCTGTTCGGACATGGGTAGGTCTCGCAGCGAAACAGGTGTGGGACTTCAAATCCAAAAAGGTAATACTGCCCAATGAGGAAGATTATCTCCATGATGGAGCGCAGTAGAACATGTATGATGTAGATGAGCAGAACCTGACTCGACAGTTCAGTTGGGTCCTCTCCTTCCTCTTTCATTTCCCCCTCCAGTTGACTCCTCTCCTCATACTCATCTCCCTGTGAGCTCCAGTCTTCATTGGGAAATGTCGCTTCATAAGGACTGCCAGCTTCCAGGACTGCCTCTTTATCGATTCCTAATTGTCCATGTCTTTGATGCAAAGATGAGGATCTGGGAGCCACATCAACCTTCCTGACCTCTAACCTTTCATTCTTGGTAATTTTCTGCAAGACGTAGACAATGTAGAATATAGAGGGAGTGGAAACGAGAACAATCTGGAAGACCCAGAAGCGTAAGTGGGAGACAGGAGCAAACGTGTCATAGCAGACATTATTGCACCCAGGTTGTAAGGTGTTACAGGTGAATTTGGACTGCTCATCGCTGTAGACAGCATCCCCCACCAGGGCCACAAGCATGATGCGGAAGATGAGCAGCATCGTCAGCCAAATCTTGCCAATAACTGTTGAATGGTTTTGAATCTCTGTTAGGAAACGACCAAGAATGGACCAGTCCCCCATTTCTGTGGACACACAATGGTTTAAAAACAATGTACAGCAGTACAAAAGAACTTTCATCAATAACTGAATCACAATTTAGTGAATAGGATGATCGTAAGAAATATGTAACAGTGTTACCATGACAACATGTATCCTCAACAGTGACTAAAAATGAAACAACAGCTTTCTCAGCAACATAGATTCAATAAATCACAGAAGGATAGGATCATTTGTGTGATTTGACATAATCAACTCTATAAATGGATAATTTGCTTAAGTCAAAATCAATAACTTTTTCTTTCATTAAACCATGAGCTTTTAAAGTATGTTGTCACCAAAGAGAAGCAATGACCAAAAGTTTTTCATATTCACAAATCACTTTCATTTCCACATAACGTTTAGCAACACTGATTGTGACAAAATAAAATCAATTCATTCTCAAAACACTCAAACTCCTAAATGACTACGCAGTTAATAGTCATGCTAGAAGGTAAAAGAGACTCAAAGCATTATTTAGTTCTATTTTATTAATTATTTACTACTGTCCTGTTGGAGCTTACCTTTGGAGAATCTGAGTGTTTTCTACCCAGTGCTGGAAAATATCAGAGAAAGCAATCTGCATAACTTTATTTTCAAGTGGAGCCCGTTGCTGGATGTTATTGTGTCTTTTGAGTTGGATAAGGACAGAATGGGCTGACCACACATATTCACCAACTGACTGAAACGGTCATTGCACTGTAAGAGAATAAAGGCCTTCAATGTACAGTGGGACAAAGATTGAAATATACAATGGGGGCACCTTCACTGCACAACCATTCACTGATGAGCAGAGAGTTCAAAGAACATACTGGAATGGTCGTGCACAGTATTGATTGTTGCATGGGTTTTCAGCCACTTTAATTTTAGAAGTCAGCTTTTCAAGACGTTTAATATATTGCTGTTAGTATGGATGTTTTCCTGTCTTCCAAGTGTAGCAACAGCATCATTATTTTTATGACACCTATGTGGACATTTTTGGAGTTTGTTTTTCTCTTCTTTTTTGATTTTACATTGTCTGATAAAGTCAATGATTTCCTTGTATCCTTGTATAATACTCATATAGGTCTAAAATTGCATTCTTTTTATTTAATACAACCATATGACGTTATGTCTTTTTTTCTAATCCATGCGCACACAAATTGAAAATAAATATTGCAAGCGGTGGTGGGATATCTCTGTTTAGTTTCCTTCTATTTATTTTTTTTTATTCATCTATGTATTTAGTTTTGAGCCCAAAAGATATGATTTACTCCCTAGAGACATATCACCGATTTGTCTGTCTGTGTCTATAAAAAAGTTACTCTCAGCTCTAACAGGGAGTTGATATCAGCGATATATTCATACTCAATAGTATGCAGTGTTTCCCTTTTTTTCCGAGTGTTAGACATTACATAAAACCTTCCTTTCTTCACATTAGACATCTTTTAAATAAAGATGGAGTCAGACATTATTGCACCCAGGTAAATATTGAAGTCTCAAAAAAGCAATGCACCTCTGCTTTTACACAAATCAGTATCCTTGAAGTGCAAATCAAACATGGTGTAACAGTGTTCAGTGTCTTGGAAACAAGGGTTAGGCACTGAGTCACAGAGTCTGAAATACATAATTACATAATAAGTATGATACTCCTCTTAGGCTGGTATTTTTTTTCTTATGGTGACTTAGATGATTTATGGTTTAAAGAGTTTTTATTTAATTTTCACAGGAAATGGAACATAAACGTTTTGAGTGAGTTCTTTAGCCTATGAGCATTATTCCTACATGACTTTTGATCAAAGCAGCAGTGATGAAAACAAAAGAACCAGCATCCCCGGGTGAAATATTTGTATAACACCTAGGCCTACAGCTCATGACACCACTCTCTTCAAAGGTAATTTAACTTGAAAACTGCATTTTATTTTGTAATTCTTTAAGAAGTTTTAGGAAGAAAAGAGAGTAAGTGTCAAACTCAACATTTTTCTTGTATTGTCCCAATTTTCCCAGTATTGAAACTTTTGTTTCTGTTTGATGTAGAAGTAATTCAAAAGAAATACAAACGTACTAGGTTACAATTCTTTCCATTGTAATCCTGTTATGGTTAAACTAATAAAGTACTTGGTAACTACTTTAAAAAAAAAGATCATTTTCATCGGCAGCATTAAAATCGTAATATTCAAAAACATGACTTCATTGTCTCCTGACAAAAAGGGGTGAGGCTCATTATCTTAACAGCTTTGCTGTAGTAATCTTAATCAAAATCTCCATGTAGAGCATAACATTCAACCCCAAACGTATTTATCTCAAATAAAGTTTATCCACAGCAGGAGATCAAGCGTAACCTTTATGTTTTATTAAACTCGGTGAACGCAAATCACGACTTAAAGTTAACGGACTCTGCCGTTTTCATTCAACCATATCGCGTAAATTAAAACAGCACATGTTTCCTCGCTGCGTTTAAACTAAGGAAATTCTTGTTGCGCGGAAATTGGCGAGGCGTGTATGTGAGCATATGCGAAAATAAACCGCGTTCAATACTTCTTTTTTTCCCCACAAAACAGAGGCGCAGACATTCCCGAGCCACATGCGACAATCTAATATAACAAATGCCCCTCAAAGAGCCAGCGCAGACCATACGGGAGGGGTGTCCGGAATCCAACACGGAGCAAGTTTACGCCCGAAAAGGGGAATACGCGTCCAGGCGACGACCTCGGAACGTTTCCCTTGGAGCATTTATAATTTTTTCATTTAAAATACGTGTATGCATCCCATGGGTTACGCAGATAATTGGGGCGTTTAGTTTGGCGTTCGCAAGTGTAACGCTCCCCGCCAAATAGTGCGAAAAGTGGTACATCCCTGGAGGTTACCGGAAGTTGTCTCAGCTGCCATGTTCGGTTGCTTTGTTGTAGCTTCTCCGAGGTTTCCTACAGATTCACTAAGTGTGGAAATGGAGCCGAGCTGGAGTACGTTTCTCTTCCACGTAAGTTGCCTCTTTGCGAGGGAAACCGGGATACTTCGCTAAGCAACTGCAGTTCCCTTCCCCACGCATCGCGTGTGGAAGCAGCAGGTCCCGTTTTTGGAGCGGTAAAACATAGAACAAGTAACGAAGCAAAACAATGGTTTATGAATCCAGGCTTCCAGCTGTGAGGCTTTGGGAATGACGCTAGAACAAAAAAAAAGAAAAAAATCAAACCTCTTCACTAATTGCTGGGGAAAGGAACTGCGTTTTGGTTTGGGTTGTGAACGTAAAACAAGGCGACAGCGTTTGCGGTGCAGTAAAGTTTGTTTGCCCGGTCGAAGCCAGGAAAAACATGCGGTATCAGTCGCGGCGGAGCCGGAGACGCCGCTGCACCGTTACAATCGAGACGGACCTGTTTCCCCCCTCCGACTGGAGGCTTTGGTCGGACGTCGTAGGATTATAACACGTAACGCTGGCAAATGTTTTCGGCGCGGCGCTCACACAGCCGCCAGTTATTTCGAGTTTAGACCGAAGGGCGCCGGACCGGCGTGCGGCTGGGGAGCCCGCTGCTGAGATTTCCCGACGGCGGTTCCCAACTCGTCCGCGGTCAACTTTCCGCTCGCGTCCGCCGGCGCAGCGGGTAACTAGCCCAGCGGCTAACGACGGTGGGGCTGCCTGCGCTACGCTCGCCGGATGATTTGACTTAATCTGGGCGAGGCGGCTGTAATGAGATTGCAAAACGGACGTTACATGACTGGGTAGCGCGCCAGGCGACCGCTTTATGTTCAATAACAAGCTATTTATCTGCTGGACGTTGTGGAAAGGAATTCAAAGTATGTACGCGACACCAGCTAACACTAGCAGCCAAGACGAGCGACAACGCTGCGCAATTTAAAACACTTTTTTTTTCGTGTTTTGTTTTTTTTTTTCCGTTGAGCGATATTTGGGGAGGTTTAGTTCACTACACATTAAAAGAAAAAATACTTAGACTTGTTTGTTTACTGGAAGAAAAGTATTCCTTCTCAAGGCCTTGCGTTGAAATGATAGCAAAACACTAGTTTTAAAGAACCTGGAATATTTAAAACCAACAAATCTGCTTTCTATTTTTATTTTAACTGATTTAATTAAAAGAAATTCACCCCTTTTTCTACCTAAAGTTTGTTTTTAGGTACTTGTACTCTACAAAATTATCATGAGCAGAAGTTGTATTGCAAACTTTTTTTGTCTAAAAATTCCTTTTTTAATATAAACGATAAAACCCAAGCATCTACATACAAAAGTTGGTTTGCATCCATTTAATTATTTTATTGGACTATCTTCTAATCAAGTTAAAGTAATTTACTGTAATAGTTTGATTTGATAATTTGTCATTGCCAGTCACCAATATCTATTCAATGTTTTGTGCCACATGTGTAGACTGTTGGATGAGATGTTTTTGAGACCATGTAAATAAACAAGCATAAAGTTTCAAGTAATGGATAGTGATATATATATATATATATATATATATATATATATATATATATATATATATATATATATATATATATATGTATATGTATATATGTATATGTATATATGTATATATGTATATATATATATATATATATATATATATATATATATATGTATGGAAACATGCATGATGATCAAGCGCTTTATAACGTTTGGAAATGGTGCGTAAGATGGAAGTGTGCATGTTTCCGGTCACAGTTGGAAGAAACATGATTAGTGCACTTTACGTTGTTTAAAGTTAAGCATCTGTTTTCTGTGTTGCCTCGGTTTTATGTATTTATTTATTTTGTGACTTTTGTGGTAGTTATTTCTTCTGTCAACAACTGATCAGTTGGTGGCATCTTTGCACACTTTAACTGTTTAGAAAGGCAGATGGACGGTTGTCTGTGGTCCAGTGTCTGGCATCTGCCCAAAAGCCCTGCATACATCATGTACCCCACTCTGCTCTTGTTGGTATTATCTGTGCCACTCCACTGCTGTTTTATTTTTTTTTATTGTGGTATTTATCAATTTCTGGTGATTTTGGTGACTCATCACGTACTAGTAAGCATATTTTAATGATTTGGCCAGTTGAATGTTTTCATAAATTTAGGATTCATCCCCAATGACAATATTTAAGTGAAAACAGCAGCAGAGTTCCCATTTTTGTCATCGGCGCTACCTGTTCAGACCAGTGAAATTGACTAATCAGAATAGGGTGGTTGTTGTCATGGCAGACAGGCTTCTTAACCTCTGTAGTCACAGAAACTTAAATTAAAAATTTGATGTGAAAGTACAATCCTACAACTCTCACAATAATGTTATATAAATTGCAATACTACTTGAGCTGCAACATAAGTATCTTGTTGAAATATGTCATTTGTAGTGTTTTAGCATTAGATGCTGAGTGATACACTACTAACTCGTAACACTAGGAAACTGCAGGGTTTTTGTAGTTACAGTATCATATTGTAATACTTGTGGGCCTGAGGTCCTTCAGATCTTCTCTGACAACTACAGTAACAGAATAACATTTGTTAAAGTGAGTCTAAACTGTGCCAGTGAGAATGAGATTTTGTTAGGTATCTGGAATGATTTATTTATTTATGAGGAAAACATTAAGTTTTAGTCCAGTCACCGGGTGTTCCCATCACCATGTATCTGACTGCATTAGTAGTGGTGTAAAATGGGAGTATGTAAGTCACAGTTTACCCTTTTTGCTTCACATTTTTCAAATATAGGTATCTTACTCAGTCCTTGGATTTGTGTTTTGTTTGTTCTCATTTCAGCAGGCGATATTATTAATTATTCAGCTCAATCTAGATTGAATGCTGGTTTTTGTAGTGCAGATATGGACTCTATATTTTTTGCCCCTTTGTGCAAAGCGGTGAGGGGGGAAAAATGATAATCTGCAGGCTCTTTTTTGTGTGTTCACACTTTGTCAGATTCAGTGGCTGTTTTTGCCTTTGGGGAAATGTACTTCATAGTGCTGTTTAATAGAGAGCTGTTGTATATGTACAGTTTATACCACTGTATTGGAGGTTCATCATTCGTATTTTGGGCAAAAGCTAACTTGATGTGCTTATAAGTGGTTGATATCAAACCCATTACATGATGTAATCCAAAACTTGGTCCAGGAAGAAAAAAATTCCTCACTCTGGGTGAGCAGAAATCCGAAGTTAGATTGTGAAAGGGAAGGACCCAAATCCATGCAGAAATTGTATAGTTTTAAAAGCCACGAAAAACGGGAGAAAAAGTTATGGCTTCTTGGAATTTATATCCACTCAAGTAAGTAACAGCCAGATATTTTGAAACTCCTATACAATAGAAAAATGGTATTGAAAAAAACCTGAACATTGTGTTTTAATGTACCAGAACAACAACTGTTTAATATTTTCTTGTTTGTTTTCTCTTTTTTTTTTGTTTCTCTTGTACTGGTTTTGTTTTATATTGCCTAGTTGTTGTTTTTTTTTTTCTTCTTTTTCTTTCTTTCTTTACAAACGGCCCAAGCAGCTGTAGAGTGTGGCACAAAAGATTGAAGAAAGGCGGTGCATAATCAGACCATGAGCTCAATTCAAGTCTACAGTGGCCTACGGAGCCATCAGGACACTCCCTCCATTTTGATGTTATTTATGAGGGAGCAGCCCCAGTTGTCAGAGCGCATTTGTGTCAAAATGGTCAGAGCTGCATGAAGGCACAGCAGCTTACAGGCCCTGCACCTCTGTGTAGAGGCCAGGCTGTTTGCAGCGGCCACGTCTGCTGTTCACAAGCCTCACAAAGAGGTGTCCCGGCTGGTACCCCCACACACACCCCCGGTGTGCCAGCGGACGGAGTTGCGTTGGCATGATGATGACTACTCTTGGAAGGTGGCAAGTGTAAGCAGGTGCTCAGGCGAATGGGTGGTGGCATTCTGAGTTCCCAGGTCCCACTGCATATCAGGGAATGACGGCAAGTTTAGCTGAGTGGTGTGGATAAACAATGTCTCTGTCTCATGAATAGATGAGGCAAATCAATGAAGATGAGCATACAAAGATCCCCTGCTGAGGCCAGAGTGCATCACTGCTCAGATTTGTGTCTTTCACAATAGGCTAGATGACATAAGGAGGACATTGTATGGTTCATTTTTCTTTTCTATCCCATCTCCTCCTTTGCTACTCCTGTCTTGGTTGGCCTTTTTCAATGGGTGATTGAACAACTATGGGAAAGGTCAAGTATTTCACCTTACCCTTTCTTGCTGGTGGTTGACAACATGGTTGTCTTGACTGTGTGTGTCTACGGCAAGTTAACTGTGGTGCGGGTTTTATTTTTATTGGCGACGGGAGTGACAATGATTTTTGTGCTGCCTGTAGCAGAACGGTGGAAACTAATCTATAGGTGGGAACTTTGGCGGAGGCAACAAAACAAATTAAGTCTCATTAAGAGCGGCCCCTCTTACAGTATGTTTGGTTCCCTGCTAATTTCATTGAATATGGACGGGTTATGCTCTGGGTGAACTCAACCGTGAAGCAAAGAAACACAACTTGACTCCAGACCTCTGTAGGTATGTTCTTTGTAGTTGCTCTCAAATAAAACTTTTGTTTTTTGCTTAGATCTCTGGATAGGTGCAATTTTTAAAGGGTTAAATTGGAAAGCCAGCGCCAAATGGATAAGGACAACTGTACTGAAAAAGGATCACTGATTTAAGAAACGTTCAATCTTATTGATTTATTGTGAGGTGTATATTATTATTATTCTCCCATCTCACTTTAAAATTGGATTAAATGGAGAACTGCCTTAAAATTTAGAAGTAGAGACGTATCTTCTTTGGTTAACTGTTCACAGACATTAAGTTTGTTCTTTCACTTTCAAACATGCCCAAACAAAGCGCATGGAATAATTTCAAGCTTTGGCAGTTTTTTTGTACATAATATTTTGGGTAGCAACTGTAGGTAGAAAAAAAAAGAAACACAAATGATGTTTTTTAACGGTGAAGGGGGAGATTGACAGCCTGCTCAGAAGCCAGTTGTTGCTACTGTCATTTGTTACTTGTTAACCTCTAGTTAATTTCGTTTGTGCCGTGGCAGTCTGCAGAGCTCCGGGAAATATGGCGTAGCAGGCCACACCAGTACATGTCTGTAGTCTGGTGACATGTATTTTCTGTTTTAAGCCGTTTTTTTTTTTTTTTTTTCCCCTTCGCTTAACCACATTCCTGCCTTTGTTGCTCTTAGCTCAGCTAATGGCCTGCTCTTCAAGGGCCTTCTTGGCAGTTAAACCGGACTCTGCCATGCTGCTAATTTGGTATGCTTGCTTTGCAGTCACATGATGAATCAGCACAGTCGTGACGGGATCATTTTCCGTCCAGTATATTGGGATTGTTTTGCATTAGTAGTGTGCTGCATCACCCTCGTTAATGACAGATCAGTGCCTGTTTTGTCTTTGTATAGATTTTTTATTTATTTATTTTCCTCTCCACGGGGCTGTCAGGGTTGATCATTGACTCCTCACTGACAGCTTCCAGAAGTGGAGCAGCTGTCAACAACAAAATACATTTTTTCACTGCAGGGAATCCTGAATGCTCTGAAACGGCATTTTTACTCATATCACTTTCTGCTGTTGTGCAACAAACCTCCTACGGATCTTTTTGTGTTTTTATTTATTTATTTTATCACAAAATGTCTGGCATTATTTTTCTGACTCAACAAAACTGTATGTATCTTTAGCAGGCCAATGAAGCCCTCCACCACCAGCACCAGGTGGCCCAGAATAGCCTGCTGCCTCTTCTTAATGCAGGAGCAGAGCCGGTCGATCAGAAGCCTATCCTGCCCATCCAAATAGACCAGAAGCCACCTGTCAGTGCTGCTGATCTCCTGAAAGACAATGTGGCCAGTGGTGGAGGTCAGCGGCCACCAGTGCCTGTGATAAAGAAGGAACACAAAGGCAAAACGCCTTTCGTCTGTGGTTACTGTAACAAGGCTTTCCGTGACAGTTACCACCTGAGACGTCATGAGTCCAGCCACACCGGTATCAAGATGGTATCGCGCCCAAAGAAGACGGCCCAAACGGCCCCTACCATGGTACCCATGATCGCTTCCATGCCAAGAGAGAACAATGGCAACTCTTCCTACATCTCCACAGTGGCAGGCATCCTCTCTACAGCAACCACGTCTGTTTCGTCAGGCACAAGCATCATGACGTCATCTGCAATGGGCAATGTGCCTCAGCAAAATATCCCCAAGAAACCACCAAAGCCTGTTAAGAAAAACCATGGATGCGAGATGTGCGGGAAGGCTTTTCGTGATGTCTACCACCTGAATCGCCACAAGCTGTCCCATTCAGACGAGAAGCCTTTCGAGTGCCCCATCTGCCAGCAGCGCTTTAAGAGGAAGGACCGGATGACTTACCACGTTCGCTCTCATGATGGCGGGGTCCATAAGCCCTATGTATGCTCTGTGTGCGGAAAAGGCTTTTCTAGGTAAGGCTGATTCATTTTATTTTCCAACTTACTGGTCTTTAACCGTGTCAAAAACAGTTCAACTTATTGTAATATTATCCTGTTACAAAACAGGAAAATTAAAGGTATTTACAATCATTTGTCATACTGCATTTACATGCACTGATGTCGATTTAACTGAACTATATGCTGTGTTCCATCGTAGAGCGTAACTTGACATAAAAAGGTTTTTAAAGTGGGCTTAACGTGTCCTAAGCCTCCATTTATTTCTAACATGCTTAATCATACAATGCGGCTACTGAATTGGTCCCAAAATTTTTTGAGCAGTGGGAGTTGTCAACTACAATTCATCAAAGACTATCTTGAAGTGTTGATGATAACGCTGAGCACTGACACAGAAGTAACTGAGAGTTGCAAATTAAACAGAGGATTTTGGCAGGACCTCCAAAATGTGGGAAAATCCCAACTTCCATGTAGCTTTGGAAAAACTGTGGTGTTTGAGCCAGTTGTTTGTTTTTTCTGTTCTACACTATTTTGTCAGAAGATCATTGGTATTCTATAAAGCAACACAGCAGGAGCAGTCAATTTTAAAGACAGCTTTAATATGTCTCTTAAATGCTGTAATTAAGGCAGCAGTCTACTCCATGAGATTAACTCTTTGGTCAGATACTCAATTATCGTTTTAACGCCGGATTAGTCTGGCTGGGGCGGTTTCTGTAATTTTTTGAAAGTGACATTCTCATCTACTTTGGTCTGTTGTGAAGAGCTGATTTTGCAGCACTTGTACACACTACTCATTGTAACGCTTATGGGTGTCCAGCACCTCAAGAAAATGTTTAGACATTCATTTAAAGTCGAAATGGCTTTTCATTCTCGTCCGGTTCGCTATTTATCATCAGGTATATAGCTTTGATTTTAGTTTTGACCAGACAAAATGCTCAAAAAGATGTTTTTACAGCTTCTCTTGTTTGTTCATATCTTTTCAAACAACAAATAATTGGAAATCTTTCGACTGACGTAACCAGGTTTGAGACAGAGGTGTAATTTATTTATGTAGGAGGGGTGACTGTAATTTCATCCTTTGGTGCCTACATTTCAGGGTCACAAAGAAAAGCCCTGACTTGTAATTTAAAATGAAAAATATAATACACCCTAACAAAAAAAAACTGTTACTTACCAGCCCCCAAATAGTTTACACCATGTTTCAAGTATATAAACACTCTTATAGATTTAAATGTAGTTTTTTTCTTAAATTGTTTTTGAAGCAGTTTTTTTTTAAAAACAAAGAATATTACATGTTTTCCCCCTTATGCTTCTCCAAACGTGCACTTATCTACACCGTCACTCATTGTATTTCAACCCATAACCAGTTTGTGTGAATTATTCAGTC
Organism: Xenentodon cancila; assembly: GCA_014839995.1. Lineage (NCBI taxonomy): Eukaryota > Metazoa > Chordata > Actinopteri > Beloniformes > Belonidae > Xenentodon > Xenentodon cancila. The sequence continues at coordinate 19,738,656 of CM026213.1, read as the reverse complement.
CGTGTTTTTCAGGCTCTCTGGTCAGTTATCAGCTTCGTTGTGAAGGGGTTTTAATTTTTTATCAATGCAGTGAGCACTTCAGATTTGTACTTGTGACTGGTGCACCATTTTAAATACGTTTAAACAGTCGCACATGGGAGAGCACCAGTGGAGTATTGGGGGGGGGGGGGGGCATCGCTTGTCACTTTGCAGTTCCCGCCAGCTTGTCAGAGTCGTTCCCCTGGGAATTCGGTGAACCATGTGTAATGTTAAGGTCAAACACATTTAATATGTGATAAACTTTTTTTTTTTTCCAAGAAAGTCTTGTAACAACCTCAGAAGTAGAATCTGTTAAACTTGGGGATTATATAATTCAGAATTGAATAAGCAGGGAATATTGGTAACGGGGTAAGACCCGAGTTGCAACAAAAACAAGAGCAGTGTCCCCAGGCCAGGCCGTTAACATTAGCACTGATCTATGTATGGCAGTTTTGGGCAGGCCTCCAATACAGTGACGTGGGCTCGGGATTCATCAGCATACTGGAAAGTGAGAATGGGGACTGAATAGCAGGGCACTGAGTCACTGCCACTCAGGCAGATATGTAGGCAGGCACTGTCTGGTCTGCTCTTCTTGTCAATGGAAGAAGGGGAAAAAAAAGAAGTTAAATCCGGTTCATGGCACTATTGAGGAGACTTCTACTTGTATTTTATTTGTATATTGAAAAGAAAACCCATCAACATGAAACTTTCCGGAATGAGAAGAGCTGCCAAGCTGTAGGCCGTCTTAACTCCACTGTGGCACTTCTAACATGATTCAGCTCTCAGTTTTACTAGAACCAACATGCTGACAGACGAGGACCAGTGCCAAGAAAATTTGTGAAAGCTGAAGTTCGATTCTAAAGGTCACGTCTATTCTGGGGAATTTTGTAAATTACTTTGGAGAAACGCATCATCATGTATATTTGCCTGATGTACTAATTTTTATTTTGGACTGATCATAATGGATCATGGTTTCTGTATGAGCCTGGGGTCTGACTTAACTTTAACTAGATATTCCAAACTGATGTGACATTTTAATACTTATCAAAGCTGCTGCATTAATACAGTTAAAGATCCTACTGACAGTTTTGGAAATGTATATCTGTAAAGTGGCAGGAAGAACACTAATTCAGTATTCCTAAAGGAAAACGTTAAGTTCAAATAATATGCACCTTGTGCAAAACATTGTTGTTTTGAGATAAATGTAAAGAAATTTCAGCCTGTAATTATCAGCATTGTTCTATGATATCTGGGAAACGTAGACTGTAATAACGAGGTAATTCTCCGTTTGTCAAGTAAAAAAGGGGCCGGGTGGGCAAACAAAAAAAAAAGAAGAAACCCCTCCATTTCATTGTCGTGCGTGTCTGAAACTGGGTCAAACTAATTCATGCACCATTGATCACGGAGAATTAACTGCCATTGACTGAAATTTTAGGGATTTTTGTGCCTATCCCCTCATTATCAAAGCAAACAGAGCACATCCATCCGTTTCTACACTTGCAGGGCATATTAAGGTTGGATGTTTTGAATTTCACCCTTCCTGTGGACTTGTTTGGTGCTTCTTTTCAGCATGTTTTTGAATAGGTCGTGAGAAGTATTTTTGTTTTTTATACTCTGGGCAGTCAATATTGTATATTGTCACAGAACTATTCTTTTTTTTGACGTTAATGCAAGGCATCTGTAGTGTTTCTGTTGTGACATCAACCACTTTTTAAAACAGACCTTTACACCGTACAAATCTATCAACATAAATCAGCAAAGGCCAGATTCTTTCTTACAATCATTAAAAATAAAAAACGCTTTAACGCAAACTTCCCTGCAACTGTAAGAGCATGCAATTAAAAAAAAAAAATTCTGAGTGACTCATGTGCAAAATCATCAAACTCAGTGCGTCAGCATCCAAAGACTAAATGTGTTTTGTCTTTTTAACTAGGCCAGACCACTTGAGCTGCCATGTGAAGCATGTTCATTCTTCAGAAAGACCGTTCAAGTGTCAAGTAACGGTAGGAGCCGCGAGTTTCCCAATCTTCCACATTGTTAGTGTTGTTGCCGCATTCCGCTGACTTAAAACTGTTTCTGTTGTGCAAATGCAGGCCTGTACCTCTGCTTTCGCCACCAAAGACAGACTCCGCTCCCACATGATCCGGCATGAAGGCAAGGTCACCTGTAGCATCTGTGGGAAGATGCTCAGTGCAGCCTACATCACCAGTCATTTGAAGACTCATGGACAGACCAACTTCAACTCCTGTAACAAAGGTTTGTCACACTAGATTATGTGTGTGCATACACCGTTTTGATTGGGCTGACGTAAATACACTCTAAAATTTATGCTACATCACCAATCCCCAACTATGTGATCTGCTGCAGAATGAAAGTTAATTACTGTATGTTGTGTTGTTGTTGTTTTTTCAGAGAGTAATGACATCTGCAACTCTGGTTCAGTTACACCTGTGACAGTGTCTGCTCCCATCACCTCAGCGATGAACCGGGTCAACATAAACAACAACAACCCCGTCACTATAGCTGCACAAATGAACATTAGTACCAACACGGTCAACATCACATCTCCAGTCAGCCTCCAGCACCCAGTCACCATCACCGGCCCCGTCAACATTGCATCTGTGAACATCCCCGCAACAGCGCCCATGAATATTGCCCACCCAGTCGCAATAACGACCCCCATGCCTATGAATATAGGTGGTCCACTAAACATCGCCATGAGGCCAGTGGATAGCATGCCTTTTCTGTCCCAAGTCCTGCCTTCCTCCCCACCGTGGTAAAGAGAGGAACAGAAAAAAAGGAGAGTGAGTAAGACAGTGTCCAACTGGGCAGAGAGAAAGGGAAAATGAAGTGAAACGAGACTCCTGTACTCATATTTGCACCTCGAGCTCAGCTCTTCCCCTCCCCTCCCCCCCCCACACCAAACAATGTTCACTTCATCCAGGCCTGAAGTGAATGTTTACAGGAGCTGTGAGGCCAGTAGGAGCTCCCCAAATCCTTACTGTCCCAACTAAGGTTAAGTGACTGACATGTGATGCAGAACACTTGAGTAGATTTTGAGCAGGATTTATACTGAAATCAGGACAGCCGTAAGATTTAGTGTAGTCAGATAGAACGATGAAACTGTGATTTGTATCATGACAAACGAGAGGAGAGGATTCCTCAAGCGCGCTTGAGGACCCCGATTATAAAAACACACCACTGCTTTTGTAGGGGAGATGTGAAATTAACTGAAGCAATAACTACGAATTGCTTTTTCCGATGTTTTACAAGTTCTCCCCAAAGCCTCTTAGGTGTTGCTTTTAATTTAGTTTTTTTGTTTTGTTTTTGTTTTTTTTTTTTAACTATAGCCTGCTAATCACTATTTAATGTTATAGAAAATGAGTTTAGTAAAAGGGACAGCGACTTCCACTTACATGGAAGACTTATTTTTTCACAATGTTATAGCGTTTCTTCTCAGATAGTAGATCTGCTCTTGAGGTACAGTAACTAACTTGTACAGTTGACATAGTAATGTATTTTCACGTCAGCGTTTTAATTTTTTACTTTTTATGTAATTCAAACGGGCACAGGGATGCTGTCCTTATGAATTATGACATATTTGTACTTTGTTTTCCATTTCAATGGAAACACAAAGGTTTGTTTTTATTTGTAGTGTTCATTTTTCCATGAAGTCTGAATGGAATGAGTCTTGCACTGAAGGCATATCGTACACTCAGATGTACAGCAGTATTATCAAAGATCAAATGGAGTCTTAAGTGTTTTTTGGTCAGCCAGCCTACACTTGAGTGCCATCTAGTGGCTGATTTTGTAAAACTCTGGCCTTGTAGTGAAGCTTTTCAGGCTGTTAATGTCATCATGTAGGTGACTAAATAGATTTAGCTGACTTTTGTTACGCTGTTTTTTATTATTATTGTTATTATTATTATTATTATTATTATTATTATTATTATTTATCAGTTATCTGTCACATCCCCAAGCTGATACTAAGGACCTTTCACTCAGGAAACTGAAAAGCCCATTAATTCACAAATTACTTTGTACTTTCATTTGCGACTTTTCCGTGCTCCTTTTTTGGACTCCCTAAAACATTTGGCATTGCTGTGATAAGAACTGATAAACTTACAAATAAGAAGTCCAAACTGAACTATTTTTAACAGCCGTCCATTGAAAATGATCACTTACTGTACAATGACATCAGTGCTGTATTTTTCTTTTCTTACGTTTCACTCTGTCTGCGTAGGTGTATGGCTGAAACTGAGTGATTTTAATAAAATGGGACTTTTGTCTGTTTCAGAAATAAAAATGGGACAAAATCGATGTTGCATGACCCCGAACACTTTAGCTGTTGAACATTAACTATTTTTTTAATGAATGCCATGATATCTCAGTAGTGTTGCAGCTCTTTAAGTTGATTCAGTTTATACTGAGAAATGCAATATGCATGTTTGTCATTTTTTTTCCAAGTTTTTTTTTAAAAACAATACTAGTGTAGCTTTTTTTTTTTTTATTTTTTTTTTTTTTATTCTTTGCATTTACGTAGATACACTATGATAGCCTGTTTGCCAAATTTGAATCAATAATGTGATAACCTGAATTTTTCTTGTGAAATTGAACATCTCGTTTATTTTAAGGAAAACAATTGGAAATACCAGGACCCTTGTGAAAAGCAGTTGAATGTATATCTTTGTATAAAACTATTTTAGTTCCAAGAATATGGTAGTTAAAATAGATGTGAAAGATAAGATAACCTTTTTTATAAATCTTTTGTATTAGAACAATAACATTGATAATTTTGTATATATGAGAAGCTAGGCTTTCTGATTAGCAGAAAGGTCAAACATTCCTACATTTTTTTTAAATGTACGTTTGTCAAATTATTACTTAAACATGCGCAATGTTATGTGCCTTTTATTTGGGTTGTCTAAATAAAAGAAAATTATCAAATGTGTTTATGTATTAAGTACTGTCCAGTCCTAAAGCGGTATCCCTGTCACCAACACAACAGTTTAGAATGATACTCCCACCACCGTGTTTGATAGTAGGAGTGTTACATGGAGGTCCTCCTTGTGCCGTGTTTCCTCGTCATAATGACTCGACCTCTGCTGGAACAGTTATTGGACGAGGCTGGTGCACTGGCCACCGATTCATCTGTACGGCGCCTGTTGCAGCAGACTTCTTTTTTTTGCAGTTTGCTCCGTTTCTTTGAGTCACTGGTTATTGTGCTGCACTTTCCATCACAGTCTGGTAGAAAATGTTTTAACTTCTGCAACTCTAGAAAGATGACTGGCCTTTTTTTTTTTTTTTTTTTTAAGCCATGCCTTGAATCACTAGGATTTATGTCTTTTATTACTTTATACATTTGATATCTACATTTGAGTAAATTGCTTCATGTTATCTCGGAGCACTCAGAATTTACATTTTAATCACTGACTACAGGGCGTCCAGTTCTTCGTGCATCCACTTTGTCAGCACGTTGAGTGTCTTGGAGACATGTATAAAATCTGTATGAACTTGAGGTCTGTATAAAGTTTATATGTATAAAACTTCAGCTGTTGAAGTTGCGGAGGTGGCCAGTTTAGGACTAGCTGATAAAAAAGCAGTGAAGATCAACAAAAAAAACTTCCCTCCTTTTAATTTCTCTCAAACGCTTTATTGAATAACAGCAGCCATGTAAGTGGCAAAGGAAAGAAGTAGACAGGCGGGTTCCCAGCTAATGTGGAACTTCATTCAGGCATCATTGATTCAAAGTGACGAAACTGTCTGGACTGATGGTGATCCAGCTTTGATACAAGTCTTTGAACATCGCCATGATCTCACTGAGAATACACATGTTTAACTTGGTAAGTTAAATCCAGCTGCTGCTGTCAGCCCTCAGTGAACCGATCATCAGCAGGTGTGTGTTCACACGATGCTGAGAGGGAAAGACATAAGCAATAGTCTTAGAGAAGCAGTTTTTACACATCACTCTGGAAAGTGGTCTAAGCAATTTAGGAATGAACCCTGGAAGGCATTGAACGCAGTTGCCAATCTTCCTAGCAGTGGGCATTTCAGTCAATTTCCCTAAAAGGTCTAAAGGTCAGATCAGGCAATGCTGAGAATTAAAAAAACCAAAGATGTGGGCCCCTGGACAGCATTTACACAGGCTATTGCCCTCGTGCAGGAAGCGCAGGTTCGAATGCTGGCCTGTCACTCTTTCCTGCGTGTCTTCCCTCCTCTCTGTACCCATTTCCTGTTCACCTACTTCGAATAAACATCTTTTTTTTTTTTTTTTTTAAAAAGGGAAAAATGTTTGGTAAAAAGTAAACAGCATTTCTGCAACAACACCCCACGCCTGTGAAGCATGGCGGTGGAGGGGGATGTCCGGGGGTTGTTTTGCAGCTACACGACCTGGACACCTTGCATTCACTAAGACAACTATGAGCTCATCGGGGTGATGTAGCTCTGCTGCTTGAACAGACATGCAGAGGCTTATGTTCTCACTGCAGCCAATCCACGGTTGAGTCCTGACCTGCATCCTTTGCTTCATGACAGGTATTGGATCGGGATGACACATAGTATTGATTACTCACAGAATTCTCTTTTTTATTTTTGTTTAAATTTTTATTAAACAGTTATGGGCAGTGGAAAAAAAGTCTTATACGGTTTAAAAAAAAATCTTTGTTCAAATGCTGCATGTGCAGATGCAGTTCACTCGTGAAGATTTGCTGATTTGTATCCATAGTCTTTCCTACTTTTGGCACATGATCCTGTATGGGCCACACTTATCTTCGCTCTGATTCAGGTGGGAAAGCATTTGCACATGCCGATGCAATCAACGGACATAAGTAAAGAGTGCTCGCTTGCTGGTGAAGAGATTTTACAAAAATGCCCGTGTTTATTCCTCATGAGGTAAATGGAGTTAAAAGGCTTACACTATAATTTCATTGTGTAAGAGAAATGATGCAATACTGCTTCATGTTTTTTAAGCCGGTTCTGAAGATCTTCTGCCCTCTAGTGGCTCAACTTTAACATACTGATAAAGACTTTTATGCCCAGTTTGTTTACATTCACTACTCTTTACTTTTAATTCAGCGTTTCTATAAATCTAGATTAAAATGAAAATTATTAAAAAGAGTTCTCTCTAAGCCTCCCATGGTTGTATATAATGTTTATCTTACAAGAATATTTCACATCTTGCAAATAGAATAACGGCTTGTTTTAATTGTCTGTGATGTGACGCATCAATCACAGAGCCAGTTGTTTTCCCAACACCGGTGTCTTTCCTTCTGTACGGGAATGCACATTGGCTGATCAGTACTAGGTTGAAATTGTGGAGGTCCTGAATAAACACATTGTTTAGTCATTTCCTTGATTATTTTTGTTTGTCTGTCAGGGAATACATCCCAGATGTGAAAGGACAGTTCTCAAGATTTTGAGACGGTGGAGAAAAACCTAATCTCTACACTTTAACGCCATAAATACTATGGATGACACTGCTTCTTATGAGTCCCTGGTTATTCAGTATCATTACAGTGGGACGAAGTCTTGGGGGCTCGTTTTGATCAGCGAGAAAAACGTTTTGGGATTCCTGGATTTTGGCCAGGAGTCATGAGTGGCTGTGGCATGTGCAGCAGCCAAGTGTCTAAAGGTCCCCGTGGTGCGGCGGTTGCACCACGTTAAGCATGTATAGTCTCACCAAGCTCAACGGTTCATGCAGTTTATAGGCTGTTTGTACAAACCGATAAAGATTAAAAGTGAGAGGCTGCTCGGCGTGTATAGTTTGTTGATTTGTGGGCTGCATAGAAGCCGTCACAGATGCACAACGGTCCACCTGTCTTCTCCTTCAGATATTTAACATGCATGTGTAGTTACCTTTTTTTTTTTTTGCTGGTGTCACTGAGCTTCAGCTGCTTTTAAAAGCTCCACCTAAATCGGTTTTAATCATCTTAACATGATATTCCCCCAAAAGCAGTTCCTGAAAGCTCCGACAGATGTGACACTTCTTGCAGTTGTCCATCAGGTGGTGATGTCTGTACACGTTTTAGTCTTATGACACATTAGTCCTGCTTGTCTTTATCTATACTACTGTTCTCCTAAATAAAGAATAACTCAACTGGTGTGCAGTCAGGGGATATTTATCTACATATGCCTGTAGGACTGTGAGAGGGAGGCAATACATTTCTACACTGTGGTGTAAGTGATCATTTTTGGCTCACACCTCTGTCTCACTTCCTGTTTTTATATTAACGTGATCATGTCAAACAGGTAAATGAAGGAGCTCGAGGATTCAAAGAGCTGCCTTTAAAACTTTACAAATTAAAGATTGCAAACTAAAATAATAATTAAAAAAAAATGATGGGTATGTATAGTTTAGGTGTGCTGTGTTGAATGCTTTGGAAAAAACATTTTACTCAACATCAAAACACCGGCTGAAACTTGGGACTTTCTGATTCAATGGTGACCAAAACCGGAGGGCCTCTAAAGAGCAGAACTGAATGATTTATTCGCAGCCGCCAGGGAAGAGCCTGCATTGTCAGAAATGCTGTGGGGTATTGCGTCATGAGTGACTGCGTAACACCTTGAATGGGGACATTGCCGAACCCACACAGGGAACTTCCTGGATTATAACATAGCACTGGTGGGTGGGGAGGAGATGTTTGCACTTAAAAGTCAAAATCAGAGCAAATGTACAGCGTTTTGGCAAAGACTGATGCATTTTGACCTTGCTGGAAGTAGTATTCCCCATGATAATAGTATTACTGCTCTTAAACTATTCCCATGATGATATTTTAGGCAGCTTTAACATTTTCCTAGAACAAAACAATCCCATTCCTCGCTTCTAACTGCAGCAGAATGCAGCAGTAATAGTAACTGAGAGAAAAAAGCTTGTATAAATGTAACTAAAATTGTTTTTTTAAGACACTTCCAACTCAACTTTCTAGGGTTTCGTGTTAACATAATATTTTACCCTGGTTTGCACCTTGACCCGCAACACTGCAGTTTCACTGTTTATTTTGCAATGACTGTACATGTTACATTGCACACAGAATCAGGACAAGAAATGAACACACGTTTATTTGAACAGTTCTAGGACTGCAAATATGTTAGTCTTCCCACGCTTCAGTCCTCATGAGCAGATTGCATGGGGGGCAAAAGTATCTGTGAGAGTGCTTGCCCTCCCTACCCGAAGGGATGCCCCTGGAAATCCTGGCCAGTAAAGAAGATGGGATCAGACTGTTCAGAGTCTAATTTTAATCTCCGGCTGTGAGCGCCACGCTACATGTGGTGTCTTGGCTGTCCAATAGTACAACAGTTTAAAGGGCTTAAGAGTGTGTCATGTCGGGAAAGGATCCTGCCGTCCTCGGGTCTGATAGTCGTGCCACGGAAATGTCCACTGTTTGATGCTCACGCTTTACATATTAATACGCAGTTACGTAATTGTCACATCTTGTACTATTATGAATTGCACTTTTTGGTTTGCTTGAATGATGGGTTTTACTTAGTAAAGATCAGCTGTGTCATCTCAGAGGAAAACTCTTGGAAAGAGCAGCAGCAAAAACAAATAGGGGAAGAGGGATCTTCAGACATACCAGAGGTGTTTTCAAGTACGTAAGGTAATTGATTTACATTTGATCTTTACCAGGAAAAGGGTTAAGTAGCCACAGAAATAATCACTTGATCACAAGAGATGCTGTCGTGGAGTTGCAACACATGATGGTTGACAGATGACAGACGGTATAATGGTATAAAAGGGTGTGAAGTTAACATAAAAAAAAAAAAGAAAAGAAATCGATGGGTCTTATTTGGCAAAACATTTGTTTCCATCGTTAGTTTTTATCATCTGCCACAACAGATAAATAAACTCCTTTTCAAATCTTTTTTTTTTAATGCTTTTATGTGTGAAATTGTTCATATGAGGGGTGAGCTCTCCAAAAGTTGAACCTTGGGTATCATATCCCTTTTTAGGTGTTATTTTGATCCCTCTGTTGCCACATACAGCAAGTTGATTTCAAAGAGGAGCTGAAACTGGCATCATGTTCTCCTGGCAATGTCACCACCAAATCTGTGCTGTTAATGCAGATGGACTGGATTCATCAAGTGGCAGGCCAGAAACAACAGTTTCCGGCTAAGGTTTCACACATACAATAGAGTTTGGTGGTTTTAAATTCTTTCATTAATCTGCCTTATTTAACATTTTAATCCAGAGGAATCTAAATGACATTTATTGTCTGCTATTTTCAGATGATTGGAGGCTTACTCTGCGGTATACCAAAGATTTCGATGAAATTTCTTATTCCTTTTTCACTTCCACACTGCCTGGTTTGTATATGCTTCCATGTAAGACTACAATTTAGACTAGTGCATTGCCTGATGTAGGAAACGTATTTATTTATATTATTTTACTGAAATCAGAATTGCTGACAAATAAACAGATTGAGAGGGGGAACACAAGACTGTGAGAGGTGACTCATGTTTCATTGTATAATACAGCTATATTAAAAAAAGGAACATCTCACTCTCATTGCAGCACTTGTACAGCACCTTTGGGGTTGTGGAAAGCACATTCATAACTAAATGAATGCATATCATAAGCTGTGTTGTCATATGAGAACAGAATACCAGCTTTGGTCTTAACATTGCTGGAAAAAAATTATTAGTTCATCATTTTCTGTTGCACAGTATTACACTAATTAATTTTGATAAATGCCTGTGATTAGAATGAAGTGGTCTCTTTATTTATTTGCAGTGGCAGCAAGTGTTTAGCTGATTCAGGGCCAATGCAATGAAATTCTTATTATACTTACTATTATCATAAACAGAATAGTGCTTTATTTTCTGTCATTTGCAATTTTAGGGTAAAGAAAGAGAATTTTGCACCTTCATGGAAAACCCCGATAGATTGACCACTCAAATAAGTTTTATTAAGATCTCAAACCTTACTCGGCCTGGAAGGCGTGAGGCTTGATCATCATCCTTGTTTAAAAAGGTCATGTACTGCAGTTTTTAATGCTGTACATAACTCCTAAAATGTTTTCCAAACATATTCCACACAGCTGTCTGCCACTTTCAACATGAAGACGACTGAAACCCTCAACGTTGAATGTGGTGAACTATTCAGATAGTCACTTCCTGAGTGTCAAGCGTGATTATGAAATGTGAGCTTACAGGAACAGCAGAGGTCAGGTTAAGGTCTAGCGGACAAAAAAATTCAAGAAAAACTAACCAGAGCCGCATTTCAATATAAAAGACATCTAGCAGATTTTTATGTTGCATTTTCAACAGTCGACGTTTTCTGTGGAAAACTTTCCTTGCATTCTCGCCATATAATGTAATAATTATAAATTAATATCAAAACAACCCTGGTGGAGGTAAACTAGAATGTTGACAAGAATGAGAAAAGAGGTTCAGCAACAAAAGGTGGAGAGTTTTATCAAAAGAAGATTTTTAGCTTTAAAGCATGGGGGAGGAGCTATCATGTTTCAGCATTGTGTAGCAGTCAGTGGTATTAGGAATACTTTATTATCACTGGGGGAGAATTGATTCATTTAATAAGCACCAAATTCCATCCGTCCAAATCTCTAAAAAACCTAAAGCTGAAAAGAGGACATTTTCCATCTTCTGCCACAAAGGAATTCCTCAAGAAACTCAAACGGACGTTTTTGAAGATTTTACAGTGGTGACTTACACATTGTAAAAAAAGAAATCCAAAACAATTGTATTAATCCCTGCAGGGAAATGAACTATTTTATTACTAATCACATGTTCAAACTAATTTCCCCTCCAGAGCTTACAGTGCATCAGTTTTGCTTAACACATGGTAATTACAGTGTGTGGCGAGGAGGTAAAAGGGGGTGATTATTATTGTAGCCCAAAGGTGCTTCAGCATTATTAGACCTGTCATCCTGTGCCATTTTACAACTGTGCAGAGCCAGTGCAAGAAAAAGGGAAGTAGCCTGCCCAAATGTCCTCACAGTATTCCTGGAATGCACACCGCATGGTTATCCTATAATTATGATCTGCATAGTTGTTATTGAGTATGCCTTCTTGTGAGTATTAAAGTGTGTGGTTTTGTGTGTTACCCTGCAATGGACAAGTGACCGGTCAATGGTGGACCCCTATTGCCCAAAGAGAGCTGGGATAGGCAGCAGACAGATTAAAGTTATTGCACAGAACCAACACACAAATGAACTCTGTTCTTTATGGACATCCCAGCAGGTCATATGCAGCAAGCCTGCATGTGCAACTTGGCTTTTTCATTTCAGACTTCACCATGGTAAAAAAAAAAAACGCACAGGCATTGCACGTAATGAAATAGAAATGACTATGGGTCTAATAAGCCATTACAATGACAGTGAATCAGCTTGCATGATTCTCAGGTTTACCTCAGCTGAGAAATCATGTTAATTGATTCTCCATTGCCATTGTTTCCGTGGTGCCTGAACATCTGAACATGATTTCAACAGACTTACAAACACTGTTTTTTTCTTCAGTCATTTCACCAGTTTCTAATGTACCTTTTAGTGTATGAATGCATATGATAACAATTCTAATTTAACATGCATAATAGTGATTTTCATTTTTGTATTTGGATGATGGCATTTCAGAGCTGCTAGTCAGGAGTTTCAACTGCAATGCCCAATGAGTTTGGAGCTCCAACTCAGGCTTCAGAATTTATTTACATTTTCACACACGGGCATACACTTAGTGCTGCGCACTTCTTTTTTAAATAAGTAGCTGTGTTACTACATTGTTTATATGTGCTTCATATGGTGTGCAGCTTTTTTTATCAGTTGGTATTCCCAACAATGGCTAGCTGGCGACATCCGACCACCAAGATAAATGATGCGTTATCAAATCTTGCACCTTGCTCCAGAAACAGCTACATGGACAGCAGCCATCTCTGGCGTTTGTCATACCTCCTGCTCTTACACGTAGAGTCATTTCCTTTGATTATTTAGGTACCAGCATGCACTCTCCTTCAATATTTTATTTTGTACGTAAAGAC